>CM053585.1:50781558-50815859 GCA_028646515.1 Pseudochirops corinnae
CTTAATCTCCAATCACCCAGTCGACCAGGTAACTTTCATTGCCTCCTCTATCCCCAGCACTGTGCCAAGGGTTGGACATGCAAATACAAAGAACAAAAAAGAAAAACAGAAACTTCTAAGGCAGCTGGGTGCCCATTCTGTGCCTCCTGGGGGAACCTGGTAGGCCAGAAAGAACACTGGATTTGGAGTTAAACCTGCTAACTCAGTGATATTAGATAAGTCTATCCCTCTCTCTGAACTTCACCTTCCTCTTCTGTACAACAGACACAATCCCTCCTTTCTCCACGTTGCGACCCCCACAAGGTATTGGGAAAGATCTAATAGTAGCTAGATGACAGGTGGACTGAGTGCTGAACATGGGAGGAAGAAAGCAGGAGATCCTGATGAAGACCCTGCACTAGCTCTGTGACTCTTGTCTAGCCAAGAGTCACCTTTCCTAGCCTCAGTTTCTGCATCTATAAAATGGGATCAGCACCAGCACTTACTTCACATTACTGTTTTGAGGCTATCACATGAGAACGGCCTACACAAAGCTCTTTGTAAGCCTTCAAATTGTATATAAATTCTAGATACATTAGCTATTCTTATCATTCTTAAATGAGCTGATGTATGTGAAGGTGCTGTGTGAAACGGTAAGGCATTATTATGCATTTTGATGTCAGAGGGTGTAAGGTACATGATGAAGATGGCAGGCCAGAGCCCCAGCAATTCTGCCCCCTTCCCACCCCCTCCACCCCAAGCGACAGCTTCCCACCCCCTCCCATCTCCATTGCTTACAAGGTGCTCCAAAGATAAAAGCCACGTCATCACCATGGTCTGCTTTCACAAAATCCGGCTTCACACCATTAAATACGCTTGGGCGGTGCTGAAATTCATAAAAGTAGACTGGAGAGTTGGGACCTAGGCAAACATAAGAAATGCTCATGGTTATTGACACATAGAACACAGTGCAGGGCCACATGCCAGGGGCTCCTGGCGTGATTCCTTACTTTGGGGTGGGGGGCAATGGTAGCTGTTCATTAACAAACAGACAAGCTCCTAAACAGCAGTTTAACAAATACTGTCCCAGAGTAATGCTGTGAGGTAGGACAAGTGCTGGGACCTCATGTGACAGGACCTGGGTTGGAATGCTGGCCCTGCATCTGACCATCTATAAGACTTCCAGGGAATCCTTTTACTTCTCTGAGGCTGATTTTTCAACTGTGAGGTGGAGATAATAATCTCTCAGCCTGTTTACTCCATCTGAAGTGGGGGAAGGGAATAAACATTTGTGGTTCACTTGCTTGTCAGTCCTGTTTGACTCTTCCTGATCTCATATTGGGTTCTCTTGGCAAAGATACTGGAGTGGTCTGCCAATTCCTTGTCTGGCTCATTTTACAGATGAGGAAAGAGAGGCAGAGGGTGAAGTGACTTGCCCAAGTTCACACAGCTAGTAAGTATCTGAGACTGGATTTGAACTCAAGAAGAAGAGTCTTCCTGACTGTGGGCCCAGGGCTCTATCTACTGTCCCCATAGCTGCCTTATGAAAAAGCATTGATAGAGCACCTACTTTGTGGCAGATGCTGTACTAAGTGCTTTACAAATATTATCTCACTGGAGCCTCACAACAACCCTGAGGTGCTATTATCATTACCATTTTATAGTTGTAGAAACTGAGGCAAACAAAGGTTAAATGACCTTCCCAGATCTCACAGCTAGAAGGTGTCTGAGTCTGGATTTGAACTTGGGTCGTCCTGGTTCCAGGTCTGCGCTGTATCCACTAGAATGAGGTTGTTGTGAGGATCCAGGGGGATAGTGGATATAAAGTGTTTTGTACCAATAAAGCACTCTCGCAGGGGTTCTTGGATTTATTTCAGGTTGAGCACTTTGATAACTCAATTTCAATGTAATTAGTTCTCTATCCTATGTATTTTATTTTATTCATTTAGAAGTATTACTCTGGAAGGAATCTTTAACTTTCCCTTGACTGCCAAAGGTGTCCATGATGCATACCCACAAAAATGTTAAGAGCATCTGCTTATGGAAATGTGGGTTATTATTATTATAACTTATAAACAAGAATCAGAGTTCCCCACCCCCACCCCTGGCTGAGGTTGTTGGGGATGTGAGGGTGTAACAGTCATGTAATTTGGATTGGAAGATCCCCTTTGTATTGGCAAAGGTAACAGGTACTTAGCACTTAGTAATTAATCAAGCCTCTGTTAAAGAAACAGAAAGTGTGATCCCCTGTTGCTGAAGTAACAGGAAAGGGTTGGCTAAAACAGGAAGGAGCCAATGCCATTTGTATATAAGGAAAAGCCCCTGCTGGGTCAGACAGATTCTTGGAGCAAGCTTCATGGAGGCAGAAGCTGCTGCCAGAAGAAAGGCTGAAGAGGAAAGCCCCAACTCCCCCCTGCAGGCTGGAGAGAATGATTTTGATTTTAAGAACCTGGTTGAAGTGATTTTGATTCTAGGAACCAGCTGAAACTTCTGCTGAGTCTAAGGGCCAGCCAGATCTGCTGAAAGACTGAGGAAACATGACTGTGATGCTGGTTCTTTGTATGAACCTATTTGTGGTTTTGTTAAGCCTTGACTTCCCAGGAACAGAGACTGTGAAAAATTTAAGGTGGACTAGACACAGCGAACTTTGGTGTGCAACAGGAAGTATGTGGAGAGCTGAACAAGGACCTGGGAGCTATCTGCCTTTGAACCCAGGTGACAGTTTGGTGAATCCAGGTAGGACCTGGGACCATGGAAGGGGATCCAGGGAATCTGAGAGACCACCCTGAGTCAAGCTGAAAGAAGATTTTTCTTGGATATTGTATACTGACTAAAGAATTGTAATTCCCTAGTGACCGAGGGGTGGAGGGCTTATGTATTTTCTGATGACAGAATATTTAACTGATGACTGAATATGTGACTGACTGAATTAACTTGGTGTGCCTCATAAGTGGAGAACTTTGACTATTGTACTTGGTGTCCTTTAAGGAGGCAAACCTCCTTCGGAATGATTGAATTATTGAGATGATTGAATGACTGAGTTACTAAATGATTGTTCTTTGTTTAAAACTTTGTGACCACTGTGGTGAAAACTATGTCACCATTTTAGTGATAAGCTGTTGTGAATGCTATATTTTGGTTTTCTGTGATAAGTTGTAATATTGTGAATGCTGTACCTTGATTTACTGTGAATGCCTTGCTCTGATTTGTTATTGAATAGAGTGTTCATTATACTGTGTAATCAGAACCTTGAAAGCTGTTCACAGTAACAGTACAATCGAAAGCTACTAGTAGGTGGCTTTACAGAGGGAAGAAGGAAGGTGAAGAGAAGGTGCAACCAGTCTGGAAGCTACAATAGCAAAGACAGAAGCAGGAGTCTCCTTCTGCATGAGTGTGTGAGTGAGTAACATATACACACTGCCCCACAGAAGAGACATTATTACCCTGATTCTGAAAAGGGTCCATGCCATACTCACCATGTTGATATCTGGCCACTTTGAGGGCTGGAATAACAAAGATCAAATCCCCCACCATTTCCTGGAATTGAGCTCGATATTCTTCTGGCTTCTTTGTATCTCTTAAATACTCTTCCATCATCAACTGCCCAAGCTTAGGAGGAACACCCTATAGGAGACCCAAGATGAGAGAGTATAGCAGAGAAAATGAATTGCCTGGCAGTGGATTGTTTGGGGGTGTTTGCTGGTTGATTGTAAGGAAGAAGCAAGGGACCTACGTGGTGCATAAGATAAAACACTGGCCCTCAACTCAGGGGGACCTGAGTTCAAATCTGCCTGCTCACATGCATGATACGTGACCCTGGCCAAGTCACTGAATCTTGTTTGCCTCAGTTCCTGCTCTATAAAATGAGCTGGAGAAGGAGACTGAAAACCACTCCAGTACCTTTGCCAAGAAAACCCCCCAAAGTGGTCACAAACAGTCAGACATGACTTACCAACTAAACAACCACAAGGAATAAGCCCACACAAGCTTGCCTGCTATTCATAGATCCTGAGTCTCATTAAGTCCCTTTATAAACTCCTCACCAGGACCTGCTCTTTCTGGGTTAAATTCCTCAAGAAGACACTAGACAGCTAGTTGTTTGGTTTGGTGTAGAAGGGATGTGGGGCTTAAGGAAAGCAAAGAGCTACAGGGAGTCCCAAGGTCACTTCCTGCTCTGACTATGAGAGAAGAAAGTCAGAAGGTGGAAGGGCCTTCACTGGCTCTCTCCTAGACTATTTCAATAGCCTCCTGATTGGTCCCTGTGCTTCAGATCTCTCCCTACTCCAAGCTATCCTCCACTCATCTTCCAAAGGGATTTTCCAAACACAAATCTAACCATTTTACTCCCCTGTCCCAAGTAAATTCTAAATGATGCCCTCTGCCTCTAGGATTAAATATAAACTCTTCTGTTTGGTATTTAGATCTTTTAACAACACCACCCTATCCAGTCTTATTATACATTGTTATCCTCCTCACAATCTGTGGTTCAGGTATGCCAGCCTTCTTGCTCCTCACACTTCCCATTCCATCTCCCATCTCCATGCCTTTGCATTGGCAACACTCAGCTCAGACAGTATTTTCTATAGAACATCTTTCTTGGTTCCTCCTTCCTCCAGCTGCTAGTGCCTTACCCCTCCCCCAAGAGTGACTTTCTGTATGTTTCACATCTGTCTCTGGATGCCCAATTTAGCTCCCTCATAGAATGTAAGCTCCAGGGTAGGGACTATTTCACTTTGTTCCCGTGCCTAACCTGCTGCCAGTTGTGTTGTCGGTGCTTTAAAAAAGGAAAAAGAAAAAGCTTGATTAACTGGTATCTCACCAAAAATGGACTATGCAGTGCTGATTTGATACTTCTTCTATCCATTTTTTCCTTAAATCCAGGAATGTCCATTTCCTGTAAAGGAAAAATGGTGCTCTGTGAATGGTCTTTAGAACTTTATGAAATTTATGGATTTTTTTTGAACAAATCAAGTCCAAGGTAGTCATTTTATCCTCTAAGCAGAGACTAGTGCCACAGATTTGTTTAGGATTTACTTAATAATGCCCAATACACAATGAATGATTCTCAAGATATTTTGTAGAATGACCAGCAAAATGTCGGTAATGCCCAGTATAATATGGACAGTGGTCATGGTTTCTTCATAATGCCCAACGGTCTTAGACTGATGCTTACTGTAATATATTATGCTATAAATGATAGAGGTAGAATCCTATTTTTCTAACTAGTATCAGTAAACTGACTTTACATTCATATGCTTATGTAGGCAGTGACAAAGGGTTAATATCATGTCATATTTAAAATTAATAAAGCCCCAATGACTTGTAGATACAATGATCTGAAGTCCATAAGAAAAAGGCCTCTTCTCACATCAGGAGGCCCAGGTTCTACTCCAGCTGTGGAATTGGAGTTAAATCATTTGCTTTCTGGGAACCTCAGCTCTCTACTATACAAAATGGGGAGAAACATCCTGGTGGCCCCCACCTCACAGAGGGTACTAGGAAAGGTTTTTGTAAACTATTAAGAGTTATGTTAATGTAAGCTCATATTACTCACTGTTCATTTAAAATGAAGAGACTTAGGGCAGCTAGGTGACACAGTGGACAGAGCACAGGACCTAGCCATGTGACCCAGGGCAAGTCACTTAATGCCAATGGCCTCCAAAAATTAAAAAAATTTTAAAAATATAAAACCCCAAAACAAACTAATTGGACTTGTAAATGAAATTTTAATGAAAAGAGAACTAGACCGAGCTTGGGCTTCTCTTCCCAAACTTCTGAGCAGATTTAGACATGAAATAAGTCATCCATAGAGGTAACAACCAAAGGCTGAATCACTTCTGATTCTTCCAGGAAGGCCTGTCCAGGGTAACTTTTCAGATTTTAGAAAAGGCAAATTTACAGATGATACAAAGTCAGGAGGGAGAGCTAACATATGGATCATGGAGTCAGGATCCAAAAAAAGGACCTGACTGGCTAGAATATTGGAGTGACCACAGACACTAGGATCAGACTTAAGGGAACAAAGTCTTACAGTCTTGAGATGAAGGTGGCATGGTTAGGTGGCAATTTATTTATAAAATATCTAGGGATTGTGATGAACCACAAGCCCATAAGGAGGTAACAGGGTAATACAGCATCCTAAAAAGCAACATGATGTTGAGGAGTGTTGAGAGGCACAGCTTCCAATAATAAGATGGTGAGAGTCCCTTTGTTCTCTGACCCTGGGGAGGCTACAGGTATCCCTTCCTCATCACAACCTTCCTCATCATGGTTTCAATATATTGTAGGTAGGTGTAAGAAATTAAATGGGAATGTTGGGGGAGTTTTGTGGAAGCCACAGACAACAGGAGAAGGCCAGCAGATAACACAGAAGAAGATTAGCAACTCAGAAATGTACAAAATATATGTATAGTATTGTATAATATCAATGTCTTTTATCTTATAATACCATAATAATTTGATCTTCTTCTCCAGTACAAAGTGAAGTGGGGAAGGGGGATCAAAAAATTTTTACATGGATTTTCCAGATAGTAGGGGTGCTGCAGTTCCAATACTGGTGGTGTGAAAGGGATGACTGTATATCTGGAATCTTTTGTTCAGTTCTGGGTATCACATTTGAGGCAAAAAATAGAGAAACTCAGAAGGGGGTCGTGGTCTTGCCCTAGAGGGATGGGTTGAAGGAACTTGCTTAGCTGAGAAAAGGAAAACCTTAAGGTGGGGGCAGACCTAATAGTTGTCTTTAACTGGTGGATGGGCACCTAGAAGAGGCATCTAACTGGTGCCATTTGTCCTAAGGACAGAACAGGGATCAACTAAAGGTTGAAAAAAAAAAAGAAAAATTGGAGTTGATGTCCTCAAGCCCTGTCCAACCATGAGAGCTGCCTAAAAGTAGAAGGAGTTGCCTCAAGAGGCAGTAGGATTTCCCTCCTTAGAAGTCACTGAGCAGAGGCAGGATGTCCACTGGTCCAGTAAATTATAGAAGAGATTCTCCTTCAACTTTAGCTTAGACTTCATGGCCACCAAGATCCTGAGCAACTCAGAAAGTCTGTGCTGCTCTAGAGAAGCATAAACTATGGAGATCAGAAAGAAGCTGGCACAGGATAGAACATGCTAGAATCTTACCAAGGGAATAAACCAGCCATATTCATGGTTGTTGACACCAATGATGGAAGGGACGTGGTGGAACTCTCCTGCAGCCAGCAATTTTTCAGGATGTTTGGGGAAGAATTGCCCATCAACCGAAAAAGGCATTACCTTGAAAAGCTAAAGAAAGGATAAAAAGTAAAGGCCGTGCTATCTCCAAAATTCTCTTCCATATATCATTTTCTCATCATTCTCATTGTTACCATCCTATTTCAAGCATGTTTTATCACTTGCCTGGAATCTTTTCTTTCTTTTTTTGAGGCAATCAGGGTTGAGTGACTTACCCAGGGTCACACAGCTGCCAAGTGTCTGAGACTGGTTTGAACTCAAATCCTCCAGACTCCAGGGCTGGTATGCTAGCCATTACACCATTTGGCTGCAACCACTTATCTGGACTCTTGAAACAGTCTCTAAATTGGCCTCCCTATTGCCCCCTCTAATTTATCACACACACAAACACCTTTCCTATCTGAGATCTGCTCATGGCACACCTCTGCATTAAGAAAAATAAAAGTCCCATGACTCCCATTACCAGAAGAAAACCTCCATCACTTCAGTCTGGCTTTCAAAGGCCTCTACTCTACCTTTCCAGCCTAATCTCATAATGTGCACACTCTGGCCTGTGCCATGTGCATCATGCTTCACTAACAATGGATTCCTGGCTCTCCACAGAAAGTCAGCCCCCTTTTCCCACCTTTCTCCCTTTGCTCACTTCACTCCCCATGGCTAGAATAACCTATTTGTCACTGTTACTTGTTGAAATTCTTCACTTCTGTCAAGATCCAATTTAACTGCTATGTCTTCCACAAAACCTTCTCTGATATGACCAGAAGGACTCTTCCCTTCCTCAGAGTTCACACTGTATGTGCTTGTCACACACACACACACACACACACACACACACACACACACAGAGTTACCTGTATGTGGCATTAAACCCTCTACCCTAAGTAGGTAAGTTCCATCATGGAACTTTCCCTTATCTAAACTTTATGGCCCCCCAGACCAGACACAGAAGCTGCTCCAGAAATGCTTCTGGAATAAACAGCAGGAGAGGCCTGGCCTCAAAATCAATAGATCTGAATTCTAGTCCTGTGTCAAGGGCCAGTCTCTGATCTGGTCCACATATGGGCAGTCTCTGGTCCAGGATTTCTCCCAAGCCAGCTCCCTGTGAAGGCTATATTATGTCTTAAAACTGGCTCACCATCTCTTCCTGACTTGCAGGAGTATAGGATGTGATAACTGAGCAGTGACTCAGACATAGATGCATGCAAGGGAACAAAGACATTAAAATATGGATGTACGTAAATGAACAAGGACATTAAACATTCTCTCGTTGGAACCTAAGAGATAATTGCTTTACATTCATTATATAAACCCTGCCCTCTGATCAATAAATGGGAACTGCTATGACAGAACCTGCCTCGCTCGTGTCCAATCATTCCACACTCTGCGGTTTGTCCCATGCCCATTTTGGTACAGGGATCGATGCTGGCTCAGTCTAACAGACTGTAATTTTAGGCAAATGACATCCCCCTGGCTTTCAATTTCCTCCCCTGCAAAATGAGTGCTTTGGACTAAATTACTGTCCAGATCTTTTCCCCTAAAGCCTCCTGAAAGAGGGCATCGGAATTGGGCTTTAATGGATGGGGAAGAATTCAATAGACAAAGCAGGGTTACAAGAGGCACCAGGGTGAGGGAGGAAGGGAGATTGGATTGAAAACGGGGAGACACCTGGGTTTGAATCCCAGGTCTGATGCTTAGTGACTATGATGCTGGAGAAGAGGATAAGTCACCACCTCCAGGCTCTTCAGAGGTTGGTTGTTGTTCAGTTGTGTCTGACTCTTCATGACCCCGTGGACCATCACACACCAATACTATTCATAGGGGCTTCTTGGCAAAGACACTGGAAGGGTTCACTATTTCCTTTCCCAGTAGATTAAGGCAAACAGAGGTTAAATGCATTGCCCAGAGTCACATAGCTAGTAGGTCTCTGGCTAGACTTGAAGTTAGGTTTTCCAGACTCCAAGCCAGATTCTTTATTCACTGAGACCTCCTCAGAGGTTTACTCATCTATAAAATGGGAATAATGAATCACTCTCTAACTCATGGATTGTTATGAGAAAGGCACTTCATATGCCAGTATGACAATAAGAAGGGACAATTTTGTAGGCACAAGACACAACCTAAGCAAAGGCACAAAGGTAAGAGAGTATAGGGAACATTTAGAAGACTGAGGACAGATAAGTTTGGCTGGAGCATAGAGTGCATGCTGGGAAGTAGTAGGAGACAAGGTCAGAAAGGTGTGGAGACCCTGAAGTGTTAAGTGCTCTGAATTCTGGCTTGGCTTTGAGTGGAAGTTAGGAATCCTTTCTTCTCCCATCTCCTTGGTATCCACATGGCCAAAATGAGACTTGACCTCACAGGTGCTTTGGCAAAGAATAATCATAAGATTGTAGATTTCAAAGTTGGGAGGTACTTTAGGAGATCATCTGGTTCCACCCCCTCAATTTCCAGATGAGGAAACTCTTGTCAAATCAGGTTGAAAAACATAATAGTTTTCAGAATGAAGGAAGGAGAATCAACGTGACTAATTAGTAATTAGATGTAGGAGCAGCTGGGGCTACAGTGGACAAAGCGCCAGCCCTGGAGTCAGAAACAGTCCTCTTTAAGTTCAAATCTGGCCTCAGACATTTACTAGTGTTGAGACACTTGGCAAGTCATTCAACCCTGTTTGTCTCAGTTTCTTAATGAGCAGGAGAAGGAAATGCAAAGCACTGCAGTATCTGCCAAGAAATCCCCAAATGTGGTCATAAAGGTTCGGACATCACTGAAAAACAACTAAACAATTAGATTCCCTTAGATCTGGTATTAACATTTAATTGGGCTCTAACACTTTCCTACTAAAGGAATTTTTTGAAGAAGCAATGTAATGCACTGAATAAAGATCTGGGTCCTAAAGACATGGAGTCATGAGCTGTGTGATATTTGGCAAAGTCACTTAAAACCTTTGGGAGGGACTCAGTTTCCTCCTTTGTAAAATATCCAGTCAGTACATCAACCAACTGTCTTAGACTCTGGTAATTCAAATATAAAAGCAAATAGTTCCCTGACCTCTTACTGCTTCCATTCAGTGGCTCTAATTCTGAAATTTAGCAATAACATCATATTGTACTGCCAATGGTACATGATTGTTGCAAAAATTTTTTAATAAGTTAGTATACATAAAATGTATGTTTTATGAAAGGAATATTTAACAATGATCCAATACCACTCTGAAGGACTTATGATGAAAAATGCTATCCATTCCCAGAGGAAGAACTATTGGTGTCTGAATACAGATTGAAGCATATTTATTTTTTAACCTTTTTCTTGAGCTTTTTTTGTCTATGCTTTCTTTCACAATGACTTTTATAAATATATTTTGTATGACTACACATATATAACCTACACTGAATTTCTTGCCTTTTCATTGGGGGTGGGAGAGGGTGAGGGAGGAAGAGAGAGAATTTGGAACTCAAAGTTTTGAAAACTAATGTTAAAAACTGTTTTTACATGTAACTGGGAAAAAAGAAAACGCTAAAAAACAAAAAAGAAAAAGGAAAACCAAAGACTTGCAAAAAAAAGAGAAAGGAATATTTAGATGTGAGCTACCAGTCCCAGAGGATAGATAGAGGATTCCCACAACTGTGATTCTTTCTTCCAAAGATGCATAGTATTAGATCTGGAAGGTGACAAAGAACAGAACTCTAGAGCTAGGAGGGACTACGACCACCGCCATCATCATCATAGCTACTATTATTTAGTGCTTACTATGTGCCCAGCTCTGTCCCAACACAATTTAGTATTAAATTATTAAGTTATTTTACAATTAATATCTCAATTGGTCATCACAACAACCCTAAGAGTAGGTGTTATTATTATTCCGACTTTACGGATAAAGAAACTGAGTCAAAGGTTAAATGACAGTGTCTGAGGCTAGAGTTGAACTCAGGCCAGTTTTCCCAGCATTCCTACTGTTGTACCACCTAGCCACATCCTCCATACTTTAGCTTATAGAATATTAAACTATAGAATGTTACAGCTAGAAAATAAATCTTGCAGAGTAGAACATCAATAGTGAAAGGAAACTTGGGACAAATAATGTTGGAACCAAGAATGTTAGAATCAGATTAGACTGGATTGTTCCAGCTCTGAAGCTATGATTCTACTAAGAAAGAATGTCTGAGTGGGAAGGTTATGAGACTAGAGCATGGAAAAGCTTAGAACATTAGAACCTGAAATGTTTAGAACACAGAACATTAGAAGGATTCTTAGAACAAAGGATGTACAGAATGGAAGGGATGGAACCTTAGCACAAAAAAAAAATGTTGAGAGAACAGAATGGTGAAGGTAGAAGAGATCCTAGAAAGCAGAACATCAGAGCTAGCAGGGACCATCAGATATACAATAACAGAGGCAGAAATATCTTTGAAGATCATCTAGTTAGGGAAACTGAGGCTAAGAGAGGAACATTCCCAAAATCTTCACCTCATTCCAATTTAATAAAGGCTGGGGGTCCAGCCCTGTCCTAAGCTGTCTTGGCAGCTCTTCTTGGTACTGTTACCCTGGCTTCTCAGCCTACTTACCTTGCTAATGGCCAGGATCTCATCCTCAGATTTTCTCCTAAGGCACTGAACCATGGAGGAAGAATTGTGTCTATTACAAGCAGACAGAAAGGCAATGATCTGCAAAGAGGCATCCACAAAGAGTTAATATTCTCATAGGGGAACCCCTGGCCTCTATCACGATAGAAGAATTCTTTCATACTCATCAGTAAGCTAGCAAAGGATTGTTTCTATTGGTGATGACACAGTAATGGTGAAAAGGAGACCAAGTTGGAATCTGACTGACCATCTAAAGGGGTGACTCCCCCAATCATGAGCCTGATATGTACAGGGCTCAGTGTCAGCCAATGAGGATGGGGATGGTCAGGGGCAGGTTTCAAAGACACAGTCCCTGATCCCAAAGAGTTTTTCATTTACTCAGGGAGAAAAGAACTAAATATCTGTAAAGGATGCATGATAAAGTCTGGTACACTGAAAGAGAGATTGACTCAGAGACCTCAGTTTTGGTCCCAGCTCAGTCACCCACTCATTGTATAACTTTAGACAAGTCACAGAATGACAGGACCTGCGAGGTAGAAGGGACCTCACAGATCATTCCATCTAACCTGATCCTGGGTCCCCTCTAGGAACTCTTCCTGATGTTCTAGGGGTGTTGGAAAAGAGGATGTGGAAGTATGGGATTTTACAAATCATCTAATTAAACCCACTTTTACAGAGGAAGAAACTGAGGCCCAACAAGGGGAAATCCTTACCTAAAATCACAGGCAGAATAAGAAGCAGAGCACTGAATCCAGGGCATGGAATTCTACTACACAACCAATCCCTCCCTCTTTTTGCCTCAGCTTCCTCCTCTGTAAAATAAGGGGGCTGGACCATATGACTCTAAGATAACTTTCAGCTTGAACATTCGCTGGCATTCCAGTGTACCTTCTTATAGCCCAGTGACTGGGAGGTTAATGGGACACTGGACCATGAAGTTGGGAAGCCAATAAGCCTACAGAAGGATAGAAGAGATTGCAAGGACCAAATAGCAATAAGCTTACTTTTATAATTGTTTCTGATCTGGAAGAAACAGCACCAGGGACAATGGCCACACCACTCTCCATGATTGCTCTGTGGAACAAGCCTTTGGACATGGGGGACACAACCTGGGGAAACAAAGCACAGCAGAGGGGAAGAAGAAGCAGTCATGGGGAGGCCCAGACACTCCTGACTTAGCAGAGACAGAGGAGACTGTGAGTCTGGAAGTCAGGATTGTTACTTATCCTGCCACAACCCTAGATTAACTCTATAGGACAGTCCCAAACAGGGGTTGCTCTAGGGAACTCTGGTCCCTGGGGCATTTGGCACAGCCAGGCCTATAAGACAGTTAGACAAAAAAAGGGCTAAGGAGCCTTGGTCATGGTAATGGACTCTCTGGATGGTTCAGTAACAAGGTATGATAAAGTAGTTGTGCTCTGTAACCCAGCAATGCTGTTCCAATGCCCTGCCTCCTTACAGGGTCACCTTGTTCACTGATTATGAGAAAGGGTTCTCCTTAGGATCAAATTATTTCAAATCCAACAGTTTTCCCAATATATCATGGGAATTTGTCACTTCCCCCTCAGCTATTATTTTTTTAGCATTATTCTTCCACTGAAATCTTCCTCCTCTGTCCTGTCACAGCCTGGAGGCTATGTCAGTGACGTGCAAACTTCTGGGGGAGAAGGGCTGCCAACTAAGAAGATCTTTGGCCCTGAGTCCCCTGATAGATTTTATGTCTGTCATATGAGGGCCAGCCATGCTAAATTCTCAGAGGCTCATTGGCAAAGATGGGAGAGAACAGATCTTCAGCCACAGCTGGTCACAAAGGCCACCTGAGAAGGCACAGAGGCTCTGAGCATCATTGGGAAGAGGAGCACATCAGTGGTGGAATTGGGGCTCCATTGGCCTTGAATTATTTCAACAATATCCTGTATATTTCTTTTACTCTTACTCAGAATTGTTAGTAATCTTAAAAAAAAAAAAAAAAAAGGATGACTCACCTTTTATCTCCAATAAAGTAATAGGAAGAAGAACCTAGAAAAGCAGTTGGGACTAGGGCAGGGGAGTAAAGGGACATCTCCAAATGAAAGGTAAGGGCAGGTGCCAGCCTTAGAGAGAAAACTCAGCAGCCCCAGTCATTCTGAGAGGGGAGAGGATAAGAGAAGAGGAAGAAAAACTCAGGTATATGAGACTAGTTTTGGCTACAAGAGACCTCCTACAGGCTGGGGTCATTTCTTTACCACCTACATGTGAGGAAACACTCATTCCCCCAGCAGACTCTCCAAAGATTGTCACAAGGCCAGGATCTCCTCCAAAGTGGGCGATGTTCTTCTGGACCCACTTCAGGGCAGCCACCTGATCCAGGTAACCCCAGTTGCCAGGTGCATGCTCATCCCCAGTGCTGAAAGCCAGATATTAGACAAGGTTGGAGAATTCTGAAGAAGAGCTCCAGGTTCATTGGACTATGAGATTTAAAGATATCTCAACATATGGATAATGCAGTGGATAGACTGCTGAACCTAGACCTTGCAAGACCAGTATTCATCTAGATGCCCAAACTACATCTATACAGGATCACTTCTGGATGATCCTGAAGGGAAGGCCCTGACAGTAAAGGAGACAGGGAAAGGCTTCTTACAGAAGGTGGGATTAGCACCTAGTCACAAAGGAAGCCAGAAGGAGGAGGAGTGAATATCAACAGATTCAATGGAGCATCTTTTTCAAGGATCAGGAAGAAGGCAGAGAATGTGGAGGAGCCTGAGCAGATTAGAGAGGAAGGAGAAAGCCAGGCTTCTCTCCACGAACTCTGCAATCCAGCAACATCTTCCCACTTGCTGTCCTCAGATACAACTCTCTACCACCCAAGTCTGACTATCACTGGCTAGCTCCAAGACTGGAATTCCTTGAAGGAATCTGAGGCAGCTCTAATTCCACCTTCTTAAGAGATCTCACTTTTCATCTTTCCTCTCCAACCCAACCCCGCACTGCTAGAACCTTAGAGCAAGGACCCCAGTTTGGGGTTTTATAGAAAAAGTGGTCCTGGGGAAGCTAGGAGAATTTTTATTACCATGTGGTACACCAAAGAGGCAAAAACAAAAGCAACACACACACACACACACACACACACACACACACACATTATATGACAACCTGCATTGACAGACAGAGATTCAGAGCACTCACATGAAGGAGATTTGTAAAATAGCAAGACCTCATTGGGAGTACACTCTCAAAGCGGGGTCTGAGCAGATCAGTCTCATCCTTTAAAGGAAGGTTTGTTTGGGAAAGACAATCAGCACCACATGTGAGACGGCATTCTGAATCAAACCCAGATGTGCTGGGAAAATTCCCCAGGATCCCTTGTTGATGCAGTACTCAGGGACACCAAGAGTGGGTGCCAGCACACAGCCATACAGTCAGCTGGGAGTCCATTCAGGACCTGAAGTTTCCACAGGATCATGGTAAGTCAGGGCGTGTGAAAGTACTGGCTGTCTGCCATTGCTTAAATGGTTTATGGTCCTTAGGATCACTTTCTCTGTGACTGCCTGTTGGATTCCTATCACTTATAACAACAAGGTGACACAGTGTATTTCAAAAATCACAATTGTCTCACCTTCCCTCTGAGATTACTTCTCCTTTACATTGTATCTATTTTGTATCTATAGGGCTATTTATATGTCGGTAGGAATTGACTTTCTTTTGTATCCCAGACACTTAGCACAGTGACTGGCAAATAGTAAGTTCTTAAAAGATGCTTCTTAACTGATTGATTGACTGAATAAGAGGGTAATGGTCTGACCTGTACTCTAGGAAGATCACTGACACCTGAGTGAAGGATGAAATGGAGTAGGGAGAGAAGAGGCAAAGAGGCCAACCAAGCAGGTATTGTTAGTCCAAGTGTAAAGTGGTGGGAGTTTGCACTAAAGGAGTGGTAGTGTCAGAGGGGAGAAGAGGCTGTATATGAGAGATGTAGCAAGGACAGAATCAATAAGACTTGGCAACAGACTGGATATGGAGAAAAGAGAGTGAGAAGTGGACCATGACCCCTAGATCACAAGCACAGGTGACTGGGAAGATGATGGTGCCTTTAACAAATAATAGGGCTGCTATGAAGAAGAGTGGACTTGGTGGAAAAAAGAAAGAGTTCAGTTTGGGGACTGTTGAGTTTATAATGGATATTGGACATAACTCTTGGGATAATTGAAGATGGGATACACTAGGTCTGGTCTGGAGATTATAAACCAGACAGGAGAGACAGAAGACAGTAAGAGAAAAAAAATCTAGCTGTCTAGTCATAAAAGGGAGGAAATATATGAAATGATAGCTAGTGAGGAGGGTTGGATGGAGAGATGGATGGATGGATGGATGGATGGATGGATGGATGGATGGATCCATTAAGGTTTTTTGAGGATAGAGGAGAAACATGGACAAGTCTACAAGTAGTAAGGAATCAGCTGGGAGGAGGGGAAGAGAGAAGAAGGGGGAAGAAAGAGAGATATCAAAGAAGATTGAAAGTGAGAATGATAGAAACCGCAATCTTCTAGAGAAGATGGGATGAAATGGTATCATTTGTGTGTGTAGAAAGCTTACCCTTACTGAAGGAAAGGTCTACTTCCTCATGTAAGACAGAGGGAAAGGAGAACATAGTAACAGAAGGCATCTGATCAACATGAGATACGGAGGAGGGCATATGAGGGAGCTCAGTAGATGGTCCCATTTTTTTTTCAGGAAAATATAAAGCAAGGTTCTGTGTTGAGATGCTGAAGGGAGGAGAAGCCATGAGAAGTTTGAGGAGGGATGCAAAGGTTTAGAAAGGCCATTGTGATAAGTAAGATAGTGAATTGATTATGGAGGTGCAAAAAGATTACCTTGCCACAGTAAGGATGCAGTTAAAATTATGGAACATTAATCTGTACGGACCCAGGCAACACAGTTTCATGATTTTCTCTAGCTTCATTCAGCAGTATGCAAAGAAGAGCAAAACAAGTAGAGGACGGGAGAAATGCAAGGCTGAAGTTTAGCAGGGAATGATTTGTCATAGGATAAGGAGTCAGTGAAGAGATGAAGTGGTTCACTAAGGGGTTAAGATGGAGAAGGGGAAAGAGTATAATCAGGTAGGAATGATGGCCTGGGAAAGAATTGAAGAGTGGAGGAATTAAAGGTCAAGCTGAGAATGAAGAACAGTATTTGGGGTTACATGGCAGAAAGTCTAGTGGAATGATAAGAGATTATAATTAGATAGAGGAGTTTCAGAGTTTACAAACATAGACATGGAACACTCACGATGGAGGGTAAAATCAAGGGTGTTCCATCTCTGTATATAGCTGAAGTGAGATGGAGGAGTAGGATGGGAGAGGTGAATACACTGAGGAACTGGGGACTGAGAATGTTGAAGGGAATATCAAGATGTATGTTGAAGTCCTTCAGTATGAAAGTGGGAGTTGGGAGAGAGAGAAAGGCTTTAAACAAGGTTCTGAACTCATTGAGAAAGGAAGAAGAGTATCTCAGAGGGTGGTTAGCAACAGCTACTAGTATCTTGATTGGGTGGTAAATATGGAGTGAAAGACCCTCAAAGGAGGAGAAGTTGCTGAGTGATGGTGGCAGAGGGAGAGGCTGGAAGTGGTAGTGGGAGTATTTTGACATCTCTGTGATATAGGCAAAGCAAATAGTGCTAGAAATGTTCACCAAGAAAGCTATTATCAAAAAAAGTCAGTTTGGTGAGTACAATTGGTAGAAGTGGCAAGAAAGGAAAGGGTTAAAGATGAAAACAGGCTTGTTACTTATGTAGCATCATTCCAGAGAATACAGTGAAAGGGGTAGGTAGTTTTAGATAAGACATTATAGAAAATTGGTACTTGGAAAGCTAATGGAATCATGAAATTTATTACAATGCAATACAGCAAACTGGGGTTGGGTCAACACAGTAGGACTATCTTTTTTTCCTGTGTTGTAACCTCAACTCTAAGTACAGTGCCTGGTGCTTAATAAATGGTTTCTCTACCTGCCTGTCTATCTGCTAGTCTATCTATCCATCCATCTATCTACCTATTGATCTACTATCTATCTATCCAGAAACTCAGGCCAAGGGAGAAGTCAATTTATTGGTCATAAAAAGCTGTACCATAATTTGAAATTGGGTCCTCTGGCAACATATCTAGTGCTTTTTCTACTATATCATGATTAACTTGTGGAGAAGGCAAGGGAAGGCAAGAGATATATTGTCTAATCAGAAATTTATATTTATTATCATTCAACAGATAATTCATCCAGTAAAAAATACTTGTACTCAAATGTTACTGGGATCAAATCTCACCTGAAGAAGCCAAGGATGCCCATCCTGTATTGGATGTTGACAACTATCACATTCTGGGAAGCAGATAGCATAGAACCATCATACATGGAAGCACTGCCAAAAACAAAACCTCCACCATGGATCCAGACCATCACCTAAAGAAATCAGACATGGTTTTCTGTACAGGAATAAATCCCACCAAGTATGATTTGGTCACTTCCTTACTCAATAGAAAAATACCATATCCTGTTATCTCATGATCCTTGATAAAGTAGCTTTAAATGTGAGTGACTTCACTTATCAAGATACTGTATATCAAGAGTTGGCAGGATATGCATCAGAGCTCCTCTCAGGTAAGAGCCCACTTTTCTAGACTCAGAGGCAAGTCAGATCCTCCTTGGAATCTTCCTGGCAGAATCAGCTCCCTGAGGTCCTCCTGCTGCCAAAGACACACTCAGAGCAAAATAGCCTTGCCAAAAGGAGACTTGTTCCCCCAGAACAGGGAAAGGAGGCAGGGCTCCCTTGTAAGGGACACAGACCCAACCAGACAATAGAGAATGCACCCTGGGCAATAAGCTCTCCAGCTTCCATCATTTTGTGAGTGTTTCAACTGTGGCCCAGAGAACCTTTCCATGTAAAAGTAACTGTTCTGTCAAAGCCAAGATAAACTGCTAGAATAGATTATCAGCCCTAGGCTATGCCTTCTACTGATTCTATTTTTTTTTTAATTTAAGCAATAAAACAAGCATTTCTGTGATATATTATAATAAACTTGGTCACCCAAGAAACTGCAAATCTACAATGTGCAACTAGCTATTCCTTTTAAATACACAACGAAGTTATAAAAATAAATTTCCTTCTTTCCTTTTTTGGTTCTTTGTTTTTGGTTCTTATTCATTACTCAGTTTATAGGGAGAAGTTTCAACTGATCAATACCCATTTCAGTGATTCTGACTCCTTCTTTACCCCACCTCCCAACCATAAGCCTCTTGTGGAGAGGGAGTGAGGCAGAGAGGGATGTCATTTGAATCTTATATCACTGACATCAAAGAGGATTCCCCAACTATAGCATAGGAGACCACACTAATTTAAAGCCAAGGATAAACTGTGGAGGGAATATACCATTAGGAAACCAGAACCAGTAAGAGGAAAAAAATCAGTTGTCTCCTTGAAAGTATGATGTTGAATTGTGTCCGACTGATGGGGATTTCTTGGCAAAAACACTGGAGTGATTTCGTTCTTCCTCCAGTGGATTAGGGCAAACAGAGATTAAGTGATTTGCTCAAACTGACAGGGATAGGAAGTGCCTGAGGTCCTATCTCAACTCAGATCTTCCTGACTCCAGGCCCAGGGCTCCATCCAATTCTAAGTGAAAATACTGGTCTAGGAAAAGGTCTTATGATTTCTATATCTAAAATTACAAGAGGAAAACCTGTTACTATTCAGATAACACCACGGTGTTTTGAAAGTATGGTTCCTTTTGTCACTGCATTGGGATCCTGCATGTCTAGGAGGTGCAGAGACATGAAGAGGCTTTTGCTCACATGGGAAGATTCTTTCCCTCCATGGAACATAGCAAGCAATTGATGGGATTCTCTTGGGGCCATGTTTGGGCATCAGGAAGTAGACAGTCACTGCTACATGAGCTAATGCAATGGACCAAATCCTGGGCGCTGAGAAAGCCAGAGCATGGACTGACTATGGGAAGGGCAAATTCAGCCATAAGTATCTGGGTGCATGGAGACTACAGGGAATTCTGCACACAAGCAGACTTGCCCTGGACCTCCTTCCCTGGTGATCATCTTGGTGGGTATGATTCTGTACCTGAAATACAGTCTCAGGCCAGATCATTGGATCATAGATTTTAGAGCTGAAAAGGATTTTAGAGACTGCCTAGTGAAATACCCCATTTGATAGATGAGGAAACCAAGACTCAGAGAAGTAAAGAAGGTATAAAGAGACAGTTTTCAGTTTCATAGAAGCCAACATTTGCTAACAATGTGAGCTGTTGCCCAAGAGTAGAAGGAATTGCCTTGAGAAGTAGTGAGCTCCCTGACCTGTACAACTTTAGCAAAGGCTGGATGACTTGTCAGAGATATTTAGAGAGGATGATTGGTAGGAAGAGGTGTCCTCCAAGGTCCCACCCAGTTCTGGTACCCTAGGATTCTCATCCCCTGTTATCAAAATTACAGAGATCAGGCTTACTGGCAATCTGGCCCCCTCTTTTGCATGGACAGGAACATAGATATTGAGGTACAAACAGTCTTCAGAATTGGCAGTAATAAGGATGTTTAATTTCATGAACTTCATTATTTTTTCTAGGAGAGCAATATCCTGCAAACACCTGGAAAACACAAGAGATGACTGATTTATTAGAATCACATAGAGATGATCATAACAATAACTGAGTGCTTTAAGGTTTGCCAAGCACTTTACAGACATAATCTCATTTGACCTTCACAATAGCCTTCAGAGGTCAGTGCTGTTATTATCTCTACTTTACAGATGAGGAAACTGAGGCAGCAGAAGTGCAGCGACTTTACAACATTTCATAACTTCTTATGCAGTCCTTTTTCTTGTTCATTATATTTTGAAATGTTTGGGTTTGTTAGTTATTGTTAAGTTGAAAACAAAGTATTTTTTTTATTTAAAAAAAAGCTTGGAAAGCAAATAGATATTACCAAGAGGCAAATAGCTAAACACATCACAGGTGTAAATGTCATGGAATGTGGCTGCACTGAAAGAGGATGAATGTGAGGAAGTTAGAAAACCTGCTGCAGATTGATGAAAGTAGAGCTAGACCAGTGCAGACCATGCCTAGAAGCATTTTACCAAGAGCAGCACTGCTGACCACTGGGTCAGGAGGAATTTCTTTGTTCCAGAGGAGCATTAGGTAGGAGGGTAGAAGGCAGGCTGGGGTGTGGAATGGGCAATAAGTGTGGTCTCCAAAGCAAAAGGTATCAAACTGCTAAAAAAAAAAAAAAAAAAACAACAACAACAAGGAATCAAATTCAATGACCTCCTCCTTTCTGAGCATATCAGTCTGAGAGTTCTAGCTTTTTTTATTCACTAGCTTTGTGACCTTGGGTGAGTCACTTAATCTGCAAAGTTGTTCAGTTGTATCTGACTCTTCATGATCCTTTATGGGGTTTTTCTTGGCAGAGATACTGGAGCAGTTTGCCATTTCCTTCTTCAGCCCATTTTACACATGAGGAAACTGAGGGCAAACAGGGTGAAGTGACTTACTTAGCTAGTAAGTACCTGGGACCAAATCTGAGCTTAAGACTTTCTGACTCCAGGCAGAGCATTCTATCCACTGAGTCACTCAGCTGCCTCTACTCTCTGTTAGCATTTGTTTTTCTCTCTGTAGCCTTATGTATTCTAACTATCTCGTAGTAATTTTGCTGAAGTCTGCTATTCTATAAAGTCCAAATAAATATGAAGCATTATCATCAAGCAATTATTTGAGACCTCACAGTTCACAGGGAAGAAACATTCACTCCATCAACAAATATTTAACAAACACATACTATGTGCAGAGCCCACAGACACAAAGTTTTTGTAAGACGTGATGACCCTGTGCTTGCCTGGTAAGAAAAGGAGAGAGGTAAGTGCTTACATGGGTGGATAAGATGTTGCATCTCTCACATTGCTCCATGAATCCGGTGGTTGTGGAGGAGAAAACCTCAGGGTCCCCACAGGGGGTTTGGCAAAGGGGATTCCCAGGAAAACATTGACACCTTCGTCAATCCCCTTGATACTGATATGAGTCCCTTGGATCTGTCCAGACTCAGTGGTCCTGATGAGGTCATCTGCATGATGCCCTGTGAACAAAGGGGAAAGAAATTTTCAGTGACAGATGGCTGAAGTAATGTCCAAATGTCTCCTCTACATTCTACCACCACCACCATTTTTTCATTAGATGGGAATGCAAACCTCCTTCTGTTTCTGCCATGATTCTTTTCATTTCCCTTTTAAAAAAATCTCCAGTGATGGGAAACTTCCTCCAGAGAAGGGCCATTTGCACATTTAGACAGCTCTGGCACTGATTCAGGAGCCGTCCAGCTTCGGGGATCCAGAGTCTCAAGATCAAAGAGACTGCTCCCCAACAATCCCACCACCAGTCCAGCTTAGGAAAACACAGAGCTAAAATTTGGTGCCATATAGTTTAGCAGTATGATCTAATTGAACAAAGACTTAATGAGCACCTGCTATGGGCAATGCCCTCAGCTCTGAATTGAGGATAAAATGGCAGGAATTTACATTCTCCTAGAGAATAATGATCTATGCACCAATAACTTGGAATATAAGGGAGAGGCATAAAAGGAAAGTTCCTGACAAGGAGTTGGAAAAAGAAATGAGGAGGGTCAGGAAAAGCTCTGCAGCAAGTGGCAGTGCCCAAGCTGGGTCTTTAATGAAGAGCCTTCAACTGAACTAGACTAGTAGAAGTGCTGTCTGGGCATGGGAAAGACAGTAGACAAAGAAAGGAGACAGATGAGGGCAGAACAAGAAGGGCAGATGGAAAGTAATTACCTTGGGCTACAGTATGTGTCTGGAAGACTCATCTTCCTGAGTTCCAATCCAGCCTCAGACATTTACTAGCTGTGTGGCTCTGGGCAAGTCACTTTACCTGTTTGCCCTCAGTTTCCTCATCTGTCAAATGAGCTGCAGAAGGAAATGGCAATCTAACTCCACTATCTTTGCCAAAGAAACAGCAAATGGGGTCCCCAAGAGCCAGACATAATTGAAAAAGAACTGAACAACAACACAAATGTGAATAGAGTAGTAGGTGACAAGGCTGGATGCACAGAGCATTGGATTTGGGCTCAGAGGCTATGGGTTACTGCCATTGTGCACTTGTTACAATTCCTTTCCCTTCCCTAAACCTATTTCTTCTCTTCCATTAAACAGGAAAAGAGAACTGAATTCAATGATCCTAAAGATTCCTCCCAGTTCCCCATCCTAGACTCCAAGAGCTAAAGACTGCTCAAATGTCAGGGCACATGGCCACATTCTGCCTGGGTCAGAAGGATAAGGGTCAGGCATGCCTCTGAAAGATTAGTGCTCCCCTTCTATCAAAGGAGATCAAATAGCGCCCAATATAAAAAGCGTGGGAGTGACTTCAATATGCATCAGGTGAGCTTTAGTTTCTCATCTATAATAGTAGTGGTTTGGGAGGTTGAAAATAAAGAAAGCCTCCAGCATCTGGTTTAAGAACTTATTATTTGACAAAAACTGTTGGAAAAATAGGAAAAAAGTATTGCAGAAACTAGACCTTGACCAACATCTCACACTGTATGCCAAGATTAGGTCACAATGAATACATGATTTAGACATAAAGGGTGATACCATAAGCAAATTAGGAGCACAAGGAAGAGCTTATCTGTCAGTTCTATGGAGAAGGGAACAATTTATAACCAAACAAGAGATAAGAGAACATTACAAAATGCAAAATGGATCATTTGAATTACATTTCATTAAAAAGGTTTTGCACAAACAAAACCAACACAACCAAGATTACAAGGAAAGCAGAAAAATGGGAAGCAATTTTTATAGTGTTTCTGATGAAGGGCTAATTTCTCAAATACATAGAGAACTGAGTCAAATTTATGAGAACACAAGTCATTCCCCATTTGGTAAATGGTCAAAGGATATAACACACATGTTTCGGATGAAGAAAATAAAGTTATCTATAGTCATGTGAAAAATGCTTTAAACCCTATTGATTGGACAAATGCAAATTAAAACAACTCTGAGGTACCACCTCACACCTATCAGACTGGCTAATATGACAGAAAAGGAAAATGTTGGAGAAGATATGGTGAAATTGGGATACTAATGCACTAGTGGTGGAGTTGTGAACTGATCCTACCATTCTGGAGAGCAATTTGGAACTATATCCAAAAAGTAATCAAACTATTTATACACTGTGTTCCAGCAATACCATTACTAGGGCTGTATCACATAAAGATCGTAAAAGGAGGGAAAGTACCCATATGTTCAAAAATGTTTATAGTAGCTCTTTTTGTGGTGGCAAGGAATTGGAAATTGAGGAAATAGCCTCATTTGGAGAATGACTGAACTAGTCATAGTATATGAATGTAATAGAACACTATTGTGCTGAAATGATGAGCAGGCAGATTTCAAAAAAAAAAAACCTGAAAAGATTTAAATCAACTGATGCTGAGTGAAGTGAATGGAACCAGAAAAATATTGTACACAGTAACAGCAACACTGTGTGATGATGGACTATGAATGACTCAGCTCTTTTCAGTAATACAATGATCTAAGACAATTCCAAAAGACTCATGATGAAAAATGCTATCCATGTCCAGAGAAAGAATTATGGAGGGTGAATGCAGATCAGATTATACTATTTTCACCTTTTTTGTGACTGTTCCCTTTTGTTCTGTTTCTTCTTTCACAACATGACTAATGTAGGACTATGTTTACATGACTGTACATGTACATAACCTTATCAGATTCCTTGCCACCTGGAGAAGCTGGGAAAGGAGGAAGGATGGGAGAAAATTTGTGAAACTCAAAATCTTATAAAAAAATGAATGTTGAAAAATTTCTTTACATGTAATCAGAAAAAGTTTAAATATTATTTACCAAAAAGAAACAAAGAAAGAAAAAGGAAAGAAGAAAGAAAGAAAGAAAGAAAGAAAGAAAGAAAGAAAGAAAGAAAGAGAAAGAAAAAATGAAGAAATAAGCTGTGACACATTTTATGATGTGGTTCCATTTCAAGTCTGTAAAAATATCTTCCCCCCAATTCTCACTCTTATCTACCTCCTTGAAAATTACTCCACCTTCCCTCTCTCCACACCCTTCACCAGCAACTGATAGAAGAGTTTCTGGACATAATACTAATGGAGAGGGCATCAATTTCTCAGAAGCAAATCTAGTTTGGCCTCCTGAAATAAAACTAACAATAATCCACCATCCACCCAATCAGTGAAGGGAACAAGAGAAAAAAACAGTGCCTAAGTCCCATATCTCCAATGGGAAAATCAAAGGACCCCGCCCATGTCTCCCCAGAAATCATCCCCTACTCTGGGTCTGCCTGGCAGAGCTGCTTACCTGGGGCTTTAATAAGGAGGCCCAGGACCCTCAGAGTCAGGACCTTGGACAGCAGGGAAGTCTTCCACATCTTTCCCTCTGCACAGCCTTCTGATTATGCCCAATTAGATTCCAGGTCTATCCTTTAATACAAAAAGAACTGGATCAAAGGGCACTCCAGGGGAACCCAGGCCTAAGGATTACTTAATTGACTTCCTTGTCAGAACTTGTCTTAGAACTATTTGGAAAAAAATAAAATTAGATGGAATACCTTAAGGCTAAAGACAGATCTGAACATCCAGCCAGCCAGCAGGGATAGGCTGGTAAATGTGTGATAACAAGCTTTCTGGAAAACAAAAACAAACAATCAAATGTATTCATGACACACTCTTAAATTTCATCTCTATTAGTATCATTGTTCCCAACTTGTAAGTCTAGACAATCAACAAAACAACCAATCAAGTCCTGAATTGCAGGATTTTCTGATTTCAGAGGTGCAAATGTGACAATGGATTCAGAAGAGCCAGTTTGAGCTAAACCCACCACTTCAACTGAAGTGTCAGTTTCTAGAGACTTCCAGACCTTTCCCCCCCTTGAAGTTCTTCAGTTCCTTGGTTTTTCTTCCTGACCCCATTTGGAGTTTCCCTAGCAAAGATACTGGAGTGGTTTGCCATTTCCTTCCCCAGTTCATTTTACAAATGAGGAAACTGAAGTCAATAGTGTTAAGTGACTTGCCCAGGGTCACACAACTAGTGAGGCAGGATTTCAACAGGAAGCGAAACTCTGGGAATATTAACATTAACAGAAAGACAGCCCATGCCATCTGAGAGCTTATATTCTGATAGGGGGAAACAACACATAAAGGATGGGGGGCAGAGGAAGAAAGAAAGGTACTATTCAGAAGGTACCAGAAGAATAAGGTGTGTGGTATGAAAAGGAAATGATGAAGAATCAGTCCATGATTTGTGGTATCCATCCTGAAAGAATTCACTAAGATCCTGTCTCCAAGTTAAATAAAAGGCATTTACTGGGGTGACCCGTCAAGCTGGCTTGTTCCCCATGGGAGTGTCAACCTGATAGTTTGGTTAAAGGAGACAAACAGGTTAGGTGATATACATTTATATCATTTATTCCCTTAAAGCTAGCAAATACATGTTGCACAGAGCCAGAACCTAAGTTCTGACTGTCTGATACAAGAATGACAAAGTTTTTACATGTTTCAGGACAATCCCAGGACATTTGTGTTTCTCAGATTTATGGTCTCCATATGTTTGTTTGTTTTTTATCCATACCATGAGAAGCAATTTTTTTTTTTTTGCTTTTTGGAGGGCAATTGGGGTTAAGTAACTTGCCGAAGGTCAGATGGCTAGTTTTTTTTTGTTAAGTGTCTGAGGCCGCATTTGAACTCAAGTCCTCGCGACTCCAGGGCCGGTGCTCTATTCACTGTGCCACCTAGCCGCCCCAGAAAGCAGTTTTCTTAGTTGTAAACACAGATTAACAAGACAATTGAAAAAGTAAGGTCAGTTGGAATTTATGCTCTCAGGATGTCTGTGTTTCCCACCTCCCTCATGCCCCCAAGATAAGAGAAGTCCCACTCTCCTGTCATGAATGGGAAGAAATACCCACTGTTGACCTTATCTGGACTTTCTAGTCACAGACATAGGAAAGGGCATTTTTTTAGAGCAAAGCAAAGCAGTCTGATTGATTAGTTCAGGCTTTGTCTCTCATTGAGGTCCAAAAATGATATTTAATGATTATCAGGAGGCAGAGCACCAGGGCCCTTCTCCCTGTGGAAGACAGAGCACTGAGCCAGGTTATGTGTCTGTTTTATATACAATTTAATAGGATAGGAGAAAGGGAGAAGTACTACAGTTTAAGAAAATGGGAGGGAAATGTCAGGTAGCTGGGAGTACTTCGGGAATGCAGATAAGCCCACTTTGGGGGCTTCACTGAATAGTCTTCTTGAGGTCAGATTGTGATCTATGAGCACTTTCTGGCTGGTCACATCCTTCATCCCATCTCATATCTCACATCTTGCATCCTGCCGCCACATCTGCCTCAAACACTGTTTCTACCCTCATCAGAATGAAGACATGCTTGGCTAGGGCCTGCTCCTTAAAATGGAGGTTTGAGGGGCTCCCATCAGGGAGAACCCAGCACCTTGCCAGGCTGCCCATTCTGCTTGTGAACAGTTCTAATCTTTAGTGCATCTTTCCTGGCATCAAGGTTGATTTTGCCTCTTTGCAACATCCACCCAATCTTGTTAGTCCTGTCCTTTAGGTCTAATTCCTCCTTCTCATTGTGATCCTTCAAGTGTTAAGACCAAGGGTACGTCTACCCTCATCAAAACAATGTGATCCAAATTCTTCATGGGTATGAGGCAAGATCTCCACAGTGATCATTCTACACCAGCCCCTGCATGAACACTTCTCAGGTACGTTGTAGAGGATAGGTAGAGGTGGGTCTAGATGGCTTCTCAGGTCTCTTTTGATTCTGAGACTGTTGTTCAGCCAGTCTCCACCCACTCTCCTATGAAGGACTTGGAGTTGTTAATGAGGCCCCAAGTGAATAGACAATATGGCTCCAAGAACCTTCTCCAGGGAATAATGATAAGGACAATCTCACATTACCACCACCACCCCATGCTTTATGGGTTACATAAATGAAAGAATGCTCTAAATCACTAATAATAAGAGAAATGCAAACCAAAACAACCCTGAGGTTTCATTTCACAACCAGAAAACTGAAATAAATGGCAAAACATGAGAACAGTCAATGATGAAGTAGTAGGGCAAAGATGGACACATTAATGCCTGGTTAATGGAGCTATGAATTGGGCCAACCATTCTGGGAAATGATTTGGAATTAATAGTTACATTAGCCAATAATAGCTACCATTTGTTTAATAATTTAAGGTTTGCAAATTGCTTTACAAATATTATCTCATTTGATTCTCAAAAAACCCTGGAAGATAGGTGCTATTATTATCCCCATTTTACAAATTAGTAAACTGAGGCAAACAGAAGTTAAGCCATTTGCCCAGGGTCACACAGCTAATAAGTGTCAGGAGGCTGGATTTGAAATCAATACTTCCTGACTCCAGATCCAGCATTCTATCCATTGCACTGTCTAGCAGCTTACTTATGCAAAGAAAGTGACTTAAAGCAAGGCCAAAGCTGTACTAGGAGGCTGAAGGTTAGCATAGAGTCAGGAAGTAGCTCTAGGACTGTGGTTGGATTGTGGAGTGGTTAGAGACTTGTCTGGGCATAGACTGAGCTGTTTGTCCGTAGTTACAGGGACTGACCATGGGTGAAGAGAGAAGGAACAGCACTGGGAGGAGAGGGTGCATTCAGTATGAGAGGAGGTAGTAAATAATGATGACAGTAGCATTTGTATAGCTTCTTAAGGTTTGCAAGGAACTTGACAAGTATCATCTCATTTGAACCTCACAACAGTGCTAGGAGGTATAAGGCGTTATTGTTAACCTCATTTTACAGATGAAGAAACTGAAGCAGACAGAGGTCACATGCCTTTCCAGGGTCACCCAGCTACTGGCTGAGGACCAGATATGAGTTCAGGATTTCCTGACTCCAAGCCCAGCACTTTATTTGCTGCTCCCCCAGCTCCCTTTTAGTGAGTGTATGGGAGAGAGTGTGTAAGGAATGGTTCTGCTTCTGGTTGTTTGTAGCATCAGGGAGAGCTGAGATTGATTCAGCCTGATCATCAAAGCCCTCCAGGATCCAGTTGCCATATGGTACTTTCCAGCCCAGCTGTCTGCTAGAATTTCCGGTTATATGACTCTCCATCTCCTGCTTGGGAGATTTTAACAGGTGTTTCTCCTTGTTGGGAGGGTGTCCCCTTTTCACCCTCTTGGCAGAGACTTGAACTTTTTTTTGAAAGTCCTGCTCAAGTTCTACCTTGTACCTGGAACTGTGCTTGCTGCCCCTGCCTGTTGATGCTCTGTCTCCCTGCCTCTATCTTTCTGTATCTCACTGTGTCTGACTCTGTGTCTCCTACTTTGCATTTATGTCGTATTAACTTTCTTATGTACTGTGTTTTCCCAATCCCTTGAGGACAGAGAGTCTTTGGGTTTTTTTTCTTTCTCTGTTCCTTCCATCCTTGTTTGCTTCCTTTCTTCTTCCTCTTCTTGTTTCTCATTCTCTCTTTTTTTCTTCCTTCCTCTTTTCCTCTCTTTATTCCTCTCTTTCTCTCCTCTTGTTTCCCTCTCCTTTCTTCCTTCCCTCTTTCCTTCCTTCCTTTTTCTTCCTTTCCTTCTTTCTTTCTTTCTTTTTTTCTTTCTCACCGTATTTCCAGCTCCTAGCTTAATGCCCTACATACAGTTGATTGCTTAATAAATACTTGTTGTAGTGAACTGAATCGAATTGTATGGGGGTGGATGGCAATAAACTTCTTCCTGTCAAAGATTTGAGGGCTTGGTATTGAGCACAACTTTCCTGAAGGTGTTGGAGTTCCATTTTATAGGTGCACAAAACCAGCATGGAAAAGTTGGCCTAAATCATCCAGCCCCATCTAATAGCATGTACTTTAGTGAGCTCTGTTTTTATTTATGTATTTGTTGTTGGTTTTTTTGTGTTATATTGGTGTTCTATTTATGCTCTTCATATACTTATATAAATACTTATTAATTTCCCCATTAGGGCATAAGATTCCTGGTAAGTCAGGATTATTTCATTCTTTGTATTTGTATCCAGGTTCATGGCACTGTATCTAGCACATAGTAGGTGCTTAATAAATGAATGCTGTTTATTCGATATCCTAAACCACAGACACACACACACACACACACCCTTAGATGGTAAGCTCCTTGAGGGAAAGTATTTCTCCACAAAATTTTGAATCCCCTCCACCATCCATGATAATCCTCTGCATATGGTTGACAAGATACATCATTGGAGTATTGCACCATACCACTGAGATGCAACAACCAGTGGTGCAGAAAGAGGGGTGTATTATTGAAGTCAAGGGAGATCAGGGTTTATAACCCTTCTCCATCTATCATACTAGGAACATGATTCTCCAGTCATCCTGATCTCTATGTGGCTACTGGACCCAAATGGCTCTGGAGGAGAAAGTGAGGCTGGTGACTTTGCACAGTCCTCCCCCACTTAAATCCAATTCACTTACAAGTCTTGGCATCATCTTCCTGATGCCAAGGAATGGTCCTCTTTGTGAATGAAGGACAAACAATAACCAGTGAATAGTCTGACCTGCCCACTAGGGACCCAGCTGGTCAGTTCCAGGGGAGCGATGTAGCTTCCTCCTTCTTTTTCTTCCCTTCCTCTCCCTTGCCTATCCCTCCCCTCTCCTCCCTCTCCTTACCTTCCCTATTGCAGAGAGGTTAAAAAAAATCTGTCTCGATGGAGCTCACAGTCTAATGAAGGGAGACAACCTGCAAACCCCCAGGCATAAACAACATATATACAAACCAAATTGGGGATGATCAATAGCAAGAAGGCACCAGCATTACGAGGCACTTAGCAAAGGCTTCTTGCAAAAGGTGAGATTATAGCTGAGACTGGAAAGAAGCAAGAGGTGCAGATGAGGAGGGAGAGTCCAGGTATGGGAGCAGCCAGAGAAAATATCCAGAGCCCAGAGATGGGGTATCTTGTTCTGGGAACTCCAAGGATGGCCAGCCAGCATCACCACAACAAAGAGGACATGAGAGGGAGAAAGGTGAAGGAAAAGGTAGGGAGGGTTCAATTTCTGAAGGTCTTTAAAAGCCAGACAAAGAGTTCTGTGTTTGATCATAGATAGTAAAAAGGAATTAAAGGGAAGCACTAGAGCTTATCACATCTGATATAGTCAGAGTTGAGTGGAGGATAGGTTGGAGGGGGAAGAAAACCGAGGCAAGGGAAACTAGAGTGCAGGCTACTTCAAAGGTGACCCAGTCACCTAGCTCCCCTTACACTCTATGCTACCTGTATCCTGCCTTAATGGTCTGAACCCTATAACAACTATGTTTTCATGATCAGAAACTTCTTAGTGACAAAAAGGTTTTAACAGCTCAATATTTGATTTTTCTTAAGGAAGAGAATGCTTTAGCACCATGTATCCTTGTATCCCAGGGATGTGTGAGAGCCAACTAGTAGCAGAGTTAATTCTTAAATTTTCAGCATGGCATTTACACCTCAGAACTGGCATCTACTTGTTTTGTTGATTTCTAGCCTTAAGTAAGTGATAGAGATGTTGTGAATAATATAACTTAAAAGTATGTATTGTGGATTTTTCAGAGAGCCAATTGTTAAACATTGACCAGCACACCCCTGCCTATATCCTGCTACTAAAATGAATTGTTATTCTGAAACATCTTGTTAGTACAACCAGTCAGAGTAGAGAAAGCATTTCCTTTGACTTTGCTATTTTTCTTTCTGTATAGAAGAAACCCTGTAGAAGAACCACATTGAGTTTGGCCTCAGAGATACTAATTGTTTCTGTGCTGCTCCTTTGCAAGTAAAGAATCACTTGACTTGTTGGATTATCTTGAAGTTTTGTTTTTGGGACCCTGGGTGTACCACATGATCTCCTCGAAGAAATGTTCTCTAGAAAATGCTTGCTAAATGATAAAGCAGCACAGAGACATCTGATATTTTCCACGATCCCTGCAGCAGCTCAGCGTACAAAGAAGATGAGATGAGGAGTCAGAGGACCTGCCTGCTTAGGGTTTGTGTCTCCTTGGAAAACTCAGTTCCACACTCTGGGCTTCCATGTTCATTCTTATTCAATGATTTCTAATAGCTCTTCCAGCTGTAAATCAATCATTCAATCAATCAACAAGCATTGATTCGTTCCCTATAAAGTGCCCTAGAGATGCAATGACAAAAACTTAAACCATGTCCACTATAATTTTCTGAAATGAACTAGGGATTTTTTCCTCTAGAGATAGGGTGGGACTGGCTAGTCCCAGCAGATTGCTACTGTCTCAGAATTGGAAGGTCCCTTTCAAATGAGATGATATTTGTAAAAGTGTTTCCTCAGCATAGTGGCCAATGCATAGTGACATTATAGTAATGCTTTTTTCCTTCTGAATATCATTTAAATTCTTCTCCCACAGCAGTAATGAGTGAGAGTCAAATTATTTTGCTCGAAACTTGATGGTATATTAGTTTGACCAAGGAACTACTCAAAACAAATGATTAGGTGTTATTGATCTATTAAAATTGCAAATATAAATATATTAAAATTGCAAAAATAGTTGTGCTTAGAAATCACAACTCCACCCCGGCTTTTTCAGGCCATGATTCCTTCATCTTTTGAGGCACAGTCTTGCTCCAGAACTCCCACCTATCCTTCTTCAGGCTCCTGCCCACAGACAACTGCAAATTCAGCTGTAGGTACTCTTCCTTCTGGTCATAGACTGGCCAATGAAAAAGGTCTCCACCATTTGGGTCCCTGGGAGGAAACAAATATTTAGAACTCAAAGAAGGCCATTCCATTGGCAAGTTTAGCCAGTCATCATCAGCTCAACCTGAGATCCAAAGAAGGGACCCCAAGGTAAGGGTCAGCTGACAGCGGGAGCATCCATAGAGAGACTTGTTCACCCATCTTTAAGCAGTCTGGTCTTCAGCTTTGATGTTTCACCTTTGTAATACACCCAAGATGGAAGGTCCAAAGAGAGAAATGACTCACATAGGGAATAAGTAGCCAAGTCAAGATATGAACTTTGATCATTAGACTCTATTTCACTGGGGCAGCTACCTGTTAGAGTGGATAAAGCTGGACCTGGAGTCAAGAAGACCTGAGTTCAAATCCAGAATCAGACACTTACTAGTTCTTAATCACTTAACCATATTTGCCTCTTTCTCCTCATCTGTAGAATGAGTTGGAGAAGAAAATGGCAAACTATTCCAGTATCTTTGCCAAGAAAACTCCAGATAGGCTCACAAAGAATCAAACAAAACAACAAAGGACTCCACCTCGAAGGCTCTTGCCACTACCACCTGACCTGATGCTTCCCAAGGGGGAAGAGAAGTCATTGGAACTAGAGGCAGATGCTAAGTTTTCTTGTTTTCCTTTCAAGATGCCAATGTGTTGGGTGAGTCTGCCAGAGGAACACCTCCCCCTCATCCCTGGCCATGAACTCAGGGAAGGGCTACAATGTTCAGACCTTGCCTCTAGGTGGAATTCACTTTTTTTCTGAACAAATTACAATCAGGGAATTTCTATATAAGTGGGAAACCCTTACGTGCCTAGGAACAGGAGCTACCCCACAGAGAAACCATCGGGAGCCCCAGGGGCAGCTTTCTCACCCATGACGGGCAAAGTTTGCCCAGTAGCTCATCACTCTGTGGCTCAGGAGGTTTTCCTCTTCTGTTCCCTCTCCCAAAACTAGGAACAGAAAAAGAAACATCTTGGTTAAGGTCAAAGGGCAGACCCAAAGACCTCCTCTCCTCTACTCCCCAGCCCCAACCACCCAGGCAATCCTGCTCTGACCACTGACCTTATCTTCCTCCAGTTGTTCCTTCATGTCACTCCCCTCCCAGAGGACCACCCAGGGCTTCTGTTGGCCTACTCTGTCTGATTCCATGACTGAATCTCTCCCCAAAAAACACAGTGGTGCAACTGGACTGCAAATCAAGAAGACCTGAGTTCTAATCCAGCCTCAGATACTTGATTAGATGAGCGACCCTGGGCTTTAATCTCTGTCTGCCTGTGTTTCTTTGTTTGAAAAACTGGGACAATAACACCTGTGCCCCAGGTTGTTGGGAGGATAAAATAAAGATAATAAGTATAGAGCACTTTACAAATCTTGTAAAATGCTAGCTATCATTATTATATTTGTATTATAATATACTTATTACAATATATAATATTGTAATAAAGTGTATTATATTGTGATTTAGTAATTGCATGGTTTATTATATGAATTGTCATAAGTCATGATCATTATAATGTTATTAATAATAACAATTATTATTATTCTAAACTACAGCAGCATAGCACAAGCTCTGGGAGCTGTCAAGGCTTTGCCTGCCATTCAAGGCCCCTGCCTGGGCAGTGCAGACAGGTTCAGCAGCAATAACTGGCCATGAGGTCATTATTTCACTGGCCATGGCACATTATGACACAGATAAATGAATAAAATGGCCTTCCAGTTCTGCCAGGACAGGAGCAAGGAGGGGGAAATAGAGAGAGAAGACATCCAAACACACAGATTTGGGACCATCTGCAAATAT
>CM053585.1:50822358-50835954 GCA_028646515.1 Pseudochirops corinnae
GAATTGCCCATCAACCAAAACAGGCATTATCTTGAAATGCTAAAAAAAAAAAAAAAAAAAGGACAAAAAGAAAAGGCAGGTCTATTTCAAATATGTCACCTCCATATGTCACTTTCTCATCATTCTCATTGTTACCATCCTATTTCAAACATGTTTTATCACTTGCCTGGACTATTTTTTGTTTCTTTTTTGGAAGCAAACAGGGTTGAGTGACTTACCCAGCATCACACAGCTACTAAGTGTGTGAGACTGGTTTGAACTCAGATCCTCTAGACTCCAGAGCTGGTATGCTAGCCATTACACCACCTATCTGTCTCCACTTATCTGGACTCTTGAAATAGTCTCCAAATTGGCCTGCCTGTCTCCCCCTCTAATTTATCACACACACACACACACACACACACACACACAGAGTTACCTGTATGTGGCATTAAACCCTCTACCCTAAGTAGCTAAGTTCCATCATGGACATTTCTCTTATCCAAACTTTACGGCCCCTGACACCAGACACAGAAGCTGCTTCAGAAATGCTTCTGGAATAAACAGCAGGGTAGGCCTGCACTCAAAATTAATAGATCTGAACTCTAGTCCTAGCTCAGCCTCTAACAGACTCTGTAATTTTAAGCAAATTATATCTCCCTGGCTTTCAATTTCCTCCCCTGCAAAATGAGTGGTTTGGACTAAATTGCTGTCAAGATCTTTTCCCCTAAAGCCTCCTAAAAGGGAGCACTGGAATTGGGCTTTAACGGATGGGAAAGAATTCAACAGACAAAGCAGGGTTACAAGAGGCAGCAGGGTGAGGGAGGAAGGGAGATTGGATTGAAAACGGGGAGACACCTGGGTTTGAATCCCAGGCCTGATGCTTAATGACTGTGATGCTGGAGAAGAGGATAACTCACCACTTCTAGGCTCCTCAGAGGTTGGTTGTTGTTCAGTTGTGTCTAACTTTTCATGACTGCATGGACCATCACCAACCAATACTGTCCATAGGGGCTTCTTGGCAAAGACATTGGAGGGGTTCAGGCAAACAGAGGTTAAATGCATTGCCCAGAGTCACACAGCTAGTAGGTGTCTCTGGCTAGATATGAAGCCAGGTTTTCCAGACTCCAGACCAGGTTCTCTATTCACTGAGACCTCCTCAGAGGTTTATCCATTTACAAAAAGGGCATAATGATTCTTGCACTCCCTACCTCATGGATTGTTATGAGAAAGGCACTTCATAAACCAGTATGACAATAAGAAGGGACAACTTTGTAGACACAAGACACAGCCTGAGCAAAGGCCAAAGGTTAAGAGAGTATAGGGAACATTTAGAAGACTGAGGACAGATGAGTTTGGCTGGAGCATAGAGTGCATGCTGGGAAGCAATAGGAGACAAGGTCAGAAAGGCGTGGAAGCCCCAAAGTGTTCAGTGCTCTGAATTCTGGCTTGGGTTTGAATGGAAGTCAGGAATCCTTTCTTCTCCCATCTCTTTAGCAACAACATGGCCAAAATGAGACTCAACCTCACAGGTGCTTTGGCAAAGGATGATCATAAGACTGCAGATTTCAAAGTTAGAAGGTACTTTAGGAGACCATCTGGTCCCACCCTTCATTTTCCAGATGAGAAAACTGTTGTCAAATCAGATTGAAAAAAATAATAGTTTTCAGAATGAAAGAAGAAGAGTCAACATGACTAATGGGGAGAGTAATTAGATGGAAGGGCAGCTAGGGGCCACAGTGGACAGAGCGCCAGACCTGGAGTCAGAAACACTCATCTTTAAGTTCAAATCTGGCCTTACTAGCCGGGACACCATGGGCAAGTCATTTAACTCTGTTTGTCTCAGTTTATTAATAAGCAGGAGAAGGAAATGGCAAAGCATTCCAGCATCTTTGCCAAGAAATCTCTAAATTCAGTCACAAAGGTTCAGACGTGACTAAAAAAAAAAACTTAAACAATTAGATTCACTTAGATCTGGCATTAACATTTAATCGGGCTCTAACATTTTACTACTAAGAGAATTTTTTGAAGAAGCAATGTAATGCACTGAATAAAGATCTGGGTCCTAAATATCTGGAGTCATAAGCTGTGTGACATTTGATAAAGTCACTTAAAATCTTTGAAACTCAGTTTCCTCCCTTCTAAAATATCCCGTCAATACGTAGATCCACAAACTCTCCTAGCTGTAATGATACAAATACTATTCCCACTTTATGGATAAAGAAACTGAGTCAAAACAGGTTAAATGACAGTGTCTGAGGCTAGAGTTGAACTCAGGTCACTTTTTCAAGCATTCCAACCATTGTACCACCTATCTACATCCTTCATATTTTAGCTTATAAAATATTAGAACACAGAATGTTACAACTGGAAGAAAAAAATCTTGTAGAGTAGAACATCAGCAGTGGAAGGAAACTTGGAACAAATAATGTGGGAACCAAGAATGTTAGAATCAGATTAGACTGGATCGTTTCTAGCTCTAAAGCTATGATTCTATTAAAAGAGAATGTCTGAGTGGGAAGGTTATGAGCCTAGAGCATGGAAAAGCTTAGAACATTAGAACCTGAAATGCTTAGAACAAAGAACAGTGGAAGGATTCTTAGGACAAAGCATGTCCAGAATGGAAGGGATGGAAGCTTAGCACAAAAAAAATGTTGAGAGCACAGAATGGTGAAGGTAAAAGAGATCCTAGAAAGCAAAATGTCAGAGCCAGAAGGGACCATCAGATATATAATAACAGGTAGAAATATCTTTGAAGATCATCTAGTTGGGGGAAACTGAGGCTAAGAGAGGAACATTCCCCAGATCTTCACCTCATTCCAACTTAATGAAGGCTGTCCAGACCTGTCCTAATCTGTTTTGGCAGTTCTTCTTGGTACTGTTACCCTGGCTTCTCAGCCTGCTTACCTTGCTAATGGCCAGGATCTCATCCTCAGATTTGCTCCTAAGGCACTGAACCATGAAGGCAGAATTGTGTCTATCACAAGCAGACAGAAGGGCAATGACCTGCAAAGAGGCACGCACAAAGAGTTAATATTCTCATAGAGGAATCCCCAACCTACATGGCAATAGAGGAATCTGTTCATACTCATCAGTAAGCGAGCAAGGATCATTTCTGTAGGTGATGATGCAGTAAAGGAGAAAAGGAGACTAAGTTGGAATCTGACTATCTCAGGGGGTGAGTCCCCCAGTCATAAGCCTGCTGTATGCAGGACTCAGTGTCAGCCAATGGGGATGGGGATGGGCAGGGGCAGATTTCAAAGACACAGTCCCTGATCTCAAAGAGTTTTTCATTTACTCAGGGAGAAAAGACCTAAATATCTGTAAAAGACACATGATATAATCTGGTACATTGAAAGTGTCCTGACATTGAGTCAGAGACCTCAGTTCTGGTCCCAGCTGAGTCACCCTCATTGTGCGACTTAGGACAAGTCACAGAATGACAGAACCTGAGAGGTAGAAGGGACCTCACAGATCATTCCATCTAACCTGGACCTGGGCCCCCTCTAGGAACTCTTCCTGATGTTCTAGGGGTGTTGAAAAAGAGAATTTGGAAGTAGATGGGATTTTATAAATCATCTAATTAAACCCACTTTTACAGAGGAAGAAACTGAGGCCCAACAAGGGGAAATCCTTACCTAAAATGAAAGGCAGAATAAGAAGCAGAGCATTGAATCCAGGGCATGGAATTCCACTACACAACCAATCCCATCCTCCCTGTGCCTCAGCTTCCTCTTCTGTAAAATGAGGGGCCTGGATCAGATGACTCTTAAGATAACTTTCAGCTTGAACATTCAATGGTATTCCAGCGAACCTTCTTATAGCCCAGCGAGCTGGGAGGTTAATGGGACTGGACCATGAAATTGGGAAGCCAATAAGCCTAAGGATAGCAGAGATTGCAAGGACCAAACAACAATAAACTTACACTTGTAATTGTTTCAGGTCCAGAAGAAACTATACCATGGACGATGGCCACACCACTCTCCATGATTGCTCTGTGGAACAAGCCTTTGGACATGGGGGACACAACCTGGGGAAACAAAGCACAGCAGAGGGAAGGAGGAAGCAGTCATGGGGAGGCCCAGACATTCCTGGCTTAGCAGAGACAGAGGAGACTGTGAGTCTGGAAGCCAGGACTGTTACTTACCCTGCCACAACCCTAGGTTAACTCTATAGGACAGTCCCAAACAGGGGTTGCTCTAGGGAACTCTGGCCCTTGGGGCCTTTGACACAGCCAGGCCTATAAGACAGTTAGACAAAAAAAGGGCTAAGGAGCCTTGGCTGTGGTCCTGGACTCTCTGGGTACTGTCCCTGGACAGTAACAAAGTATGATAAGGTAGCTGTGCTCTGTAACCCAGCAATGCTGTTCCAATGCCCTCCCTCCTTACAGGGTAATATCATGTACTGATTAGGAGAAAGACCAGGGTTGCCGTTAGGGTCACAGGATTTCAAATCCAGCAGTTTTTCACACTATATCATGGGAATTTGTTACTTTCCTATCTGCTATTTTTTTTTTTAGCATTATTCTTCCACTGCCTTATCACAGCCTGGAGGCTATGTCACTGCTGTGCAAATCCTGGGAAGGAGGTCTGCCAAGCCAGAAGATCTTTACTGCTGAGGCCCCTGACACATTTTGTGTCTGTCATATGAGCGCCAGTCATGCTCAGCTCTCGGAGGCTCATTGGGAAAGACGGGAGAGAGCAGATCTGCAGCCACAGCTGGTCACAGAGGCCACCTGGAAGTCACAGAGAGGCTCTGAGCAGCATTGGGAAGAGGAGCACCTCAGTGGTGAAACTGGGGATCCATTGGGCCTTGAATTATTTCATCAATACCCAGAATATTTATTTTGCTCTTACTCTGAGTTGTTAGCAACCTTAAAAAAAAAAAAAAGGATGACTCACCTTTTATGTCCAATAAAGCAAGAGGAAGAAGAACCTAGAAAAGCAGTTGGACCTAGGGCAGGGGAGTATAATGGGATCTCCAAATGAAAGGCAAGGGAAGGTGCCAGCCTTAGAGAGAGAAGTCAGCAGCCCCAGGGGTTCTGAGAGGGGGGAGGAGAAGAAAAGAGGAAGGTAAACTCACGTCTGTGAGACTAAACCTTGGATTTCTTTACAAGAGGCCTCTTTCAGGCTGGGGTCATGCCTTTACCACCTACATGTGAGGAGACACTTATTCCACCAGCAGACTCGCCAAAGATGGTCACAAGGCCAGGATCTCCTCCAAAGTGGGCAACGTTCTTCTGGACCCACCTCAGGGCAGCCACCTGATCCAGGTAACCCCAGTTGCCAGGTGCATGCTCATCCCCAGTGCTGAAAGCCAGATATGAGAGAAGGTTGGAGAATTCTGTAGAAGAACATCTGGTTCATAGGATTATGAGATTTAAGGACTATTGCCTCCAGCTGGATAACACAATGGACAGGCTGCTTGAATTAGACCTGGCAAGATCAGTGTTCATCTACTAGCTGGGTGACCATGGGTTAGTTACTTAGATCTCTGCCCATCTGGAACATTATCTGGGATAATAAGGGAATGTATCTCTCAGAGCTGTTGCAGGGAGCAGATGAAACATTATTTATAAAGTGCTTTGTAAACCTTAAAGAACCATACAAATGCTAGTTGCTGCTCTTCTTGTTTTCAAATATAAACTGGTAAGACAGATCTTGAATTCCCCCCACCTAAAAGAATCCTAGTGCAGGCCTCTTTAATGGCTCACTGTACCGTCCAGGGGAGCTTCTGCCAGGCTGCTTTCTTCTCTTCTGGCTTACTCTCTGATCTCTTCCACCTCCCCACCTCCTGCTCTACCCCTACTCTCCCTTCTCGCTTCTTTTTTTTAGCTCTCCTTTCTGTTTTCTCTTCCTCGATTAGAATGTCAAGTCACAGTCAGAAAGATTTCCTGAACACCTACTATGTGCCAGGAACTATACCAACTCTGGACATACAAAGAAAGGTGGACATAGCCTCTGCCTTCAAGGAGTTTATGGTTTAATGGCGGAGACAGCATGCAAACAGCTGTGCCCAAACCAGATCTATAGAGGATTGACTGGGTATGATTCCAGAGGGAAGACTCTGGCAGTAAGGGAGACACAGAGAGGGTTCTTGCAGAAGGTGGGATTAGCACCTAGTCTTGAAGGAAGCCACAAGGAGGGGGAGTGAAAATAAACAGATTCCATTGAATAGTCTATTCAAGGATGAGGAATGAGGCAAAGAATGTAGAAGAACCTTAGCAGACTGGAGAGGTAGGAGGAGGCCAGTCTCTTCTGCAGGAACTCTGCAGTCCAGCAACATGGGCCTTCTTGTTATCCCCATTCACAATTCTCTATCTCCCAAGTCCGACTTTCACTGGCTATCCCCATGACTAGACTACCTTGAAGGAATCTGAGACAGCTCTAATCCAACTGTTTTCAAGAAATCTCACTTTTCCTCTTCCCCCTCCCTTTACACACCTGTCACTGCTCAAGTCTTCTGGAGCAAGGAGATCCATTTGAGATGTTATAAGAAATTGATACCGGGGAAGCTAGGAGAAGCATGAGCTTTATCACCATGCAGTACACCAAGTAAGCAAAAATGAAAGACACACACACACACACACACACACACACACACACACACACTATATGACAACCTGCACTGACAGTCAGAAATTCAAGGCACTCACATGAGGGAGACTTGTACAGTAGCAAGATCTCAATGGGAGTCCAAACTCAGAGTGGGGTCTGAGCAGGTCAGTCTTACCACTTGAAGGCAGGTTTATTTGGTTGGGACAGACCATCAGCATGGCATGGGAGAGTGCAATTGTAATCAGACCCAGATGTGGTGGGGAAATCCCCCAGGATCCCTTATTGCTGCAGGAATCATGGACTCCAAGAGCCGGTGCCAGCACACAGACATGCAAGCTGCTAGGAGTCCATTCAGGAGATGAGGTTACTCACAGGTTCACAGTAAGTCAGGTTGTATGTATATATTGTGTATTGTGTTGTATAGGCTGTCTGCTATCTCTTAAATCAGTGGTTCTCAACATTCCTAATGCTGCCCTTTAATACTCGTATGTGGGCATATCTACATGTGGCTGGACCCGACAGATAGAGGAGCGATGTCTCGGTTACTAAGACTATCGGAAATATGTGTTTTCCAGTGGTGTTAGGTGACTCCTGTGAAAGGGTTGCTCGACCCCCAAAGGGGTTTAGACCCACAGGTTGAGAACCGCTGTCTTAAATGCTTTATGGTCCTTAGGACCACTTTCCCTGTGATGCCATGTTGGAGTCTTATCACTTATAACAATATGACACAGTATATTTCAAAATCACAACTGTCTCACCTTCCCTCTGAAATTACTTCTCCTTTACATTGTATCAATTTTGTATCTAAATGGCTATTTATATGTTGTCTCTGATTAGAACTGAAGTCTCTGAGAGTAGGAATTTAATTCTTTTGTTATTGACAAATAAGTGCTTATGAAAATGCTTATTAACTGACTGATTGACTGGAGAAGGGGATGATGGTCTGACCTGTACTCTAGGAAGATCACTGACAGCTGAGTGGAGGATGAACTGGAGTAGGGAGAGTAGAGGCAAAGAGACCAACCAAGCAGGTGTTGTTAGTCCAAGTGTAAAGTGGTGAGTTTGCACTAGAAGGGTGGTAGTGTCAGAGGAGAAAAGTGGGTGTATGTGAGAGATGCAGCAAGGGTAGAATCAGTAAGACTTGACAACAGATTGGCTATAGGGGAAAGAGAGTGAATAGTGGACTATGACCCCTAGATCACAAGCCCAGGTGACTGGGAGGGTGATGGTGCCTTTAACAAATAATAGGGATGTTACGAAGAAGAGCAGACTTAGTGGAAAAGAGAAAGAGTTCAGTTTGGGGACTGTTGAGTTTATAATGGATATTGGACATAACTTTTGAAGTAACTGAAGATGGGATATTCTAGGTCTGGTCTAGAGATTGAAAGTCAGACAGGAGAGAGTGAAGAGAGTAAGAAGAAAAAATCTAGCTGTTAGTCATAAAAGTGAGGAGATATATGAGATGACAGCTAGTGGGGATGGTTGGATAGATGGATGGATGCATGGATGGATGGATGGATGGGTGGGTGGGTGGATGGATGGGTGAATGCATGGGTCCATTAAGGTTTTTTGACGACAGAGGAGAAACATGGGCAAGTCTACAGGTAGTAAGGAATAAGCTGGGGTGGGTAAAAGAGGGGGAGGGGGAAGAGAGATATAAAAGAGGAGTGAAAGTGAGAATGATAGAAAAGGCAATATTCTAGAGAAGATGTGATGAAATGGTATCATTTGTATGTGTAGAAATCTTACCCTTAGTGAAGAAAAGGTCTGCTTCCTCATGTAAGACAGAGGGAAAGGAGGACATTGTAACAGAAGGCATCTGATCAATGTGAGATAAGGAGGAGGGCATATGAGGGAGCTCAGTGGATACTCATTTTTTTTTTTTTGAGGAAAATATAAAGCAAGGTTCTGAGTTGAGATTGGGAGGGGAGGAGAAGCCATGAGAAATTTGAGGAAGGATGCAAAGGTTTAGAAAAGCCACTGTGGTGAGTGAGATGGTGAATTGATTATGGAGGTGTGAAAAAATTACCTTGCCACAGTGAGGATGCAGTTAAGATTATGAAACACTAATCGGTATGGAATGGATCCAGGAAACAAAGTTTCATGATTTTCTCTAGCTTCATTCAGCAGTATGCAAAGAAGACCAAAACAAGTGGATGATGGGAGTAATCCAAGGCCAAAGTTTGGCAGGGAATGATTTGTCATAGGATCAAGAGTCAGTATAGAGGTGAAGTGGTTCACTAAGGGGTTAAGATGGAAAAAGGAAGAGAGTATCACCAGGCAGGGGTGATGGCCTGGGAAAGGACTGAGGAGTGGAGGGATTGAAGGTCAAGGTGAGAACAAGGGGTTACAGGGCAGAGAGAGTAGAGTAGAAAGATAAGAGATTATAACTAGATAGAGGAAATTCAGAGTTAATGAACATAGACATGGAACATTCATGATGGAGGAAAAAAAATCAAGAGTGTTACCCTCTCTGTATGTAGCTGAGGTAGGGTGGAGGTGTAGGTTGGGAGAAGTGAATACACTGAGGAACTGGGAACTGAGAATGTTGAAGGGAATATCAAGATGTATGTTGAAGTCCCTCAGTATGAAAGTGGGAGTTGGGAGAGAGAGAAAGGCTGTAAACAAGGTTCTGAAGTCATTGAGAAAGGGAGGAGAGTGTCCCAGAGGATGGTGAGCAACAGCTACTAGTATCTTGATTGGGTGATAAATATGGATTGAATGAACCTCAAAGGAGGAGAAGTTGCTGAGTGATGGTGGCAGAGGGAGAGTCTGGAAGTGGAAGTGGGAAACAAGGAGTATTTTGGCATCCCTGTGATGGAGGCAAAACAAATAGTGCTGGAAATGGTCACCAGGAAATCTATCATCAGAAAAAAGTCAGGCTTCAGTGAGTACAATTGATAGAAGTGGTAAGAAAGGAAAGGGTTAAAGATGAAAACAGGCTTGTTACTTATATAGCATCATTCCAGAGAGCACAGGGAAAGGGGTAGGTAGCTTTACAATAAGACATTATAGAAAATTGGTATTGGAAAGATAATGGAATCATGAAATTTATTGCAATGCAATACAGCAAACTGGGGTTAGGTTAACATAGTAAGATCATTTCATTTTCATACTTTGCAATCCTAGCGCTTAATACAGTGTCTGGTGCTTAATAAATGGTTTGTCTACTTGCCTATGTCTGCTAGTCTATCTATCCATCCATCTATCCACCCGTTGACCTAAATATCTATCTATCTAGAATTTGAGGCCAAGGGAGAAGCGAATTTATTGGTTGTAAAAAGTGGGACCATAATTTGAAATTGGGTCCTCTGGCAACATATCTACTGCTTTTTCTACCATATTGTGATTAAATTGTGGAGAAGACAAGGGAAGTCAGGAGATATGTTTTCTAATCAGAATTTTATGTTTATTATCATTCAACAGATAATTCATCAGGTAAAAAACACTTGTACTCACATGTTACTGGGGTCAAACCTCACCTGAAAAAGCCAAGAATGCCCAGCCTGTACTGGATGGCGACCACTACCACATTCTGGGAGGCAGATAGTATTGAACCATCATACATGGAAGCACTGCCAAAAACAAAACTTCCACCATGGATCCAGACCATCACCTAAAGAAATCAGACATGGTTTTCCTTACAGGAACAAATCCCACCAAGTTTGGCTTGGTCAGTCCCTTACTCAATAGGAAAATACCATATTCTGTTATCTCATGACTCTTGATAAAGTAGCTTTAAATGTGAGTGAATTTACTTATCAAGATACTGTATATCAAGAGTTGACAGGATATGCATCAGAGCTCCTCTCAGGTAAGAGCCCACTTTTCTAGACTCAGAGACAGGTCAGATCCTCCTTGGAATCTTCCTGGCAGAATCAGCTTCCTGAGGTCCTCCTGCTGCCAAAGACCCACTCAGAGCAAAACAACCTTGCCAAAAGGATACTTGTTCCCCCAGAACAGGGAAAGGAGCCAGGGCTCCCTTGTAAGGGACACAGAGCCAACCAGACAAGAGAGAATGCACCCTGGGCAACAAGCTCTCCAGTTTCCATCGTTTTGTGGGTATTTCAGCGGTGGCCCAGAGAACCTTCCTATGTAAGAGTAACTGCTCTGTAAAAGCCAAGCTAAGCTGCTAGAATAGATTACCAGCACTAGGCTATGCCTTCTATTGATTCTATTTTTTTATTTTAATTTATGCAATAAGACAAGTATTTCTATGATATAGTATAAGAAAAATGATTGCCCATGAAACTGCTAATCTACAATATACAACTAGTTATTCCTTTTAAATATACAATCAAGTTATCAAAGTAAATTTCTTTCTTTCCTTCTTTATTTCTTTCTCTTTTGTTCTTATTCATTACTCACTTTATAGGGAGAAGTTTCAACTGATTAAAACCCATTTCAGTGATTCTGACTCCTTTAACCCATATCCTGCCCATAAGCCTGTTGTGGAGATGGAATGAGGCAGGAGGGATGTCACTTGAATCTTATATCATTGACATGAAACAGGATACCTTAACTATAGCATGGGAGACCAAAGTAATTGTCAGCCAAGGCTAAACTGTGGAGGGAACATACGATTAGGAAACCAGAACCAGTAAGAGGAAAAAATTCAATTGTCTACTTTAAAGAATAATTTTGCTGTTATTGAGTGGTGTCTGGCTGATGGGGAATTCTTGGCAAAAATACTAGAATGATTTGCCATTTCTTTCTCCAGTGGATTAGGGAAAACAGAGATTAAGTGATTTATTCAGGCTGACGGATAGGAAATGCCTGAGGTCCTATCTGAATTCAGGATCTTCCTGACTCCAGGCCCAGGTCTCTATCCAATTCTAAGTGTAAATTCTGGTCTAGGACAAGGTCTTATGATCTCTACATTTAAAATTACAAGAGAAAGACCTCCTGTTACAGTTCAGGTAACACCATGGTGTTTTGAAAGTATGGTTCCTTTTGTCACTGCATTGGGATCCTGCATGTCTAGGAGGTGCAGAGATATGAAGGGGCTTTTGCTCACGTGGGAAGATTCTTTCCCTCCCATGGAATATAGCAAGCAATTGATGGGATTCTCTTGGGGTCATGTTTGGGCATCAGGAAGTAGACAGGTCACTGCTATATGAGCTAATGCAATGGACCAAATCCTGGGCGCTGAGAAAGCCAGAGCATGGTCTGACTATGGGGAGGGCAAATTCAGCCATAAGTATCTGGGTGCATGGAGACTACAGGGAATTCTGCACACAAGCAGACTTGCCCTGGACCTCCTTCCCTTGTGTGATAATCTTGGTGGTATGACTGTATCTGGAATACAGTCTCAGGCAGGATCATTGGATCATAGATTTTAGAGCTGAAAAGGATTTTAGAGACTGCCTAGTGGAATACCCCCATTTGATAGATGAGGAAACCAAGACCAAGAGAAGTTAAGTTAAGAAGGTATAAGGATTCAGGTTTCAGCCTCAAAGAAGCCAACATTGCTAACAATGTGAGCTGTTGCCCAAGAGTAGAAGGAATTGCCTTGAGAAGTAGTGAGCTCCCTGACCTGAACAACTTTAGTGAAGGCTGGATGACTTGTCAGAGATATTTAGAGAGGATGATTGGTAGGAAGAGGTGTCCTCCAAGGTCCCACCCAGTTCTGGTGCCCTAGGATTCTCATCCCCTGTTATCAAAATTACAGAGATCAGGCTTACTGGCAATCTGGCCCCCTCCTTTGCATGATCAGGAACATAGATGTTGAGGTACAAACAGTCTTCAGAATTGGCAGTAATAGGGATGTTTATTTTCATGAGCTTTAACATTTTTTCTAGGAGAGCAACATCCTGCAAACACCTGGAAAACACAAGAGATGACTGATTTATTAGAATCACATAGAGATGACCATAACAATAACTGAGTGCTTTAAGGTTTTCCAAGTACTTTACAGACATAATCTCATTTGACCTTCACAATACCCTTGATATGTCAGTACTATTATTATCCCTATTTTACAGATGAGGAAACTGAGGCAGGCAGAGGTGCAGTGACTTGCCAACATTTCACAACTTCTTATAGAGTCTTTTTTTCTTGTTCATTGATTATTGAAATGTTTGAGTTTGTTGGCAATTGTTAAGTTGGAAACAGTATTTTTTAACATGAAAAATGTTAAACATTTGTTAATGTTAAAAAAAAATGTTGAACAATTTGAAAAAAAGATGGAAACCAAATAGATATTACCAAGAGACAAATAGCTGGACACATCACAGGGTGTGAATGTCATGGAATGTGCCTGCACTGTAGGAGAATGAAGGTGAGGAAGTCAGGAAATCTGCTGTAGATTGATGGAAATAGAGCTAGACCAGTGCAGACCATGACTAGAAGCATTTTAACAAGAGCAACACTGCTGACCAATGTGTCAGTTGAATTTTCTTTGTTAGAGAGGAACATTATGTTGGAGGGATAGGAGGCAGGCTGGGGTGTGAAATGGGCAATAAGTGTGGTCTCCAAAGCAAAAGGCATCACATGCTTAAAAAACAAACCAAGGGATCAGATTCAATGACTTTCTGCTTTCTGAGCCTATCTGAGTTCTGGCTTTGTTATTTACTAGCTTTGTGACCTTGGGTGAGTCACTTAATCTCCATAGTTGTTCAGTTGTATCTGACTCTTCATGACCCTTTATGGGGTTTTTCTTGGCAGAGATACTGGAGCAGTTTGCCATTTCTTTCTTCAGCCCATTTTACAGATGAGGAAACTGAGGGCAAACAAGGTTAAGTGACTTACTTAGCTAGTAAGTGTCTGAGACCAAATTTGAACTTAGGACTTTTTGACTCCAGGCAGAGTATTCTATCCCACTGAGTCACCTAGCTATTAGCATCTGTTTTTCTATCTGTAGCAATATGTTTTCTAATTATCTTACAATAATTTTACTGAAGACTGCTATTCTATTCCTCCATCCCAACTTCTGAAAGTCTGGGCATGTAGCTTCAAGAATCCGGGCTGTGGGTTGCTAGCCCCAGGAAAAACCGCTGACCCTGCTACGCGCCCTGCGTTCCCTCCTACCCAGTTCCGTTGGTCCTCACCTCGGCAGTGA
>CM053585.1:50836454-50846943 GCA_028646515.1 Pseudochirops corinnae
GTGTGTGTGTGTGTTTAAAGGATTTAAGGATGCCTTTTTTTGGCTTTTTGGAGGGGGGAGGGTAGGGCAATTGGGGTTAAGTGACTTTCTGAAGGTCACTCGGCTAGTAAGTGTGTCAAGTGTCTGAGCCTGGATTTGAACTCAATTCCTCCTGACTCCAGGGCTGATGCTCTATTCACTGCACCACCTAGCCGCCCTGATGCCTTCTTCTTATGTATATTATATATATATATGTATATATGTACATATATATATGTTACAGTTTCTCATATACACTCACTCCTTCCCACCCTCTACTTACCATGGGACCTTCCTTTGGAACAAAAGCAGATTACAGGGCCCAAGTCTGACAGCATATGAAACCTTCTGTACCCCTATTTCCCCACTCCCTACTGAGGGGAAGCAGGTTTCGTCATCTGTTCTTTGGAACTAGTGTTATTTACAGTTAAATAACAGTTCAGCTCCCTCCCATCATTGCACGTATTGTTCTGGCTCTGGTCGCTTCCCCCTGCAGGAGCTAATACTACCCAGGATTCTCTGAAATTATCCCTCACCTGTTCTTAACGGTGTAATAATATTCTGTTCCATTCATACAACACAATTAGCCCAACCCTTCTATGGTTGCTGGAGATCAGTCTGGATTCCATGTTTTTGCTACTACTAAATCAAATGCCAGCAATTTTCCAGCATATACAGAGTAACCCAGAGATTTTAATGCCTTTTAAGCTTTAAGCCATCTTCAATGCCAGACCTTTCTTTTTTACAACTGAGGTACCTGAAGCCAAAAGAAGTAACTTATTCACGGTTAGTTTAAACCTAGGGTTCTAATATTATGTCTGCTGTGTTGGAAAAAAAATTGTAACTAACAGTTATATAGTGTTTCAAGGCTTGCAAAGGGCTTTGCACATATTCATTCATTTGGACTTTCCCCTCTATTGCCCTATCATCCTATAACTAACTGCCTATACTAACAATTCTCAGAAACTCATTGTATCATAGAGTGAGCTGGAAGGAACCTTAAAGATTGTTTAGCTTAACTCTTTCAGGAGTACATTGAGGCCCATTGAAGTCACATTGGTACTAAGTGGCAGAACCGAGGTTTAAAACCAGGGACTCTGACCTCTGCTAATGACAGCAGCTAGCATTTATGTAATGCTTTAAAGTTTGCAGGGAGTTTTACAGATATTTTCTTAATTGATCCTCACCTAAACCCTGGGAGGTTGGCATTATTATTTCCATTTTGCACATAAGGAAACTGAGGCGGAAGAGGTTAAATGACTTGCCCAGGATCACACAGCTAGTAAATGTCTGGGGCTGGATTTGAACTCAAGTACTACTGCCTCCAGGCTCAACACTTTTACCACTGAGCTGCCTAGTTACTTATTTCTACTTTGTCCCAGACAACTATTTTAGGAGGAAGAAAGGGATGCTTTGTACATCACATGGGTGCCAAACATCCACGTTGAACTTTATTCTGCATCATTAACTTAGAAACAGTTTCTGGCAGTTCTCAAAGTGCGGTCTGGGCACCCTGTCAGACAGTCTGCAAGGCCAAAAATATTTTCATCATAATACTAAGATATTTCCATTTCCAGTGTGGTAAATACCAATAGATATGCCCACACAAACACCCGCTTTTGGGGGGGGGGTCCTCAGTAATTTTTAATAGTATAAAGGGGACCCGACACCAAAAACTTTGAGAATCATAGTTCTAGGAGAACCGAGACAGAATAACAACAAGGGCCAGAAAATGTAGCAGAAAGGATCCTGCCTGGATCTAAGCCAACTCCAAAAGGCTCATGATGGAAAATGCTACCCACATCCAGAGAGAGAACTTTGGAGTCTGAATGCAGATCGAAGCATGTTATTTGTGCTCTCTCTCTTTTTTTTGTTTCTTCTTTCTCGTGGTTCCTCCCGTTGATTCTAATTCTTCGTTACAACACAACTAATGTGAAAATATGTTTAATATGAATGTATATATAGACTCTATATCAGATTGCCTGCCATCTTGGGGAGGGGGAGAAAATCTAGAACTCAAAACCTTATGGAAGTGAATGCTCAAAATGAAAAATTAATTAATTAATTAAAAAAAGAAAAGAATCCTCCCTGGGAGCCACAAGGACTAGTTCTGTCTTCCTAATTCCAGGATCAGGGCTCAATCTACCATGCCACCTAGCTGCCTCAAAGGAAAGCATTGAGCAAACCATGAGTGCTTACTCATAACAAAGTTCATCTTTCGTTAATTGTTCTTTTTCTTATTAACAATAATAAGTAATAATGGCTAGTATCAATATAGTATTTTAAGGCTTATAAAACACTTTACATATATTATCTCATTTGATCCTCACCACAACCCTGTGAGGTAGTTGCTATTTTTATCTTCATTAATGAAGAGACTGAGGCTGAGATAGGTTAAGTGACTTACCCAGGGTCACACAGCTAATTAGTGTCTAAGATTGGATTGAACTCAGATCTTCCTGACTCCAGGTGCTGAATTCTTACCCACTGTACCAAGCTCTCATATTTTTCTATGGAGCTTAGATAGAAACAGTCAGGAGAAAAGTTGCTATCCCAATTTTTTTTTTTTTTAGATTTAATATTTTATGGACTATTATAGCACAGGTGGATAAAATAACTTTTTGTAGTTGAATCAAATTATAAAGATATGACCTCTTCTGTAGGCTTCTGCACCAAATTAATACTGAAACTGTCCTTGGTATGACTCCAGTAACAGGCAGGACAATAGGGATGGAATACCCATCATTCCATTGTTCCAAGGGGATTTTTTCTTCTTTGCAAATTTTCTATATTTTGGAAATGTTTTGCTTCATGTAGCTTGGAGATCATTATTGTTGTTTTTATTTTTATCATCATTCCTGGCTCTAAGTAAGGGTGGATGGTGGGACAAAAGTAGAAATGGAGCTAGATGCCAGTTGGAATCAGACATCATCTTGTCCCCAAAAGGAGAGGGTCTCTTCTGTGATTCTCTTTCCGTCCATTCTTTCTTCTATTTTCTAGGTGTTTGCAGGATATCACTATCCTAGAAAAGCTAAAGAAGTTCCTGCAAATAAACATCCCTATTACTGCCAATTCTGAAGACTGTTTATACCTCAATATCTATGTTCCTGACCACACAGAGGAAGGGGTTAAATTGCCAGTAAGTCAGATCTCTGTAATTTCCACAGCAGGGGATGGGAATCCTAAGGCACCTGAACTGGGTGGGACCTTGGAGGTCACCTCTTCCCACCAACTCGAGAGCAGGCATCCTCTCTAAATATCTCTGACAAGTCATCTAGCCTTCCCTGAAGTTGTCAGGGCCAGGGAGCTTGGTACTTCTCAAGGCAATCCATTCCATCCTTGGGCAGCAACTTACACTGTTAGCAAGCATTTGAAATCTGCCTCTTTATGACTTCGGAGAGTTAGTTCTGTGATCTGGAATGGTATCAATTTTCTCTAAAGGTTATTATTGCTAGAGGAAAGCATTGAGGGTCTTTAAAACACTTCTTGATCCTGTCTAGACCTATCATTTCATTGCTATAGGGAGTTTCACTAAGAGGAAACTCCTCCTGCTGATGACTATCAGATACTTCTTCCATAACAGAGAGTCTTGGAGAGTTGGTGGTGTACCTGGATGCTAAGTAATTGTACGGTCATAGAGCTGATAGGTGGGATGGGCACTGGTGCTTTTGTAGACTTGGTTTCCCCACCTGGAGGGGTTAGGGAGTTAACCACATAGTTGGGTCACTGGATCAAGGTCCACATTATCTCTACATGATCCATGATCTTTCCAGGGGACTTCTTTTACAGAGCATCGCAGCTCTTTTTGAAGCAAGCTTCACAGTTTCTCCATGTCGAGAAGTTGCATTAGCCTGATGTGTCAGTTGTCATTATGTGAATATCAGAGGCAGGACTTAAACCTGGTTCTTCCCAATTCCAAGGCCATCCCTCTGCCATTTACATCAAGCTTCCTCTCTTAAGATAAACATTAATAAACAATCTTAAGATAAACAGAAATAAACAAAACTGCTCAAATGTTAGCTGCCCCATGAAACTTTCTCTGAATCTCAACAATCCAACATGCAATTTAACAATTTTTTCTCTCTGGTTCTGGTTTCTTGATGTCAGGTTTCCCTCACAGAACTCACTATGAATTTCTGTGTTGGAGTTGGGGTATCTTGAGCACATAGAATAATGCAAGCATTTGGTGTCAGCGATATAAGACCCATTCCCACCCCCCAATCCAGTGTATGTGTATAAGTGGTTGACAGGTGACAACACCACCATGTGTTCTGGGGGAAAACAATATTCCTTATGAGAGGACAAATAGTAAAAGGGACTGGCAAATAAACTAGAACAGAATAAGCACAGGCTTGGCCACTGAGATGAGTTTTCACCAATTGATCCTTTTTGTCTTTGCAAAAGGAGTAGCCTTTAAGACCCAGCAGAAGGCGCAGCCTCTGGTGATCTGTTCTGGTTGCTTAGCTTGACTTTGGGAACAGTTAATGCTGCATAGAAAAGTCCTGTCAACATTACTGCTTATGGTGCATCCTCCATTATCTGATTGGGTCTGTGTCCCTTAGAATCTGTCCAGGGAGTCCTGCCTCCTTTCCCTGCTCCCAAAGGAGCAAGGATCCTTTAGAAGAGGCTGTTTTGCTCTTGTTTGTATATATTTTTGTCAATAGGAGGACCTCAGGGAGCTGATTTGTGCCTGCAAGATTCCAAGGGAAATCTGAACTGCCTCTTAGTCAGGCCAAATGGACTCTTTATCTGAGAGTAATTCTGATGTATATCCTTTCTATTCTTAATATCCAATATCTTAAGAAGTAAATTCACTCCCATTTAGTGCTACTTTATCATGGGACATGAGGGAAAAGGATATAATGTCTTACTGTTGAGCAAGGCAGTAGCAGAGCCATGCTCATTGGGATTTGTTTCTGTAAGGAAAACTGTGTCTGGTCCCTGCAGGTGATGGTGTGGATCCATGGTGGAGGTCTCATTTTTGGCTCTGCTTCCATGTATGATGGTTCGATATTGTCTGCCACCCAGAATGTGGTAGTGGTCACCATCCAGTATAGGCTGGGCATCCTTGGCTTCTTCAGGTGAGATGAGCCCCCAGTGAAATGTGAGTCATCTGTCCTGATGAGATCCTAGCTTTCTTGTCCTCCTTTGCCTGTCCAATATACTGAGCCTATCATAGTAGAAAAAGCACTGGATTTGTAGCCAGAGAATCCTAGTTCAAATTATGACTGTGCTGCTTATGATATGGGTGGCTTCTATCAAGTCACTCTGTGAATCTCATATTCCTCATTTATGAAATGAGTGATCTAGATTGTGAGCCTATGAATCTGGAGCTCTTCTTGGTCTTGCAAGGTCTAGGTTCAGCAGTCTATCCACTGCATTATCCATATGTTTAAATCTCATAGTCCAATGAACCTGGAGCTGTTCTTCAGAATTCTCCAACCTTGTCTAATATCTGCTTTTCAGCACTGGGGATGAGCATGCACCTGGCAACTGGGGTTACCTGGATCAGGTGGCTGCCCTGAAGTGGGTCCAGAAGAACATTGCCCACTTTGGAGGAAATCCTGACCGTGTGACCATCTTTGGAGAGTCTGCTGGGGCAACGAGTGTTTCCTCACATGTACGTGATAAAGAAATGACTCCAGTTTGGAAGGAGGCTTCCTGTAGCCAAATCCAAGATCAGATCATATGGACCTGAGTTTTTCTTCCTCTTCTCTTATCTTCCGCCCTCTCAGAACCATTGGGATTGCTGACTTCTTTCTCTAAGGCTGGTACCTGCCCTTGCTTTTCATTTGGAGATCCTACTACACTCCCCTGCCTTAGTCCCAACTAATTATCTGAGGGTGAACCCAGACCCTTTTTCCTCTTACTTAATCTGAGATAAAGGATACATTTTTTTTTTAAAGTTTATCAACAACAAAGGGAAAAAAGGAAAGGAAAAAAAGAAAAGGAAGGAGTCATAATGATCATAATAACCACTGTTGAATGTTTCTGGGCTCCCTAGTTTTGTTACTATGGATGCCCTTCTTACTAATACTTAATCAGAGCCTTTCTGTAACTGAAAAAGTCATCACTCTGCCCCAAACTTAGCCCGGTTCATAGACATATGATTAATTAGGCCTATAATCAGAGCATTTCCAGATGGCTTGGACCTAGGAGATGCTTTCCTGCCACTGACAATAATGATAGGTAGCACAGCATCTGATAGATAGATAGCACCTGAAGATTTGCAAAGTCCTTTATGTTGGGGATCTCATTTGATCTTTATAACATGAAATATCACCATTTTACAGAGGAAAGCGCCATGACTGAGAGGGATTAAACAACTTTCCCAGAGTCTCTCAGAGGAATTGTCAGAGGCAGGATTCAATCTCAAATCCCTTCTCATTTCTCATCCAGCATTCTGTCCACTACACATGTGGTGTCGAACCAAAACTGGAATGGGGGCCACTAATCCATACATGAGGATCTCCACTGGCTGCATGTTGACTTAGTTTTAAAATGCAATGTTCTCCATGTTTTATTATATTTTTATTTATTTTGTTAACTATTTCCCAGCTGTATTTTTTTTGAGGGTGGGAGGTAATCGAGGTTAAGTGACTTGCCCAGGGTCACACAGCTAGTAAGTGTCTGAAGCCAGATTTGAGCTCAGGTCCTCCTGACTCAAAGGCCAGTGCTCTATCCACTGTGCCACCTAGCTGCCCCTCCCAATAACATTGTTACCTGGTTCTGGCACACTCAGGGGTGTTCCAGGCTACATGGAACTCTGAGCAGTGCATTTGGTATGTCTGATATGACTTACTTATGTCCCCTTGACACAGGGGTGAGGCTGTGATGAGGCATCAGATGAAGACATCAATGGAGGGATAGTGATGAGGAGGATAATAATAGATGACAGGGGGCAGCATGACAGAGGATTGGGGGTGAGAGGACCTGGGTTCAAATCCTGCCTCTGAAGCTTACTGGCTCTGTGGTCTTAGACAAATCACTTCACTTCCCTAGCCTCGCCCATGGTTTTCTCATGACTAGATTGTAAACTCCTGGAGGGCAGGATGTGTCTTGCTTTTTTGTTTCTCTACCTCCAGTGCTAAGCACTGACACACAGTCAGCACTTTAATGGATTTTTGAAACTTCTCTAATCTATCAAATGAGAAGCTTGGACTTGGCTCCTAAAGTCTCTCTCTCTCCTAGCTGCAATCCATGATCTTGACATGGCATGTTCTGGTTTACAATAGACTTTACACTTATTATCTCATTTTAAAGCTTACAGAAGCTCAGGAAAGTCATTAGGGCAAAGTAAATGGATGCCCAGAGACAGTGAACGGGTACAGGCATGTTATCATACCCACAGACACCTGGGCAGCATCCAGAACTAACTAGGCCCCATTTGTGTTTAAACTAGGATTTAGGCCTGGCTGTGCCAAAAGGCCCAAAGGCCGGGGTGCCATAGGGAAGCTGCCGTTTGGGACTGTCCTCCATGGTTAGCTCAGGGGTGAGGCAGGGTGAATATCAGACTCAGTCTCCTCTGTCTCTGCGAAGCTAGGAGTGTCTGGGCCTTCCCATGACGGCCTCCTCCTCCCCTCCGCTGTGTTTTGCTCCCCCAGGTTGTGTCCCCCATGTCCAAAGGCTTGTTCCACAGAGCAATCATGCAGAGTGGTGTGGCCATCCTCCCCGGCCTGATTTCTTCCATATCAGAATCAAGTATAAATGTAAGTTCCTTCTTCTTTGGTCTGCGCACTCACTCTTATCCTTCCTTAGGCTTATTGACCTCCCAAATCCATGGCTCAGCGTCCCGTTGACCTTCTGGCCCTCCTGGGCTCCATATAAGAAGGTACGCTGGAATGCCAATGAATCTTCAAGCTGATAGTTACCATAGAGGTCATCTAGTCCAACCACCTCATTTTACAGAGGAGGAAACTGAGGCACAGGGAGGCAGAATTCAGTGCCTGGCTCTACTGCTTCCTGTACCTGTGATTGTAGGTAAGGCATTTGCTTCCTGGGCCCTCAGTCTCCTCCTCTGTAAAAGTGGATTCCATTACATGGTTTTTAAGGTCCTTCCTAGCTCCAAATTCTATTTTCTGACACCCCTACAGAACAGCAGGAAGAGTTCCTCAAGGGGGCTCAAATACAGCTTAGATGGAATGATCTATGGGGTCCCTTCTGCCTCTCTGGTTCTGTCATTCTGTGACTGAGCTGGGAGCAGAACTGAGGTCTCTGAGCCAAGGTTAGGGCTCTTTCAACGTACCAGACCCCATTGTGTATTTTTTATGTATATTTAGGTCTTTCTCCCTGAGTAAATGATAAAACTTTTTGGGAGCAGGGACTGTGTCTTTTGTAACCTGCCCTTACCCATCCCCATTGACTGGCGCTGAGCCTTCTATATTGTAGGCTCATGATTGGGGGACTCTCTCCCTTAGGTGGTCAGAGAGATTCCAGCTTGGTCTCCTCCTTGCCATTACTCCATCATCACCTATAGAAACAATTCTTTGCTAGTTTACTATGAAATATGAGAGAATTCTTCCATTGGGGTTTAGATTAAGGATTCAGCTATGACAACGCTAATTCTTTCTGGTTTCCTCTTTATAGTGCATTGCCAACCTGTCTGGTTGTGAGAATTATAGTTCAGCCTCCATAGTTGAGTGCTTAAGAAATAGAACCGAAGGGGAGATCCTGGCAGTCAGCAAGGTATGTAAGCTGAGACTGAAGGAGTACAGAGGGAGAGTTTCTATATCAGCCAAGGGCAGGGGCTGGGGATCCATTCCTGACACTTTTTCACTTTCTCCTTTGGTGGGGAGTGAGGAACGGATCTTGAGAATATCACTAGTTCTCTGGGGCTCAGTATTCTCCTGTATAAAATGGGGAACTTGGACTTAATGTTCTTCTAAGTTCTTTTCCAGATTTATCATTTTTACTTTCTAGGATCCTTTCCAATCCCAGCATCCTGTGCTTTAAATATTTAGTGTTCTTAGGCCCCTTCCAGCACTGGATATTCTATGTTCTATAATTCTTTGTTCTAAGGGTCTTTCCTATTTTAATTTTCTGTTCTAATAGCCCTCCCCACTTTATTATCTTATACTTCTATGAGTTTGTGGTTCTGTGGTCAGGGTTGTGGGAGTCCCATGATCAGATTTTGTCTTAGAAATATGTATACTCACGTGAAGGATGGATGAGATGGGATTGAGAGGAAGACTGGAGGCAGGGAGATAAGAAGCTATTGTAATAGTGCAGAATGTCACTAAAGAAGTAACGAGCCAGGGAAGGGATGGGTGGGGTGAACATCGTGGAGGGACACTAGCCTTTTTTTCTGCTGCTTTTTTTCTTTAGACTTTCAAGATCATCCCTGGAGTGGTTGATGGCCAGTTCTTCCCCAAACATCCTGAAAATCTTCTGGCAGCTGGAAAATTCCACCATGTTCCCAGCATCATTGGTGTCAACAATCATGAATATGGTTGGGTCATTCCTGTTGTAAGATCCTTGATTTTTCTACCATCAATTCTGCATGAGTGGAATGGGGCAACAGGACAAACTGTACACAACTTTTTGAGATCTTGGTATTTTTAATATCTAAAGAATCACAGAATTTCATAGTTGGACGGGACCTTGAGTGGCTATGGAGGCCAACCCAGAGCTGAAGTTCTACAACATACTTCACAAATGGGTGTCTAGTCTTTATTTGAAAACATCCAAGGAGAGGGAACCTGCTACCTCTTGAGGCTTCCCATTCCACTTTTAATTTGTTTATTTTTAGTTATCAACATTCATTTCCATAAGATTTTGAGTTACATATTTTTTTTCCCATCTTTACCCTACCCCCACCCCAAAATAGCAAGCCTACTGAATACCTCTTCCTCCAGTCTGCTCTCTCTTATATCCTGCCCCACACCCCCTCTAACTTTCTAGTAGGACAAGATGTATTTCTATACCCCAGTACCTGTATATCTTATTTTCCAGTTGCATGTAAAAAACAATTTTTTTTTTTGACATTTGTTTTTAAAACTTTGATTTCCAGATTCTTTCCCTTCTTCCCTCTTCAGCCACACCCACTGGGAAAATAAGCAATTCAATATAGGTTGTACATGGGTAGTCATGCAAAACATTTCCATAGTAGATATATTGTGAAAGACTAACTATATTTCCCTCTATCCTATCCTGCCCCCTACTTATTCTCCTTTGACCCTGTCCCTTTTCAAGAGCATGTGCTTCTAACTACCCTCTCCCCCAATCTGACCTCCCCTCCATCATTTCCCCTCTCATCCCCTTTCCCTCTACTTTCCTGTAGGGTAAGATACCCACTCAACTGAGTGTGTATATTATTCCCTCTTTAAGCCAAATTCAATGAGAGTAAGGTTGATCCATTCCCTTTTGCCTTCCTGCTCTTCTCCTCCATTGTAACAGTTTTCTCTTGCCTCTTTTATATGAGATAGTTTACCCTATTCTAGCTCTCCCTTTCTCTTTCCCTCATTATATTCCT
>CM053585.1:50847043-50873824 GCA_028646515.1 Pseudochirops corinnae
TATATATACATACACACACATATATATGCATACATATATATTCCGTTCAACTATCCTCATACTGAGAAAAGTCTCTTGAATTACAATTATCATTTTTCCATGTAGGAATGTAAATAGTTCAACTTTAATAAGTTCCTTATCATTTCTTTTTTCTGTTTACCTTTCATCCTTCTCTTTTTTCTTATATTTGAAAGTCAAATTTTCTGTTCAGCTCTGGTTTTTTCATCAAGAACACTTGAAAGTCTTCTCTTTCATTGAATGACCATATTTTCCCCAGGAACATTATACTCAGTTTTGCTGGGTAGGTGATTCTTGGTTTTAATCCTATCTCCTTTGACCTCTAGATTATCATATTCCAAGCCCTTAGATCCTGTATATAGAAGCTGCTAGATCTTGTGTTATCCTGATTGTGTTTCCACAATATTCAAATTGTTTCTTCCTGACTGCTTGTAATATTTTCTCCTTGACCTAGGACCTCTGGAATTTCGCTATGATATTCCTAGGAGTTTTCTTTTGGGGATCTTTCTCAAGAGGAGATTGGTAAATTCTTTCAATTTCTATTTTGCCCTCTGGTTCTAAAATATCAGGGCAATTTTTCTTGAGAATTTCTTCAAGGATGATTTCTAGGTTCTTTTTTTGATCATGGCTTTCAGGTAGTCCAATAATTTTTAAATCATTTCTCTTGGATCTATTTTCCAGGTCAGTGGTTTTTTCCATTGAGATATTTCACATTTCCTTCTATTTTTGTATTTGTTTGGATTTTTTTTATAGTATCTTGATTTCTCATAAAGTCATTAGCTTCCATTTGCTCCAGTCTAATTTTTAAGGAATTATTCTCTTCAGTGAGTTTTTGAAATTCCTTTTCCATCTGGCAAATTTGGCTTTTAAAGGCACTCTTCTCCTCATTGGCTTTTTGAGCCTCTTTTGCCATTTGGGTTAGTCTATTTTTCAAGGTGTTAATTTCTTCATTATTTTTTGGGTCTCCTTTAGCAGGCTGTTGACTCACTTTTCATGATTTTCTTGTATCATTCTCATTTCTCTTCCCAATTTTTGCTCTACTTCTCTTACTTGATTTTCAGAATCCTTCTTGAGCTCCTTCATGGCCTGTAACCAATTCATATTTTTTTTGGGAAGCTTTTGATGCATGAGTTTTGACTTTGTTGACTTTTCTGGTTCCATGTTTTGATCCTTTTTGTCCCCCAAAAAGGAGTCTGTGGTCTGATTGTGCTTTCTCTGCTTGCTTATCTTGCCAGCCAATTACTTGACTTTTGAGCTCTTTGCCACAGTAGAACTCTGCTTCCAGAGTGGAAAGAGCTGTGTCCCAAATTTCTGGGGTTTTTTACAAATATTGTCAGAGGTCTGAGGAGGGTGCCCTCTCTACAGCCACCACAAGCTCTGGCACATTGGTGTTTCTCACCCCAGGACCACCATCCAAGACCATGATCTAGATCCTAGCAGGTCAAAGCAAGAGTGATCACCCTCTGAATGGTTGCTTGTACCCCCTATGATCTGTAGTCCAGGAGCTCTGGAGGCAGCCGTGCAGCAGCAGCTGCATCCGCCAGGCCTCTGTCACCTCTTACCCCAGGGGCAGGGGCTGGCCTGTGCTCTTCTGTCATCCAGTTCCCACAGAGTTCCCCACTGATCTTTTACTTTCCCTTTGGGTTAAGAAGTCTGGAAACTGCCACAGCTGCCATTGATTCACTCTCCTGAAGTCTGCTCCAGCCAATCTGGGCCACTGGTCGGGGCCGCCCTGGGTTGGGTCCAGGTGGCTCATGTGGGGCTGCTCTCGGTTCCGTGTCTGGTGCCTGCCAGGCTGCCTTCAGCAGGAGATTTGTTTCTCTCTGTCACTTTGTGGGTTCTGTAGCTCTAAAATTTGTTTAGGGTCATATTTTACAGGTATTGGAGGTGGTTGGTGTGGAAGCTCAGCAATTTCCTGCTTCCACTCCACCATCTTGGCTCTGCCCACCATTCCCCTTTTAAACAACTCTTCAGTGGGGTATTATTCTGTCAAGCCTCTTTTAACTTCTATTCATTGTTACTCCTTGTTCTGCTCTCTGGTCACACAGAGCAAGTCATTTTTTTTCTTCCAAATTCCCTCTTCCACGTGATAGCCCAGAAAACACTTAGGCAGTTACCATGTCTGCCTCTGTCCATCCTTCCATAGTCTACCCAGTTTTCTTCTCTAGGCTAAATATCTTTGATCCCTTTAACCAATCTCCATGTGGCATGAATTGAAGCCCTTTACTTTTACCCTCCTCAAGATTCTTTCCAAATTTCCCTAAAATGTAGTGTTCAGAACTGAACACAGTACTCTGTGTGTGGTATGACCAGGGCAGAGTACAAAGGAATTATCATCTCCTTATTCCTGGAATCTCTGACTTTCTGAGTGCAACTCAAGATCACATTGCATTTTTCCATGTCATATTACATTATGGGGTCATAATGAGCTTGTGGTCTATCAGTACCCCCAGATCTTTTAAAACAAAATGCTGTTTAACCATACCTCCCTCATCTTATACTTGTAAAATAAAATTTTCCTGAGTCCAACTGTATAATTTTGCATCTGTCCCAATGAATTTAGCCACTTTCTATTTGGTCCAATGCTCTGAGGTGTTAAGACCCTTTGATAGCTTGACTCCATCATCCATATCCCTATTAGCTCTGTCATTTTCAAATTAGATATGCTTGCCTTCTATACCTTTAGCAAATTTGCCCTGTCCCAGGCTTTTCCAGAAGTGTCAAAGCCAATTTCAAACCTTGGTCATTTTCTCCAACAATTGGATGACTAATTTTACCTATAGATTTCTTCAGAGAGGCTCAAGACAGTTCTAGTTGTTTTTGGTTAATATAATCTCTATGAGTTTCTTTATCTTAAAGGCACAATAATACCAGCTCACATTCATGTAGTACTCGATAGTTAACAAAAAAAAAAAAAAGCTACTCTCAGTGTACCCTCAATGAGGTAGAGACCACAAAGACAATTGTCCCCATTTTTCAGATGAGAGAAGTGAGGTTCAGGGAAAAGAAGCAATTAACCTACAATCCCATAGCAAGGCAGTGATAGAGATGGGCCTAGAACTCAGGTTTCCTAACTTCTAGACCAAATCTCTTTCCTAAGGTTCTTCAGTTCTTTAGATGTGAAGGTCATTGGGTCTACAGGGATATTAGACATGCCATTAATATTGAGATAACTATTGAGTATATCCTTTGGCTGTTTGAAGGATTCACACTTAGGATTCACGCTTAGCTTCTCATGCTCATGTGGGTAACACTGATCTATTTGCATGCCTCAGATGAAGAGGATTCTTGTATTTCATCTTTAGTATGATAAAGCACTGTGTGTATTTATCATTTTTGAGTGTATATTGGGCATTATGCAATCTACCCTAAGCCTTGCTTGGTGTGTTCTGAGCATTATTCAGTGTGTCCTGGGCCATGTGCAATAAACTCTAGATGTTGCATCATAGGCCTGTTATTATTCGGTGTGTGCTGGGTAATATTTGGGAATGATTAAACAAACCTATAGGGATGGAGTCAGCTTAAAGGGCAAAATGGCTTCCTTGGATCAAATGGGTTTTAAAATGTGTAAAGTTCTCCAAGTGTACTCACAATGTGGCTTTTCTCTCTCTATAGAGCTTAGGTATGTCCAAGTTCAAAGAAGAGATGACCCGAGAAACCATCAGAGAAATATTGATAAGCCCACTCATGGTGAGATATATAAAGGCAAACGCACTTTCTTACATCCTAGGCTTATAGAGTCAGGGAGTTGGAAGGAACCCTTAGAGACCACCTCTATAACAATAATAATGATGAATAATAGCTAGCAGGGGCAGCTAGGTGGTGCAACGAATAGAACACGGGCCCTGGAGTCAGGAGGACCTGAGTTCAAATCCGGCTTCAAACACCTAACACTTACTAGCCATGTGAGCTTGGGCAAGTCACTTAACCTCAATTGTCCTGCCTCCACTCTCCAAAAAAAATCAAAATAAATAATAGTTAGCATGTATATATGTAATACTTTAAAGTTTGCAAAGTGACTTACAAATTTATTTAACTTGACTTTTACAACAATCCTGGGAGGTAGGTGCTATTATGGTCCTCATTTTATAGATGAAGAAAATGAGGTTAAGTGACTAGCCCAGGGTCACGTCACTAGTAATGGTCTGAGGTTAGATTCCCAACTCCAGGTCCTGTGCTCTAGCATCTGTACCACTCAACCCAAGGTCCAAAGATCTTCTCCATCTCCAACAAGTGTTTGCCATTAATCTTCTTGAAGAAGAGAACCCCAAAAGAATAAACCCTGGAGGGGGGCACAGGATTTTTACAGGACCCAAGATCCATAAACAGCAGACTATGTGGGCTCATCCCTTATGATCAACAACCAGTTCCCTCTTGAGTCAAGTCTTTTCTCTGTTAACATGTCTCTTTGTGGGTCTTATCTAGGGAATCCCGCCTGTGATTGTAAATATCATGATGGACAAGTACTTAGGGAGCACTGAGGATCCCAGAGAACTTCGGGCTCAATTCCAGGACATGATGGGGGACTTAGTCTTTGTTATTCCTGCCCTCAAAGTGGCCAAGTATCAACAGAGTGAGTATGACTCTGACCCTTTTGGGAATCAGTGGCAGAAGGTCTCATCTCTCACCCAGAAGGTTTTCTGCCCTTGGCTTTAGCATGGTAGCCTTCAGACTGACTGAGCCGCCTCAGATGCCTTCCTTTTCCTGCCCTCCCCATTCTTCCCATCCTCAGGCAGCTTGTGCTTAGTGGATATTGCCAACAAAAAATAGCATTAATGGTTAGCTATGTTTCTATGGCACTTTATGGTGACTAAGCACTTCACAGGCATTATCCTTCTGGATCCTCACAACAGCCCCATGAGGATAAATAGGTGAAGGATTATTCTCTCCATTTTGCAGTTGAAAAGACAGCCCCAGAGGAGTAAAAAGATTCATCCAAGGTCTTGTAGTCAGTGAGCAGCAGGGCCAGGATTCCAACCCACCAGACCCTAGCACTTGTCCTGCCTCACAGTACCACTCTGGGACAATATTTGTTAAGGGGTGGCCCTCTAGGAGCCTGTCTTTTAAGGGTCAGCTACCATTGCCCCCTACCCCAAAGGAGAGAATAGGGCCAGGGGCCCCTAGTATGTGGCCCTGCCCTGTGTTCAATGTGTCAATAACCATGAACATGTCTTATGTTTGCCTAGGTCCCAGCTCTCCGGTCTACTTTTATGAATTTCAGCACCGCCCAAGCGTACTTAAGGGCCTCAAACCCGATTTTGTGAAGGCTGACCATGGTGATGAGCTGCTTTTTGTCTTTGGAGCACCTCGTAAGCAGTGGAGTCTGTGATTGGAGGGGACAGGGGTTTGAGAAGGAGCAGAATCCCTGGGACTATGGGTTATCATTCCTGTCACCTGCCCTCCTCTCTCTGACATCAGAATGAGTCTCAGTGCCTTTCCATAAAGCACCTTCACATATATCATTCGATCCTCACAGCTGCCCTGTGAGGGTGGTGTATGTGTGTAGGATGATCAGCCCCACTTTGGAAGGAGGGCATGAGACTTGGAAGAAAGGGAATGACTCCTCAGGTCACACAGCTAATATTCATAATATTAACAGCCAACATTTTTATAGCGTGTATAGGTTTACGAATAGACTCTATATGTTAGCTTATTTGATTCTCATGATCACCTGTGAGGTGGGAGCTATTATCATCCCCATTGTATACTTTGGGAAACTGAGGCAAGCAGAGATTAAGTGACTTGCTCAGAGTCCCATAGCTAGTAAATGTTAGAGCTGGGATTTCATCCCACCTGGCCTGTGCCCCAAATCTGAGATTCCATGAAGCATTGAACAAGAAGCCAGGCTGTCCCTGCTTGCCCACTGTAACACAAATGGTCTACAGTCTGAAGTGAATAGGGATTGATTTGGCATGTCTTTGTTAAGATCAGCCTCAGAGGTTGTCCTGACTCACTCAGCTTGGTCCCCTAACTCAACATGCTATTCAAGTGATCAGGAGAATTGAACCAGGTTCTCAATTCAATTTATATTATTAAGCACATCCAATGTATAGAGCCCTATGTTCATATCTGGGGAAGATATAATGATAGATAAATCTCTGACTTCCTGGAGCTTATTACCCAGAAGGGAAGATGAGATAGAAACACAAAAAATACATATATGTATGTCAATGAACCTGTGAATTCACCAATGCCCTCATTCTCTCCTTTGATGTAGACCCTAAAATGTCACACCATCTCATCCTGTATGATTCTTGTCTTTGTATTTCCATAAATCTTCTGCAGATCTTTCCACATTCCATTCAATGTGCTGGAAGGCTTCCCTCCTCCCTCTTTCCCTTCCTCCCTTACTCCCTTCCCTCCTTCTTTCCTTCCTCCCTCCCTTCCTTCCATTATTTTTGGTTCAATTTTTTTTAGTAGTACATCTACTTGTTGGTCACTGGAGAAAAGTTTCATTTAGCAATCATGGGAGTTAATGTTTGTAGATGGTCCTAAGTCTGTGTTTTTGGACATCTTCTCTTCCTATTTTCCCCTCCTTGGTCCTGTCCAGGCAGGACTGGGAAGTCAGTTTATTCCTTTATCTGTATCTTGACTTGCCATGGCCAATGAAATCATGACCTTATGGGCCAGTTACTGCTGCTGAGCCTGTCTGCTCTGCCCCAAGCAGGGGCCTTGAATGGCAGGCATTGTCTGGGGCAGGCAGCAACATGCTATGTTGTTGTAGCTTAGAAAGTGCCAAGGCCCCTTTTACCCAGTGAGGAGACTTTGTGTGGTGGACATAAAAAAACACAATACAAAATTGAATGTGAGAAGTACCCAGGTGAAGTACCAAATGCTCTGAAAGTCCAAGTTCCTGTCTGCCTGAAGACTCAGGGAACCATTGGCTCTTCAGGGTGACTTGGCTTTGGAGTCAGGCAGAGTTGGTCCTGGATAGCACAGGCCAACAGAAACCTTGGGAGGTTTCTTAGTATTAGAGCAATGTGTAGAAAACTGTATTTTAGGAATATGATTTTGGTGGCCTGAACAGGATCATTTGGAGGAGTAGAAAAGAGAGAGCAGAATGTTGGAGTGAGGGGAAGGTTTTGTTTTTTTTTGCTTTTTGGAGGGGGAGGGCAATTGGGGTTAAGTGACTTGCCCAAGGTCACATGGCTAGTAAGTGTTAGGTATCTGAGGTTGGATTTGAACTCAGGTCCTCCTGACTCCAGGGCCGGTGCTCTAGTCACTGTACCACCTACCCACTCCAAGTGAGGGGAAATTTTACACTTAATGTTGACCTAAATAGAGCTGGTTTTTTTTTTTTTTTTCTGTTTTTAGTTTTAGGTGGAGCAACAGAAGAGGAAAAACTACTGAGTCAGAAGATAATGACCTATTGGGCAAACTTTGCCCGAAATGGGTGAGGATCCTGCCTCCTGGGTCTCCCAACAGCTCTGGCAAGGCTCCCTAGAAGGGGCCACTTGGCTTCTTGTTCAACAGGGGAAGGAAATTCCATGATTTATATATGTTGGTTCAGAGGAAGCAAAATGATCTGTTACCACTTGGGTAAGGAAGGTCTGGTGAGCAAAGCCAGCCCTAGCCCTTTCCTCTAGTTTGTGGCCCAGGTAGAGCATGTGCTCACCTTGGAAGAAGCATAAGGATGAGAGGCACCCTGCTGAGTGCACCCTGTCCCTCCTGGGTCCTTGGGACTTTTCTTCCTCCCTGAGAAGCAGCAGGATGTGGTCCGGGGTCAGGATGTTGTTGGTTTGGCCTCAGCTGAACTGGCTCCGCTGAATTCAAATCTTGGTTGTTATTTACTCTATTTGGAACATGTCTTCTCTCAACAAAGGGCCACAATGAGAGATTAACTGCTTCAATGTGGGCGAACAGGTCTCATCTCCATGGTTACCACCTTCCCACCCCCCCCAACTCCTCAGACTTGATGGCTATTTGGTCAAACAGATGTCAGCTTGCTAAGCCTGCTAATTCACTTATTCCTAAACTTATGTGGTTTTTTTTGTCTCTAGGAACCCAAACAGGGCAGATCTGCTCCAGTGGCCAGACTATAACCAGAACGAAGAGTACCTGCAGCTGGATCTCCAGCTGTCGGTGGGAAAGGGCCTTAAGGCGGAGAAGATGGAGTTCTGGCTGAAGAGCTTGCCTCAGAGGAAGGAAGCAGTGGACCCAGATGTCCAGAAGGAGTCTTGAGTCCTAAGCCTAAAACATGTCTGCTTTTGCTGCTCTCCAATAACTTCTAGCTGTTTCCTTTGAATAATTCCTCAGTATCTATTAAACATATTGTACTTTGGGTCAGATATTTCGACTCAATCATTATTATTGCTGAAGAAAAATTTAACTGATATTCAGATGGAACCTTATGATAGTAAGATCAAAGGGAGGTAGCCTGGTTTAGTGGATCAGATGTTGAGCTTGGAATCAGGTACTTGTGGGTTCAGATTCTACCTTTGGCATTTAAAAATTGTGTCATACGGGCAAGTCACACTCTCTGAGCCTCAGTTTCCTCGTTTTTGTTAAATGAAGGGGTTAGACTAGATGGCTTATAGATCTCTTAAAACTCCAGCTCCATTATCCTATGATGAGGGCATTCAGTTAATCCTCCCTCTATAAAAGTATCATTTGTCCCCAGAATTACAGAATTTAGAGGCAGAAGGGACACAAGTCATCATGTGACCAAAAAAAAAAAGTGAGGCCCAGAGTGGGGGTGTGTGTGACTTGTCCAAGGCCATACAGCCTGCTTCTGTAGGCTTGGAGGCCAGGTTTTCTGATTTCAAACACAACATTCTTTTGAGAAAACTATGCTGCTGCTAGGATATGGTGTGACTAGCAGCATCTCTGTTCTTTTTGCTTTTTTTTTTGGAGGGGGGAAGGTAGGGCAATTGGGGTTAAATGACTTGCCCAAGATCACACAACTAGTTTTGTGTTAAGTGTCTGAGGCTGCATTTGAACTCAGGTCCTCCTGACTCCAGGACTGGTGCTCTATTTACTGCACCACCTAGTCGCCCTGCAGCATCTCTGTTCTGCTTTATAGTTTTGTAAGCACATTAGAGATGACATTTTCAGTAAAGAGATAGTGATTTTGTGTAGAAAGAGTATAAAGTCTGGAGTCCAAAGACCAGTATTTGAATTCCAGGTTTCCCTCTAATTATGAAATGTCTTGGTGGGGTCATTGATAGATCCAATGGACTTGGAATCAGGAAGACCTGAATTCAAATTCTGCCCTAGACTGTTACTTACCTTGTGACTGACCCATGGCAAGCTATTTAAACTTTCTCAGCCTCAGTTTCTTCCTCTGTAAAGTGGGGATAATAATGGAGTTTCCATCCCAGTATAATAAAGGGATACATCCAGACTTTCATGACCTGTGTGACTTAGGGCAGAGGGCTTGTATTTTGGGAACCTTTGATTCATTTTTGATACAATGAATAGGATGGATCATTAGACTATTTCCCAGCTTCCCTCCAGTTTAAATAGTCAATGGTTTTCACAATCTCTTTGTGGGGCAGGTGAGGTTATTATCCTTAAGAAAACAGATGAATATCATACAGAGGGCAATGGAGGGACTCTTAATGGATGGCAGCTGACTGTACATAGAAAAAATAAGCATTTCTGGTGAGCAGGAGTAAAAGGTTTTCTCAAGGGATCGCATGATGGGAAGAGAAAACTGACTGGTTCCATGGCAAGACCAAAGGATGACAGATGGAGGGTCTGAGTCCTCCACTACTGACTTTCTGATTCTGGGAGAAAGCAAGGAACACTTCCAACATGTTGGGTGACACTTGCAGCAAACTTTTAGTGGGACATGGATGAGTCAACATTTGGTACTTTGTGTGTGTGCCTGGCATTGTGCTTGGTGCTGAGGTTACAAAGAAAGGCAAAAGACAGTCTTTGCTCTTAAGTGACTCACAGTCTAATAGGGGAGACAATATGCAAGCAATTATGTACAAACATGATAAATACAGGATAAATTGGAGATAACTTCAGAAGGAAAATACTAGAATTAAGGGGGTTTGGGAACAGCCTGTTGTAGAAGGTGGGATTTTATCTGGGACTTAAAGGAAGCCAGGAGGCAGAGATGAGGAGGGTAACAATTTCAGGCATGGAGGACAGGGAGAGAAAATGCTCAGAGCCAAGAGATGGAGTGTTTTATCCCAGTATCATCAAGAAGGCCAAGGAGACTATTGAATTAAGTGGAGGGAAGCAAATTGTAAGAAGATTAGAAAGGAAGGAAGGGACCAGGTTATGAAGGGTTTTAAAAGCCAAACAGAGGATTTTATATTTGATCCTGGAGTTTATGAAAGACTTTGACATCTAATTATTTAAAGGAAATGTTAATCAAATGATAAGAGGGAAATAGTGAAACCATAATATTTGGAGACCTCAATGTATCCCCTTTTGGACTTAGATTTATCTAACAAAAAGATAAGCCAGAAACAAATTAAAGGCTTGAATAGAATTTTTTTAAAGTTAGATATGCTAAATCTCTGATCACTGAACAGAAATAGAAAGGAATCTACATATTTCTTACCTGTATATGACACTTTTTATAAAAATTGAGCGGGTATTTGGGCAAAAAAAAGTAAATCCTCACAAACAAATGAAGCAAAATAGCAATATTAAATATACCCTATACTGACTATAGCACAATAAAATATATTCAATAAAGGGCCTTTTAAAAAACTATCAATTAGAGACAACAATTTAATCCTAAAGAATTATTGAAACAAAGAACAAATCATAGGCATAATTAATCACTTATCTGAAAACAGTGATAATGAAGAGACAACATATCAAAATTTTTGAGATGTAGAAAAAACAGTTCTTTGGAGAAAATTTACATCTTTAAACACTTTCAACAACGAAAGAAAGAATGGTGTGGCAAATTGGATATATAACTAAAACAAAACTTAGAAAAACATCAAATAAAAAAACTTCAACTAAACATTAAAATCATGAGATGAACAAAATTCAAACAAAAATCCATTGAATTGGTAACTAAAACGAAGTCCTTAAAAAAATATAATACTAAAATATAGATACACTTTGCTAAACTGATATTGAAATGAAGGAGGAAAACTAAAATGCCAGTATTGAAAAAAAGAATGGACAATTCACAACAAATAAAGATAAAAGTGAATTATTAGTAACTATTCATCCCAATCACATGATAACAATATTGATAATGTAGATGAAATTGATGAATACTTAAGAAAATCTAAATTATCCACATTAAGAGAATAGGAAATTAAAATAACCTTATTTCAGTAAAACAAAACAATTAACCACAAATAAATTCCCCAAGGGGAAAGCCAAGACCAGATAAGTTTGCTAGTGAATTCTATTAAATATTTAAGGCATAATTAATTCAAATATCATATAAAATATTTGCAAAAATAGGAAAAGATGCAAATATATACAGATACAAAAAATACAAAATTCAATCATTGATATGAATATGAAGTTATTAGTTGAATACAGGACAGAAAAAGCACAGGAAACCTAAATAGACCAATATCTTTAATGAATATCAATGCAAAAATGTTAAATAAAAATTAATAAACAGCTACAACAACATATTAAAAAGATTGCACACTATGACTATGTTGCATTTATATTAGGAATGCAAAGTTGGCTAATAAAAGGTAAGCCACAAACATCATAGACTATATATGTATATACATATATATTTTTGTTGTTGTTGTTAGGGAAATTTTCTTCCTTTTTTTATTGAGTATTTTTCCTCAGTTACATGTAAAAACAGTTTTAACATTCATTGTTAACACTTGAGTTCCTCCCTCCCCACCCTCTTCCATTGAGAAGGCAAGCAATTCAATATAGGTCATACATGTGCAGTCATGCAAAACATTTCCATAATAGTCATGTTGTAAAAGACTATTTCCCTCCATCCTATTCCACTCCTCCCCCATTTATTCTATTCTCTCTCTCCTTCCACCCTGTCACTCCTCAAAAATGTTTTGTTTCTGACTACCCCCTCTCCCAATCTGCCTTCCTTACTACCACCCCCTCTCCCCTTTTCTTATTCTCTCTCCCCCCCTATATTCCTGTAAGGTAAAATAGATTTCTATACCTAATTGAGTGTGTATGTTATTCCCTCTTTGAGTCAATTTTGATGAGAGTAAGGTTCACTCACTCCCCCGCATGTCCCCCCTCTTCCCTTCCATTGCAAAAACTTTTCTTACCTCTTTTATGTGAGAAAATTTGTTTAGAGTCATTTTAGAAAGGGATTTGGAGGGATTTGGGGGAGATCTCAGACAAGTCCCTGCCTTAACTCTGCCATCTTGGCTCCCATACACTTATATTAATAGAAGCTAAATTATAATAGCTATTTGTGTTTTTCAAAAAATCAATACATGGACTTTTTCTTAATATATTAAATAGTATCTGTCTAAAACCAAAGGCCAGTATTATATGTAATGGAGAAATGCTAGAGGCCTTTCCAGTAATATCAAGATTTTAGCAATGATGTCCATTACTCTTTTTTGATGTAGTGATAGAAATGGTACCTGCAACCATAAAACAAGAAAAAGTAATTGAGGGAATAAGTATAGACAAAGATGAAATGAAATCATAACTTTCACATGTGATATTAATTATCCATTTAGAGAACCCTAGAGATTCACCTAAAATTAATTGAAATAGTTAATAACCAGGAAAGTATCAGGGTATAAAATAACTCCACATAAATCATTAGCTTATCTATGTACTACCAACAAAACTCAGTGGAAGAGATCAAAAGAGAGGTTTTATTCCAAGTAACTACAGCACATATAAAATATTTGGGAATCTACTTACAAAGACCCACATGGGAAATATAAGAAGACAACTACAAAACACTTTCTTACATAAATGAAGAAAGGTCTTAATAGCTGAAATGATATAAATTGCTTATGGTTAGGACATGCCAACATAAAACATTCCTAAATTAATTTACTTATTCAGTTCCATACTAATCAATCTACCAAAGTATTGCCTATATGCTTAGGAAAAATGATAACAATGTTCATCTGGAAGAACAAAGAATCTCAGGTAAAACAATGAAAAAAAGGTGGTAAGAAAAAGGTCCTAGCAGTGCTAGATCTCAAAAGTATACTACAAAGCAGTAGTCATCAAATTTTTTTGGTACTAGTGACAAAAGTAGAAAAGTTGATCAGTAGAACAGATTGGGTATACAAGATCCAGAAGTAGGGGGCAGCTAGGTGATGCAGTGAATAGAGCACCAGCCCTGGAGTCAGGAGGACCTGAGTTCAAATCCAGCCTCAGATACTTGACACACTTACTAGCTGTGTGACCTTGAGCAAATCACTTTACCCCAAGTGCCTTGCTTTCCCCCTCCAAAAACAACCCCCCCCCCAAAAAAAAACAAGATGCAGAAGTAAATGAACATAGTAACATGAATAGCTTAGGTGGCTTGTGGATAGAGCACTGGCCCTGGAATCAGGAGACCCTGACTTCAAATGTGACCTCAGATACTTAATAGCTGTGTGACCCTGGGCAAGTTACTTAATTCTGTTTGCCTCAGTTTCCTCATCTATAAAATGAGTTAGAGAAAGAAACAGCAAATCACTCCAGTATCTTTGCCAAGAAAAACTGCAAATAGGGTCATGAAATGTCAGACACGATTCAAAGATGGCTGAATAGCATAGTGTTAAATAAACCCCAAAACACAAAAACTAAACACAATCTCCTTTTTTTTGTGATGCTCTGATTTGTCCTTTTGTATCTAAATCACACATTAATTCAGAGTTTATTGTTCTATATGGTATGAGATTTTGGTTTAACCCCAATTTCTGCTGGACTACTTTCTAGGATTCCCCAAGGGTTTTTTGATTGTGTTTTGGAAAGCTCTGTTGGCTGTGAGCAGCAGAATTGTAGGGTCTCCTTTGGTCTGGATTTCCTGCCTTCATTATTCCTCCATAAGCTTCAGACTGGGCTGGAGACTAGAAGTGATACATACCCTGCTTGGTTCCTGGGGTCTGAGGTACCCCACAGCTACTGGCTTCAGAGTTTGCATTTTTTCCTTTTTACAAAAATTAATATAATTTACTTTGTCACAAGAGACCTATACCAACAAACCCTCAAAGAGAGGCTCCTTCTGAAAATTTATTATTGTTCATATAGGAGAAATTCCTTTCCTCTCACCAATTGGACTTCTGGGGGAGAAAAAAGTGTGAGGGCAAGGTCCTGAGAACACTCTGTGAGCTTTCCCTTAGAGTCCAGCGCCAAGGACAGTGCCCCTCCCCTCTCCTCAAAGTCACTCCACTGATGTCTACCAGCAACTCTTCTGTAATCAAGGGCAATAGAGTTGCCTGCTACACTGAGAAGGAAACAATGTTTCCATGTTAGGACTTATGTTTCCAGGGTTAGGACTTAAATCTAGGTCACTTTGATTCCCCCACCTGCACTGTGCCGCTTTTCTGTCTGTCTGTCTGTCTCTCTCTCTCTCTGTCTCTCATTGGCAGTTGGGGTTAAGTGACTTGCCCAGGGTCACATAGCTAGTAAGTGTCTGAGATCTTATTTGAACTCAGGTCCTCCTGACTCTAGAACTGGTACTCCATCCACTGTGCCACCTAGACGACCCATGTGCTGCTTCTTTTAATAAAAATTTTATTTGATTTTCAAACAAAGATCAATCTCCTCTCCCTTTCCTACTCCTCTCCCCCATTATAAGCATGTATAGTCCAGCAAACAAAATTTCTTGTTGGCCATGTCTAAAAAATCATGTCTCAAGTCTGTGCTGAGTCTATCACATTTCTTCATGAATCTTTGAGAAACTGTATCATTGTGTTGATCAGAGTTTTCAAGTGTATATGTGTGTGTATGTATAATATATGTATATGTACATATGTGTATACGTTTATACATATATACACATATTTACACATATATATGTATAAACATATACGCTATATATTTTATTTTAACCAGCCAAGATCTATCTTTTCATCCACCCACTCCAACCACAACATTGAGAACACAAGATAAACAGAACTCATTGCAAACTTGCATAGTCGATCAAAGCAAACTTCCACATTGGCCATGTCCAGGAAATATTGTTTCATTCTGCTTTCTGACTTGCTGCTTCTCTTAATATTATATCTATAGCATTTTAAGATGATTAAGCATAATAAAACAATACCAAAAAAGACTAAAAATTGTTTGCATTTAAGTAACACTTTACAAAGAACCCTAGGAGGTGGATAGGGCAAGTATTATTGTCCTGATTTTACAGGTGTGGAGACTGAGGACCTGAATGCGAAGTGACTTGCTTAAGGTAACATTGCTAATAAATGTTAGAATTCCCTGGCATTCTGACTCTACCTCTGAATCCCCTGCCCCCTCTGCCCCACCCTTCTTCCCCCATGCCAAAATTCCAAGGTGGAAAACAGCATGAGACTTGGAGTTAGGAAAACTTGAGTTTGAATCCTGACTCAGACACTTAACGGACACTTACGGGGTCAGCTAGGTGACCTTGGGCAAGTCACTTAGCCAGTTTGCCTTAGTTTGCTAGTCTAAAAAAATGGGGATAATAATAGCACTTATCTTACAAGGCTATTCTGAGGATCAGATAACACAGCATTTATAAAGGTCTTTTTAGATCTCCTCTTCTGCATAAGAATGTGAAGCATGCGAGCTGGTGCTGAGGGTAGAGAAATGTCATCCTAACTCCCATTTCTATAGGACTTGACAGAAAGCACTTTCCTCACCATATCCCTATGAGGTATCATGAGAATTACTCTTATTTCACAAGTGAGGAAGCCAAGATAACAAGTGGCTCACAGAAGGTGTTATAGGACCAGCCTCTCCATGACTCAGCTTCTTTCTTTTCTCCCACTACTCGGGAAGGCTTTCCCTAAAAGGAAATAAAGCTATCACTGGGACCTGATTGGCGCCACCCTCTCTGACTAAATTTTTTGTTAATTAAGGGCATCTAAACTCCCAGCTACAAGGAATTTGAGCCTCTTAGACTTGATAGGTGCCTAGACCACCGGAGTCACCATAATCTGATGATTTACTGACAAGGTTGCTTTACATATAGAGACAAGGGAGGCCACGTACAGAGGATCCACACGACCCAGAGCCCTTGTTGCATGTCTTTGCTGTGCCAGGGCAAAGTAAACCTTCTTCTGTAAGTGTTCAGTGATTTACAAGTATCTCATTTAATTCCAAAATCAAACCTGAACTAGAACAGCATTGATGCACCACCGACCCAAAGTCAATGGGCTAATATTCAGTATATGATAGAGCAGGGTTATGAACCTGAGTCTCTCTTGACTTTAAGAACAACTCTCTTTCTATGGCACTGGCTGTTGCTTCTCAGTGGTATGGAACAATAGTCAAATCCAGCTTCCAGATACTTATTAGCTGTGTGACTTTGAGTAAGTTGCTTAACTTCTGTTTGCCTCAGTTTACTAATTTGTAAAATGGAGATAATAATAGCATCTATCTTCCAGGGTTTTTTGAGAATCAAATGAGATAATATTTGTAAAGCACTTTGTAAACCTTAAATTATTAAAAATGCTAGTTATTATTAGCTAATATAACTATCAATTCCAAATCATTTCCCAGAATGTTTGATCTAATTCACAGCTCTATCCACCATGCATTAATGTGTCCATCTTTGCCCTACTACTTCATCATTGACTGTTCTCAAGTTTTGCCATTTATTTCAGTTTTCTAGCTGTGAAATGAAACCTCAAGGTTGTTTTCGTTTGCATTTCTCTTATTATTAGTGATTTAGAGCATTCTTTCATTTATGTAACCCATAAAGCATGGAAGGTGGTATGACGTTGTCCTTATCTTTATTCTCTGGGAAAGGTTCATGGAGTCATGTTGTTTGTTTACTTGGGGCATCATTGGCAGCTCCAAGTCCTTCATAGGAGAGTGGGTGGAGACTGGCTGAACAACAGAGTCTCAGAATCAAAAGACACTGAGGAGCCATCTAGACCCACCTCTACCTATCCTCTACAACATACCTGAGAAGTGTTCATGCAGGGGCTGGTATGGAATGATCACTGTGGAGATCTTGCCTCATACCCATGAAGAATTTGGATCACATTGTTTTGATGAGGGTAGACATACCCTTGGACTTAAGATATGAAAGATCAAAACAGGAAGGAGAGATTAGATTTGGTCTGTTTGATTCCTAAAGGACAGGACCAATAAGATTGGGTGGATGTTACAAAGAGGCAAAATTAACCTTGATGCCAGGAAAGAAGCACTAAGGATTAGAACTGTTCAAAAGCAGAATGGGCAGCCTGGTGAGGTGCTGGGTTCTCCCTAATGGGAGCCCTTCAAACCTCCATTTTAAGGAGCAGGCCCTAGCTAACCATGTCTTCGTTCTGATGAGGCAGAATGTTGAAGCAGATGGGGCAGGCAGGATGCAAGATGTGAGATATGAGATAGGATGAAGGATGTGACCAGCCAGAAAGTGCTCACAGATCACAATCTGACCTCAAGAAGACTAGTAAAGCCCCCACAGTGGGCTTATCTGCATTCCCAAAGCACCCCCAGCTACCTGACATTCCCCTCTCCTGTTCCCCCTCCCATTTTCTTAAACTGTAGTACTTCTCCCCTCCTTTTATCCTGTTAAACTGTTGTAATGGTAACAGAAATTTGAAGATCTTCCCTGCCCCTTGATAGGCCCAAGTTAATTTGAGGACCTTTCCTAATTTGGACATAAACTCTGCCCCCTAATAGACTGAATGTGCTCACATGGAGCCTATGGTGGGAGACTTGTTTTTCAGGAAGGCACAACTTTTGTTACTTTGTAGTCAGGTGGGTCACAAGGGTTGTGATGTTCTCTGACCCTGGAGGAAGCTATATATACCTCTGAGGTGAGGTTTTGCTTTGGGGCTCACTTCGGGAAGAGTTGTGTGATTTGGCCAGATGAGACTTTGGGCAGCCATTGAGCCCCCCAGCTTTGAAAACCCAGATGTTGGTGCTTCTCTCTCTGGTGACTAACTGTATGTATGTGATGGTTAGACAGCCAGAAGCCCTGTGTGTTGGTCTACTGGATCGTATTTTTTTTCTCTGTCTGTATTTTTGTCTGCTTGTAACTTCTGTTTGTATTCTTTGAAGTTCAGGGTGCTGACTTTTCCCCCTAAACTAGGTAAATGATATATGTTTGATTAAAGTAAGATTGTTAACCCTTTATGAGTTGCTTTCCTTTAGAAAAGCAGATCAATGAACCTGTGCTAGCAGCCATCCTGGGTATGCTAAGGTGCTTGCTGCTACAACTGTATATAAAGCAGACACACAACCTGGCTCAGTGCTTTGTCTTACACAAGGAGGAGGATTTTAGTGCTTTGCCTCCCATGGGGAGCAAACCTGTTGGGCGGGTCACCTCAGTAAATGTCTATTTAACTAGGAGACAGGGTCCTAGTGAATTCTTTCAGGATGGATACTGAGACTCATGGGCTGATTCTTCATCATTTCCTCTTCATACTGATGTGAATACAAAGGTGCCCTAAGGGGTAATATAAAGGGTGGATTTTTCAGTACCTTGCTCCTCCTGGGCATGAGGGCATCCTGGAGTCTTCCTTTGTCTTGAAATGCCATAAAACTTCCCCCTGGTTTTAGACCATGGAATTCCTTGTCTCCCCCTATCCCGGGTCATAAAATTTCCCCTGTCTCCCTTATCTTGTGCCATCCATCTGAAATGGCAAGTCTTAACAGAGTAACGAGAGAGTCCAAATAAAAAGTTTTAGGAGCTTTTATTAGTCAGCTGGCGACTGTCCTTCTCAGGCCAATCTGAAGGAATAAGCAGCTCGTTCAGAGATGTAGAATCATTTATACAGTATAATTCCATTGTTTAGAGGTACAGGTAAGTTGCTGAGCCAGGGGGTTTGTGATTACAGAGCACGACGAGGGAACAAGGAGAAGAACGAAGAACAAATATGTAGGTACAGAGTTGTATGGTAAGCAGGGAGGGGCCCAGGGCATGATGACAAATTACTCTAGGCCAATTTCTTGACTCCTATCTTAAGTCCATGAAGTTTCTGCTTAACTAGTTCCTGGCCACTTCACATCTTCCTCATCCTGTCCCTAAATCTCCAACCCCCATTAGAACCCTAAAAATTACATCATCATCCTACAGACTGTAACTTTTTTGCCTATATAAGTCTGGTCCTTTTCCTATATTAATGCCTTTGTTTAACTCTTTGCTAAATCTCACTAAAGCTCCCATTGGTTAAAGAGAAGGTCTAAATGAATTCTTTCAAAAACCTGAACCAGCTCTCCCAATTCTGACCTCAACAATACCACACGTCTTACTCTTCTGGTACCTTCTAAATGGTACCTTCCTTTCTTCCCCCCACCTCTGCCCTCCAGCCTTTATGCGTTATTTCCCCCTATCAGAATGGAAGCTACCAGAGGGAAGGGGCTGTCTTTCTGCAGGGTGTTTGTATTCCCAGAGCTTAGCTGCCTGTTCAAATTCTGCTTCACTAGTTGTGTGACTCTGGACAAGTCACTTAACCCTATTGGCTTCAGATTCCTCATTTGTAAAATGAGTTGGAGAAGGAAATGGCAAACCACTCTAGTATCTTTGCCAAGTAAGCCCCAGATGGAGTCAGGAAGAAAAACCAAGGAACTGAAGAGCTTCAAGGGGGGAAAGGTCATAGAAGTTTCTAGAAACTGGGAGGGGGGTGGTTAGGTTGTGTAATTGAAATTTTGACCCTTCACACTTCAGTTGAAGGGGTGGGGGCATCTCAAACTTTCTTTTGTGAATCCCTTGACAAATTTGCACCTCTGGAGCCAGAAAATCCTGCAATTCAGGGCTTGATTGATAGTTCATTGTCTAGATTTAAGTGTTGGGAACAATGATACTAATAGAGATTAGATTTGAGTGTGTCATCCCTGCCCACCTGCCGCGGCTCCTGGCCTCCTAGGGGCCCCGGCTGGCGGTGCATCCCCCAAGGGCGGGGCCCCTGGCTGAGCCCCCCCCCCCCCCCCCCCCCCACCGCGCAGCGGCCACCTGCCCGTCCCACCTTTCTGTGCCTCCTTGCCCCGCCTCCCGCCACCTGCCCGGCGCTCCCCCGCCTGCCTCTGGAGCCCTTACCCGTGGCCGCCCACCCCGCGGACCACCACCCTCTGCCTGCCTTCCCCAGCGCCCCCAGCCTGTCCCTCCCAACGCCCCACTTCTTCCTGACCCCACCCCTCTCCTGGCCCGAGCTGGTGGCTCTGCAGAAACATAGCCCCTGAGCACCTGGAGCTCCTGCCCTCCCCGCTCCACTTGAGCCCTGGGTACCATTGGCCTTGTCTTGCAGACACCCTGGACGAGCGGGGCTCGCTAAGTATCCCTTTGATGGCTTCAAAAGATCAGCCCCTCAGTGCTGTGTTGCAGACTGGTGGCTTGCTTCTTCGCCTCCAGCCAACTCTCACTGGCCTCTGTCTATGACCTCTATGTCTCCCAAAGGGGTAGACTCCCACTTCTGAGGAAGAGGCACAGCAGATGAATCCAGACCAAGTGATCAGTCAGGAGTCTGGCTTCTCTGGACGAAAAAGAACCTGATGTGACTGAGCCAGATCTAGTGGAAAGAAGTTCGAAATCCCTGGTTTCTATGACTGGGGATGGCAGCTGACCCTCTGCCTGGTGCTCCTGAGTTATTTATTTGGCTCCAAATCCCCTCCTTCCTAAGCAGATGCTGCCCATGGCTTCTTTTAGCCAGACCCCTGGCCCTTAGTAAAGCTTTATACCCCACCTTGAGCCAAAAATTCTGAGCGGCAGCCCCGCAGACCCAGAAAATTGGGACTGTCTTATTCATTCCTTGTCTCTGTGTCTTCCCACCTGCAGGAGATGAGTCTGATTTCTTGCCCTGAGTGGCACAGAACAGAAATTCAAACCAAAGTGAAACCAGCTGCCTGGTTCTTCATCTTTGAACAAAACAGAGTTGGTCGAGTTTGCATAATCCACCAGGAGAGTTTACTAGTTAACCCAGGTGAAGAGGTGGGACTGGGAAGTGAAGGACTGAGATCAAAGGTCAGGCTAACTAAAACTTTTTAGAAAAAGAAAAGCCTGCTCAGTGAAGAATTTAAGGGAATCAGTTTACTCATTTTCTGAGGCCCCTTAGGCAAGGCAGTGTTAATGAAATCAGTTGAATAGAAGAAGGAAAGTATGGGGTCTTGGCTAATTCATAAACTTGATAATTAGATCATAGTCTCCTTATGCCCTTCAAAAATTGATTGGGCTGAAACTGATAATACTGATATCTTGCTTAAGAATCTCAGTGTTTCATCCAGGTTTAGAGTTAAAGGTGTGAGGGATAATTTATAGTGAAGTTTCCCCATTCTGAAAAATCAAATCTAGAATGGCTTTAGTATTCACTAGGCCTGGGGTTAGATCACCTGACCTTCAAGCAATCTGGGGTTTAGAGCAATGGAGACCCTCCCTGAGAACCAACTCAGCAGAAGATATGCCAAATAAGGTTAAAACTGCTTTCATTGGACACCCATATGTTTCTCAGTCCTTTGTCTCAGAGAGATTCCCACGTTTAGGTTGTGGGTCAGCCTCCCTACCAATGAGTGAAGGCCAGTTGGGGGGGTTGGGTTTCTGCATTGGAAGATTATATAATCATGGGCTGGCTTCTACCTGTCGCTCTCTCCCTGCAGATGCCATGTTGGGCGGCGGGGGCAGAGTTCTTTCTCACGAGAAAGAATAAAGACCTTTTCTGACCTTAAATTCAGACTCTGAACTCTTTCATCTCACTCAAAGGTTAAACAGTATTTATTAAAGTCCACAGTATTAAGGCCCCTAGTATTATGCAGCACAGCTTTGCCTGTGAAGAATTTTATAATCAAGACAGGCTCAGCAAATGTATCCCCTTACTTGTACCCAGAAGCAACACAAATTATAAAATTTCTGGTTTTAATGTTGGAAATTTACAACTGAATAAAGTATTTGTTGTTTTTCTCAAAAAAAAAAGAGTGTGTCATGAATACATTTGTTTTTTGTTTTCCAGAGAGCTTGTTATTATACATTTAATAGCATATCTCTGCTGGATGGATGGATGTTCAAACCTGTCTTTGGCTTTAGGGATTCAATTCTTTTTTTTTTTTTCCAAATAGCTCTAAAACATGTTCTGACAAGGAAGTTCATTAAGTAATTCTTAGTCCAGGTTCCTCTGGAGTGCCCTTTGATGCAGTTCTTTTTGTATTAAAGGCCAGGCCAGGCCTGGGATTCTGATTAGGCATAACCAGAAAGCTGAGCAGAGGGAAAGATGTGGAAGACTTTCCTGCTGCCCAAGGTTCTGATTTTGGGGCTCCTGGGTGTCCTGATTCAAGCCCCAGGTGAGCAGCTCTGCCAGAACGACCCAGAGTAAGGGATGATTTCTAGGAGGGCATGGGAGGATTTGATTCTTTGATTTTCCCATTGGAGATATGGGATTTGTGCATTTTTTTCTCTTGTTGCTCTCACTGACTGATTGGGTGGGTGGGCTGGGGGTGAAGGATTATTGTTACTTTTATTTCAGGGGGTAAAACTAGGTTTGCTGCTGAGAAATTGATGCCCTCTCTATGAGTGTTATGTCCAAAAACTCTTCTATCAGCTGCTGGTGGGGGATGTGGAGAGAGAGAAAGCTGAGTCGTTTTCAAGCAGGTAGATAAGAGTGAGGATGGGGGAAAATATTTTTAGAGACTGGAAATAAGACCTTAGCATTTGCATGAAAAAATGTGGCACAGGTCTTTTTTCTTTCTTTCTTTCTTTCTTTCTTTCTTTCTTTCTTTCTTTCTTTCTTTACTTCCTTCCTTCCTTCCTTCTTTCTTTCTTTCTTTCTTTCTTTCTTTCTTTCTTTCTTTCTTTCTTTCTTTCTTTCTTTCTTTTTTCCTTTCTTTCAAATAGTATTTTTTTTCTATTACATGTAAAGAAAATTTTCAACATTCGTTTTTTATAAGATTTTGAGTTTAAAAAATTTTCTCCCCTCCTTCCTCTCTTATCAACTCTCCCAGGTGGCAAGGAATATGATAAGGTTATACATGTACAATCATGTAAAGATAATTCTACATTAGTTATGTTGTGAAAGAAGGAACAGAACAAAAGGGAACAACAACAAAAAAGCCGAAAATAGTATGATCTGATCTGCATTCATACTCCATAATTCTTTCGCTCTGTGTGGGTAGCATTTTCCATCATGAATCTCTTGGAATTGTTTTGGATCATTGTATTGCTGAAAAGAGCTTAGTCATTCATAGCTGATCATCATGCCATGTTGCTGTTACTATGTACGATATTTTCCTGGTTCCATTCACTTCACTCAGCATCAGTTGGTCTAAACCTTTCCAGGTTTTTCTGAAATTCACCAGCTCCTCATTTCTTACAGCACAATAGTATTCCATTACATTCATATACCACAACTTGTTCAGCCATTCACCAAATGATGGGCATTCCCTCAATTTCCAATTCCTTGACACCACAACAGGAGCTGTTATAAACATTTTTGTACATGTGGGTACTTCTCTCTTTTTTATGATCTTTTTTGGGATGCAGCCCTAGTAACTGCTAGATCACAAGGTAGGAACAGTTTGAATACTTTTTGGACATAGTTCCAAATTGCTCTCCAGAATGGTTGGAGCAGTTCCCAACTCCACCAACAGTGCATTAGTATCCCAATTTCCCTGCATCTTCTCCAACATTTACCTTTTCTGTCATATTAGTCAATCTGATAAGTGTGAGGTAGTACCTCAGAACTGTTTTAATTTGCATTTGTTTAATCAATAGTGATTTAGAGTATTTTTTCACATGACTCTAGATAGCTTTCATTTCTTCTTCTGAAAAGTGCCTGTTATATCCTTTGACCATTTACCAATTGGGGAATGACTTGTGCTTTGGTAAAGTTGACTCAGTTTCTATGTATTTGAGGGATAAGGCCTTTGTCAGAAAAACTTGCTATAAAAATTGTTTCCCATTTTTCTGCTTTCCTTCTAATCTTGGTTGTATTGGTTTTGTTTGTGCAAAACTTTTTAAATTTAATGTCATCCAAATGATCCATTTTGTATTTCATAATCTTCTCTATCCTTGTTTGGTCATAAATTCTTACCTTATCCATGTAATTGACAGGTAAACTCTCCCTTTCTCTCCTAATTTGCTTATTGTATCACCTGTGGACCTGAAAGTTTGGTTAAAAGAGGCAAACAGACTAGATGATATGTAAATTCATATTTTTTATTCCCTTAAAGCTAGCCAAAGCTAGCAAACTTGTACAAGGAGCCAGAGTGTTAATTCTGACAGACTGATAAAAGAATGACCAGTTTTATTTTTATTTTTTGATATTTGATCTGCATATTTCTTTTTTTTTTTAAATTTTATTTTAGTTTGCATCATTCATTTCCACAAGATTTTGATGACCAGTTTTACATATGTTTTAGAACAATTTCAACTCAGGGTGTCTATGTCACTTAAATTCATGATCTCCATATTTGTTTAACAATATTATGAGAAAGGAATTTTCTTAATTGAATAGGTGGTAAATACAATAAGATAAGAGAGCTGTCAATTGAAATTACAACCCAGGATATCTGTGTTTTATTTACCATTAACATGCCATAACATAGTATCTGTCCATAAAATATTAAGATAAGTAAGAGTCCCATTATTCAAGGTAGTGTCTGCTTAAGGGTCTCATCCTTAATGGCCACAAACAGTGGAAAAATGCGTTTAGTCAGCCTTATCTGACCTTGTTGACATAGGAAGAGGTATTCTCTGAGTTTACTCAGAGAACAAAGTGATAATTGTTACATTGAGGGGCTTCTTCTGATTGACTAGTTTAGGCTCTGGCCCTTATTGAGGTTCAAATGATATTAATTGATTATCACACGCTTTATGTCTAAAACATGTACCCATTTTGACCTTATTTTGGTATATGGTACAAGATGTTGGTCTAGTCCCACTTTCTGCCAGAACATTTTCCAGTTTTCCAAGCAGTTTTTGTCAGATAGTGAATTCTTATCCTAGAAGCTTGAGGCTTTGGGTTATTTCTTTATTTTCATCCTCCCAAACCACTACTATTATAGAGGAGAAACTGAAGCCCACCTGATGTATATTAAAGTCACTCCCATGCATTTTATATTGGGCTCTACTGTGATCTCCTTTGATAGAAGGGGAGTGCTAATCTTTCAGAGGCATGTCTGACTCTTGTCCTTCTGACTCAGGCCGAGTGTGGTCATGTGCCCTGACAATTGAGCAGTCTCTAGCTCTTGGAGTCTAGGATGGGGAACTGGGAGGAATCTTAAGGACTTAAGAATACAATTCTCTTTTCCCTTTTAATGGAAGAGAAGAAACAGGCTTAGGGAAGAGAAAGGAATTGTAACAAGTGCACAATGGCAGAAAATGGGAGAGCTGTAATTTGAATCCATAGCCTCTGAGCCCAAATCCAGTGCTCTGTGCATCCAGCCTTATCACCTACTACTCCATTCACATTTGTGTTGTTGTTCAGTTGTTTTTCAATTATGTCTGGTTCTTGGTGATCCCATTTGCTGTTTCCTTGGCAAAGATAAGGGTGTTGGTTTGCCATTTTCTTCTGCAGCTCATTTGACAGATGAGGAAACTGAGGGCAAACAGGTAAAGTGACTTGCCCAGGGTCACACAGCTAGTAAATGTCTGAGGCTGGATTGGAACTCAGGAAGATGAGTCTTCCTGACACATACTGTAGCCCAATGTAACTACTTTCCACCTGCTCTCCTCTGTCTTTCTTCTTTGTCTATTGTCATTCTCATGGCTAGAAACTACTTCCCCCAGTCCAGTTCTGTTGAAGACTCTTCATCAAAGACTCAGCTTGGGCACTGCCACTTGTTGCAGAACTTTTCCTGACCCTCCCCATATCTTTTCCTAGCTTTTTGCCAGGATTTCTCCTTTATACCTCTCCCTTGTATTCCTTGTTATTGGTGCACAGTTCATGGTTCTCTAGGAGAATGTAAATTCTTGACATTTTATCCTCAATTCAGAAATGAGGGCATTGCCCACAGATGCTTGTTAAGTCTTTGTTCAATTGGATCACACTGATTTTTTTTTTTTTTTAACTCTGTGGTTTCCTAAACTGGGCTGGGGTAGGAACAGTTGGGAAGCAGTTGCTCTGATTTTGAGACTCTGGATCCCCGAAGCTGGACAGCTCCTGAATCAGTGCCAGAGCTGTCTAAATGTGCAAATGGCCCTTCTCTGGAGGAAGTTCCCCATCACTGGAGACACTTTAAGGGAAATGAAAAGATTCGTGGCAGAAATAGGAGGAGACTTGCATTCCCATCTAATGAAAAAATGGTGTTGAGGCATGGAGTATTGATGGCACATTTGGACATCAGTTTAGCCATCTGTCCCTGAAAATTTGTTTCCCCTTTGTTCACAGGGCATCATGCAGATGACCTCATCAGGACCACTGAGTCTGGACAGATCCAAGGGACTCAAATCAGTATCAAGGGGATTGACAAAGGTGTCAATGTTTTCCTGGGAATCCCCTTTGCCAAACCCCCTGTGGGGGCCCTGAGGTTTTCTCCTCCACAACCACCGGATTCCTGGAGCAATATGAGAGATGTGACTGCTCATCCATCCATGTAAGCACTTTCCTTTCTCCTTTTCTTACCAGAGAAGCACAGAGTAATGCCACGTCTTATCCAAACTTTGTCTCTGTGGGCTCTGCACATAGTACGTATTTGTTACATATTTGTTGAATGGATGAGTGTTCCTCATCTCCCTCTGTACTCTGAAATCTCAAATACTGCTCAATGATAATGGTGTGTGTTTATTTGGACTTTATAGAATAGCAGTCTTGG
>CM053585.1:50874324-50897995 GCA_028646515.1 Pseudochirops corinnae
ATCAGCAGACGGCTTCCAACGTCTGATCATTACATCAGTTACCTAGTCAGTTACCAGAGAGGGAAGCACCAACATCTGGGTTTTTCAAAGCCGGGGGGCTCAACGGCTGCCCAGAGTCTCCTCTGGCCAAATCACACAACTCTTCTCAAAGTGAGCCCCAAACCAAAACCTCACATCAGGGCGTGTATATATAGCCTTCTCCTGGCTTAGAGAATGTCACAGCCCTCTAGACCCACTGCCCAATCACAAAGCTACAAGGCACGGGCATTCCTGGAAAACAAGTGGCGCCACAGGCTCCACGTGACCACATTCAGCCTATTAGGGAACACAGTATACTTTAAAATATCCAAGGGTCCTCAAAGTCACGTAGCCACTTCAGCAAAGGGCCTAGGGGCAGGGAAGATCTTTAGATTCCCATAACAGCATTTTACAGTAAGCTCCTTCTTCTCTCTCTCTCTCTCTCTGTAGTTGGTTCTTCTCCCTCTCTTGCATCTAGGAAGGCAGGAGAGGACATGGGGGTCTCTTAAAGACCTGGTTTTGTTGCTCTGCTCAGAAAGCTGAGACAGCGAGCAGGGACTGCAGAGTTTTCCTCTGTACGTCGGATTTTTCTCCTCTCCAAGCTGTGCCAGCTTGGAAGGTCTGTGTCTTGCAGACCTGGGTGACATACTTCCCTTTCCTAGAGAAGGGAACACTTTGTCTGGTTTTGGGGTTTTTTCATAGACCTCGGTGCTCCGCTCAGAAAGCTGAGACAGCGAGCAGAAACTACAGAGAATCTTTGGCTCAAGGGAGGAAGGATGGGTCAGTCTTCCTCCATAACTAGAGACTCACCACTGGGTTGCCTCTTGAGCAACAGGACCTTAAGAAAAAAATCCTCGAGTTTTTTTGCAACACTGCCTGACCACAATACAAACTAGGAGAAAGGGAACAGTGGCCTCATGGTGGAACATTGAACTATAACACCATCCTGCAATTAGATCTGTTTTGCCACAGGGAAGGGAAGTTTATGGAAGTTCCCAATGTCCAGGCATTCATAGTTCTCTCTCAGAACCAAAAATTAAGAAAAAAGTGTAGTATACTTTTACTTAAGTTCACCCCTGAAAAAGGGAACTCGTCTGATATTCTTGACGATCCCCTTCTTTCTAGGCCTCCAGCCCCAAACCCCCAGACCTCTGGAGCTCCAGTAACTCCTTCAGCTCCCACTCCATATCAGGAAGTTAGCAGGCTCCTAAAAAAGGTTCCACCCCCTTACCAGCTAAAAAAGCAAGCTCATGGGCCGTCTGAGCCCTCATTTTCTGGAGCCCTGCTGCCAGCTGCCCCATCTAACTACATTTCCCAGCAGCCTCAGCAACTTCCTCCTTTGCCTGTTCACTGGACACCGAGCCCTTTGAGAAGGGACTCCATCCCCCAGAATCCTACTCTCTCAAGTCCCTCTCTTACCAGGGGTGGAACAAGCTATCTCCCTCTGCCTATGGCCCCTGATTCATCTTCCTCACAGACAGTGGGAAAATTCATTGAGGAGAGGAATCAAGCCTCTGATGTCTCTGCCTCTCCCTCCACGCTGGCCCCTTTGCAAACAGCAGGGAATAGCTCTGAAGGGAGGAAACTAGCTCCTGTTATCTCCACAACAGCACCTTTACAGGCAGCTGCGATCTCCACCCTGGAGACAATCCAAACCCCTGATCCCTCTCCAGTTTCCAGGCTAGCTACCTTGAGAGATGTGGCTGACTCTAACGGAGGGACGATTAAAGTCCATGTCCCTTTCTCAATCTCTGATCTCAGCCAGATTAAGGAGAAGCTTGGCCGGTACTCTGAGAACCCCACTAAGTTTATGGCAGGGTTCAGGGACATTCCTCTCCAATTTGATCTTACTTTCCTCTTGCTGTACTATTGAGGAGAAAAAGAGAATCTGGGACTTACCCCAGAAATTTGGGGATGAGATGGATGTATCTTCCCCTGGCAGGTATCCCCCAGAAGCTGTAGCTGTCCCACTGTCAGATCCCGGTTGGAACTATCAGAGAACCTCAGATAGGGACAAGAGATATCACATGCTACTCTGTCTTGTAGAGGGGATGAAATTGGGATTTAAAAAGGCTGTGAACTATAATCGCCTCAGGGAAATTACTCTGGGAGCAGATGAGAACCCAGCCCTTTTCCTGGGCCAGTTAGTAGAAGCCATAAAATGCTTTACTAACCTGGACCCTGAATCCCCTGAGGGGACAGCCATCCTTGCCATGTATTTTATTAGCCAGTCTGCCCCAGACATCAGGCAGAAATTTGGGAAATTAGCTATGGGACCCCAAACACCTCAGAACGAGCTGCTAGAAGCAGCTTTTGGAGTCTTTAATAACAGAGACCTAACACTGGCAGAGGAAAAAGACCATAAGGCTAGGGCTAGGAACAAAGAGCAAGCACAGATAATAGCTGCTGCCATGGCCAGCACACACAGCAGTGTTCCTAACACTTCAAGGGATAGGAAGCCCTGCTTCTGGTGCCACCAAAAAGGCTATTGGTCTCGTGAGTGCCTTACCAGGACTGCTTCCAGGAGGGAACCTCCAGGACTGTGCCCAACCTGCAAGCGTCATGGCCATTGGAGGAGGGACTGCCCCAGCGATGAGTTACGTGATCTAGAAGCCTCTACTCAGTGCCCTGTCCTCCAGTCCTCTCCGGACTCAGAACGACAACAGGGCCTGGGACTCAGCTTAGCTCCCACCTTCTCCATCTCTTTAACCGAGTTCTGGGTGAATATCAGTGTGGCCGGTAAGCCTACTAATCTCTTGTTCGATACGGGGGCTACTCATAGTGTCCTATTAAATTATTCTGGCCCTACCTGCCTTTCTAACCATCGGGTGATGGGCACTGAAGGAAAGGTGAGGACTTGTCGCGAGACATAGCCTCTTCCCTGCCAGTTTGGGGACTTGTTGTTTGAGCACTCCTTCCTTATCCTTCCCTCCTGTCCTGTCCCTTTAATGGGAAGGGATCTGATGGTGAAATTGGGCAGCCAATTCTCTCTAGTTAAGCCTGCTCCATCCTTTTTGACTGTGCTCACCAAGCCCCACCATGTTCCCCTTGAAGTATGGGAAGGGGTTGAGCCTATTGTCTGGGACCAGGGAATCCCTGGCCATGCTAATCATGCCACCCCAGCTGTTGTCAGGCTGCGGGACTCTGGTGTATACCCTCACCGGCTCCAGTACCCAATTAAGCCTGATGTCTGGGAGGGACTACTGCCTCTAACTGAAAAGTTCCTAAAGTATGGGATTCTTGTTCGCTGCCAGTCTCCATGTAACTCTCCCATCCTCACAGGAAAAAAGCCAAATGGGGAGTTTTGCATGGTACAAGACCTCAGGGCAGTTAATGAGGCTGTTATTCCTATTCATCCCGTAGTTCCTAATCCATACACAATTCTAACTCAAATCCCTAGGGATGCCCAATGGTTCTCCACTCTAGATCTGAAAGATGCCTTCTTTTGTGTACCTCTTCACAAGGATTCCCAATTTATTTTTGCATTTGAGTGGACACCCCCTGGGAAATCTAACCCGTGCCAGTTAACCTGGATTGTATTGCCACAAGGATTCAGGGATAGTCCCCATTTATTTGGTCAAGCTTTGAGGAAAGATCTGAGGGATCTGGACCTGTACAATAGTAGCCTGATTCAATATGTGAATGATATTCTTATCTGTAGCCCAACCCGGGAGGAATTCCTAAGTGCTGCTACAAAGACTCTTAATTTTCTGGGCACTCGAGGGTACCCGGTCTCCTTGGCTAAGACTCAAATAGCCTGCCAGAATGTTAAATACCTGGGCCATGAATTAACTCCAACTTTTCGATCCTTAACACCTGAGAGGAAACAGGCTATATTGTCTATTCCTGGCCCAGCCACTAAAAAGCAGCTCTATACTTTTCTGGGCATGGCTGGATTTTGTAGAATTTGGATCCCTAATTTTGGACTTATTGCTAAGCCCCTTTATGAGTCTACTCAAGGGCCTGACACCCTCCCCTTGGACTGGGGACCTGATCAGGCTGCAGCTTTTCAGACTTTGAAATGCAAATTGACTTCCAGGCCTGCACTGGCCCTGTCTAATTTGGAAAAGCCGTTCACTTTATATATTGATGAGAGGAAGGGTCAGGCTTTAGGAATTTTAACTCAGTCCCTAGGACCCGATCCGAGGCTGGTTGCTTACTTTTCTAAACAACTTGACTCTGTGGCTGCCGGATGGCCCTCATGCCTCTGGGCTATAGCAGTAACAGCCATTCTAATTGAGGAAGCCTCTAAACTCACTCTGCGCCAGCCTTTGGAGGTCTTAACCCCCCACCGGGTCTAGAGCATTTTGGAAGCAAAAGGTCATCAGTGGCTGGCTAGAGGACGGCTCACTAAATATCAGGCTGTGCTTATAGACACCCCTGACTTAACTGTCTGGGTGTGCCATACTCTCAACCCGGCAACTCTTCTCCCTGATATTGCCCATGCAGATGGCCTCATTCATGACTGTGGGGACTCCCTTGACTCAATATATTCGAGTTGCTCTGATCTCAAAGATGCCCCTCTCGCTAAGCCTGATGAAGAATGGTACGCAGATGGTTCCAGTTTTATAGAACAAGGGGTAAGGAGGGCAGGGTATGCAGTGGTCAGCCCTCACCTCATCATAGAAGCCAAGCCTCTACCCCCTGGGACCTCTGCCCAGAAGGCAGAACTAATAGCACTCACCAGAGCCTTAGAGCTAGGTGAAAATAAAAGGATAAACATCTTCACTGATTCTAAATATGCTTTCCATGTTTTGTATGCTCATGGGGCCATATGGAGGGAAAGGAGATATCTGACAGCAAAGAATTCCCCCATCAAACATGCCCAGGAGATTTTACAACTTCTCCGAGCCGTTAATAAACCATGTGAAGTGGCTGTTGTATTCTGTAAGGGCCACCAAAAGGGAGAATTGAATCAGGCTGTGGGAAATTGCAGGGCAGACGCTGCAGCAAAAGAAGCAGCCTACCAATTAACTGTGATAGCTCCATTACTCCCACAGATCCCTGATTCCTACAGGCCTTCTTATAGCCCTGAGGAACAATTCCTCGCTAATGACAGGGGATATACTCTCTCTGCCTCTGGGTGGTATCAGACACCCACAGACCAGCTCCTTATCCCAGAAGGGAGCCAGTGGAAGTTGCTGTCAGGATTACATCAGGCCACACATTTGGGAAAGAATGCCCTTCAATCCCTAAACATCTCTGCTGGCTTCCTGACCTTCACCATCTGTAAGGACATTTACAATCTAAGCTGCCCTCGAAACTTTGCCTCTGCCAGCTGCACCTCCTGTGAGGAGGGAACATTCCCTACATGTACCCATGACTGGTTTCCACCTGCCACTCTCCTTGTGGGCACTCCTTACTGGGCTTTCTTACTTCGGTCAGACCACAAGGATACTACTCCCCCTGGCTATAACACCCTTGTTAACCTTTTAAAAGTAATTTTTATACCTGGAACATTGTCATGTAATCTTACTGATCCCTGGAGCCTCCATGCTCAGAGCCTATTACAAATAGGCCCCATCTGTGCTCCCCAAGGATATTCTTTTCTTTGTGGGATGGGGGGACCGAAGGAAGTGTTTGATTGGAAGGAAGTAAAATGTAGTGCCTCCACTTGGCAAGACCCAAGGCCTGCTGTTTTAACTACTAGGTGCCTGACACCTTATGTGAATTATGGGATGTGTACCCTAGGATTTCTTGCACCTCCTTTGACCATTTATAATGCCTCTAAGCAGAATGCCTCTTCTTTAAAATGAGTTAAATGGGGATTTTGGGACAATGCCCTCTGGTATCTTCAAAAGGGATCAGAGTATTTCATGCCTTGGTATGGGCACTTACAACATGAATACATTCTCTCAAACCTGACGGTGGCCTTGCATAACTTGGCAAATGAAACTGCATTTGGCTTTCGGGAAATCCAATAGTCCCTGGACTCCCTGGCAAATGTAGTCCTGGACAACTGTATAACCTTAGATTATCTACTTGCTTCCAGCGGAGGTGTCTGTGCCCTGGTCAACACCTCCTGCTGCATGTACATCAATAATTCTCAACAGGTAGAACTCTGCATTGAAAGGATAGTGGGAAAAGCAAACTGGATGCAGGAAATTCATGAAACTCTTAGTGTACCTGGTTCCTCCACCTCCTCGTGGGGGTCCTGTATTCTCTCCATAATAACTCCTTTTCTGGTCCCACTTATAATCATAATCCTTATACTTATTTTTGGCCCTTGTCTACTTAACCTTGCTAGATTTGTCTCTTCCAGGCTGAGTGCATTCCAACTCCCGATGACAGTTCAAGCTGAACTACTGCCCGAAGTAACTCCCCAATACCCCCTGGATCTGGCATCTGCCAAGTTCTGGACATTGGCCACTGCCCCCCTCTCCCACTTCCTGACTGATGGACCCTTTGAGGCAGGGACAACTCTACGACCATACTCAATGTGAAGCAGTCTGAGAAGCTGAGACCTTTGTCCTTGATTCCCAAATGAATTTGGGTCTAATTTGTTCAGGGGGGAATGAGGGGGTGCTGAGGTGCCTTTGTAATATTTTGGGGTGACTTTGTCTTGAATCTCATTTGTGTTCAGGCACCTAGGTATGTGATATTGGCTTGTGACATCAGCCTGTCAAAAGTCACTTTTCCCCCCAGCTGTAAAGCATTAACTCTGTCCCTTCCCCCGCCCCCAGCCTGTAAGCATCTTCCCTGAGATCATTAACTATAACACTCCACACCTATGAATTCTTAAAAAGATTCCTTAGTTAGAGAAAGGATTACCCCTTTTGTTCTAGTGGCCAGCTGTAAGATAACTCCTAACAAAAGAACTCATCCACCTTTTCAAAGGGGGGACTTTTCAGAACAAACAGGCTGGGTACTCCTCCCTAACTCCACCTTTGTATGATTTTGTTACTATATAATCAGTATCCCCAATCCCCATACTTTGTAGGATTTCCCTTAATTTTCTCCTGCCCACTGATAAGCATAATAAACTCTTTTAAAACTGCCAAGACTGTTTATGCCTGGTAATTCTTTCAGACTAATAGAACCCTCAAAGGATTTCAATAGAAATCCATCCTTGTCCTAACCTCAACAGGACCTGAGCAGGAATCATGGGGGGGAGGGGCTGGGGCCAAAGACCTGGGGGCAATAAGAAGGGGGTCGTTTAATTGGCCCCCATTCTTCCTTTTTGGAACAGCTCTAGCTGCAAGCACCTTGCAATCTTTCCTGAGAATCAGTTCCCAGGTTAATAAAGGACATTAAGTAGGAACTTCTATCCATTTTCCTTCTCAGCAACAGTATAATTCTAAGTGCAAGAGAGTGTTATGTTTTGAAGTCCCAAAAATGGGCCACACTTCCCGACCCTCTAGGTAATACTGACACCAAACAGTGTTGCAAAAGAGTACCAGCCTCTTTAAGTTCTTTAGAGAAACTAAATTTTACCCAGTGTTGAAAAAGACAACCCAAAGGCCAACTTTTGGGAACTAAAAAAATTTGACCCATTATAGGCATAGGGGCTAAAACTCCCTCCCTCCATAAAGGAAGATCTGGGAGTAAGCCTCAAAAAACAAACAAAACAAAACAGGGCAAAAAAAAAAAAAAACACACAAAAAGGCACCTGAAGTTTTCCTAATTCCTTATTGCTGAAAGAATTGAAAGAATCAGGCTTGTACTCCTGGATGGGGCATCTGTCCTTGTCCACCATGCTTCAGAAGCTGTGCCCAGATCCATGGCCTCCAATATAACCACTGGACTGAGAACCTGAGAGGAGAGAATCAGGGTAAGTACGAGACAGCCTCCTAGTTGTCTGACCTAATGGGACCTGAGAGGTCAGGCCCCAAAAGCACCTTCCAGGTACTTGGAGAGCAAGAAGGGGATAGGGAAAAGCAGAGGCTTACATATCTTCCAGTCCTGGCTGGAGAAGAACTTGAGATTAGCAGTGTCTCCCAGTATGGGAACCATAAATGTTGAGGTTTAGGGTTCATGGGTGCTTGAGACTCTGAAATACCAACATGCCAGGTCCTACCAAATGAATTCAGCTCTTAAGGAGCCTAAGTATTTGTGTTTGTATTGACAAGCAGGCCTGAACAATCTGACACAAACTGAGTCTGCACTAGATTGAGTCTCAGCCCCTTCATGGAGGGACGAATCTAGGGGTGGTCTAGAGGAGGAGTTTGGGGAGGGTCTTGAGGAGGACTCTAAGGAAGATCTTAATGGGACTGAGGTCCAGGAATGGGATTAAGGGTGGGAAATAGCTGGAGGCAACCTGGAGATGACAGACAATGGAGGGCTAAGCTAGTTTAAGGATAATAGGTTTGGGTATAGATATTTTGATAGGATCAAAGGGTGGGAAGCAGCTGGACAATAGAGGGCTGGGCTAGGCTAAGAGTAACAGAGATTTGGGCCTAGGGATAATGAAAGGCTTATGGCCTAAGGCAAATGCTTCATCTAGTGGGAAGATTCAATCAGAGTTCAAGGGGTTTCCCAGAGCCTATACCCTATCACCTAGACCAACAACATTTAGGGGCACAGATATAATTCTGATCTAGTAGTCTTCTCTCCCAGAGGAGAACTGAATGGCCAGCCAGCAGTCCCTTCTCTTGGCAGATTCCAGAGATACCTATCACTTCTTCCTAGTGAGTTACATTTAGACCAGGCAACAACAAACAGAGCAGATAAGAGTCTAAATCCAAGAGAATTTCAAAAAGCTAGAATATAGGACTGAATCTAATTAGATAAAATTCAGTAGGGATAAATGTAAGGTCTTCTACTTAAGTACAAAAAAATTAGTTTCATGAGTACAAGATGAGGGAGGCATGGTTAAAAAGCAATTCTTGGAAAAAACCTAGGGGATCTTAGTGGAAAGGTCTTAGTGGATCCCAACCTTAATATTAGTGCCAACTAGGCAACACAGTGGGCACTGGGCCTGGGGCCAGGAAACCTTGAATTCAAATACAGCCTCAGACACTTACTGATGAGGTGCAGGCTCTGGAAGCCCCCTTGATCTCTCTTTGAATCTTGGGAAATCCCTTGAACTCTGATTGAATCTTTCCCACTGGACGAGGCATTTGCAGAGGCCATAAGCTTTCATCATGGCTGGGCCCGGACCTCTGTTACTAGCCTAGCCCTCCATTGTCCATCTATTTCCCACCCTTGAACCTATCAAAATATCAATCCACCCTTGAACTGGCCTAGCCCACCATTGTCTGTTGGCTCCAGGTAGCCTCCAGCAACTTCCTATTAACTCCTCCTAAAGACCCTCCCCAAACTCATTACTTGAGTCTGACTTCATTGACTCCTCCTGAAGACCCTCCCCAAACTCCTCCTCCAGTCCACCCCTAGATTCTTCCCACAACCTTTCTGTATATAAGACCCTTTCTTGCCCCCATTTGTGTGAGAGCACCATAGAATTTTCTAGCACAGACTCGCTCTGTGTCCAATACAGGTGAACTTTTAATAAACTTTACTTTTCTTTGGCTGAGAGAAGACTTGAGTTAAATTGATTCAGCAGGACCCAGCATGTTGGTACTTTGGGGTCACTAACCACATCATTACTAGCTGTGTGACCCTGGGCAAGTCACTTTACCCTGTTTGCATCAGTTTCCTCATCTGTAAAATGAACTGGAGAAGGAAATGGCAAACCGCTCCAGTATCTTTGTCAAGAAAACTCCAGATGGTGTCACGAAGAGATGAACACACTGAGCAACAATAACAAAAACCTTAACATGAATCACGATTCAGCAATTAATCAAAATGCATTTAACCAGAGCTTACTGTGTCCCAGATGCCAGGAATACAAAGAAATGCACAAATATGGTCTCTGCTCTCAAGGAGGTAGGTAGAGAAGTATAAGAATATACATACAGAACATACAGAATAGATGGAAGGTCATCTGAAAAAGGCAACATTAGCTACCAGGTGAGGGTAGGAAAGGCCTCTTGCACAAAGTGAGCATCAAGCTGAGTTTTAAAAGAAGGCAAGTAAACCAAGAGACAGAGGGGAGGGGGCAGAGTAATCCAGGCATGAGGGACAAGTAGTGAAAAGACGCAGAGATAAGAAATAGTGTGTCACATTCAAGGAAAAGAAAGTAAACCAATTTAGATGCATCATAAAGTAAATGGAGGAGAATAAACATATGACAAGACCTAAAAGCTACCAAAAGAGATCAAGTCATTAAGAGATTTAAATACCAAACACAGGGCTTTATTTTCAACCCTGGACACAATCCAGTGATCCTTCAGCAGATTTCCCAGTCTGACATCTCCTTTCTATCACTTATTTTTAATCTTTCTATATACTGGCTCATTCCCAATTGCCTGATTCTTCTATCCCCTCTGATTATCATCCTAGATCTCTTCTGCCCTTCCTAAGTAAACTAGCCAATAGGTTAGTTTCTCTTCTCTGATTTCTCTTCTCTCTTTTCTTAACCCCCTACAATCTGGCTTCCAACCTCATCATTCCACCCAGTTACCAGTGCTCTCTTAGTTGCCGTATCTAATGGCCTCTTTCTCTGTCCTCATTCTCCTTGGTGTCTCTGCAGCCTCTAACACTGTTGATCATCCTCTCCTCCTTGTTATTCCTTCTTTCTAGGTTTCCAGACAGTCTTATCTCCTCAGACCACTCCTTCTCGGTCTCCTTTGCTAGACCCTTATCCAGAGCACACCCTCTAACTGTAGATATCTTTCCAGGCTCTGTCCTAGGCCCTGTTCTCTTCTGCCTCTACATTACTTCACTTGGTGATCTCATTAGCTCCCATGGATTGAATTACCATCTCTGTCTATGCTGATGATTCTCAAATCTATGTATCCAGCCCCAACCTCTTTGCTGACCTCCAGTTTTACATCTCCTCCTAGATATCTGGCAGACCCTTAAGCTAACCATGTCTAAAAGAGGATCCATTATACTTTCCCTAAATCTTCCCCCACACCTACCATTCCTATTACAGTGGAAGACAACGCCATCTTCCCAGTCTCTCAAGGTCACCCTTGACTCCTCATTATCACTTACTCCCATATTCAAGCTGTTGCCAACACCTATAGATGTCAGCTCTGCAATATTTCTATGACATGACCCTCTTCTTTCCTCTGACATTGCCACCACTCTAGTACAGGCCCTCATCACCTCACACCTAGACTATAGCAATAACTGCCTTAAGTCTCTCTCCACCACAATCCAGCCTCCATTCAGTCACCAGAGTGATTTTCCTAAAGTGTAGGTCTGACCATGTCACTCCTCTACTCAATAAACTCCAGGGAGTCCCTCCAGAATCAAAATACAAAATGCTCTGCTTGGCATCATAAGTAGTGCCCCTCCTACCTTCCCAGTCTTGTTACACCTTACTCCTCACACGTACTCTTCAATCCAGAGGTTCTGGTCTCCTGGCTGTTCCAGGAATGATCTCTAGGTTTCAAGCATTTTCTCTGGCTATTCCCCCATGCCTACAATGTTTTCCCCCATCCTCTCTTCCTACTGTCTTCCCTGGCTTACTTTAAGTCCCAACTAACATCTTTTGCTAGAAGTCTTTCCCAGCCCCTCTTAATTCTAGTACCTTCTCCCTAATTATTTCCTGTTCAGCACATATATTGCTTGCTTTGTATCTATTTGTTTGCATGTTGTCTTCCCCATTAGATTGTAAGCTCCTTGAGGGCAGGGACTGTCTTTTCCCTCTTTCTGTATCCCAGTGTTTAGCACAGGGCCTGGCACATAGTAGGTACTTGATGAATGTTTGTCGATTGATTGATTGAAGAAATAGGGAGCTACTGAAGCTCAGTGAGCAGGTACAGGGTCTCTGTTGGGGAAAAGCCATAACTTAAACACTGTGACTGGTGAAAACCGTAACTCAGACACTGAAAAGCATAACTTAGATACAGTGACTGGTAAAAAACCATAAGATGGAAACAGTGACCAGTACAAGACCAGTCCAAATCCTGTCTTTGAGCATTTACCCAACAGCACTAGCTTAACACCCAAGCTTGGAAATGAGCCCATTACTAAGCATAAACCCCAAAATATCCACCAATCTATAATGGTGTACTCTATAGTACTATAGTATAGTCTTTCTCCCTTTGTCTGTAGTAGCAAAGGATTAAGTTTCCATAGGGCTGCCTAATCGCTGAAATGAGGCTACCGATAAAAGTAAGGTTAGCAGACCAGACAGTAGCCTTGGGATGAGTTAAAGAAGTAGCCTTGGAACAAGTTGGATTCCCAGTTCCCACAGAACTCCTAGATAATACTAAAAGTGAAATAAAGTAAAATAAAAAGAAGCTGGCAATAGCAGGTGGATTTGACCAATTAGAAAGCAGACAATGGCCTTGGGACACTCAGACCCAGATAAGAGAACACATCTAGGTTGGGGGGGCGGGGGGAGGATCAGTATTCTGGGTAGTTACTGAGCTTGCTTAATGAACCTCATGTATTATGTATATTATCTAACAGAATTAGAGCCTCATTAGTAATAATGTATGATAATGGGGAGGTGTACCAGAAGAGAACTAACCAATCAATCCTCTGAAAGGAGTGTCTGCACCAAACTAATATATAAACATTACTTGGTTTTTTATCTGGTACTCCTCCTTCCACGAGAGGGACAGGGTCCACTTCTGGCCAGAAGTGTTCAATTATTCTGGATTTCTCTTTAATAAATTTCTTTTGATATAAGATTTTTGGTATCAATTGTGTTTTGCTTTTCCACGTTGGCATTTTCAACAGTCTGTTTTCTATATTACTACTGGACTTTCCTGGAGTCTTTGCAGTAATCAATCCATTATTGAGACTGTTTCCCCTGGCAAATATCCCAGACTGGTCCCTAATGTAAGTAACCTAATTGATTAAACTACTATCTACAATCAATTTGGAGCTACTGGCCTCTTTCTTTAGTATAAAACTAACTCCTCTGTTTGGAGAAGCTGAGAATATTCCAGTGCATGGGGATGTCAGATCTTACAATTAGCATAGTCAGAAGAATACCAAAGAAATGCTGAAGGGAGTAAGAAATAGACCAGAGGGAATCCCTGGATACCCTGTGACTTCCAGGTGTTGGACACTTCTGGGCCAACTCATGAGTAATAGGATGACCCCCAAAATACCAAAAGGAATTATATTACACCAGGTTGGGTGAGGAAGAGGAACAGGTGGTGGTTGGTGTGGGATGGCCCTTTCTCATAGTGTTGAGGGAAGTCACTACCAAGATGCTAGACTCAGAGGCTGAGATCAGGAACCTGCAGGAGGAAGTACAATTGAAACGAGACACACAGAAAGCCACTGCTCTCATAGCTGGGGACTTGGTGGACAAGGTAGATAAGAAGATGATAAGATGGGGAACCCCTGGGAAGATAGCAATACAGGGTAAGATTCAGAGGATGGTATATGGGATAAAGAGTTTACTTCTCTTTCTTTCCTTTCCTCCGTAACTGAAGCAGCCTCAGAGGTGTAGGTAGATAAGAGAGTAAGAAAAATATATTCAATGAAGTGATGATTATTTGAGATGTGATTGGCAAAAGCAAGAAAAAGAAAGTAAAAAAAAGAGTTGGATCAGAATTTGAAAAAAACAAGAGAAGTTTTAAATAGGCTTTAATCAAAGTCCACTAAAGGGATATGTATATAGAAGGATGGGAGAGGAGCATGGGCAGAAAGAATGTCATAATCTGTTTGCTTAGGCAGTGTGAACAGAGGATTTGAGAGTAGGTGACTTGCAAACTTTGGAAAGAAAAGTTGTTGGTCTGTTGGTGCTTCTCGCCTCTGTCTTTATATGTCTCTCTGTGTCTTATTAGCTAATTTTATGTTTTAGAAAGATTTTGTTCTCTTCCTCTGCATTTCAGAGCTGTAGTTGGGTTTTCATCACACACACACACACACACACACACACACACACACACACATCCTGGAATGACTGGTTTATTGTTTTACAGCGAGAAAAGGTCATTTCACTGATTATCAAGAGGCAGGTTTGGAGGTTGTGTTAGTGTAAGTTTCAAGGCTTGCACTCTGGAATTGGACTGGCACTTAACTCTATTCTGGCTCATGAAAAAGGAGAAAGTTTCTGCGTACCAGGACACAACCAAAAGGCAATTGAATTCATTCTGGTCACAATTTAATGAGACATATTTAATGTGTGTCTCCTAATCTAATGTTTACAATAAGTCAGATAAGATACATTATTTGGTATTAAGACAAATTGGGAAAATGTATGGATCTGAAATTCATTAACTAGGTAACTTTAAATAAATTATCTCAGTTTACTTCACTTGAGTGTAAAGGGCTTAACACAATGCCTGGCAGAAGGCAGACATCATAAATGTTGACTGTTATTATTATTTCCTTAATTGGGTGTAATTGCTTCATACTTGATAACTTTATATGGGATTTTAGATGTGATCAGTCGTAAAGCCAAATATGAGCAGCTTTCCAGAAGAATGCTGCTGTGAACAGTTTTAAAGGTTCTAATTACATAGTATTGCAAACATTCTATTTATTCAATAACAAATCAGAACAAAACATTCACAGAAAATCAAGGTATAACATTCATAATGTTACAACTTAACACAGAAAATCAAAATACAGCATTCATCATGTCACAACTCAACAATTTATCACTAAAATGGCCACATAGTTTTCACCACTGTGGTCACATAGTTTTAAACAAAGTACATTCATTTAGTCACTCAATCATTTAGTAACTCAATCATTTAATCATCCTTAAGGAGGCTTGTCTCCTTATTCAATCATTCAAGCATCATTAAAGAGGCTCCTTAAGGGACACGAAATACAATAGTCAAAGTTCTCCACTCATGGGGCACACTAAGTTACAAATCAGTCACTATTCAGTCATCATTCAGTATTCAATTATCAGAAAATACACAGGCCATCCACCCCTTGGTCACAAGTAAATCACAATCTTCTCAGTCAGTACACAGTATCCAAGTAAAGTCTTCTTTCAGCTTGACTCTTAGATTCCCTGGATCTCCTTCCATGGTCCCAGCTCTTACCTGGATTCACCAAACTGTCACCTCGGTTCAAAGGCAGACAGCTCCCAGCTCCTTGTCCACTCTCCATGCAGTTCCTGTCCCACACTGAAGCTCAGTGTCCAGTCCACCTTAAATCCTTCACATTCTCGATCCTTGGGAAGTCAAAGCTTAACTAAGGCACAAACAAACAAAATACCAACACCACAGTCATGCTTCCTCAGTCTTCTGCAGCTCTGGCTGGTCCTCAGAAATCCTCAGCACCTCCTCAGCAGCTCCAGCTGGCCCTCAGAAGTCCTCAGCAGCTTGGCTGGCCCTCAGAAGAAACTCTGCCACCACAAGTTCCCAGGAAGTTCTGATTCTCTCAGCTAGTGCTTTTCCTTATGTACAGTATTGCTCTTCCCTGTTCGGCCCCTTCCTGTTACATCAAGAGTTCATACCTTCTGTTTCTTTAACAGAGGCTTAGTTTGAAACTAGGTGCTAAGTACCTCTCAGCAATACAAAAAGATCTTCGAATTTCATTACTATTACATCAGTATAGAGTGCCAATGGTCATGAGATGCCTGATTTTCTGTATAAGATCATTTGGAAATGCATTCAACAGGATTAGAGTTGCCTGATTGGTAATGGGTTTGTTTTGAGTTTCAAATACATAGTATTATGCAAATTGGTAAACTTTTGTATTGGGTATGTCAAGCAACTTTTTATAACTTGAATATTTTTTTAGAGTATGAAACTAAAAGACAGTGGAAAATTGTGTAAAATCAGTTATGTTATTTTATCAGACCTGCTAACCCTGTTTTATAATGTTTTACAAATGCAATTTAGGGAACTGGACATTTCCACTTTTGCCTGCAGTTAAGAGGAAGTTAAATGTACAATTTGGCTACCACTTATGAAAGTGTAAGAGTATTAACTAAGTTATTCAGGGTTATTGTCATAATGTTGAAACCTAAAATTGGTAATTGATTACTGTGTGTGGAAAGTTGGGGTATGAAGGTATGCAGCAGGGTTAGTCCATTCCATCTTGCACATGATGTGGGGGGTGGAGGTGTCAAAGAGCACAGCCCACAGCAGCTCTGAAGGGTAGATGGGGTGGGCAAAGAGGGGCATCAAGCTCAGCCTCCTCTCTGGGCCTCTGTTTATTTCCCTTATTTTGTAAACTTGCCAGGTTCTTGGAAACCATCTGTCTGGGCAAGATCATCAGCCCTGGGAAAGGAACTTGTTTGGGTTATGGAGTTCTTAAACAATGAACTAGGCTGACTACAGATCTGCAAGTTTATGTATAAAATAGAAATGACTTCTAATGATTAGCCTTTACACCACAACACACTTAAACTTGAAAATAAAAATAAGTGAAGAATATTAAGTAAAATCTCTTATATATGTTTGAGTCCTGGTAAACCTTTATTGCTTATTGCAACTCCATGAGAGGAAAAATAACTATATCCAACCCTAGCTGTGATTGGTGAAACTTGCCATTTGAGGTAAGAGCTCTTGGGACTATAATTGATTTTGTTTTGAGGTTTGAATTGAGGTGTAGTTGTCTAATGGATCATTAAGTCAGTAATCTACCATTTGAGAGAAATTCCAGAAGCTACTCAGAGAGAACGTGACCTTGATCTGTCACATGTGGAGATTTGTATCTGGGAGAAAGCTGAGAGGACAACCTTGGCTTAGCCTAAGGTAAGATCCTTCTGGCTCAGTTTCCCCATTATGTTTCTTTTGAACAGGAAGGCTTTTCACCTGGCTATTCCTGAGTCTGGCTATGAGATAGAATTGTTACTGCAACTCAGTTGGTTGTCAACTGTGACTCTTACCTGAAGTCAAACAGAGCTAAGTATGTTTTATCCTGCCATATATGTGTCAACTCATTAAGGACCAGTTTGATGCTGTTTAATCATTGTTGAGGAGCTAGACCAAGTGTAACTATGAGTCCAGCCCAAGATTTGTATCCCACCAGGCTGTGTTGTACTCGGTTATGCTTAGAGAAAGGCTGGTGCAAGACTTCTCCATGAACTCGTGAACTTATTGCAGATGCAAGATAAGGTACAAAGTAAAAAAAATATGTTTTTCCAAGCTAATCATGGGAACCACAGAGTCTAAGGGAATGAGGGTCTGCGTTATCTTCACTGTTATATTTCTTTGTCATAAAGGTATAAAAGGATAGAGCAAATGCATAATAAACAGACTGCTTGCTGGCATCCCTCCTGACCCGTGTCTTTATCATCATGTCACCAAGAACCAAAGTGTTGGGATCACTGGATGAGTTTCCAACAAATCATGCCCCTGATTTTTTTTCTTTTATAGCAAATTTCTATAATCTGAGCATGTAGTCAATAGGAAACATGGGCACAATGCAAGTATATGAGATCTTGCTATTTTCAATTTGAATGAGTAGTCATTTTAAGTCCTAAACAACTTATGTCTAATCATCTGCCTGTTACTGGATTATACACACACACACACACACACACACACACGCACACACACTCACACACACACACATACATATACATGTTGCAAAACAATATAAGAACTGGGTATTGATAGAACTGTTTGTGGGACCTAGCTGTTATTCTATTAATTATTGAAACTAAATTAGAAACATCTTTGGTTTGGTTTGGGGAAGAAAATTTTAGTGTAGTCAGTTTCTTAGAGGGATGTAACTCATGGAACATTTTGTGTTATATTAATGAAAAAGTCAATTTCATTCAAGTTTATTACTAATATGGAAATAACATCTGTTTTGTACTGCATATCCAAACACGTTTTATTATAAACAACTTATTTGATAGCACTGTTTTGGAATTAATTATTTAAGTGTCCTCCTAAATCTTTTATTATAAGTGAAGTAAAGTCAGCCCCTTATAAGTAAGTTCGTTTCTGTAACCACTGAACCTAGGGGTGGAAAATTTCTATCTTCAAGAGTATTGCTACTTACGTTTTTATGTATAGTATTAAATCCTCAATACCATCTGATCCTCCTAAAGGAATTGGAATCAGAGTGGAAAATTTTAAGAAAGTAACAAGATGAGACAATCCTATATGTCAAATGTAAATGATTCTAGTATGATATGCAAAGACTTAAATTTTCTGAAGTTTCAAGTGAACTATGGGTTCCTAGTTTGATGTTCCCTTATAGTTGTATTGTTAATAACATCAGAACTCCAAGGTTTGAGATTATTTTCACAACATGAATTAGTTACCGGAGAAGGAAAATTTGAGATACTTTGTAATATCTTTGTAATAGATTTTAGTAGGAACATAACTTAGATACTGTGACTGGCAAAAAACCATAACACAGACACAGTGACCAGTACAAGATGAGTCCAAACCCTTTGTCTATTTCCTATAATTATCACTGGACTTTCCTGGGGTCTTTTTGGGGCTGATCCATTTTGAAACTGTTTTGTTTGGCAGCCTCCTCACACTGCCCCCTAATGTAAATAACCCAATTGATTAAACTATTATCTATAATCAGTCTGGAGCTCCCAGCCACTTTCTTTGGTATAAAACGAATCCTTTGTTTGGGCAAGTCAAAAATATCCCAATACATAGGAATATTGGACCTTACAGCAGGGAAGTGACAAAAGCAGACCTTTGCTTAAAAAAAAAATCAGCTTGACAGCTAAGAGAAGGATAAAATAGAATGAGGGGAGCCTTGAAGAGGGAAACCAGTAAGGAGACTATTCAAGTAATCTAGGTAAGAGAGGTGATAAGGATCTGAACCAGAGACCTAGCTGCTAGAAGTGAAGAGATACTGTGAAAGTAGAAATGACAAAATCTGGTCACAGACTGGTGTGAGAAGGAAGAATTCAAAATGACACCATGGTGGTGAGCCTGGGTGACTAGGAAGATTAATGTAAAGCCAAGCACAAGCAGCTTTCCAGAGGACTGCTACTGTAAACAGCTTTCAAGGTTCTGATTACATAGTATAGCAAACTCTCTACTTATTCAATAGCAAATCAAAGCAAAACATTCACAGAAAATCATGTCACAACTCAACAACTTATCACTAAAATGGCCACATAGTTTTCACCAAAGTGTTCACATAGTTTAAACAAAGTACAATCATTTAGTCAATCAATCACTTAGTAACTCAATCATTCTCTGTTCAGCCCCTTCCTCTTACATCAGCAACAGGAGTTGATGCCTTCTGTTTCTTTAACAGAGGCTTAATTTGAAACTAGGTGCTAAGTACCTCTCAGCTTTCCAATACAAAGGGACCTTCAAATTTCATTACTATTACAATGATGATGTCCATGACACTATCAGGGAAGTACAAAAGGGGGAAGACTGTGGGGGGGAAACATCATGAGTTGCGTTTTAGACATATTGAGTTTTAGACACATATAGGACACGCTGATCAAGATGTTCAAAAGGCAGTAGAAGATGTAGCACTGAAGTTCAGGATAAAGGTTGGGGAGATCATCTAGGAATCATCTTCATAAAGACGATCACTGGATCCATGGAAACAGATGAGATCACCAAGTAAGATCAGGTGGAAGGTGACAAGAAGAGAGCCCAGGACAGAGCCTTGGAGGACAGGATAACCACAATCAGTGGATGTAACATGAATAAAAAACCAGCAAAGAAGCCTGAGGGGTGGTAGGACAAACAGGAAAACCAGGAGAGAGCAATGTAAAAACAAACTATAAAGGAGTGGGTTAAAAAAAAGAAAAAAAGAAAAAAACATAAGTTCTGTTTTGGGCTACATTGAAAGACACAGTTCCCATACAGGAATAAAGAGGTGATGACACTCCCATATTCTGCTACTGTCAGATCTCATCTGGAGGATAATTTTTAGTTCTGGGCACTACAGTCTAAAGACACTGGAGTGTGTCCAGAAGAGGACAACCAGGATGGGCACCATCATAATAGGACTGACTGAAGACATTGGAGAGGTTTTGCCTAAAGAAGACTCAAGGGGAACATTCATAGCTGTTTTCCAGTGTTTGAAGGACTGTCATGTGGAAGATGGGCTGGGCTTCTTCTGTTTGGCCCCAGAGAGAAGAATCAGAAGCCATGGGTAGAAGTTACAAACAAGACAAATTTAGGCCTAAAGTAGGATAAACTTCCTAACAATCAGAGCCACCCAAAAGTCAATGAGGCTACCTGGAGAGGTGGTGGTTCCTCCTCCTTAGAGGTCTTTAAACAGGTTTCATGACTACTGGTTGAATATGTTATAATGGGGATTCCTCTGAACTTAATGGCCATGAAGGTCCTTTCAAATTTTCTGATTCCATTTGCTTCCCTGATCCTCCTATGGCCTGTGAATACCTTTTTCTGATAGAATTAAAGTGATTGACCTCATTGGATAAGCAAAACGGAAACACACCTTTGTTGGCTTTCAACAGCTAAGCCCCATAGACTTGGTCAGTTTTAAGGGAGTCCAGGCTCTCAGGAGGGCTTTGAGGAGGAGACTCATTAAGAAAGATAAGAGAATCTCTGTCTCCCTCACCATCCTCATCAGCCATGGACTCTCTAGTAGGGAACTGAAAAACTCCAGTCAGATGTCTGAGAGTTCCCCAGGTTCAGTTGGAGAAAAAGCTGGAGGAAAGAGTTTCAAAGAATGGGACCTTTGGCAGCTAAGAAGAAAGGAAGTAAGTAAATAAGTACTTACTCTGTGCCAGGCACTGGGCTAAGCACTTTACAAATATGATCTCATTTAATCCTCACAATGCCCTGGGAGATGGGTGCTATTTTACAATTGAGAAAACCAAGGCAAATAGAAGTTAAGTGACTTGCCCAGGGTCACACAGCTGGTAAGTGTCTGAGTCTAGATATGAACTCCAATCTTACTGACTCTGGGTCCAACATTCTATACACTGGGCTGCCTAGCTGCTTATGGAGAAATGACCCTGGGAACCCAATGGAGCAGCCTAGGAGAGCACACCAGGAAGGACAAACTTCCAACCCTACAGTACCAGGAGTTGTGATAGACCTTTGTCAAATGTGTACTATCCTACAAGTTTCTCATTGTTCTCACAGTCATTATACTCACTCTTCTTATCAATGTTGGGTCTGTGTCAGGGCATGCCTTTGTTTACAGAGGCGATGTTTCAAAGTTAGTGTCTTTACAATGCCATCTTACTATGCCTTGGCTAAGATGTAATGGTGTATACTGACTGTTAATGGAAAACACATTGCTATAGGCTTAGGAGCTATACTATTAGGAGTTCAGACCCAGAGTATTACCCCCAAAACCTAAAGTAGTAGCAACCCTCTAGCAACCCAACCCACAAGTCAGAGTGGGAAGGCATCCAGAAGGGGAGCTACTTGCTGTATGAAAGCAGAAGTGAGGACAAAATAAAGAATAAATATATACAGAAAAAATACAAGGTAATTAGTGAGGGAGGCCCTTAGCAGTTGGGGTGGGAGGGGAGGGACAGGACCAGGAAAGGCTTTAGGAAGAAGGTGAGGGATTCTCTCACATGAAACAGGATTACATTCCAGGCAAAAAGGATGCAAAAGCAGGTGGAAAGTCAATGTGTACAGAACAGAAAAGCTAGTTTGGCTGGATGGAAGAGTAGGGAAAGACAGGTAGTATATAATGAGATTGGAACAATAGGTTGGTATAAGTTGTGAAAGATTTTAAAAGTTAAAGAGAACAATCTGGCTCATGGGTCAAAAGAGCAAATATATGGAAAATGCTTTGAAAACTTTTTAGAGTTACTATATAAATGTGAGATGGAATGCCAAGTTCAGATAACAAGCAGAGATCACCTTGGCCAGAACACAGTGTTCATAAAAATGAGGACATAACGTGAAGTAAGTCTGGGAAGTTAGACTGCTGTGCTATTATAAAGGAAATAATTTTAGTAACCAAGTAGAGAATGAAATGGAGACAGAAGATAATGAGAAGCCAGATGAGAAACGACAACTTCAAGTCTGCAAGTGATGGTGTGGGCAGACATGTTGTGGAGGTGGATTAAACAAGACTGAATTCAAATGACCTGAGTCACTGAGAAAGCAATGTATTAACTCTCCCAACTTTCCATACAAATCATTTTGAAACCACATTTCTCTATCCTGTACCTGTACAATTAATTTTAACCTTTTTTTAAAAACTCCTTTTTAATGGGACATTTTACTCTGAACAATAGAACCAATTACACACATGTTTGGAACTATGCTCTTTAAATGGGGAAGGGAACAAACATTTATTAAGCACTACTATATGTCATGCCCTGGGCTAAGCACTTCACAAATATTATCTCATTTGAGCCTTACAACAGCCCTGGGAGGTGCTGTTCAGTTGTTGTTTAATCCTGTTCAACTCCTTGGGACACCATTTGGGACACCATTTTGTGACACCATTCTTGGCAAAGATACTGGAGTGGTTTTGTTATTAGTAAAATTTCCAGAGGAAGGACAAAGACTTCCAAGGTAGATGAGGCAAGCTCATTTATTCTAAAGTTCTTGCAAGAAATGGATGTGCTGGGGCAGAGCCAAGATGGCTGCGCAGAAGCAGGAAAACTCTGTGGCTCCCCCATAACCACCTCAAATACCTATAAAATATGACTCTAAACAAACTTTAGAGCTACAGAACACACAAAGTGACAGAGAGAAACAAATCTTCCACTGAAGGCAGCCCAACAGATGGACAGGAAGGGTTCATCACAGTACGCTGGGAGCTGAGCTCAGCCCCACGTGAACCTGTGGTTTTAGCCCCAGGGAGGCCCCAATCAGCTGCAGCTGGAGGGATATTGGGAGAGTGGATCACCAGCAGCTGAGGCCATTTCCAGAATTATCAACCCATAAATGCCAAAGAAATAGTGAGAGGTCAGTGTGTACTTTGGGAACTGGGGGACCAAGAGCGTGGTCTGGCCTCTGCCCCCAGAAGGGAGAGGCAGCTCAGGGGTGGAGGCTATGCAGCTGCCTACATGTGGCTTCTTCAGAGCTCCTGGCCTGCAGATCATAGGGGGACCAAGCAACCATTCTAAGGCATAATTGCTCTTGCTTTAACCTGCTTGGATCTGGATCACTGTCTTGGGGGGAGGTCCTGGGATGTGTGACCAGGTGCCAGAGCTGTGGAAGCTTCAAAGAGCACCCAACTAATAGCTCCAGCACCTGCAAAAACCCCAAAAATTTGGGACAAAGCTCTCGTCTCTGGAAGCAGAGTTCCACTGTGGCAAAAAGCTCAAATGTCAAGTAACTGAGTGGCAACATGAGCAAGCAAAGGAAGCAAAGTAAGCACCCATCCAACTTTAGATTCTTTTTTTGGAAACATCCAAAGCATGGAACAGCAAGAAGACAATGAAGTCAGAACTCCTGCACCAAAAGCTTCTAAGAAAAATATGAATTGATTACAGGCCATAGAGGAGCTTAAGAAGGATTTTGAAAAACAAATAAGAGAAGTGGAGGAAAAATGGGGAAGAGAAATTAAAATGATGCAAGAAAATCATGAAAAGAGAGTCAACAACCTGGCTGAAGAAAATAACCCTTTAAAAAATAGACTAACTGAAATGCCAAAAGAGGCCCAAAAAGCCAATAAGCAGAAGAATGCCTTAAAAAGCCAAATTTACCAGACAGAAGAAGAATCTCAAAAGCTTACTGAAGAGAATAATTCCTTCAGAATTAGTTTGGAGCAAATGGAAGCTAATGACTTTATGAGAAGTCAAGTTACTATTAAACAGATCCAAACAAATGAAAAAATAGAAGGAAATGTGAAATATCTCATTGGAAAAACCACTGAC
>CM053585.1:50898095-50914327 GCA_028646515.1 Pseudochirops corinnae
ATGATCAAAAAAAGAACCTAGAAATCATCCTTCAAGAAAGTCTCAAGGAAAATTGCCCTGATGTTTCAGAACCAGAGGGCAAAACAGAGGTTGAAAGAATTCACCAATCACCTCTTGAAAAAGATCCCAAAAAGAAAACTCCTAGGAATATTATAGCCAGGTTCCAGAGTTCCCAGATCAAGAAGAAAATATTACAAGCATCCAAGAAGAAACAATTTGAATATTGTGGAAACACAATCAGGATAACACAGGATCTGGCAGTTTCTACATTGAGGAATAAAAGGGCATGGAATATGATATTCCAGAAGTCAGAAGAGTTGGCATTAAAACCAAGAATCACTTACCCAGCAAAACTGAGTATAACATTTCAGGGGAAAATATGGTCATTCAATGAAACAGAGGACTTTCAAGCTTTCTTGATGAAAAAACAGAGTTGAAATAGAAAATCTGACATTCAGATACAAGAAGCAAGAGAAGCATGAGAAGGTAAACAGTGAAAAGAAATCATAAGGAACTTATCAAAGTTGAACTATTTATATTCCTACATGGAAAAACAATAATTGTAACTTATGAAACTTTTCTCAGTATGAGGATAGGTGAAGGAATATAAATGTATGTATGTATATATGTATGTATATATGTATGTATGTATATACATATATGCACATATATATACATACATATATATGTCTATATAGGAAGGTATATGAGTATATGAAAACATATGTCAGTGCGTGTATATATGTGTACAGGTACACATAGACAGAGGGCACAGGATCAATTGAATAGGAAGGGATGATACTTAAAAGGTGAAATTGAGAGATGAAAGAGGAATATAATGAGAGGAGATGAGGAGAGACAGAGTGGGGTAAATTATCTCATATAAAGAGGCAAGGGGAAACTGTTGCAATGGAGGGGAAGAACAGGAAGGCAAAAGGGAATGGGTCAACCTTACTCTCATTGAATTTGGCTTAGGGAGGGAATGATATACATACTAAATAGGGTATCTCGACCTACAAGAGAGTAGGGGGAAGGGGATGAGAGGAGGGATGATGGAAGGGAGGGCAGGTTGGTGGGGAGAGTAGTTAGAAGCATACACTCTTGAAAAGGGACAGGGGCAAAGTGGAAAATAGAACAAGTGGGTGGTGTGATAGGATGGAGGAAAATATAGTCAGTCTTTCACAATATATCCACTATGGAAATGTTTTGCATAGCTACACACGTACAACCTATATTGAATTGCTTATCTTCCCAGTAAGGGTGGATGATGAGGGAAGAAGGGAAAGAATCTGGAATCCAAAGTTTTAAAATCAAATGTTTAAAAAAAATTTTTTTTTTTACATGCAACTGGAAAATAAGATATACAGGCACTGGGGTAAGGAGATCCATCTTGCCCTACTGGAAAGTTGGAGTGGGGATGGAGGAGGATATAAGAGAGAGCAGATTGAGGGAGGGGATATACAGTGGGATAACTGTTTTGGGGTGGTGGGTAGGGGATAGACGGGGAGAAAATTTGTAACACAAAATCTTGTTGAAATGAATGATGTAAGCTAAAAATAAACATTTAAAAAAATGTGTATGCTGCCTACACAGAAATACACATCAAAGGTGAAAGTTTGCAGTTTAAATCCCTGTCCCCAAACTTGGAGTCCCTCCCTCATTTCCTCATTGCTGAGTACTCTGAGGTGCACAACTTCCCAGCACGCCTACCTCATGTTTCCACTTGTCATGATTTCCCCTCCCTCCATATATATATTCATGTACATCAAATATGCATTAAAATATGCCTTAGCTCCTCCCAGGTGAGGAGAGGGTAATATTCATGAAGCAATTAAGCATGCGTACTGAGGACCTGACTGCCCTACTTATATCTTAACCACAGACCCAGTTAAGACTAGTTTTCCCCTTATTCCAAGAACTGTTTTTGCAAAAAGAGGCTGGTTCTTTGAAAAGAAAACCCACTTGAATTATTTACATTCCTACATGGAAAGATGATATTTGTAACTCATGACACTTTTCTCTGTATGAGGACAGCTGAAGGGATTATATATGTGTGTACATACATATATATGTATGTATAGGTGGGAGTATGTGAGTATGTATATGTGTGCATATGTGTGTACATGTACACATAGACAGAGGGCACAGGGTGAGTTGCATGTGAAGGGATGATATAAAAAATAAAATTAAGAGGTGAGAGAGGAATAAATTGGGAGAGGGGGAGAGATAGAATGGGGTAGATTATCTCAAATAAAGGAGGCAGGAGAAGGCTGTTACAATGGAGGGGAAGAGCAGGAAGGGGAAAGGGAATGAGCCAACCTCATTCTCTCTCTCTTAACTCCCATTGAATTTGGCTTAAGGAGGGAATATCATGCAAACTCAATTGGGTATTTTACCCTACAGGAAAGTAGGGGGAAGGGGATAAGAGGGGGGAGGATAGAAGGGAGGGCAGATTGGGGGAGAGGGTAATTAGAAGCAAACACTTTTGAAAAGGGACAGGATCAAAGGAGAAAATAGAATAAATGGGAAGTAGGATAGGATGGAGGGAAAGACAGTTAGTCTTTCACAATGTATCTACTATGGAAATGTTTTGCATAACTACACAGGTATAACCTATATTGAATTGCTTGTCTTCTCAGTGGGGGTGGGTGAGGAGGGGAGAAGGAAGAGAATCTGGAACTCAAAGCTTTAACAATTGTTAAAAAAAAATTGTTTTTACATGCAACTGGGAAATAAGATATACAGGCAATGGGGTATAGAAATCCATCTTGCCCTACAAGAAAATAAGAAGGGGGAATAGGGGGAGTATAAGAGAGGGCAGATGGGGGGGCAGTATGCAGTATACTTGCCATCTTGGGGTGGGGGGTAGGGGACAGACAGGAAGAAAATCTGTAACTCAAAATATTTGGGAATTGAATGTTGAAAACTAAAAATAAATTTAAAAAGGAAAAAAAAAACCCACTTTCCTGCACCTGTGTGGAAACAAAACTTTTTTTTTTTATATTTCCCAGTTTGCCATTTCCTTCTCCAACTCATTTTACAGATGAGGAAACTTGAAACAAGCAAGGTGAAGTGACTTCCTAGGGTCACACAGCTAGTATCTGAGGCCAGATTTGAACTTGGGAAGATGAGTCTTCCTAAATGCAGGCCCACCACTCTATCCACTGTGTCACTTAGCTGCCCTGGGAAGTAGGTACTTTTATTATCTCCACTTTGCAGTTGAGATAACTGAGGCAGACAAAGCCTCAGTAATTTGCCCAGGGTCACCTACCTCCTAAGTGTCTGAAGCTGGATTTTGATTCATTTCTCACAGACTCCAGACCCAGGGCTCTATCCACTGCACCACCCTGATGCCAAGTCTTACCGTCTATCAGTTACCGTTTCCCCTCTGTATTTTTCCTTGTATATAGTTGTAGTTTTGTACAGCTGCATACCATTTTGTAGATTGATCTAGAGCACTCCTCTCTTTGTACGATATCGATGGGGTGCTTGGGTGCCTGTGCTTGGACCCCAATTCCAAGATCACATTTCTCCCTAGTCTCAAAACACTATCTAGCCTCAAAACACTTTCCCTGGCAGTTTCTCCCCAGCCCATGGACAATAACCCTAGCAATTACTCATGAGTGGGCCCCAGCAAAACACTTATCTCTCTTCCGTATAGTAACTGTAAGAGTTATTAGTCTGAACTGGCTTTGCGCTGCTTCATAAAGATATTCGGTAACCACTGGACTATCCATACCAACTCCGTACCTATTTCATTATATGCATCTTGGACTCCTCATTATGTGTATCCTAGATTTAAGACCTATATATGTTCCCTACATCTATGTTATCAAACAAGACCTCAACCGGTGGCATGTGAGGCAATCCTCAGTCAGCCCTGACTAATGGTTATTTTAGTGACCTAGCTGACCTAAAAACATACCTCCATGTGGCACCCCCTTGGGTTTTTCCCAGTGAACTCCAGGTAAAATACCTGCGCAAGCTACAAAAAGTACATGTTCCTTTAAGAACTGACCACTCCTTAACCACCCCTACTTCTGCCCTACATCACCTGGTTAGCATATTTGGCACATGCTTTTACTACAGTTAACTGTATCCCTCTAAGGCCACAGGTTTCTTAAGAACTTCTTCCTACTAAAAAGCATAAAAATTAATCTTTGCCAAATTGACTTAGAAAATGCTTGAGGCCATGATTTCTTTCCAGACGACCGGGTCCTGTACCCTGGTCCTTGAGGGGTCCCTGACCCCCTACAAACCCACATCAGTATCATGTGTTTTCTGTGTGTTCATGGAAGCTCCAGAATTGGAAGGGATGTAAGAGATAACCTTTTTATCTCATCCAGGTTTCACAATCGTAAGTCATGATTAACTCTTCACTCTCTATTGCCCTGTCATTTCCAATCAGCTGCTAATGCTTGTCAAATCCAGCTCCAAAACATTCAGTTTGATGAAATGGATAAATTGTTGGGAGTAAGAGGACCTGGGTTTAAATACTCTACTACTTACTAACTGGACTCAGTTTCCTCATCTATAATAAAATGAAGGTATTGGACTCTTCAGTCTCTAAGCTTTCTTCCAGTTCTAACATTTTATGTTCTAAGAGTCCTTCCAGATCTAACATTCCATGAATATGAGGTGGGGGAGTAGGACCATCCCTAGCCCTCTGGACTTCTGTCTCACCAGAGGACTTAGAAGACTCTGGAGGACTCTGCCTCATTTAAATTCAATTCACTTGTAAGTCAGACATCAGTCTCCAGATGGTGATATCATAGGTCCTCTTCCAGAACAAAAGGCAAACAACAACGAGGTGGGGGTAGGGAAGGTCAAGAGAGACTCTGGAGTTACCAACCACAGGGACCACAAAGATGGTGGTTCCTTCAGGGGAAATGGTAAAGTTAAGAGGAAAAAGAGGATTTCAAGGGAAATCAATCAAAGAGGGATTATGATATGCTGGAAATACAAAAACAAAACACTCTCTGCTCTCACTTTACAATCTGAGGTTAGATATGTATGCAATTAAGTAAATACAAAGCAATTGGGGGGGGGGGGGGAGGGCAAGAACAATTAGTAGCACCTGAAGTAGGATAGAGGCTGGAATCAGACTCATGTAGCAAGTACTACTGGAGCTGGGCTTTGAAAGAAGCTAGGGATACTAACAGAGGAAGGGGATGTACATTTTAATGGGATAATGAGATCTTCTGCTCATTAATAGCCTCACATAGATCCCTGAAGGAGGGACTGGCCTAAGGAAGAGCTTGCTTGTAGGAGGGCTTCCACACCTTTTGGTACTAAATTGATTACGAACTGAGTGAGAAGGGTTGTGATGCCTTCTGGCTCTGAGAAGTGTACATATCCTCTGAGTTGGTATTTTGCTTTGGGAGTTCACTTATGAGGACAGTTTGATTTCCTGGTTGAGTCTCTGAGTAGTCATATGTTCAGACCCCCCTACCCGCTCAGATGTAAAAGCTCTCTCGATCCAGTAGTGTATGTAAAGTGTATAGCAATATTGCTTTGATTCAGACAGCCAGAGCCCTGTCTGTTGATCTTTATTTTAATTTCTCTGCCAGTATTTTCTCCCTGTACAGGGTGCTGACCTTTCCCCTGAACTAGTGAATGTAATTAAAAGTAGATTACTGACCCTTTAAAAGTTGCCTTTCCTTTAATAAAAGCATATGAAAGAACATGTGCTAACAGCTCATCCTGGGTGTGCTAAGGGTGCTTGCTATTACAGGGGAGGAGCATGTTCTTCCCAGCCACCAGGGACAATCTCAGGAGGAGGGGGGCCAGAAGATGGAATATTGCCCACAAGAAAAAGCAAGGCCAATTTGTCCTGAATGTAAGGGCATGAATGGGAGAAGGGTGCAATAAGTCTGTTATGGTAGGCAGAAATAGGATTGCAAGGGGCTCCCAATGTCAAACGGAGGAGTTTTTTTAGGTTTGGGGTTTTGTTTTGTTTTTAAGTCTAGAGACAATAAGGTGCCAATGGAGCTTTCTGAAGAATGACATCCTATACTTCAGGAATATCACTCTGGCAGCCATGTGGAGATTGAATTGGATGAGTCCCAATATGGCTACGTGCAGCCCTAGCACCTAGCAGGTCAGGAAGGCCTGGAGTTCAACAGAAATAGTCAAGCTTGTAGGAGGTTTGGGAGTCCTCAGGGGAACAGAAGAGATCATTAAATGAGATTGTAGAGAAAAGGGAACCAGACAGCACTGAGGGACACTCACAATGAGCGAGCTAGAGATGGGATGATCCAAAGCTCAATGTTAGTGCAAACTCCTCCTCAGAACCTTCTTTGATTCCTTTCAAAGGATGGTTTGCTAATTGTTTACCAAAGCCCTGCCCTTTTTCCTTTTTTGGTGATCTATCCTCTCTGGCCCTCTGGGGCTCAATTATCATCTCTACACAGAAGACTCCCAAATCCTGTTCTCAAGCTTGAAATCTTTCTCTTCATTTTCAAGTCTGCCAGATCCTTCTGCCTGGAGTGCCAGAAGCATTTCAGGATGTATGTTCTTGTGTCTCAGATGTATCCCAGCCTGTTGTAGGCAAGTAGATGGCTCAGTGGATAGAACTGGGCCTGGGGGTAGAAAGATCTGAGTTCAAATGTAAACTCTGACACTTACTAGCTGTGTGAACCTGAGCAAAGCACTTTAACCTTTGCCTCAGTTTTCCCTATCTGTAAAAATGGGGATATCAGCACTTTCGAAAATCAAATGAGATAATAATCATTAAGTGTCTGGCACACAGTAACAGATATATGAATGTAAGATTTATTATTATTATTTATCATCTCCAAGTAGGATGCTAGCTCCTATAAAACAAAAGCCATTTCATTTGTCTTGTATCTGGAAGACCTTGCATGTAGCAGGCGCTCAATAATGGCTGGCAAGAGTGGGGTTAAATTTCCAATGTAATCATTTATACCTGATAATCATTAAACATCTTATTTTGGCCCTCAATAAGATCCAAAGCCTGAACTAATCAATCAGACTGTTTTGCTTTGCTCTAAAAATGCCCTTTCCTGTGTCTATAACTAGAAAGACCAGATAAGGTTGACTAGTGGGTATTTCTTCCCACTCATGACCAGAGAGTGGGACTTCTCTTATCTTGGGGGCACACTGGGGAGGGTGGGGGAGGTACAAAGACACCCTGAGATTGTAAATTCCAACTGGCTCCATTTTGTCAATTGTCTTGTCAATCTGTATTTACAACTAAGAAACTTCCCTTCCCACATATGGATAGAAACCATATAGAGACCATAAATCTGAGAGACCGCAGACATCCCGGGATTATCCCGAAACATACAAAAACTTGTCATTCTTGTATCAGGCACTCAGAGCTTGGGTTTTGGCTCCTTGCACCTACAAGCTCGCCAGTTTCGGCTACCTTAAAGGGAATAAACATGATTTACATATCACCTAGCCTGTCTGCCTCCCTCAACCAAACCTTCAGGTTGACACGCCTCACCTCAGAATCTGCAAATGCTATCAGGGGTTGGGCATGGCCAAATCGATCGTCCAGACTTAAGGAAGGGTTAATGATGCCCATTAATCTTAAAAGAATGCCCCGACCCACCCCCACCCCCGCCCCCGCCAAGATCTGGGGGTTAAACATTCACCCAGCACACCCTAGGCTGGAAAGAGCCTTCCAGGTCTTTTAGTTCAATCCACTCATTTTATAGATGGGAAGGCTGAGTAAGGCCCTGGGATGTGTGGTGAATTGGTCCAGCGGTCTTTCCCCCCTTCCCCCTCGCCCCTTCCGATCCCCGGATTTTCACCGCCGCCCGCCCCCTTTCCCCTTAGGCTGCTTAGGGAACAGGAAGAGCAGTGTTGAAACGCAAGGAGAATGTTTTTGTCCTCTCCGCACCACCGTAGCCGCCCATCCCGGAAATGCCCTTTGCTTCCCCGCCGCCAAAGCCGCACGCCGGAAGTGAGCCTTTCCGGCGGGGGTGTTCAATGAACGGCCGGCCGAGAGTCCGGCTAACATGGTGGGCGCAGGCGGAGGCGCTGGCCTAGGTGGCCTCTTGGAGAACGCGAACCCTCTGATCTACCAGCGGTCAGGGGAGCGGCCTGTCACCGCAGGCGAGGAGGACGATCAGGTCCCCGATAGCATCGATGACCGGGAGATCTTCGATATCCACTGGCTGCTGGGAGATCCCACGCTTGCGGAGTTTGGCGAACCGAGAAGCCCAGGGGCGGGGGCGGGAAGAGGCACCGCGACTATGCGAGAAAGGGCCTGGCGGGAAGCGGGAACAGGGCGTGAGCGTGATCTCCCTCAGGAGTTGGGCGGGGCCCAGGTGGGGTGGGGGCGGGGCGTTGGATTGGTCATCCTCATGAGCTGGGCGGAGCCTAGGGGTGGGGGAGGGGCATGAGCACGATCATCCTGGGGGAAGTTGGGCGGGGGCTGGGATGGGGACAAAGCTCTGGAGCGCCCCCTGCTGGCCATGGCGCAGCAGTGTTTTCCTTCACTCGCTGTGCAAACCTGATTCGGTCCATCAATGACCCGGAGCACCCGCTTACCTTGGAGGAGCTGAATGTGGTGGAGCAAGTGCGGGTGAAAGTGAGGAAGGGGTGGGGATCGGGGTTGTCCTGCCATCACCTTAGGCATTTCTGCCCCTTCCCCCCCAGTAGAAATGGACCCATCCACAGGGATGCTTTCTCAGTCATTAAATCAGCTAGCTTTTCTTAAGGCCGTCCTTTGTGCCAGGCATCCTACTAAGCGGAGGGGATGTAAAGGAAAGGGAGCATGGGTGTGTATGTGTTTATGATTTGTCCAAGGTCTCCTAGCTTGCAAATGACAGTGTGTGTGTGTTTATGATTTGTCCAAGGTCTCCTAACTTGCAAATGACAGTGTGTGTGTGTGTGTGTGTGTGTGTGTGTGTGTGTGTGTGTATGTGTGTGATTTGTCCAAGGTCTCCTAGCTGGCAAGTGGCAGGGTCAGGACCAGAACTCCCGTCCTTTTCTGGGCTAAAGTTCTTTATGCCAGTTGACCTCTAAAGCACCTACAGACCCACCTCCTACAGGAATCCTCCCCTGCCCCTCCTAATTCCAGTACCTTCCCTCTGTTCATTTCCTGTTTATCCCCTATATAGATTGCTAAGTATATATTTGTTCACATGTTGTCTCTCCTATTAGATTGGCATCTCCTGGAGGGTAGGGACCATCCTTTGCATCTTTTCGCAGCTGCAGCACTGTCTATCACAGTGCCTGGCACATTGTAGACCTTAATAGATATTTATTGAATTGAATTGTTTAAGACTGATCCGCCATGGCTTCCTCTCCTTGGATGGAGCTGCAGCTTCTAAGATAGCTGTTTTCTTTTGCAGACCATCAGAATTATTTCCCTCAATATAGAAGAAATACTACATAGAGAATTGTTTTACTCTAATATTCTGAACTTAATACCAAATAAAAAGGTGTGTTTCCATATTCATAGTAGAACAGTAAAAGAAGATTGTACATGAAGCTGCAGATTTCCTATTATGTAGAACTTTTTTTTAATAAGTATATAAGTTTAACCTGTAGCTTTCAAAACTGCCCTGCTTGACAGAGCTGCTTCTTTCTGGTCTCTTCTCTATGCTTTAAAAAAGACACCTTAATGGTTCTCTTTTCTAGGCAGCTAAGTGGCACAGTGGACAGAGGGCTGGTCTTAGAGTCAGGAAGACCTGAGTTCCAGTCACTTATTCAACTGTGTGACTTTGGGCAAGTAACTTAGCCTCTGCCTGCCTCAGTTTTCTCTTGTAAAAAGTTTCCTCTTGTAAAACTTCCTCCTGTAAACTGATAATAATAACACCTATCTCCCAGGATTGTTGTAAGAATTAAATGAGGTGATATCTGTAAGCTTTGCAGACCTCACAGCACTATGTAAATGCTAGTTATTCTTTTTTGGGCAACACTATGTGTCTCCCTGCTTGCCCTTCCATTTCCCCTCTTAGAAAAAAAGAACATAGTCTTTTATAACAAATGCACATAATCAGGCAAAACAAATTCCCACATTGTGTCCAAAAATGTGTCTCATTCTGCATCTCAAGTCTATCACTTCCCTCAAGAGGTGGCTGGCACAATTCATCCTTAGTCTTCTAGAATCATGGCCATAGGTCATTGCATTGCTCAGAATGCTTTCAAGGTTGTTTTTCTTTATAAAGTTATTGTGCAAACTGTTCTGGTTCTGCTGGCTTCATTCTGCATCAGTTTTTTTTCTGAGTGTCTCCGAAGCGATCCATTTCACCATTTTCTACAACACAGTAATATCCCATTTTATTTATATACCATAATTTGTTTAGCCGTTCCCCAATAGGTGACTACTCCCTTTAGTTTACTACAAAAAGGAATAGCAGTAGTAGCTGCTATAAATAATATTGTACATAAGGATCTTTTTCTCTGATCCTGGTTATAGCCAAGCAATAGTATAGCTAGGGCAAGTCAGCAAGCATTTATTAAGCTCCTCCTATGAGCTAGATAGTGTACTAAACACTGGGTCAAAGAGTATGTATTGATTATTGATGTTTTGATCATTGATTATTGATGTTTTGATCATAGTTCCAAATTTCTTTCCAGATGGCCGGACCAATTCACAGCTCTACCAACATTGTATTAATATTCCTATTCTTGGGGCAACTAGGTAGATAGAGGAATAGCTCTGGAGTCAGGAGGATCAGAGTTCAAATCCAGCCTCAGATACTTACTGGCTATATGACCCTGGGCAGATCACTTAACCCTGATTGCCTCGAAAAAGGGAAGGAAAAAAAAAGTGTGTGTGTTTGTGTATTGCTGTTATCCTGGAGCTTCCTTCCCCCCTCCCCCCCAACAATTGTCATTTTCTTATTTTGTCTACTTCATCAATCCAATAGATATGAGGTGAAACTTCCAAATTGCATTTCTTTATTCATAATTTAGAGCACCTTTTCATATAGATTGGGTTTCTTTCTTCCTGTTTATATCCTTTGACCACTTATCAAATGGGGAATGGCTCTTCTTCTTTTAAATTTAAATCAATTTCTCATATATCTTAGCAGATTTTTATCAGAGAATTTTGATTCAAAGGTTTTTTTACAGTAACAGATTTCCCTTTTAATTTTAATTGACTTGCTTTTATTTCCACAAATACTTTTTAATTTTATGTAATCAGAATTGTCCATTTTATTTTCTGTGATCCTTGTTGATCATGGACTCTTCCCCTCTCTATAGATCCAAAAAGTAATTTCTTCCTTATTCCTCTAATTTGTTTATGATATTACCCATTATGCTTAAATCTGTATCCATTTAGAGTTTATCTTGGTGTACGATGTAAGATGTTTTCTATACCTACTTTTTACCAAACTGCTTTCCAGTTTTCCCAGAAGATTTTGTCAAATAATGAGACCTTACCCTAGTACTTGGGGTCTTTAGATTTATCAGACACTTTGCTGCAGAGTTCATTTGCTCGCTGTGTTATGTGCCATACCTGTTACATTCATCAACCTCTCTATTTTTTTAACTTGTTGGTACCAAGTCACTGTGATGGTTACTGCTTTGTGGAATAATTTGAGTCCTGGTATGCTGGGCCTCCTTTGGTCCCTTTAAAAAAAAATTGCAAGATTCTTGTTCTCATACACATAGAGAATTCAAGGAGGGAAGCAAGGTGGGTCTGCCATGCAGTTTTCCTGAGCAGTTCTGTGGCAGTTTGACCTTCAAGGGGGCATTATAAGGGCATGTAAGAGCCCAGAGAAGCAGAATAGCTTTGAAAATTACAAGTTGAATTTATTATAGACTTCAAAGTAAAGCATGTGGTACATAATAGAGTATCACAATTTCATGTGTGACCCCCCCTTTTCTGCTCCACTTCAAATATGGAAATGCTCTTTTTATTTGGCATTAAGTTCAGAATTTTTTAGAACCACTTAGAGGCAGTGTGGACCTAGGCATCAGTATTGACCTAGGTGTTTCCCTCCTTATGGCAAGTTGACCTTGACACTGGGAGAAGAGCCCAGATAAACAGTGGTTGGCATTCTCTCCTTTCTCTGCAGGTTAATGACAGGGAGAGTACAGTGGCTGTGGAATTTACTCCCACAATCCCTCACTGCAGCATGGCAACGTTAATCGGCCTGTCCATTAAAGTCAAGCTGATCCGGTCCCTGCCTGAGAGGTTCAAGGTCGGTGAAGGACATTCGTGTTCTGTACTTGACTTTTAAGTGGAATTCTAGTGAGGTGTCTGGCACACTGCTGTCTCTTATAAAAGGCCATTGAGGAATGAGGAGCCATAAATCTCCTAAGTCACTTTCCCTGTGCCCTGAGAGGCCTGGGAGATGGGCACTTAGCAAGGATCAGAATTTCTTTTTTTTTTTTTTTTTATTTGCTCATTTACTTTTTATTTACAAGATTCAGTTCCACAATCACTTGAGTTTCAGATTTTCTCCCCTCCCTTCCCCCCCCCCATGGTGGCGTGCAATCGTGTATAGGATCTGCAAATACTTTCACATTGTACAATAGTTTGGTCATATAGAAGGGCTGTAACCAATGAGTGAAGGGATCAGAATTTCTTGAAGGCCTTTTAGTAGCTCTTTCATTCTTACTTTCAGATGGATGTTCACATTACTCCTGGAACACACGCCTCAGAACATGCCGGTGAGTATGGCCTCAGTCCCACACTTCTCTTCCTGGCAGTGCCCTCTCAATTCCAGTGGAAACACCCAAGAAAGCATGGAATTGGGTTGGGTTTTTTTCCCCTGGTTTCCATCTACTCAGTATGAAATCTTTCTCCATTTCAGGGGTCTAAATTAGGGCCAGTGACCCTCCCTCAACCCCATTTCCCAAGATCATAATGAGAGTCAAGAGGAAAGATCTGGATTTAAATCTGGCTGCAAGCACCATTTCTTTGCCAACCAACCTTAATTTCCCCTTTTCCTTCATCAAACATCCCTGGACATCTCACTCCCTACTTTCTTTCTGCCTGCCAATATATCCACTGCCTCAGGGTTGGGCGGACCTGGTCGGTGGAAGTCTGATCCAAGGATTATGTCCCACTGGGGAGAAAGAGCAGCAGGATCAAGGCAAACAGTCCACTGTTGGTTTCCTGTTAGATGGTGTGGGAAACTAGGCATGGAGCCAGCTAAGTGAAGTGGAAAGAAAGAAGTCCATTCTGGGCAGGGGGACACAGGCTGGCAGATGGGGAACCTCTGAGGCTTCCTCCTCATTCAGCCTTTTGTGCCTACCTGATAAAAGGCAAATTAGGGCTTCTTGCAGTGAGCGTTTGCTGAGTGCTTCCGGCCTGCCTAGAGGGGTCCTGGAGAAGGATCAGGCAGGCTTTTCACTTCAGACACTTTCTGACCTAATTCTTGAGACAGGACATAAATTAGGAACAATGCTACAGTAGTGAGTGTGGGTGTTGTATGAGATGTAAACACATCACTTATTTATTATCATCCTCATTATTACTTTTACTGTTATTATATTACAAATTATAAATGCTTAGGAAATTCCAAGTCAGAGAAATTCCACTGTAGATTAGGGTTAATCCAGAAGGTTTCACAGGGGATGAGTCTTGAGGAAACAGATTAGTGGGAAAAGGCAGATGGTTACTGCTGGGGAGAACAGAATGGACAAAGACAAGGGAGGCAGAAGGCCCCCATGGGTTTAGAGCATAGTGAGGAGCCTGACCTTGAGAGAAGGGGGAGTAAGGAGCCAGGCAGGGCCAGTTTGGACTGTGGCATGCTGACCTGTCCAGAATTGGCCTTGTAGGGAAATGGAAGCGGGAGTTTGGGACAAGGAAGTGGGGGTTTGGATGGCATTTGGGAAGTTAGTCTGCTGGCCTGTGCCAGATGAATCGGAGGCCAAAAACTAAAGACAGACGCCAGTTCATTTCCTGAAGTAGCATGAATATGGAATGGTGACTGAACGAGGCTAGAGGCCTGACTGCGGATAGAGGGGAATCTGAAGGAAGAAGCCACAGACTTTTAACTGCCTGGATAGAGAGAAAAGAATTAGGGCACCTCCAAAGTAGCACAGCAGAGAGGGCATTAAGCCTACAGTCAGAAACTCGGGGTTCTACATCTGGCTTTCCAGAGCTATGCTGGAGATGCCTCAGTTCCCTTCTCTTGGCATCATTTTCTTCTGAAATGAGGAGTTGGACTGAAGAGATCACTCGAGTCAGTCTCCTCCAGCACTCAGATTCTCTGTTCTTGGGCCCCTTAAAGCATGAGAGCCTTTCCAGCTCTGGCAGTCTCTGCTCTGAGCCCTCAGACTGTGGGATGGCCAGGTTGGGGGGGGGGGGGAGTTGAGCCGGCCAGGCCCTGGGGGCACTACTTCCATGCACTCACTCCCCACCTCCATCTCTGCTTGTTTCTTGTTCAGTGAACAAACAGCTTGCTGACAAGGAGCGTGTTGCTGCAGCTTTGGAGAATTCCCATTTACTGGAAGTCGTAAACCAGTGTCTGTCAGCTCGGTCCTAGCTCAGTTAGGGGAGGACCCACCTCCTGAGGATCCTGCAGCTCTACGTATCCATATGTGTCCTTGCTGCCTTCCCACCTCCCCCCGCCATTTCCACTCATGCCCTGTTATGTGTCTGAGGAAAACTATGTGGGAGATGATGTGCCCACTGAAGCCACTTGGCAAATGGCTTACGTGGGCACGGGGATACAAGTGAATGAGTTGTGCCACTGAAGAGGACATTGGAAATAGTTTAATAAATCTTTAACTTATACTTCACTGTCACAAAGTGTCCAAGCCCCTTCCATACCCCTTGTCCCTCTGCCTCCTAGCAAAGACAGGAAAGCATAGCATAGGGGGCGGGGAGGGGGATTGGATTGCAAGGAGTGGCAGAGAGGTCCCTGAGCCTGCATCAAAGAGCCTACATGGGCTGCAGCTTTGGGCCTGGAGGCAGAGCAGCCTCAGGAGGATATGGAGGAGTGGGTGGGGCCTGGGAACAGTATTAAGTGAAAGGGTCCATGGCAGAATTAGCCACCTGAAACCAGAGGCATGTGGTACCTGGAGTTCTGATTCTAGATAGAGAGTCATTCTTTATGCCCATAGCCGCTGGGCAGGTGAGGGGCTAATAGCAGGGAGCCCTGGCTTGGGACCACACCAATTACTCATCTCATATCTATGACTTCCCTCTTCAAATGAGGATTGGGATAAATGATTACTGAGGCCCCTTCCAAGATCACTTTCAACTCAACCATTGTGTTCTAGCATTCTCTTGAGTCAGTGTAACAAAACAAAGAGAGAGCCAGCCTTAAGAGTGTGTAAAACATGGGTTCAGGTCCTACCACCAACACTGGCTGTAGCCCTGGGCAAGTCAATAGTAAACATTAAGCACCTACTATGTGCCAGGCAATACTAAGCACTAGAAATATACAAATGAAAGAAGAAAAGTCCCTGCCCTCACAGAGCTTACAGTCTATTTATGGCAGGTGGCGGGGTGGGACAGGCTAGGTAGTCATATGGCATGAGGGCATGGAGAGGTCAAGTCCAAAGAGTAGATATCTTTTCTATGCCCCCTCCTAAGATGGAGGCTGAGGAGTTGGTGGCTCCACCCTCCAATCAGGAGCACAAAGTTCTCAGGGGTCCCGGCATCTCTCAGACTGAGCCACAGGGCAGGTGCCAAGCTCCTTCAGAAGAAGGCATATTCTACCCCAATGAAAGCACAAGTCTAGAATCGAAAGAAATCCCTCCTAGCTTGGATGATTGCTCTGTGTTCAAGGAGCCCCTCTGTCTAAAGGGCTGGGGTCCTAAGAAGACTTACTGCTTGACAAAAGCTCATGGTTCAGCTAACGAGTACACAGGAATAGCAGAGAAGAGATGGTAAAGAATGGCATCTGGCGGTCCGAATGTGTGTCACGGTTGGTGGTACCTGCTATACTAAGTGTGGCGTGGTGGCGAGGGCCCTGGCCTTGGGAAATGGAAGCCAGGTTCAAGTCCTGCTTGGCAGGTATGGCTGTATGACCATAAATCTCAACCTGTCGGTGCCCCAGGGCCAAACAGAGACAAGTGGTTACCCACAGATAGCACCTGTGCATTGAGGAGAGTTGCAGCACACTCCTTTTGGACTGGCTTAGATAACAGAAAGCATTGACTGGAAGGTGGCGGCGTAGCAGCAGCAACGTATTGCAGCTCCCACATAGCCACCCCAAAATACCCATAAAACAGGACTCTAAACCAATCCTAGAACTCCAAAACGCACACAAAGATACTTCCCACTAAAGTCAGCTCGGCTACAAGGAACCATATCAGCACTGCGAACCGAAACCAGCCTG
>CM053585.1:50914827-50973820 GCA_028646515.1 Pseudochirops corinnae
ACTGTGGTCGGGAGATCCATCCTGCCCTACTGAGAAGTGACATAGGAGAGAATAGACTGGGGGAGGGGGGACACACTGGGTTGGCTGTTTTGGGGCGGTGGGTAGGGGGAAGAGGGGGAGAAAATATGTAACTCATAATCTTGTGGAAATGAATGATGCAAACTATAATAAAATTTAAAAAAAAAATAAAAAATAAAAAATAAAAAAAAAAATAAAAAAAAATAAAAAAAAACAGAAACAGGCTGGAGTGTCAGACCCCACAAAGCAGCCTGTTCTAGTGTATGTTTGTTGATTTTGTTAAAGATTTCCTCATCATGCTTTTCATCTGGTTCTGGAAGTGTTGGGGCCATGTGTTCAACATCCCCAATGTATGGATAAATCCAGTGAAAAGTAAGGGATAAAGAACAGGAAAGACAAAATCTGAAATCAAGTCTGAGTAGAGATATGTGTCTCTAGCTGGAAGAATCAGGTTTCCTGGCTTTTGAATGGGACCTTAAATTGGGTGCCACAGATGGAAATGGGGGCTTGGCCATGGGAGCATTCCAAGAAAAGGGGATGGCTGTGGGCAAGCATGGGGTGGGAGCAGAAAAATGCCACATGTGACCAGAAAAGGGCAGCTATGTGACCCCTGGCAAATTGTGCCTCAGTTTCTTATTCCATAAAATGGGGTTGGACTAGATGATCTCTAAGATTCTTTCCAATTCTAAAATTCCAGCTGAGTCAAGATGGCAGCACAGAAGCAGGAAAACTCCAGGGCCTCCCCCATAACCACCTCAAATACCTATAAAATAGGATTGTAAACAAATTTTAGAGCTACAGAACCCATAAAGTGACAGAGAGAAACAAATCTGCTAAAGGCAGCCCAGCAGGCCGGTAGGAAGGGTCCATCACAGTGTGCTGGGAGCCAAGCCCAGCCCCATGTGAGCCCACAGTTTTAGCCCCAGGGTGGCCCCAACCACCAGCAGCAGCAGCTGTGGCAGTTTCCGGAATTATCAACCCATAAATGCCAAAGACAAAAGGTCAGTGGAACTCTGCTGGATCTGGGGGGGATGGAATGTGGTCCAGCCTTAACCCTATACCCCACACCCCACACCCCATACCCCCCACACCCATCCTTGAGTGAGAAGCAGTGGAAGTGGCCGCCACTTGAGAGCTCCCAGCCTTCAGATCATAGAGGGCCAAGCAACCATTCAGAGGCTAAGCGCTCTTGCCTTAACCTGGCTGGATCTGGATTGTGGTCTTGGGTGATGGTCCTGAGGTATGTGACCAGTGAGCCAAAGCTGGTAGGGGCTGTTGAGACAGTGCCCTCCTAATAGCTCCAGCAGCTTCAAAAATCCCAGTGATTTGGGACAAAGCTCTCCTCCCAGGAAGCAGAGATCTACTGCGGCAAAGAACTCAAAAGTCAAGTAATTGATTGGCAACATGAGCAGGCAAAGGAAGCAAAGCAAGCTCAGCAATCCAACTTTAGATTCCTTTTTTGGGGACAAAAAGGATCAAAGCATGGAACAGGAGGAAGACAACACAGTCAGAACTCCTGCACCAAAAGCTTCCAATTCTAAAATTCCACGATTCTATGTAATGTAACATGAGACCAAGAAAGTGGCTGTCACCAAATTGAAGTTCTCTACTTGCTTTATAACTGTAGGCAAATCATTTCAATTCTTTGACCTTCAGTTTTCTTATGTGTTAAATGGGGAAGGTAAGAAAAAGCATTTACTAGCATTTGCTAAGAGGCATGGTAGAGAGTGCTGGGCCTGGAGTCAGGAAGGCCTGAGTTCAAATCTGGCCTCGGACACTTACTAGCAGTGTGACCCTGGGCAAATCACTTCACCTTGTTTGCCTCAGTTTCCTCATCTGTAAAATGAGCTGGAGAAAGGAAATGGCAAACCACTCCTGTGTCTTTGGCAAGAAATCCCCAAATGGGGTCACAAAGTCAAACACAACGAAACAGCAACATGTGCCAAGAGCTAGAGACACAAATTCAACAAAAAGAAATACAGTCCCTGAATGTTGAAAACTAAAAGTTAATTAATTGATTAATTAATAATTTTTTAAAAAGAGAAATACAGTCCCTGAATATTGAAAACTAAAAATTAATTAATAATTAAAAAAAACAGTCCCTAAATGTTGAAAACTAAAAATCAATTAATTAATTATTTTTTTAAAAAAAGAAACAGTCCCTGAATGTTGAAAATTCAGTTAATTAATTAATAATTTTTAAAAAGAAATACAATCCCTGAATGTTGAAAACTAAAACTAATTAATTAATTAATGATTTTTTTAAAAAAAGAAATACAGTGCCTGAATGTTGAAAACTCAAAATTAATTTTTTTTTTAAAGGAATACAGTCTCTGCCCTCAAGGAGCTTACATTCAAATGGGAAAGACAACATGACAGGGAGATGAAACCAGGGAAGTGGGAGATGAAGAGGTCTGGAGCAGGGCTGTGATTTTGAGTCTGGAAATGGGAACAGGGCCAGGAGGTAAATGAAGGCAGGCTGGCCTCAATCCTTCACAAAACAGAGATTCTATGTGTAATTAGCCAGTGGGAAAGGGGAGGGAAGGGGTGTTGCAGTTTGGTATTCCAGGATGAGCAAGCCAGGGGTGGTGGAATGTTCTAGGGCCAGAAAGCATGAGAAAAGATGAGAAAGAAAAAAGGAAATGGAAGCATGATTTGAATGGGAATGACAGTCCTTGTGCTACCTGCCTCATGGGTAGTATCATGAAGGGAAGCATTTTGTAAACCTGAAAGGAATGTGTGAGGAATGTGTGTGTCAGGGAGCTGTTACTATGATTATTACTACATTCTGTCTCATTGCTGGATTATATTTGCTACATGTCACATTTATCATCTTTTATTTTAACTCTTTGACTTAATTAGGGTGGGTCCCCAACGATGCCACAAATGTATGATTTGGAATCACGTATTTGAGCTCTTTTCTTAGCACAAGATGGTATGGTGCTTTAAGATTTGCAGTTTACACATTTGCAATTATACACATTCTCATTTGATCTTTATCACACCCCCTGAGTCATGCACTAGAGATTGTTGATCAGTCATTTCTGCTGGGTCTGACTCTTCCTGGCCCCATTTGGGGTTGGTTTGTTGTTGTTTTTAGCCATACAAGATCACCAGCCTCACTTTCTCAAGCTCCATCCACTTAGTGGCCGTATTTTGGGCTCTCTTGGTGTAGAGCGAATGTCAATGGTAATTTTTTCTCTTTGGAACAGCAAGCCTGAGGGTCTTCCCTGCCAGCTTGATTTTTCTTCTTTTTTCTAATTAAAAGGAATATCCCTTGACTCACTTCTTAAAGAGGCCTATTCACTGAATAAGCGTTATCTCACTCTAAGTGAGTACTTGCAAAGGCCTTAGCCTAAAAGGGCCAGGGTAGTCCACTGCATCCTGGGCCATCTGCAGTCATCCTGATGAATATCTAGCCACTGGACCCAGATGGCTCTGGAGGAAAAAGTGAGGCTGGTGACCTTGCACAGTCCTCCCTCACTCAAATCAAAGTCAACTGCAAGTCATATCATCATTTCCCTGATGTCCTGGTCCTCTTCGAGAACGAAGGACAAACACAACAACCTGTTTTATTAGCAAAGACACTGGAGTGATTTGCCATTTCCTTCTCCATCTCCTTTTATAAATGAGGAACTGAGGCAAACAAAGTGAAGTGACTTGCCCATGGTCACACAGCTAGTAAATGTCTGAGGCTGGATTTGAACCAAGTTCAGCGCTCTATCCACTGCACCACCTAGCTGTGCAGTTCTTAGCTTTATGGCTGAAGAACTAAAGCGTAGAGAGTCTAAGTGATTTGTGTAAGTATCCTCAGTGGGATTCAAACTCAGGTCTTTCTGAATCCAAGTTCAGTGCTCTCTCCACCAGACTACACTGCCTTCAGTGGTGGCAAATGTGCCCAGACAACAGCTCATGGACAAAACATCTGGTGTGTTTAGTGAGCAGCAAACTAATGTGAGTCAATAGTGTGATCTGGAGGCCCAGAAAGCCCCTGTGATCTCAGGCCATGTTAATGCAGGAATATTCCAGAATGAGAGAGAGATGAGTCATAAAGTCATACATAGTTTCTGCACTAGAAGAGACCTTAGAAATAATCTATCTAACCCCCTCTTTTCAGAGGAAACTGAGGCCTAGAGAAAGTCACACAGCTGGTACGGGAGTGGGAACAGCAGCCCCTCTGCCTCCACCTCTTTCCCTCATCACCCTGAAGCCCTTCTGAGGTTCTACCAAGGCCAGACCACAGCTGGAAGGGAATCCCTTGTTCAATTCCAGAAGCTCCCTTTCAAGGGAACTATTAAGAGACCGGAGCATGTCCATAGGACTGTGGCAAGGACAGTGAGGGGTCTGAAAACAAGAAATAGTTAAAGGAGCTGGGGAGGTTTATCCTGAAGAATATAAAACCTAGGGTGCATATGATTACTGACTTGAAGGATTAGGAAGGCTATGGAAGGAAAGACTTGCTCTTTTGCTTTGTTTTGTTTCTGGTTTTTGGAGGGGGGAGGGCAAGGAAATTAGGGTTAAGTGACTTGCCTAAGGTCACACAGCTAATAAGTATCAAGTGTCTGAGTCTGCATTTGAATTCAGGTCCTCCCAACTCCAGGGCCGGTGCTCTATTCACTGCATCACCTAGCTGCCTCCATCTGGGGTTTTCTTAGCAAAGATACTAGAGTAGTTTTCCATTTCCTTCTCCAGCTCATTTTACAGATGAGGAAACTGAGGCAAACAGGGTGAAATGACTTGCCCAGAGTCACACAGCTACCAAATATCTAAAGGTGGATTTGAACTCGGGTCTTCCTGACACCAGACCCATTGCTACACCTAGCTTCCCCACAGGATAAAAAAGAAATAATGGACAGAGAGAAGGCTCTAGAATTATGAGGGGTTGGAAAAGGCTTCCAGGAAAAAATGGGATTTTCATTGGGACTTAACGGAAGCCAGCAGGCAGAGACGATGGGGAAGGGAGGCTTTCAGGCTGACCTAAGGACAATATTTAACCGAGGAAGCTGTCCCAAAACAGGACAGGCTGCCTCTGGAGCTGGTGCGATCCCCACTGGAGTCTTCAGCGGAAGCTGAATAACCACCACAGTCTAACATTAAGAGATCGCTGGCTCTGTGCCTGTAGTCTGGGCGCTGTGCTGAACCTTGTAGACATAACGACAATGAAAAGTCACACCTGCACTTTTTACATTCTACCGGGAGGAGGTGACATAAATAAATATGCATGTGATCATTTGAGGAGATAGAGAGACACAGAGCACTAATAGTTAGGAGGCCCCAGGAAGGCTCCACGTGGGAGGTGGGCCATGAGTTGAGCCTTAATGGGCCCCAGGAATTCTAAAGGGGAGATTGGGAATGGGGACAGGGAGCATTCCAGGCCTCAGGGACAGTCTGCTAAGGTACAAAGGCAGGAGACTGAATGCCAGCTTTAAAAAACTACAAATAGATCAGTCTGGCTAAAAGGGAGAGTTTGTGAAGGAGAATCATATGAAACCAGACAGAAAGGTCACATTGTGAATTAAATGCCCAACTAGGAATTTGCATTTTATTCTAAAAGCAAAAAGGAGTCTCTCAGTGAAGTTTCTTGAACTTGAATGTAATACGATTGGAGGTACTTTTAGAAAGCTTACTTGGGTGGCTTGGGTGGAGAACAGATTGGAGAGGGGAAAGCCTAGAAAGGGGGTGACCAATCAGAAGATGAGAGGTGAAAAGAGTAGAGAGATATGAAGGAAGATGTTTTTTTCATCCAGAGAAAGAAATGACATGTGTATGTGTACATGTACATATATATGTGCACACACACACATATATATAATGTGTGTGTGTGTGTGTGTGTGTGTGTGTGTGTGTGTGTGTGTAAAATGGTAGCCAGAGGGAGAGGGGCAGGGAGGGAAGAAAGTTATAAAATAACTTTGTTATATATTTAAAAGAAATGGTAATGCTATCTTGGGGAGGGGAGAATGGAGGGAGAGAGAAAAAATTGGAACTCAAAATCTTATAAAAAATGAATGTTGAAAACTATCTATACATGTAATTGGGAAAAATGAAATACTATTTACAAAAAAAAAAGGAATAGCAAGTTGTACATAACAAATCTACAATTTCAGGTTCAATTCTCTTTTTTTCTATTCCACTGGCTTATGAAAATGCTTGTTTTATTTCTTAAGTTCAGAATTAAAAAAAATAATAAATGAAATTAAAATTTTCTGGAAAGGGTGAAGAGAAGGTTCAACTATGTCAACCCTCCTGCTCAATAAACTCCAGTGGCTCCCTATCACCTCCAGGATCAAATAGAAAATCAAATAGCAGGGCATTCAAAACTCTTCATAACCCCATACCCCCTAACCCCACTCTAGACACACACACACACACCTTTTGGGTCTTTTTATACCTTTCTCCTCTCTACTTGCAATCCAGTGATCCTGGTCTCCTGGCTGTCCTTCCAACAAGACACTCCATCTCTCACTTCCAGGCCTTTCCTCTGGCTGTACCCCAAGTCTGGATGTCCATGTAGAGATGCTGGTTTTCTTCAAAGAAGAAAAGAATGGATACCACCCTACAGAAAGAAAGGACCTACACATATAAACAGGAGCACCTTTTGTTGTAGCCAAGAATTAGAAACAAAATAGGTGCCCATCAATAGAGAAATGACTGAACAAACTGTGGTACATGAATATAATTGGAATATTTCACTATAAGGAATGATGAGTGCGATGGTTTCAGAGAAACCTTGGAAGGCTTATTTGAACAGATGCAGAGCAAAATGAGCAGAATAGATCCAGGAGAACAACTTATACAATGACCACAATAATGGAAAAGAAAACAACTCTGGAAGATTATAAGAGCTCTGATCAATTCAATGGCTAACCAAGATTTAAAAAATGAAACAGACTTTCTACCTCTTGGCTGCTAAGTGATAGAGGTATGGAAGGAGACATACCTTTGCAGACACAATATGTTGATTTAAGATGCCTATTGAACATCCATAGTATAGAAAGTATAATTGTTTAGCTATTATTTTCTGTTTACAAAAGAGGACTTCTGTGGGGAAAGAAAAGTTGGTGGATAATTGGAGTGATGTTAAGAAAAGAAAAAGGAAGGAAGGAAGGAAGGAAGGAAGGAAGGAAGGAAGGAAGGAAGGAAGGGAGGAAGGGAGGGAGGGAGGGAGGGAGGGAAGGAGGGAGGAAGGAAAGAGAGAAAGAGAGAAAGAAAGAAAGAAAGAAAGAAAGAAAGAAAGAAAGAAAGAAGAGAGGGAGAGAGGAGGGAGGGAGGAAAGAAAGAAAAAAAAGGAAAGAAGGAAAGGAAGGAGGGTGAAAGGAGAGTAAGAAGGAAAAGGAATGAAAGAGGGAGGGAAGGAAAGAAAAATAAGACAAGAAGGAGGGAAGGAAAAAAGAAAAAAGAAGGAAAGAGGGAGGGAAGGAAGGAAAGAAAAGAAAGGAAGGAAAGAAGAGAAAAAAGGAAGGAAGGAAGACTTTCAATATATCTAAGAGCAGAAGAAAATTCAGAAGGAAATGCAAACAGGACGGGGAAGTTTTGTTAACATTGTATAAATTTAATGTATACTTTTTATGAAGCTATGTAGCACAAATTCAGTTTCATATATAATTGTTTCTCTTCTTTGTTTACTGAAGTGTTCATGTTGTCGATATTTGTTAAGTTCATAATTTTAAAAAATAATGAGAAAGAGAAGAGAGTTCAGCATAGACAGGAGAGATGCAGGGTGGGGAGAAAAAGATGTGGGTGGTGACCCACCAAAGCGAACTCAAAAGCAATGGTCAGACAAGGGAAGAGAACTAGGAGAGACCTTGGGAGAAGAGAAAATTCAGGGGAAGAGGGAGTTAACAGTGTTCAGTGCAGCAACGAGATCAAGAAAGATGAGAACAAAAAAAGTCCATCCGATTTATTATCATGGGGATTCCTGTTCCAGTTCTGGCCTCTGGGTGTCCTCTAGGGTCCTTTGCAACTTCTGGGATTGAAATTCTGGGATAGTTACAGGCCAGCAGGTGGTGATAGAGATTCGAAAGACAAAGGGCCCCCTCCTCCCTCCTCCCTCCTTCCACCACCACCCCCCAGAACTATATAGAAAAACTACTGACTGCCCAGGGAACAAGTTGTAACTTTCTCCCCCCAAGGGAGTGGTCCCCTGCTTCCCCAGCAGGACTGTTCCTCAGCCATCCTAAACTGAAGGTCTCTTGTGTCAGAGCACTCCAGAGAAGATGCCAATGACTCACTGCAATCACACATTCCAGGGTTTTCACTGTCAGGATCCCAAGTCTCCAGACCCCAGACTCATGACTTTTCACTATACGGCCGAGATCCAAGGAGAGGGAAGGCCATGGCAGACCCCTTCCCAAGGAGTTGTACAAGACTCAGATGGTTTGAATAATCCAGGGGGAGGAGTGAATGGGACATTAGAACATAGGCTATCAGCCCTAGAAGATCCCTCTTAGAACATAGGACTTGAGAACATAGACTGTTAGAACTGAAAGGGTCCTTAGAGATTGTCTAATTCAATCCTAAAAGGGAAACAGGCCAGAGGAGGCAATACATAGGCAAATATCCACGTGAGCATTTGGAAACAATGAGCCCTTGGGGGCTACCTGGGTGCCAACTGGAAATACTCTCACCACCACCCAACTCCCTGAACACCCATTTTAATGTGACTATTTCTAGGGCCCTACTAATAGGAAAGTCCTTCCAATAGCCCTGGCAAAAATCCCAATTTCCAAAACTAAGAAAGGCAAATTTTTTGTTTTATGAAAAGGTCCTGTACAAAAGAAGCATTTATAGCAATTCCTCTACACACACACATACACACACACACACATACACACACACACACACACATCCCTCCCTAGTTAAATCCACTTTTTTTCCAAATCTCACTACTTCCAGAAAATCATCTATGACCCCTCTAGCCCAGAAAGACCATACCCCATTAACTTCAGTTTAGTTACTTGTATTTTATCAATAAGCTAGGTGGCACAAGTGAATAGAGCACCAGGCCTAGAGTCAGTAAGACCTGAGTTCAAATCTGTCCTCAGATACTTACTAGCCATGTCACAATGGACTTAACCCTATTGGTCACAGTTTCTTCATCCATAAAATGAACTGGAAAAGGAAATGGTCAACCACTCCAGTATCTTTACCAAGAAAATCCCAAATGGGGTCTCAAAGATTCAGACATGACTGGACCAACTGAACAACAACATTATATCAACCTTTCACACGTGTCAAAGCAAGAACGGACCTTGGAACACAGACTATTACATGTAGCTAGAAAGGATTTTAGAAGTCATCTTGTGTAGAGGAAAGGAGTACAGGATTTGGAGCCAGAGACCTTGGGTTCAAGTCCTGGCTCTATCCCTTGAATTGCTTTGTGACTTTGAGCTTGTCATTTCCCTTCCTGAGGTCCCTTCTAGCACCAAATCTATGATACTATGAATCACTAGACAGATTATGGCACCTGAATGTATATGTAATAGAACAGTACTGAGCAGTAAGAGATGATGGTTATGAAGGAGTCAGAGAAGCATGGTAAGACTTATATGAATTGATACAGAGTGAAGTAAGCAGAACCAAGAAATTGGAAGAAGGAAGGAAGGAAAAAAGGTAGGAAGGAAGACTTTAAACATGACTAAGAGCATATGAAAGTTCAGAAGGAGACCATATATTTATGGTATGTATATATATATATATGTATGTATGTATGTATGTATACACACACATACGTACACACACATACACACATGCACACCTAAAAAAATCACCATAACAATTGAAATAGAGGTAGCTAGATGACACAATGGATAAAGAACTGAAGTGGAGTCACAATGTTCAAATCCTACCTCTGACACTTAGCAGCTATACAACCCTGGCCAAGTCACTTTGCTCTTTTCCTGCTCTGTAAAATGGAGATAATGGCAGCACCTACCTCCCAGGGTTGGTGTGAGAATCAAGTGAGATATTTCTCAAGTGCTTTGCAGACCTTAAAGCACTATGTAATTTCCAGCTCTTAAATTATGAAATGGAGAAAATGCAAAAGTGAATCTTATATAATTATAGTGACCAAGTTTAGCCTCACTGGGAAAGTGTTGAAGAGATGTCACTCCTTCCCCTCTTTGCCAAGGTGGGGCAATAATGAGTGTGAAATAGGCAAAATCTGCTGCCAGATTCAGATGGTGCTCTGACTGGTTTTGCTGAACTTCCTTTTCCTCCTTTTTATTCTTCGTAACAAGGGATGGCTCAACGGGTAGGGTAGAGGAGATGGATATATATTTGAAATGGAGATGATATAAAAACAAACTACATCAAAAAAATTTTAAGAAAAATTGCTTTGTGAACTGGCATAAATGAAAGCATTAATTGTTATCTACCCACCCCTAATTTATAGGTAAGGAAATAGGTTCAGACTGGGGATGTGGCCAAGCCCACACTTCTGGTATGTGATGGAGTTGGAACTAGGATCCAGGTATCCGGATCCCTAGGCGGTTGTTTCTATTTCACTAGCCTGCCTTCTTTTACTCCAGACAAATGCAGGGCAGCCAAGGGTTGAATCCATTGGGATCTTTAAACTGTCACACTCACAAGGGCCTGACTCATTCTGAGAAAATCGGTGCCATCATCTGGCCCCATGACACCTGGCCTTGCACATCCCTCCCCGCCTGGCCCTGGACCCAGTTTCTTAGTCATGTATCACTGATTTTTCCCATCTCCCTTTTCTATCAACAGTTTTATTCTTTTCCCAGGGCACTCAGCAACTATTACTATGGTCAACTTTTACGAGACACTTACTACCTGTGTGACCTTGGCAAGTCATTCAATCTTATTGCCACAAACAAACAAACAAAAAACAAAACCAGAACATAAAATGTGGTCACTGGAAGCAGCTTTAGATCGTAGATTATTAGAGCTGGAAAAAGGAACCTTAGAGATTACCCTAGTGACTAGGATAGGGAACCTGTGGACTTGAGGCCACATGTAGCCCTCTAGGTCTTGTGAGGCAAAAAAAATAAGAATAATTATGATAATAACAAATGTTCTGTGAAGTGTGGAGTCAGTCAAAGGGCTGCTCTTGAGGACCTACAGGACCCCGTGTGGCCTTGAGGCTGCAAGCTCCCCACCCCTTCCTAGTCCAACAGCTCCATTTCAGAAATGAAGAGACTGAGGCCCAGAGAGGGGAAGGGTCTGTTCTAAGGACACACAGCCATACCGAATTTCCAATGACCCCACATCCAGGGCTTTTTCTGTTGGGAGGGAAAGGGGTTGGAGGGTCTCAGGGACTGATGACAGCAGTGGATGCCTAGACCCTGAGTAGCCTGTGTGGACGCGGTTTCCTTGGTAGTGACAGAAACAAATCTGAGGTCAAAGGCTAATAATATCTTAGACAGAAACCTGAGTTAGGGCTTTTCCCCGACACGTTGGCCAGGCCTGACATGACCTACCCCCTCTCTCCGCGGGGAGAAGCGCCAAGGGACGAAGAGGCCAGGTGCCTGCCACCAGCTGCCCCAGAGACTCAGAGGATATTTCCAGATTCCAGATGCCCTGGGGTGGGAAGGGATGGGGAGGGGGAGCGGGGAGAAGTGGAGGTGATGTTGCCAAGGACGCTTGATTTTGTTTGCCCAGCCTGGGGCCTCCGCCTCTGCAACCTGGCCCAGCTCTTGGATTCCTAGGGCCTTGTGACAAGCCCTGAACTTCCAGAAATGAGCTTCCTGGGGATCAGAAGTTCCCCCTTCCAGCCCAGACCCCTCACCATGCATGTCCTTCCTCCTTCCTTTGCCCTTGGAGGTGTCCAGAGACCCCAAACTGCATTTCTCACTCCCTACCCCCTACTGAAGCCAACTCAAGCTGACCACGGGGTACGCAGCTTGAGCTGAGCCCACTCTGACTAGACCCTCTACAGAATCGTCACTGTCCTATTCATGTAAGGAAGGGGATCTGGCCTGGGGGGGAAGGGGTGCAGCTCAGAGCTTGAATGTCCTCCATCCTCCCAAGATTCTTCAGGTATTCAAGGCTTCTAGGTGATATCGTAGCTACAAGTGCTCGGCCAGGCTTCATCAAGGGTTGAATCCTTCCTCAGTCACTTACTAGCTACGTAACCCTGAGCAAGTGATTTATATGTTCCCCCTCAGTTGTCTCATCTATTAAATGGGGATATTAATAGCACCTATTTCACAGGAGTGTTGTGAGGACCAAATGAGCTAATACATGTAAAGAGCTTTGCAAAGCTCAAAGCACAGTATAAATGTTAACGACTACTATTATTGTTCAAGGGGCTTTCATGTGGAAGAGGGAGGAGGAGTGTTCTTTTTAGTCCCAGAACCAAGAACAGTGGATAGGAGTTATAAAGAGCCAAAAAGGAAAAAGCAGGGGGCGGGGTGAAACCCCAACAAAAAGGGCTATTCAAAAGCAAATTGGGTTCCTAAGAAGGTAATGGGTTCCCCCTCCAATGGCAGTCATCAGACAGGCTTGACGACTCTTAGTGTTGGATGTAGGATAGTAGGGAATTTCTTCTGGGTATGGGGTGACCTAGATGGCCACTGAGGTAAATCCCCAACTGCCTGTGATTGGGTGAGGGAGCACAAGCCCATAGGAGGATTCCAGAGACCTGGGTTCTAGGTCTACCTCTGACACAGTCTTGCTACATGGCCTTGCCCTAGTGGCCCTCCCTATCTTGGGTCTCATTTGCAAAACTTCTTCTCAGCTCTGACATTCTATGAGCCTCCCAGTGAGTGGGCACGAAGGTTTTGGCAGCCTGGGAAACAAAGGAAGCCCCTGAGGTGTGTATGTGTGGGGGTGGGAGGAGATGACTGACTCAGGGAGGGTGGAGAGCTGACTCTCCAGTTGCCAAGGAAACAGATGAAGGACAGCCCTGTATTGTGTCTTCCACCGTCTCCAGGACAACCCGGTGGGGACCTAACCCAAGTGAGGCTTAGTGGAGGCCAAATTGAAAGGAAAGACCAGAAATGGAAGATGTCACCAACAAACACACAAAAAGCCCAGTCATCAGGGAATTTATGTTCTAAGCAGGGGAATTCAGGTGGGTAATCAGCCTGGAAAGATGGATGGGATTATGAAGGATTTTAAATGAAAACAGAAAAGTCTGGGCAATAGTGGTCCATCTATTGATGCTTTCTGAGTGACATCTTGGATTGGTGACATAAAAGTTTCCATTAGAGTGGTGTGTGGTAAGTGGATCAGAGAAAGAGTTGGGGTGCAAGGAGCCTAGTCAGGAGACCAATGACCTGGAAGAATCCTCAGCAATTATCTAGCCCCTGCTCCTTGCCTTATAGACTAGAGAAGGGAAGCCACCAGTCCAAGATCAGGAAGCTAAAAAGCAGTGAACCAACTCAAACCCAGGTCTCCTGATCCACAAACCAGGCCCTGTTCTACAATACTCACTAAGGTATCAATAGGTCCATGATTACTCAACCATTATGAGCCTCAGCTTATTCTCTGTAAAATGAAAGTGCAGGTAGGTGGCACAGTGGATAGAGTCAGGAAGATCTGAGTTCAAATTTGGCCTCAGACACTTACTAGCTGTATGACCCTGGGCAAGTCACTTTACCGTGTTTGCCTTAGTTTTCTCATCTGTAAAATGAGCTGGAGAAAGAAATGGCAAATCACTCCAGAATCTTGGTCAAGAAAATTCCAAATAGAGTCATGGAGAATCAGTCATGACTAAAAAAAAAAAAAGATTGAGCAACAACAACAAAAATGAAGGTATTAGACTAAGTGATGTCCAAGATCTCTCAAGTCCTAAAAGTCCTTGTTCTAAGTCTCCTTCCAGCTCTGCCATTCTGTGTTCTGAGGTCTTCCCCATCTCTCATATTCCATATTTTAAGGTTTCTTTCATCTCCATGTTCTACAGTCCCTCCCAGCTTTTAATATGCTGTGTTTTAAGGTCCCTTCTAGCTCTGATATTCTGTATTCTAAGACCCTTTGCAATTCGAATTCAACTCAATTTGATTTATCATGCATAGTATCTGCTACATGCAAGGCATTACATTCAGAACGTTCTGTGTTCTAAAGCCCTACCACTACCAGTATTCTCAGGTTAGGGCCTTAAGACACCCTTCAGCTTCAGTTTACAATTCAATTCAGTCTAAAACTGATCAACCTATTTTTATTAAATTCCCCACTGAGTGCAAAGCCATGTCCCAAGTGCTATGATAACAGGCCACAGTGACCTTGGATTATTCACTGTCTACTTCTATGTCAGATACCTTGGAATGCCCCCTAAATTCTTATCTTTGTTTGTTATTTTGTTTTGTTTTTCTGGTGGAAAGAGCATGTGATTCAGAGTCAGAGGAACTGGATTCAAATCTTAACTCTGCCACTCATTGTTTATGATTCTGAATAAGTTAATCCACTTTTCCCTGATTATTTCTTCAGCCATAAGAATGTCCAGACTAGATGACATCTCATCCCTTTCCATTCTAAATATATTAGCTTCTTTTGATCCAGAGCATCACTGTCCTTCGGATCACCCAGGTTCACAACCTCAATATTATCCTGGATTTTCTCTCCCTTACCCTGAATATCTAACCAATCACCTAATCTTGTGTCTTACCTCCACAACATCTGTATTTCTCTCCTCTGTCTCACAAGGCCCTCACTCTAGTTCAAGCCTTATTACATCTCACCTGGACTGTCACAATACTTTCCTAACTGGTCTCCCTGTTTTCATTATATATGCCCTTTCCAATCCATCCTCCACACAGCTGCCAAATAAACTCCAGTGGCTCCCTATTGCCTTTTGAACCAAATATAGACTCCTCTGTTTGACATTTAGAGGTCTTTACATCCTGACCCCAACCTACCTTTCCAGCTTTTTTATATTACTCTCCTTCCTGCATTCTATGGTCCAGTCAGATTGCTCTTCCTGCTGTTCCTTACACACAACCTTCCTCTCCTTTCTCCATGCCTTTATATTAGCTGTCTTCTAAACGTGGAATGCCCCCCTCCTCAGCTCTGACTCTCAGAATCCTCGCTGCCCTCAAGGCTCAGACAAAACACCACCTTATTATAAACAAAATCTTTCTGCCAGATGCTAGCACTCTCTCCTCCAAATTTACTATATCTATCTATAATATGTTTGTGTGGATGGATAGATGGATGGATGAATAGATAGATAGATAGATAGATAGATAGATAGATAGATAGATAGATAGATAGATAGATGGATGGATGGATGGATGAATAGATGGATGGATGAATAGATAGATAGATAGATAGATAGATAGATAGATAGATAGATAGATAGATAGATAGATAGATAGATAGACAGATGGATAGACAGATGGATGGATGGATGGATAGATAGATGGATAAATAGATGGAGAGATAGATGGAGAGAGAGAGAGAGAGAGAGATAGGAAGGGAGGGAGGGAAGGAGGGAGGGAAGGAGAGAAGGGGAGAGAAAGAGAGAGAGAGATTTACTTATGTACATCCCCTCACCCCAGAGCACGTTCCCATTGCCTAGCACATAAAAAAAAGACAAAAATGAACCCATAATTTCATGGGTATAAGGAGCTCCCAGGTAAGGAATTCTCTCTCCTAATGTAGACCCCAACCTTAGAGACTTTCCTGGAGCCCTGAGACTTTAAAATGTATTGCCTGTATATGTCAGTGGTGGGACTTGAATACAATTCTTCCTGGCTTCCAGGCAGGGTCTCTCTCCACTTTCTCACATTGTGTGGGATATAGTGCTCACTTTAACAAATAATTGTTGTTTGATTGATCAATATATTCTATGATTCTATTCTAGGTAAATGGAATAGGAAATGATTTTCTAATCTTTATGTGTGAATATTTCCCAAGCTCTCTCCCCTTCTTTCTACCAGTTCTCAGGAGGCACAGGATAGGAATCCCAAATACAGATCTTTTCTCCTAGGAGAAAGAGAGAGGAGAGAGGCCAGGCTAGACGCTGGGGCCAGTAAACAATGCAACATGAGCCCCAGTTGGCTGGCCACGGGGTCAGGGTCCACCTGGTCCAATGTCTAGGCCAGATTTACCAAAATGTCCTCATGAGCTCAGCATCCAGGAAGCTTGGGGAAGGCCAGCTGGACCCCCAGGACAGAGGTGGGGGGAGGGGGGAGGAGGACAGGAGAGGATATTTTTAGCCCAATTGCCTGTATTGGCTATCTCTGGACAGAGGCCCAGAAAACTGAGCAGGGGAAGAGGAAAGAGAGGGTGGGGGCGGCTGACCAGAAACACAAAGGCGCACATTCAAATCCCAGCTCTGAGCCTTAAGTGGCTTGGAGCAAAGCGTTTCACCTTTCTTCCTTCTCTGTAAAATTAGGAATTTGGCCCAGATATTGGCTAAGGGCCCTTCTAGCTCTAAATCCTATGATCCTATGATACCATAAGTCCCTTTCCCCTCTCTGAGGCTCAGTTTTCTCATCTGTAAAATGGAGATTATAGGATCATAGATTTAATAACTGCTGCACTCTCTATGCCTCAGAGTTATTATAAGGAACATATTTTGCAAACCTTAAAGCACTACAGAAATGTAAATTCTTATTACATTGGAGGTCCTGAGAGACAACTGCCAAGGGAGACCCCCAAACCCAGGTTCTGTAAAGTCAGCAGGTTGTGCTGATCCCTCTCTTTTTCCTTTCCCACAAGGCATCAGGGCCAAGGCACAGAGAAAACCCAGGCCCTTTCTCTCCCAGCGTCCCCCACCCCTACTTCTGCTCCCAATCTTTCTTTTCTGCCCCATAAAAACTAGCCCTTCTTGCTTTCATTATGCCTTGGCAGAGCACCCAACTGAAAAGGATGGATAAATCAATCCTCAGAAGTTATTCATCCCAGGTAACATATGGGAGCATAGAAAGAGCATTGACATGGAGATAAGAGGACCGAGGTTCAAATCCTAGAGCTGCCCTTCCTACCAGTATGGCCTTGGATAAGTCATCTCTCTGAATCTCAGCTATAAAGGGAACTCTAACTAGGTCCCTTCTTAGGGGAACTCCAAGGTCCCTTCCAACTATAAACACTATGATCCTATAATGTGTTACTTCTTCCAGTGAGGAAGAGGTCAATCATAGGGGATTTCAGACTAACAGTATTGAGGGATGGGGGAAGGAGGATGATACCTTGGGGTAAGGAGACCTTCTTGTTCATTCATTTGTTGCTGTTTAGTCATTTTCAGTTGTGTCCAACCCTTTTGGGGTCTTCTTGGCAAAAACACTGGAGTGGTTTGTCACTTCCTTCTCCAGATCATTTCACAAGTAAGGAAACTGAGGCAAACAAGGTGAAGCGATTTACCCAGAATCACCCAGCTAGTAAGTGTCTGAGGCTAGATTTGAACTCAGGTCTTTCTGACTCCAGGCCCAGCACTCTATCAATTGTGCCACCCAACTGCCCCTGTTCCTCAAGTCACTCTCCAGCTGGCATCCCTGCCCAACCACCCACTAATCCAAAGAGGGAAATCATTGTTTCTCCGAATCCCCACAATGGGGGCCCTTATGCTTACTCAGCTCCCATTTTTAAGATAGATAGATAGACAGACACACAAATAGACAGACAGAGACAGACAGTCTGACAGAGAGAGAGAGAGAGATATAGAGAGAAATTTATTTATGTTAGCAGTTCTCAACCTGTGGGTCTCAACCCCTTTGCACATTTTTCCAATGGTCTTAGGAACCTCCTTTATCGGTCTCCAGGAGGGTCCTCCCACATGCAGATACGCCCACATACGAGTATTAAAGGGTCTCAGCATTATGAACGTTGAGAACCACTGACTTATGTACATGCCCTCCACTTCAGGAAATCTCTGTCTCCTCAGAAAGTATACAAGCATCAGTTTTTCCATAACATCTGTAACCTGTATCTCCTCTTCTCTACCCATTGGATCACCACCATACTTCAGGACCTCGCCAGTTCTGCCTGGAGGAGTCTCCTATGTGATCTCCTTCCACGATTCCATTCCCTCCCAACCCCCATTCATCTTCTATGCGGCTGCCAAAATGATCCTCCTAATGCAAAGCACAGATAAGAAACCTTCAATGGCTCCCCATTGCCTCCAGGACACAATGGAAATTGCCCCAAACTGGCATTTAAGCCCTCCACAATCTGAGTTACAACCCACCCCAGCTCCACTACTAGCCGTTCAACAGGTTCACCCCATTTCCCACAACCATGCAGGTCAGCCCCCATACACTCCATCCCCAACTCCACCTCAGAGAATCCTTACCCGTGTCCATGCCTCAGTTCAAGTGCCACCTCCTTTCTGAAGCCTTCCCTAACCTTGCAGTGATTTATTAGTCCTCTCTCCCTCCTCAAATGCCCAGGATCAAAGATTTGGAGCTGGAATGGATCTTAGGCACCCAACCTCTCTCATTTTTTACAGATGAAGAAATTGAGGAAGAAGTAGTGAATGGAAGAGGTGGGATTCAGACCCAGAAGCCCAGGTCATTTGACTCCACATACAGTACTTTTTCTATTGACCCCCTCAGCAGCCCTTAAATGACCATGAATCACATTTATTAAGGCCTATATTATATCTTCCCCTCCTTCATGTAATTCTTTGAAGACAGAGACTCAGAGGTTGTTTTGTCTTTGTTATGTCCACAGGGTCCAGTCCAGTTCAGAGGAGGTGCTTAATAAATGTTTCCAGCTTTGAATGGGAGATGGACTCAGGATCAGGAAAACCTGAGGTCAAATCCTGCTTCTGATACATGCTTTGTAGTCATGGGTAAGTTCCTTAACCTCTCAGCATCAAAGTCCGAAGTGCTGCCCTAACCTGGTTAAAATGTCATTAGGAAAAGTTCGATAAAATAAATTAAAATACAATAAAACATATATAATGTTAATTTGTGGTTGTCCAAGTCAATATACAATGCTCAGGGGTGGTCTCTATTTGAGTCTGACACCACTGCTATTCAAGTCCCCAAGACTATGCTTTGCAAGAGAAAGCCACTGATGATGCAAAGTTCCCTATATCAATGAAATCACAGATTCAGTCCCTCTCCTAAAGGGAATAATCCTTGAAACAACCTTAAGTCCTTCCCTAAATCAGCACTCCAGAGGCCCTAGGTCCTCTGACCTAAGAGTTTTTTTGAAATTGAACCAAGATGGGGGCAGTTAGGTGGCAAGAAGAGACTATAGCACCAGTCCCTGAAGTCAGGAGGACTTGAGTTCAAATTATGACCTCAGAGATTTACTAACCCTGTGGCCCTGGGGCAAGTCACTTAATCCTGATTGCTAGAAAGCAAGAAAGCAAGCAAGAAAGAAAGAAAGAAAGAAGGGAGGGTGGGAGGGAGGAAGGAAGGAAGGAAGGAAGGAAGGAAGGAAGGAAGGAAGGAAAGAAGGAAAGAAGGAGGAACAAGTTCCCACGTGAAATCTCTTCTAGATTAGAAAGTTCAAGCCCCTCATTTTTCTGAAAAGGACACTAAAGGCCAGCAAAGGGAAATGTCTTAGCCAAGGCCAAATAGTAATGATAGAGACAGGATTCAAATCCAGCACCCTTGGCTCCTCCGTGCATTGGCCCTGGAAACCTTGTTTTGTGGATGGTCCTTGGGGAGGACTTGGGCCTGGTAGAAAAGTACAAGGGAGCTCTGCTTTACCCATCCACAGCAGTTCTGGGCGGCCAGGGAGCTGGGAGCTGGATGAAGGGGTCAGGGCTGTTGTTGGAGTGGCATCCTTTGTTGGAATCCTTTTTCTCAAAGTCAGCTGGATGCATCCAGTTCAACGCTCCTTTCTGGCTTCCCTCCACCCACCCCCAGCCTCTACCTGCCCTGCTCTCCAAAACTCTGACCTGCACCCTTGCCTTTAGTCTCTGATCTCTGGAAACGGCCTTCCTTCTATAGAAGGTGAAAGCGAGGTAGGAGCCCAAGGACTGGAAGGGATCCCTCCCACTCTGAGTCTCTTAAACACAATGGGTGTCCCTCTCATGCCCCAACTTCCCGCTAGAAGTGTCTAAGCGTCCCGGGTCCCGATCGTCCAGGGTTGTAGAAGCTAGCTGCCCCTAGTTCCACTCCCCACCCACACCCATCTTGTAGCAGCTCCCTAGAGTCTAGGGAGGGGTCTTAGAAAACATCAAGTGCACACCCCGCCCTCTCCTTCCCATTTAAAAATAGAGGAGGAAACTGAGGCTTAAGGAGCTGCAGTGAAACAGTTAGATAGTGGCATTTTGGGAACTGGAATCCAGAGGCTTGGACTCCGGCGCTCTTGCCTACACGGCCCTTCACTTCCCAGGCTGCGGCTGGGGGTGGGGAGGGGGTGCTTCTATCCAGGATTTCCCCTCAGGTCAGGGCTAAGTACAGACACGTCAGTCTTCTCAGCCCCCGCCAGCTGCCACCCCCTCCCTCTGGGGGTTGAGTCTGAGCTGGCAGAGCCTGGGGAAGGGGAGATCGAGGAGGGGGAGGGGGAGAAAAGGGGGAGAAAGGAGGAGGAAGGACAGGGGGCGGAGCCGGGCTCGCGCGCCAGAGCCCGGACATAAATAGGCGGGGCTGGGGCTCTTCGGGAGATCAGCCCGAGTAGAAGCGAAGGCAACTGGTTGAGGAGAGTCAGCCGGATCGGAATCCAAATCTGAGTCCGTGTGTGTCAGTCCCTACGGGAGGTGAGTTTCGCAGAGCTCGCTGGGAAGGGAGGGTAGATTCCCAAAGCCTCTACCTTGCCCACTGGTGCCCTGGTGCCAGGGTCTGGTGTAGGACAGAGTAAGACAGAGAGACTCGCTCAGTTTGGTGGCCCGGGATCTTCGAGTAGGGATCTTGCAGTGGCCTGGGGTCCTAGAAGGGACGAGACGGTCCTGAGAGCTAAGGGGTGTGTACTGAACCCAGACTGGTCCTAAATCGTGTGTGTGTGTGTGTGTGTGTGTGTGTGTGCGCGTGTGTGTGTGTGTCGGGGATGGATGCAGCCCGAAACGGCTCAGGGTTCTGACCGTGGCTACTTTTACTGACCGACGCAAAAGTCTGTGCGTATTGGTGGCGGTGCAGGGAGAGGGGTGGATAGATCTGGGAAAGGTCTTCTGGACCTAGGGTAGGAACTGCCCAGGGGCAGCCCCAAGGTCGGGGTCTTAGCTCAACCTTCCCCTCTCCTCTTTTCCTCTCCTCTCCTTCGTCCGGGTTCCCTCCTGCCCAGTCTGCTACGGGCGTTGAGCACGATGACTCTGAATCGTGGGGCTCAGCGGCGCTGCGGAGACCGTCGGCGGGGCAGCACGCCCTTCCTTACCCAGCAACACCTGCATCGCCGCAGCATGCCAGTGGACGAGCGAGACCTTCAGGCGGCGCTGCCCTCGGGCCCCTTGGGCCAGCTGTCCAACCTGGTGCGGCGCCCGGCGGGCAGCCCCAGGGAACCCAGCGACTGCTGGGCCTCGGGCTCCTCGGACTCCCTCACGTCTTCAGGCAGCGAGTCCGACAGCCACCTGTACAAGGTGATACTTCTGGGCGAGCGCGGGGTGGGCAAAACCAGCCTGGCACGCATCTTTGGCGGCGTCGAGGACGGCCCTGAAGCCGAGGCCGCTGGTGAGTAGGGAGCGCAGCCAGGAGAGACGGGGCAAGACTGGGGAAGAACGGGAGAGAAGAGTGACAAGCTGGGGGCTCGGGGGAGACTGAACAGAGAGTATGAAAAAGTATTGGGATAGAAGACTTGGAAAGAAAGGGGAGAAAAAAAGAGTGACGATTGTAAGCTCCTGAAGGGCAGGAACTGGTCTTCGTTTTATCTTTAGCGTAAAGTCTACACTTAGCAGACGACCAAGTGCTGGTTGTATTGAACCCAATTAAGATGGGAAGGATCTCGGGAAAGAAAGGAGGGAGGCCCTTAGAGTCTTCATGCAGAGGCTGGCTGGCCATTTGCTGGGGATCCTGTAGAGATTTCCAATCGTAGAGAGATTGAGAGTTGCCAGAGTCCCTTCCCACCCTGAGATTACGGGAAAAGGGAGAAAAGTATGAAGTGTGAAGTGGAGTGAGGGAAATGCTTTTGGGAGGGAGGCTGGACTGGCTAGGAGAAAACTCAGATTTGAATCCTATCTCTGCAATGAAATTACTGAATGACCTTTGACAAATAACTTCCTTTCTCTGGTCCTGAGTTTCTACTCTCTAAACAGAGGGGGTGGGTTAGAATCTGATCTCTAGACAGGTTTCAGGTCACTCCGAGGTGTGACATTCTGGAATTCTTAAAAGAGAGAAGAACTGGAGAAGATAAACTCCCAGGCTTATAGAAGGGCTTTGTACCAGTTTGTCCATCTGTCTGTCCATTCTTCTGTTAGGGATGTTGAGGCTGTGAGAGGGGATGGTGTATGGGAAGAGCATCCCTAACTTTCTTGGAGTGAGGTGGGGACAAAACTCACCCTACTCCCCAGGCTTTGGGGCTAAAATGATATCCTGGGTGTTGTTGATAGACTCCCGGAATCTGGAGTCATAGAATTTAGAGCTCATAGGGGCTCTTCCTTTGAGAAGGAAGGATAAAAAACAACACTGAGACTTCAGAGATTATCTAGTCTAAACCCTCCTTTGGCAGATCAGGAAACTGAGGCCCAGGGAGGAAAAGGTGATTTGTCAGAGTTCATAATGACAGTAAGAGAAGAGACAAGATTTCAGCTGAGGTCTTCTGATTCCAAATCCATTATTCTTAATAAAGGCTTGTTGACTGACTGCTTGATCTTTCCACTGTACCTTTTCGAAGAGGTCCATGGTTGCAGGGAGCTGCCTTCCAGTGGCTTCCTGGGTAAGTTTAGTGGCATTGAGTCTCCATTTCCGACCATGGACCTCTTCCCTGAAAGCTACAGCACCGGGTAGCACTCTGAGTTCGGGGTATTGGCTGATGGCAGATAGGATCTGGCAGAAGGGGCTATGGATATTGCACGTCCAACCAGCTCAGCCTAGTACAAGTCAGTAGCTGTGACTTTCCAGGTATTGGGGAAGGGGGAAGGATAGTAGCTTTCAGAAAGTACAGGGACAATATCCCCCAAATTTAGACCTGCCTATACTCTCTACTGGACAGTCACAACTCAGTGGATAGAGGACTGGATCTGCTATTAGAAAGATGCCTCTTCCTGAGTTCAAATCCAGCCTCAGACACTTACTAGCTGTGTGACCCTGGACAAGTCACTTCACTCTGTTTGCCTCAGTTTCCTCATATGTGAAATGAGCTGGAAAAGGAAATGGCAAACCACTCCAGTATCTTTGCTAAGAAAAACCCAAATGGGATCACAAAAAGTCAGACATGATTGAACAACAACTCTCTACCACTCGGGCTAGCAGAACATTTTCTTTATGCTTTAATGGGAGCACCTCAGTCTGTGCCAGCTAGCCAGGCTAACCCAGGCAGGAGCCAGCTTAGCACAGTAGAGAGAATACTGCTAGAGTTGGTGTCAAGAAATCCTGTGTTCAAATCATGCCTTAGACACCGAATAGTTTTATGGCCCTGAGCAAGGCACTTCATTTTTCCACTTTGGAATCTGGAGTCATAGAATTTAGAGCTCATAGAGAACTCTTTGAGAAGGAAGGATAAAAAAACAACACTGAGACTTAAGAGATTATCTAGTCTAAACCCTCCTTTGGCAGATCAGGAAACTGAGGCCCAGGGAGGAAAAGGTGATTTGTCAGAGTCCAGGCCCCAGTTTCCTCATCTAAAAATTGAAGGGGTTACTTAGATTCAGGCTTTTGAAGGCCCTTCTAGTTCTCAGTCTGTGATCCTATGCTTTCCTCTTAGGGCCTCAGTAGGCCACAGTGGGAGGGATAATTCTGAGAACCCAGGAAATTCTTGGTCCATAAAGCAGAGGTGGCAATGAGTTTTCCCATCCTCTAGACCCTGCCTGTGTGGGGCTATTATTAGTCAAATAAGCAGGGGTCCCATTGTCCTAGGGAGAAGTGGGGGCTGGTACTGTATATCACTCACCATGGATCACACTGGAACAATGAAAAGTGGCTGGCTTTCGTATGACAGAGCGTATTTACGTTACTTGCATGTGACACCATGTATCATCAGCAACAGTGGCCGGGATCATGGGAATAATAAGGAAAAGGGATGGGGGCAGGGAGGTTAGGGGTCCAAGTGTAATAGAAAACAGATGGATAGAGGGGAGGTTAGGGGTCCAGCTATAATAAGCAACAGAGGAATAGGGAGTTGGATGGGGAGTTTAGGAATTCAGCTATAATAGAAAACAGGAATAGATAAGGAGTTTAGGGATCTAGCAATAATGGAAAACAGGGATGGATAAAGAGGTTAAAGGCACTGCTGTAACTGGAAACAAGGGAACAGATAAGGAGGTTGGGGAACTCATCCAATCCAACAAGCGTTTTTGAGTACCTACTATTTGCTGGGCATTGAGGGTAAAAAGATAAAGAGAGAGTCTGCCCTCAAAGTGGGCCAATTTATGAGAAATAGACATAGGGTGGAGGCTAGGAGGCTGACTATGAGTGTGTGTGTGTGTGTGTGTGTGTGTGTGTGTGTGTGTGAGTGTGTGTGTGTGTGTGTGTGTGTGTTGCTTACAGGTCTTGCTATAATTGAAAACACAAGACAGAAGAGGGAGAAAGAAGGGAGATTAAGGAACCATTTCACACAGGAATTGGTGGGAGATGGGGACAGTCAGGGGTCTTGTACTACATCCAGGATGCATACATTGCCTTTCCTTTCTCTGTGAGGTGCCAATAACGACCTTATTCTCTGGGCATGTCTTTTCCTAGGCAATACCTATGACCGCTCCATTGTAGTGGATGGAGAAGAGGCTTCCCTTGTGGTGTTTGATATCTGGGAACAGGTAAGACTCCAAACCAAGAGTGGGAGAGCCAGGGGTAGGTAGCAAGGAGATTTACTGGGACAGATGGACCTTCTTGGCTGCTGGTGGAAGGATGCTTATCCAGGCTGTCACAGGATGTCCCTGGGTGTGAACATAATGTCCCAGAGACCTGGACTTAGGACCATAGGATTTTAGAACTGGAAGGACCTTTGAGTTCACCTAGTCTGCCCCATTCCCTCCTTTTATAGATGAAGAAATTGAAGTCCAGAAAGAAGTATCACATAGGTGCTGAGGTTTAAACTCACAACTTCTAACTTCAAGCCAAGTACTTTTGCATTAAAGCATACCAATTTATGGAATCCTAAATTGCTTCAGTGTTCCATTTCCCCTTCTTTCTCTCTTTATGTCCCCCCTCCCCCAAGCATTTGAATCTAAGTGCTTTTTATCAAAGCTGAAACATTAGGGGCAGCTAGGTGGTACAGTGAATATAGCACATGCCCTGGAGTCAGGAGAACATGAGTTCAAATGTGGCCTCAGAACCTTAACACTTCTAGCTATATGACCTTGGCCAATCAAAGCTGAAACATTTCCAAGTTAGGATCAGGAAATAGTTTGCTGGTGTGAGCTAGTTCCCTTTTGGGATCCCAAAATTCTCCTCTTCCACTTTGCCCAAAAAAATTCTGAAGCAGGGCTTTCTATGGAACATAGAGGGGGCCACTGTCCTTCTCACTTTAGGTCCCAAACCCTCCCTCCCTCCTTTTCTCATTCTACTCTCCTCAATTCACTGTCTGAAACTGATGATATTGACTGAAAGGCAACAAGGACCCAAAGGACTAGCTAGCCTCACACCACTGAACAATCCCCTTACTGTCTCTGGAGCTCAGTTTCCTCTGCAGGATAAGGGGGCTATAACTTCTAGCTTGTATAGTTTATGTGGATTTATAACAGTGCTTTGAAAGCACATAACACTTTTTATATACATGACTTCAAAATGCAAGAGCTCAGGATTTGAAATCAGGAGCCCTGTGTTCAAATCCCAGCTCTGCCACTTACTTGGCTATGTTACTCTAGGCAAGTTTCTGCCCCTCTGAGCCTCATCTATAAAATAGGAATAATTCTACTTGTACAACCTACATCAGAGTTGTAAGGAGAACATTTTGTAAAGCTAGAAATGTGATAGTGATAGTTCCTAAGCAGGACCCTGGGACAGGTAGGGCAAGTAGAATTATCCCCATTTTATAGATTAAGAAATTGAGAATCAAAGAGGGAAAGTGATTTACCTGAGGTCACATAGCAAAGGAATAGAGCCAGGACAGAAGGAAGACTCTCAAATTCTTTTCCAGGACTAGATGGTCTCTAAGCTGAGGATGAGAACTGGGTCTTAGCTAAATTGCTTGCACAAAGCAGATACTTTTAAAGTGTTTGTTGTGTGATACCTTATAACTTGTAACATTTTGTGTTCCAGCATTCTGTGTTCTAAGGTCCCTTCCAGTTTTAACATTCTATGATTAGATGAGATAAGTCTTATATTTGAAGAGAAAAACATACCGGCTGTTCATCCTCCCCTGGCTGCCTGGGAGAAATTCCACAGTCTAGCAGCAACTAAGGAAGGAGCAGCCAGGTCAAGGGCAGGTGGGAAGTTGATTCTGTGACCTAAAGGGTGAATTTTCTCCCCTATTAGGATGAGAGTCAGTGGCTGTCCAATCACTGCATGAAGATGGGTGATGCCTATGTAATTGTGTACTCGGTCACTGACAAAGTCAGTTTTGAGAAGGCCTCAGAGCTGCGCATTCAGCTTCGGCGTGCCCGCCAATCAGAGGACATCCCCATCATCCTTGTGGGCAACAAAAGTGACCTGGTCCGATCCAGAGAAATCTCTGTGGATGGTAAGCCTGCCACTCTGGGAGTTGAGGCCCCAAGCCTGGGATTCAAACCCCAGCAATTGCATGGTTAAAAGACAGGGACACCCCCCCCCCCCATTCCTCCGCCCCGGGGACCGCCGAGTTTCTAAATATAAGACAGAAAAATGCTGGCTGAAGTCAGACTGCCTCTCTCGGCACGTCCGTTCAGAACAGTGCTCTGTGGGAGGTTGAGGGCTTGGTGGGGATGGGAGAAAACCAGAGCAAGGCTTGGAAGTGGGGGTGGGGTTGAGTAGAGGAAAGGATAGGTCTAAAGGAGGGAGCCAGGGAAAAGCAGAAGGTGGTTTACTTTGGTAAGCCTGATGAAAGAACTTCCTCTGAGAGGTTATAGGATCAGAGCTAGGAGAGACCACAGAGATCATCTGATCCAATTTCCCCCTTTTACAGATGAGGAAACTGAGGCCTAGGGCAGTTAAGTGACTTGCCCAAAGATACACAGGTAGTAAGTATCAGAGGTGACATTTGAATCCAGGTCCTCTGATGCTAGAAACCAGTATTCATTCTTTGACCTTACAAAGACATGACAGAGACTCAGCAGCCCTCAAGGAGTTTACATACATCTAACGGGGAGAAAAGCATGTATACAAACATCTATAAAACAAAGGAGAGGGAGACAATAACAAGAATCTCTTTTTCACACCAGCTCTGGGAGATACTTAGTATCCATGTGGTTATTTACATTTTATTTTCCCTATTTTTAAGGCTACTCAGAGAAAGGAAGTCATTTTACTTACCCAAGGTCACATGTTTAGTAAATGGCAGCATTGCTGAGACTTGAACCCAAGTCTTCTCAGTGTCCATTCTAGTGTTCTTTCTCTTATACCATGAGAGAAATGAGAGAGACAGAGACTGAAAAATAGAGAGATGGAGATAGAAACAGACGGAAATAGAGAGGCAGTCACAGAGAGACAGAGACAGAGAAATAAAGAGATGGAGACAGATGGACAGAGAGACAGAGAAAAGGACAGAGAGATATGTCACAGAGAGATAGACAGTCACAGAGACAGAATCAGAGACAGAGAGATGGAGATGGAGACAGACAGAAATACAGAAACAGAGAGACAGTAACAGAGAGACAGAGACAAAAGGAGAGAGAGAGAGAAAGAGAGAGAGAGGGAGAAAGAGAGAGAGAGAAAGAGAGAGAGACAGAGACAGAGACAGAGAGAGAGAAAGAGAGAGAGAGAGAGGGAGAAAGAGAGAGAAAGACAGAGAGAAAGACAGAGAGAAAGACAGAGAAAGAGAGAAAGACACAGAGAGAGAGAGAGAGAGCACTCAGGACCTCACCATCTCCCCTGCTCATTATTACCAGAAGTTACTCTAAAGGTGTCAGTCCAATGGGAAAGGGAACCATCAGTGCCCAAATGTTTTGCTTTCCAAGAAAGTCCCAACTACAGACTGACAGACAGATGTAAATGCCCTGCAACCTTTAAAGCATTATATATGCTGGTTATTAATAACCATTAATAATTATTAGTAATTTATTATTGTTATTATTACAATTGGGAGAGGGACTGTGTAGAACTCTCTGGGAGAGCTAGAAATACCCCAGAATTTGAGTTCGAACCATGGAGTAGCTCTGAGCAACATGGAATTTAGGACTCAGGGGGAAAGTGGGACCCACTAAAGAGGGAAAATTGTGTCATTTGTTTATGGGCTCCTGTGAGCATTTGGTGACTTTTGCATTTCCTGTGGGAATAACTGTCCTACAACTCCCCCCACCTCCAAATTCAAAACTAAGAAATTTGAGCAGCAAGAATTCACTTTCCCCTGAATATCGGATAGTCAGATACGGCTTCATAGAGAAAGTGTCTAAATTGGGTCTTGAAGGAAGGGAGCATCATTAGCATATGGAAATGGAAGGAAAGTAAATGTATTCCAACCATGGAGGGTCAAGTGAACAAAAGTATGGAGACTGGCGAGGGCAGAGTGACAGAGTGGGGAGTAGTTCAGTCTGGCTGGAACACAGATTATTCAGAGAGGAGCTTGTTCAATACAGAGCAGGGAAGTCACTGAAAACATTTAAGTATTTATTTGAAACTCAAAGCAGGATTGATCCATCTCATCCTGGCTGCCCCGCTTCCCCAGAAGAGACAGAGACATCCCCCTTTGGGAACTTTGGGCAGAAGGTACTCCTCTGGGGTCAGCCAGGACATAGGCTGTATGCAACAGGGAGAATCTGGGGTACTGAACTGCTAGTAGGGTAGAGTTTCTTCCAGCTTAGAGGTGAGAGAAACTTCTGACCCCTGACAACACCCTGGGGGAAAGAAGACTTGCTTCTCCCTAATCCTCTCTGTGTCCTTCTTGGCCTCACAGCCTGAGATTCCCCTCTGAAGTGGTCCATCCCTCCTAGGCTAAAGGGGCCACAGTAGACCCCTAGAGCCAGGATATTCCCCATGTTCATCCTCTTACTATTCACCTCCATATGATGATTCCATGTGTAATAAAACTATCAGTGGACTTGGAAACAGGCTACTTGGTTTTGAATCCTTGTCCTGACTCTTAGTGTCACTTAGTAAATAATCCTGTCTTTTTCATGGGGATAGTGGGAGGATTTCATAATAGTAAATGGTTCTGAAAAGTGTAAGATACTTACAATTACAAAGAATCATTTGGAGTTACTCACTGAATCCATAAACATTTATTAAGTGCCCACCATGTATCCCGCACTATGCCAAGTGCTGAGAATACCAAAAAAAAGGCAAAAGACAGCTCCTGCCCTCCAGGAGCTTACAATCTAACCTGTTTGACTGGAGGTGAGAGAAGGAAGAGGCAAAATGTAAGTAATCCCAACCCTATGATATTCCTCTGCCTTGTTTCTCATGAAAATCCCAAAGCTATGCCTCTTCACTTGGTCTAACCAAGGCTAGAAACATAGAATACAGGATGTCAGAGCTCGAGAACATAGACTATTAGAACGAAGAGCTATAGGATTGTGTTAGCTCTCTCAGATCTCTCTTATCCTCATCTGTAAAATGAAAGGATGGGACTAAATAGTCTCTAACTCCTTTGGTCACTAAGATCCCTTCTCTCTCTCTCTCCATATACATATATTTAATTTTCTAAGTTTCCTTTCTGCTCTAACATTTTACTTCCTGTAAATCCCTCTTAATTCTAATGCCTTCCCTTTATTAATTAATTATTAATGATTGTCGATTATTAATAATTGTTCATTATTTCCTATTTCTTCTGTATGTAGCTTGCTGTATGTATTTGCTCATTGTCTCCCACTTAGACTGTGAGCACCCTGAGACCAGGGGCTAAGTGCTTAGCGTAGCACAGTGCTCTTACATAGTACGTACTTAATAAGTGTTTATTGACCAACTGATTCTGTACCTTGGAGATCTATGTGAATCCCTACCTTTATAGATAAGGAGACTGAGGTCAAAGGGAAGGGATCTGCCCAAAGGCACACAGGCTGGCTAGTGATGAGGATGATGGAGTAGTCCCTGGGGGAGTCCCTGGCCTCCTCACCCCTTCACCCGGTGCCCTATCCTTTCCTCTGGTCCCTCCTCTCTCACTGCTTCTCGTTTTCCTCTTGGATCCACAGAGGGCCGAGCCTGTGCTGTTGTGTTTGACTGCAAGTTCATTGAGACATCCGCTGCCCTTCACCACAATGTGCAAGACCTGTTTGAGGGCATCGTTCGGCAGATCCGGCTCCGGAAGGACAGCAAAGAAGACAATGCCCGGCGGATGGCCAACACCAAGAGGAGAGAGAGCATTGGCAAGAAGGCAAAGCGCTTCCTGGGCCGGATTGTGGCCAAGAACAACAAAAAGATGGCTTTTAAGGCCAAATCTAAATCCTGCCATGACCTCTCTGTGCTCTAGGTGGAAGTACTCTGGGGAAGGGGAAAAGGGGAGCACCCCAAGGGGTGGCATAGAGGTATTCTTGATAGGCACAGGGCCCCTATCCATGGTATAGTGGAATGAGTGATAGACTTGAAATCCTAGGACCTGCGTTCAAATCCTAGGACTCTGCCACGAACTGTGTGATCTTGGAAAAGTTACTGCCCCAGTCTGGGACTCAGTTTCTTCATCAACAAAATGAGGGAATGGGACAACTCAAAAATCCCTGACAGCTTGAAATCCATGATGCCTTAAGATTCATCAATGATTCTAGGAAGCAAGGCTGGAGTGACTGCCATGGGAGATTGGAAGCCAAAAGCAGCTGGAGCTCCAGCCCTTGCCCCTAGGGGCTTCTCCCCAGCCAAGGGGCCTGCCCCTCTGGCCTAGCTGGGCCCTGGGTGCTACAGATGGACATGGAAAGGGTGGCTCATCGGACCCTACTGCACTGCCCCAAATCACCCCTTGAGAGAGGCCCTAGGACCTGGGTACGCAGGCCCGTACTTGTTTCAGACCCCTGTGGGGACAGTCCAAACCACATCCCAGTGGGAGAAAATAAATGGGGAGGGAGGGGGGAGACTTAGTTGACTATTTTATGCAGTAAGTTAATATTGCACTTCCATTTAGGTTGTTTGATGAATTTGTTACTTGTTTACATGCAGACTTTTATAATAAAGGATTATTTCCTCTTAAAGTTCATGCCCAGACAGATTATTTTCTCTAGGACCCTTGCCTCTCTGTTCTATGTTTGGCCTGGCAGGCCATGCTAACTGCAGGAAGATCAAAGGATGAGTGTCTGGAGATGCAGGTTCCCAGTAACTAGTGCCGCAATCCTCTGTGTGACTTTGGGCTAATCCCTTCTACTCTCTGGACCTCAGTTTCCCCAACCCCATGAAAGGAGATGGTTGGACTAGATTTTAAGACCCTGTCTCATCCTTACCATTTTATGCTCAAGGGTCTCTTCCCACTCTGACATCGACTCATCCTTGGTACATCTCTCTACTTTTCCTCATTTGTAAAATGGGGTAAAATAATTTCCACCTCCCTCAAGGAGTGAGAACAAGATATTTTAATATTCTACATTCTAAGACCCTTCTATGATAGTCTGTGTTCTAAAGTTCCTTCTAGCTCAGTGGTTCTCAACCTTCCTAATGCCTCGACCCTTTAATACTCATATGTGGGCGTATCTGCATTTGGGCAGACCCACCTGGAGACGGATAGAGGAGCAGTGTCTCCGTTCCTAAGACCTTTGGAAATACATGTTTTCCGATGGTCTTAGGTGACCCCTGTGAAAAGGTCATTCAACCCCCAAAGGGGTCGCGACCCACAGGTTGAGAACCACTGTTCTAGCTCAACTAGTCCTTGTTCCAAAGTCTCTTCCAGTTCTGACTTTCCATATTCTAGGGTCTAAGAAGTATAATCTTAGCATTTTGATGGGGTTAGTTTTTAGTTTGATTCTAACACGCACCAGGATCAGGTCAGAATATGTCTCTCTTCATTAGGGGCAGCTCTTATGGGTGGCCTGTATCGACCCTGTCTTACGCGAAAGCAATCAGCCATCAGGCTATTTGCATTCCACAAGAACAGACTAGAGAAATGTCAGTGTGACCCAGCATTGGGAGGTTGTCGGTAGAGGCTGGGATACTTTCCTGGACTCACCCAGAGCCAGAGCTAGAAGGGAATCACTAGAGATTTGCCCTAGAATGGCTATCTTCCCCTGGCCTTGACCCTGAATTCTCTGCCTGGCCCTGACTTCAGGGGCTGGGTGGGCCTCCTTCTCTTTGGACATAATGGAAATTTCCCAATCTCCTGGGGTGGGTTCCTCCCCCAGCCCTCCCCTTTCCCATGGCTTTCTATTCTTTCTATCTAGCAGTTCTGGGGTTAGTTTCCCCTGGGGCACACCCTTAGGCAGCCTCCCATGCTTCAATTCCAACCTCCTCCATCCCTCACCCCAGGCACAGAAATTGCTAGATACATCTCTGGACTTGTAACCCATGCTGTATGTTGATGGGACCCTCCCTGTGGTGACTGATCACAGCTCTCTTCAGGAGGACAGGCTCGAAATGGGCCTTATGCAGCTAAACCCTCAACCCTTTCTTCCACCAAAGGCTCCCTACCTAACCCTAGGTTCCTCAGAGCTAGGAACAGGCTGAGGGGAGGACTCACCATTTCTCAGTGTCTGGGGAGCTCTGGGGGCTCTGCCCTGACTTGAGGGGAGCAGGAGGTAGAAGGTGGGGTGGCACCTTGAGGAAGGAAATAGGGGTAGAGGGGAAAGTCTTTGCCAATGGCACACTGAAGTTTCCAGTTACCCCGACATGCTTCATCTCCCTCCCCTCCTCCGCACTCTCCCCCTCACTGTGCCTTCAGGACCATACTCTCCCCCTTCTCCTTCCCAACTTGGCCTTACCCCCACCCCCACAGTAATTCAGAGCCAGGCCCTTAAGGGGTCCAGAGTGTGCTGGGAAGTGTGAGAAGAGGTTGGGACAACTTGTGCTAACCACTTTCTAATTAAATCCTGGTAAGGACAACTTGATCTGACTCCAGTCCTGTAGAGACCACCCAGGAGACAGCCTTGTGAGTGCAGTGTGGAAAGAATGCTGAATTTTGAGTCACAGGAACTGAGTTCAAATCTCAGCTCCCCTGCTTCCTCTTTGCGGGCCTCTTTGGTTCGATTTGATGACCTCTGTCAGGCTCCTTCCATCTCTAGATCCTATAATCCTGTGAAAAATTGTTGATGGTCATAAAGAGAAGGCCAGAGAAGAGACAAGGAAGCTGCAGCTGTTTCTTTGGGGCAAACATGTGGGGAGGGAATGAGCCTCTTGAGGGTTTTTTTTTCTTTTTCAGGGGAAGGAAAGGGAGGCAGCTCAATCAGCCTCAGCAAGGCCCCACTTAGGCCCATTGTCTGTGAATATGGAGGGGGATCAGGAAAGACTTTCACGAAGGAGATGGTACTTGAGTTGCATCTTAATGGAATAGAGGGATTTTATAAGGCGAAGGTAAAAAGAGAGTGCATTTATAGTTAGTTCTGTGATGTACGTACTATAGGAGTTATCCCCATTTTTCCAATGAAGAGACTAAGGCTCATAAACAAGAAGAGACTTGCTCATGATCACACAATAAATAGGAGAGCCAGAATTCAAACTCAGGACCTCTTGACATCAAGGCCAGCACTTGTTTCATATTGCCATTCTTCACCCTTCCCTCTCTCCCTTCCAACTTCCGGCTTTCCATCAGAGGGAGGCTGATGATTTTGCCCAGCTTTGCCTCACTTAAATCCAATTCACTTCCAAGTCAAGATATCACCCTCCTGATGTCATTGATCCTCTTTGAGAATGAAGGACAAACAACTCACCATCCATCCATCCCTTCCCTCTCTTCTTCTTTCTCTCCTTCCACTTTTCTATCCCTCCCTCCCTCCATCCATCCATCCCTCCCTCCCTCCCTCCATCCATCCGTCCATTCCTTCCTGGTTCCTGCCCTATCCTGTGAGAAGACTAAAAGATGTGAGTCTCTACCTCCAGAGAGCTTACGGTCTAGCTAATCGAATGAGTGCACACATAGAATGAGAAGGCAGCAATAATCAAACATGACAGGCTATAATCAGGCATGCTTCAGACTCAGTGGTGTCCTGGGCACAATGATACATTTTTAGAGGGTTTTTAACTTTTTCAAATACTTCTAAATCTATTATGTCGTTTGCTTCTCACAATCACCCGATGAGGTATGTAGGGCATGGATTTATCTCCTCCAGTTAATACATGAGAATGTTCAGGCACAGATTAGGGGAATCGTCTAGGCAAAGGGGATATGAATCTAAAAGTGAGATAGTTTCTGCCTTCAAGGAGCTAACACTCTAATAGAGGATGCAACACATAATGGGGAATGGTGACCAGGGAAGGGAATTTTGGTCTAGGAGTCCCAGGGACTGTGAAGGGAGCCACAGGGCACTAGATTGTCATGTACCTTCTGGTAACCATAGCAATATATATTTTTTAATTTTTTAAATTTTTTTTGCTTTTTGTAGGGATTAGTTGGGATTAAGCAACTTGCCCAAGGTCACACAGCTACTAAGTGTTAAGTGTTAAGTGTCTGAGGCCGGATTTGAACTCAGGTCCTCCTGACTTCAGGGCCAGTGCTCTATTCACTGCGCCACCTAGCCGCCCCAACCATAGCAATATTGATTTGATTATTAAACATGAGTTGTTTCCTGAGCAGGAGGTGAGAAGAGTCTTTGGGGTAGGGAGGCTGGGGCTTCCATGGAATCCAACAGGGCAGATTGCCAGATTCCAAAGCTGTTTGGACCCTAGTGATGGATGACTGGTTGGTTGGGAGCCAGCACTCTCTCCATTACCCTATGTTGCCTCCATGGACTATGTGTAGTAAAGAAAGTATTAGATCTTGAGTCAAAAATCAAGGGTTTAAATTATGATTCAGTTACCATCCATATGACCTTGGACAAGTCTGTTCCTTTCTCTGGACCTCAATTTCTTCATCTGTAAAATGAGAGGATTGAACTAGATAATCTCTAAGTTTCTTCCCATATATAAATTTATGATCCTGTGGCCTGCCACCCCCTAAACAAGTCAAGTCAATGAGCATTTACAGCAATTAAGCCCTTACTATTTAGTACAGTGCCAGGCCCCTGCCCTTGAGGCACTTACACTCTAATGAGAGAAGATAGTCATAGTAGACATAATCTATTACCTTAGAATTGTGGGCACCATTTTGTTTTAAGCCTCTGTTTTGTGGCTGTGTTATTATGATTGAGTGTTATAGCAATACATAAAAGGGAATGGAAAGGGGATGGAGAGGGGGAGAAGATACGGTGGCAAAGAATGAATAGTCAAAAGCTGGCTTAGCTTATCCCTAAGAAGCCAAGTCTTGGTACTAAACATCTAGCCTAGCTTTCAGATGGCTCTTGAAATGTTTGAGTTTTAGCAGCATCCTAGCTTTGTAGGTAGAGAGCTGTACTTGAAGCCAAGAGGGTCTGGGCTTAAATCCTATCTTTTATCCTTTCTTGTTGTGTGGCCATGGGTCAGTCACTTGACCTCACTTGGCCTCAGTTTCCTCATTTGTAAAGTGGGAATAATATTTGTGATGTCTACTGTGCCTAGGGAAGTTGTTTATGAGGATCAAATGAAATATGCATGCGAAGTGCTTTGCAAATTTTGAAAGGCACCTGGGTGGCTCAGTGGATAGAGCACTGGACCTGTAGTCAAGAAGACCTGAGTTCAGATGCTGTCTCAGATACTTCCTAATTGTGTGACCTTGAGTAAGTCACTTGATTTTTACCTTCCTTGGTTTCCTCATCTTTAAAATGGGGGTAGTAAGAGCACCCCCCTCCTAGCGTCGTTGTGAGGACCAAAAGCACTTGCGAACCTTAAAGTGTTATATAAATGTTGGCTTATCATCATCATTATTGTTCTGTGTCGGCTATTGTCACTAACTTGTTTTGTGACCTTGAGCAAGCCATAGGGTATTTCTAAACTTCAGTCTCCTCCTCTGTAAAATGGGGGCATTGCTCCTTTTTCACCTATTTCACAGAGTTCTAAGAAGAGTTATTTCTTCTCTGGAAAAAGAGGGTGACTGTTCTCTAGTCTGTTCCAGCTTTGGTAGGTGATGTCCCATGAAATAAGCTTCTTCTTTCATGATCCTAACTCCTTGAAAGGTCTTTTCCTGGAGAACATTTTTCTCTTGCTTTCCCCCATTTCAAAGTAAAAAATCTGGACCCAGGCCCACTCTGCTCATCTCAGTGACCCAAATCCCTCGGCCTCAGTTCCCAATGCAGGGCCTGCAAAGCCCAGCCCTCTGCTGTGGAGGCCTCTCTGTGTGCCTCCCTCTCGGCATGGGGACAGGACCATCACCTGCTCCATCCTTCCCATAAGGCCTCGGGCCAGGGGCCTGCAAGAGAGAATAGAAGTTCCTGAGTCATGTTCCAGGGAAGCTTTCTCAGTGTGGTCAGGTTCAAGGTCAAGGACAAGGTCCCCAGTCCTGTAAGCTTGGCTAGCTGTGTTCCTGCTTTGTTCACAGTACAAGGTTTAGGTGGAGCTTTGCTATATGGGTTGGATCTGGACACATTCTCTGCCATGTCAGAGGATCCCAGGACCATCTGTTTAGGGTGGGAAGGGATCTGGGGGGTCAGCTATTGGATCTGACAGATAACCCACCCCCAGTACCTTGGGTTTGCCCATGGTCACATGGGTAGTAAGGGGAGGAGCCAAAACATAACCTCAGGTTCTCTGACCTGGATTCAGGGCTCTTTTTCAGCAGTATCACCCTAAGGGTGATTCAGTCCCAGATTAGAATAGCGGAAGTAGATGAAGGGGTGGCTCTTGGAATGGAATGTTAGGGTTAAAGAAAGTCTTAAAACACAGGAAATTAGCACTTAAGGATACCCACTATGTGCCAGGCCCTGTGCTAAGAGCTTTATAAATTTTATCTCATCTGATCCTCACAACAACCCTGGGAGGTAGGTGCTATTATCATTCCTCATTTTTACAGATCTGGAAAATGAGGCAGGCAGAGGTTAAGCGCCTTACGCAGGGTCATGAAGCTAGTTAAATGGCTGAGGTTGATTTTAACTCAGGTATTCCTGGCTTCAGGCCCAACATTCCATCTATTGCACCTCTAGGGACACTAAAACAGTCTATTTAAAACACAGAATGTCTGAAGTAGTAAAAATCTTAGAGAGCACCTAGCCCCCTCCCCTTTTTATAGATAAGGAAATTGAGACCCCCAAGAGAGAGTGAAGTGACATGGGTGTCCAAGGTCACATACTGAATTAGTGACATCAGTGTCTTAAGCATACCTCCCCTCCCAGTGGGATCAGGGTGTCCAGTCTTCCTTAAAATGTCTCTGTAACAGCCTTTCCTATGCACAAAGATATTTCTAACCACCTTCTCTTCAAATCCCCCCACTTTCTATCCTAACTCATATCTAGCAACCCCAGCCAGATCCTTCTCCTTGGATCCCAATCCTACACTCCCTTCCCAAGGATTTCCTGCTGTCTAGCCACATACAACCTCACTTAAAACTAGGAGAGGAGAAGAAAGCCTGATGGCCGCTGGGGCGGCCCTACTGGGCTGGCTCCGAGTGGAGAAACATGGATGGAATGGTCAGTGTTTTCCTTCAAGAGATGGAAGGGGAGGGCAAGAAGGAGTTACATTCCTGTGCCTCTGGCACCTTCAGCAGCTCTCAGATGGAGCTCTGCTCTGACTCTCTCCACCCCCTCAGCTATCTAGCTCCATCCAGCCCTGGTTGGATGTTATCTCTCCGTTCCAGCTGAACTCATAATTGTGTACATGGAGGGGGAGATGAGAGAGTGGGGTGTGGTGGATGCTCAGGGAACCAAGAAAAGGGGTGGGTGACTGAGTCATGGAAGGCCGTTGGGGAATTCTACCCAGGGAAGGGAACAGCCAAAAGCAAAACCCCCAACCAAGCCCCTTGCCTCAGGGACCAGTGCCAAAGGACCTCATGCTAAAGCTATCCCTATCCAACCTCAGGGCCTGGGAGCTGTGGAGAACAACTCCCATTTCCTCTAGCTCTTCAGAGCCTTTTCTTCACCACAGTCCTGTAAGGTAGCTGGCAAAGGTGTGGTCATCCCCAGTTTTTAAATGAGAAAAATCAAGTTGTGACAAAATGAAGTGATTTACCCAGAAATCCACAGCAATGTATGAGAGCTGGGATTTAAACCTAAGTTTTCCCTGATTCCATCTAAGTTCAAATCCCAATTCAAATACTTCCTAGCTGTGTGACCCTGGGGTAAGTCATTTAACCTCTATTTACCTCAGTTTCCCCAATTGTAGAATGAAGATAATAATAGCCCCTACCTCCCAGGGTTATTAGAAGGATCCGATGAGATAATGTTTGTATAATGCTAAGCACAACGCATAGTAGACACTTAATAAATGTTTGTTCTCCTCCTACCTCTTTTCAGTCCAGCTCCATGATCACTGAAGCCACTTTTAATGGGAAACAGTCCAAACCCTCCACCTCTCCCAGAGCCTTCTGGAAGAAAGACCTATCCAGGAGACTCTAAGGCAGGGGTGGGGTGGGGAACTTGCAGGCTTAAGGCTATATGGGGCACCCTAGCCCCACCCCCACTCTAGGGGAATAGACAGTGAAAGAGACAATGGGTAAGGAATCCCCCAAATTATCCAGGATTCCTCGTCAAAGAAGATGGGTCAGTCACAGGATGCTCAAGATGAAAAGGTCTGCTGGTCTGAGGAAACTGGGGACCTGCAGGTTACAAGAAATTATGTGAATTGTACCCATTCCTTCTACCCTCTTCCAAAAGGTAAACCCCATATTACAGGTAGGAACGTTTAGGCTGTCATTTCATGGGAAGAGAGGCTGGCAGGAGGAGCAGGCAGGAAAGCAGGAGTGAGACCAGTGAAAGAGCTAAACATGGAAGACGCTTTGTTTAGAGGCCAGGGTGCTGTGATTACACTTGGTCCCATTTTCTGTAGAATCACCTAGTCTGTCCTTATCTACATAGGAGCAGCTACAGCCCGTCTGATGATTCAGAGGATCCAGCCAGCCACTCTAAGAACAGCAATAGAGTTGGGACAGTCAGAGAAAGAAGGATCATGGGATTGTAGATATGATGCCAGAAGGGACCCTGGAGGCCATCTAAAAATCCACACCCTTCATCTTACAGATGAGGAAACTGAGGCCCAGGTAGCCACCCAGGAGCTCTGACCTTTGCTAACTGTGTGCCCAGGAGCAGAGCCTGGGACTTGAAGTCAGGCAGACCTTCCTGGGCTGTGAGACTTTCACTCTCAGGCTTAGCTTCCTCACCCCTGGAGCTGGACCAAAAACATCATGGCATTGACCATCCCTGTGAAAATATCATCTCCTGGGTTACCAGCTCCATGGAGACCAGACTTGGAAGAGCTTGATTCAAATCCTGCTGTGGTTGCTTACTAATTATGTGATCCTTTACCTTTCTCCACCTTGGTTTTCTCATCCATGAAATGGGGATAAAAAAAAAGAGTACCTATCTCCTGGGGTTGTTATGCAGGTCAGATAAGGTAATGTAGGTATATAAGGTATATAAAACACTTTGCAAACCTTAAGGCCCTATATAAAGGTTAGCTATTATTATTATTAAGTGATTTGCCCAGCAGATGTGAAAAATGAGCCTAAGTTCTCTAAATCTGAACCATTGTTCTTTTTACTATACCATACTTCCTGAATACACTTGGCAACATCCAGTGGGGGGTGGTTTGGAGGGTGATGCTGAGACAGACCACAGAATATTAGATTTGGGAGCTTCTCTGACCTTAGAATGCAGAATATCTATGATGGAAGAAAGCTTAGAACTCATCTACCAGGGGTTCTTAACCTTGCTCACATCCTGGACCCCTTTGGTGGCAGTCTGGGGAAGTCTATGGACCCCTTCTCAGAACTGCATTTTTAAATGTAAAAAATTAAAATACAGAGGATTACAAAGGAAACCAGTTATACTGAAATATAGTTATCAAGACATAAAAAAGGAAAGTTCACAGATCCCAGGTTAAGAATCCCTGATATGATCCAAAGTCATTGTTTAATAGATGTGGAAACCGAGTCCCAGAGAAATGAAGGGACTTGCTGGAAATGAGAATGCATTTAAACACAACTGAACCCAGGCCTTCTGCCTTTGTTCATGTCCTTTCCATTGTTCTTCAATGTCCCCAGTTAGACCATCTGCCAGATAGTTGGTCCCCAAAAAGCGCTACAGCCTCCAGTTTGGGCTCTGGGCTACCTTGGGGCTGGGCCCTACCCTGTCCCTTGATGTTCTGTGCCCATACCCCAAACATACCAGTGCCATCCATCTGGAAAAACCCCAACCCAAAGCCCAACTCCTAGTCACACGCCTGGTAATCTCAGTCAGTGGCTCTCCTGAGTTAGTCATTGGGACTTTTCTTAATTAGAAAGTCAATCAGTAACTAAGGAGCAGTTAGGGGCAAGCTCTGTTGAGTCAGGCCTCTGTCCTTCAGGCCCAGTAGGAGGTGAACGGAGTTTTCCTAAGACTGAGGCACCCTCCAGGCCAGACACTACCCCCAAGTGAGCCTCCTGTCCTTGTAACTCTCTCAGAGCCTCCCTGGAGAAGGATCAGCCTGGGAATCTCTCTAGAGTGAAGACAATAGTAGGTATGGGCGTCTGTGACCAGAGATGGAGATGGAGTCTGAGACAGAGGTGAGAGCCAGAAGGAGCAGAAGCTGGGAGCAAAGGAGTGCTGGAGAGAGGGCATGGATAGAGGTTAGGAAGAGAAGTAGAGTTTGGAGAAGAGGCAAAGTCCATCAGAGGAGGCTTGGAGAAAGCTCTGGGGAGGCACTGAGGCTCAGTAAGGGATGTAGAAGTCAAGAGTGGGGGGCATTGAAGAACAGAAGGAAAGACGAGAAGGAGGAGGTTGGGGAGAGAGCTGTCACTAGGGAGGGGCAGAGGCCTCAGAGAGGGATGGAGACCATGGAGAAGGGCTAAGACTGGGGGCTAGACATAACCACAATCCCAAAGGGCTCCAACCTCAGACTTTGGTCCATAAATTCTCATTGAATTGAATTGAATGAAGGCTGAGGCTTTTGACTTAGATTGGATCCCTTGTGACTTTTGTGTGGTCCTAGGTGGACACTGAAGGGGGGACAGACCCCACTGAACTTATGGCACCTTATAGCATCCTGATAGTGACAGAGAGGGAGAGCAATGGGAGCAGAAGACAAGATCAGTTATTTCCTGACCTCTCTTTGAAGAAGATATAGGAGGTTAGGGAAGTCTGGGGGCCGCTGAGGTCACATCAGCAATGAAAAGTTGCTCTGGGCCAGAGATGAGTCTGGGGCTAGAACTAGATACTAGGGCTAAACATGAGGTTCTGGAATCCACTTCTTGCTTGTAATTCTAGAAGTTTATTCATAGAATTTAAAGTTTTAAGGGAACTTAGAAATCAAATAGTTCCAACTCCCTCGTTTGACATATGAGAAAATTTTTAAGGTCCAAGGAAGGGAAGTGATTTGCTCCCAAGGTCACACAGATAGTTAAGTGTCAGAGTCAGGATTTGAACTCAATTCTTTTGATTTCAAACCCAGTTCTCTTTCTGCTAATCCCCATGCTGCCCCCCTTTGCTTGTGGTGTGTGTGAAGATTTCTTTGGTTCTTTTGTTCTCTCTTCGGAGTGAGGCAAGTTTCAATGATACTGTGTAAATTGTACTTCGAGTCTGGGTCATGATCACCAAAGTCATCCACTAACTGCCTGGGCTGACAAACAGCTTCATTCCCACCTAGCATTTAGCACAGTGTCTCTAACAAGCACTTTATAAATGCTCAGGGATTTGACTTGACTTTGGAATACGTTTTGTATTTCAGCAGCAGCCCCTAAAAACATTTACGGAGCAACTATTGGGTGCAAAGTCTTCTGGGAAAGACAAAAATAGCTAAGACAGTCCCTGCCCCCAGAGAGCTCCCAATCTGGTTAGGGGGCATGATACCCTTGGATTGGATTATGTGTTAGCTCTGTGACCTTGGGCAAGGTCCTGAGATCACCTATCAGAGCTGGAAGGGCTCTCTTAAAGCATCAAGTCCAATCCCCTCATTTTACAGATGAGCCTGAGAGAGACTGAGTAACTCTCTGAGGGTCACACAATTAGTAAATATCTGAAGTCAGAATTTGAACTTGGGGCTTCCTAACTCCAAGCTCAAAACTCTATTCACTATGTCATCTGACCTACAGCTTTCTTTTCTGTAAAATGAAAGGATTGTACTAGAGAGTTTTTAAGGTCTCTTTCAACTTGGAATCCTACTGTGAATCAAATTGAAGGAAATTAAAGTGAGATGGGGAATATAAGGCATGAATACAGCATAGTAGGATGGAAAGAACAATGAATTTAGAGTCAGAAAACTAAGTCTGACCTCAGCTCTGTTTTTGGCTTGCCTTGGGCAGGCCATTTTCACCCCTTGAGTCTCAGTGTATTCTTCTGTAAGAGGAGAGATCAGACTACTAGATGAACCTCTTAGGTCCATTCCAATTCTAATTTTATGATCCTAGACAAAGCTTTAACTAGGGTGACATAATCAGGGCTTTGTAATGAACCTCCTGATGTTCTTGGGAAGATTCCTCCCCCTAGAAACTACACTTCAGTAAGTTTTCCTCTGCTGTTCCCAACCCTCCCCCAACTCTGACTCTAAGTTTGCTCTAAATTCAAAAATCCCTAGTTATAACTGATCCTATGATTGGCCTGATTGAAGCAAAGGGTATGCAATAAAGCTGGAATGGTAGGCTGGAACGAGCATGGGCATTAAGTCAATCAGTTTAGCTTTCATTCAGGTAGGCAATGGGGCATCATTGGAGGTGTTTGAGTAAATGGGTAAAATTATCAAGGTTATTCATTAGAAAGATAAATACAGAAATGGGCATGGGTAGCATTAGGAGGCTCCCACCATGGTCCATCTGAGGGTGATGGATTGGGCAGTGACAATGCAGAGAAGGAGGCACATGGATGAAATATTGCTGAGATGGAAGCATCAGAACTTGGAAGCTAATTAGATGCAGGAAGTGAGGAAGAAGGAGGAGTCGATGTGGAATCATGGCTCTACTTTGGCCAAGTTGATTTCCTGCACTGGGTCTCAGTTTCCTCTTTAGGAATTTGAGATCAGGAGTCCTGAATCTGAGATCCATGGGCTGCCTTCTCTTGGGTGAGGTCCATGGACAGATTTCAGAAGGTCTGTGAATTTAAATAAGGAAAAAACATGTCTTATTTTCACTAACCTCTAACTGAAATGTAGAATTTTCTTCAACTGTTCAAAAACTTTATCCTAAAAAGGAGTCCATAGACTGCCAAGGGGGTGCAGGATACAACATGGGTTAAGAAGCCCTGCCCTAGAGAATCTCTAAAGGTCCTTCCAACTCTAAATCCTGTGATTCTATGATTTTCACATTTGGAGGTAATTACAGACCATTGAGCTCTGGAACCTTGAATACACCCAAGAGAACACCCAGTTGGAGCTTTGGTAGATTATGGATCTATTTATGGGGCACTGTTTATTCTCACATTATTCAATGGGAAATCAATTGGTACTGAGGGTCTCCCTAGGGCTGCAAGCAAACATGGTTCTATTTACTACCACTTCCCTTCACCTCTTATTGCAGTGACACTGTCCTGAAAACTCTCTAGACATGGCATCTGCCTTTAATGGGCTATTTTCTAGTCATTGAATCTAGTGAGGTTTGGTCAGTGGGAACAACAAAGAGACTGGTTCTTCTAAGAGATTTAAATTCCCTGGGCCTGTTTTCTCTTCTGTAAAAAAAAAAATTAGAGAGATGGTATCTAAGGCATCATCTCCAATTTTAAAAAAATTTGTACACTCCCATCAATAGAAGATGTTTGAGCATGCACCTCTGATATGTGTATATTTTCTCATTCATGTTATACCCATGTATCACTATACTAATAATTATTTACAATACAAAATACAAGAACAGAAAATGTTGAAAGGATGAGATAAAGATGTCATATTTTGAAAATAATATTTTATTTCTTAATGGGTGCAGAAACATTTTGCTTTCACCAAAATGTTATTTGTAGTGATTTGCAGATATTTTGGTGAAAACATTGCAACTAAATATTTTGTTGTTTTTTCAAATTTTGGTTTACCACTGGGGTAGCAATGATTCCAAAGCTTGGTTTTATAAGTTCAGTCCATTTCAATGCTTGGTTTTCATGGATTTTAATAGCCAAAAAATGATGCCTCACAAAGATACCTATCTCCAAATAAAAGAAGGGCCTCATCGGCTGCTCTGACTACATAATGAGAATTATTTTCTAATACCACCCACCAATTCTACAAAGGCTTTTTTGCTGACATTTGGCTCATAAATTTCTGTCTTCCCTGATGTCATTCAGTTGCTCTTCCAAATTAATCAGAAGGTGTTGCATTTTTATCTTTTTAACAAATGGATTTAAAACCCACTGAAACTTGCTCCATTGGAAAGGTTTTAACACAGAGGAAAGGTGGGCAGATTTGAGAGTTTTTATGTGGCATATTAACACTGTGATCTAGAGAGGAGACCAGAGCAGAGAGTGATGGACAGTGTCAGAGGGTGCAGAGAGAACAAGAAGGATGGGGATTGAGAAAAAGCCATTGCATGGCAATGAAGAGATCACTGGTAACTTTGGAGAGCAAAGTCTCACTTGAGTGAAGACAGGAATGGCGAGGAGGTTGAGAACCTGGGATTCTGAAAGGATAGTGGTGTTCTTGACAGAAATAGGGAAGTTCAGAAGAGGAGTGGGTTTGAGGAGGAAAGATAATTGAATGGACTTGTCAGTTCAGATCACAAGCCATCCATGCTGGCTTATCCTATCCAGCTCACTCTATCCCACCAAAAATGAAAGTCATAAGTGGGGCATCTTACCAGACACTGTCCTGTATTGCAGAATGGAAACTTTCAGGGCACAGGCTACAACCATGATGTGGTTTTGGGGCAGAGTATAGGTATTCTTTGGGGAGGTGGGAGACTTTGCTGCAGCTACTGGGGTTGAGATTAGGTTATAACCACCCAGAGGGGCCAAAGGCTGACAGAAGGGGAAGAGTAGAGACCCAGCTGGAGGCCTGGGCACAGTGGAGGAATGTTTCTTATTAATGGATGAAGGGAGTGGTTAAGCTGTGTTGGAGAAAAGCCCTAAGATTAGGTGTCACTGAGAGGATGGGATATGACCCCCATGTTTCCACATTCTGATTGCTTACCCCTTGGGATGATGCCATGGCCTACTGAGGTAGGGTAGGGATAGTCCTCATTTTCAAGACCACTGTTCTAAGGTACCTTCCAACTCTCAAATCCTTTGTCCTTTAAACTAGTCTTATTGTCCTCAGGGTGGGCTAGACTTCTGGAGTACTATCCATTCTGGTCATTATGTTTCAGGAAGGACACTGATGAGCTCAAACAGGTCCTTTAGTGGCTAATAAGTATATAGTGGCTAAGATGTTGAGGGGATTTTGACTCAAACCATATAAAGATCAGCTGAGGCAACTGGACACATCCAACCAGTAGAGTAGGAGACCAGAGTGCTGAGTTCAAGTACAGTACTAGGAGGGCTGCTGTGTAAATTAGGGACCGGATTTTTTTTTTTTCTGCTTGGCCCTAGAACTAGGAACAGTGGATCCAAATGGTCTAGAGGCAGCTTTAATTTAGGCTGAATATTGGGATCTACTTCTAATCAGCTGCCAAGCAGTGGAAGGGGATGCCTCAGGAGGTGGCAGGTTCTTTTCTGGGGGTCATCCAGCTGGACCATTTGTCAAAGCTATTGTGGGGAGGATTCCTGGTCAGCTAAGGCTAGCTGGGTGACCCTTTGGGTCCCTTCTCCCTCTGAGACCCTGTCATTTTGTAACCTTTGGTTCATAGATCCAGAGCTGGGAGGGACCTCAAAGGTTCAATCAAGTGTAATTCTTCATTTTGCAGATGAGGAAACACACTGAGGGAGTTTAGGTGGTTTCCAAAGATCATTTCAGTGGGAAGCTTCTGAAGTGGGATTTGAACCCCAGTTAGTCAGTCAACAAACACATCTGCCAAGCACTTACCATATGCCAGGTGCTATGCTAAGCTCTGTAGAAGAAAAGTATAAAAAGGAAGGGAAGAAGCATTTATTAAGCACCTATTATATGCAATGCAATGTTCTAAGTGCATTACAAATATCTCATTTGATCCTATAACAACACTGAGAGGTAAGGTGCTATTATTGTACCCATTTCACAGTTCAGGAAAGAGAGGTTAGGTGACTGCCTCAGGGTCACACAGCTCATAAATGTGTGAGATGGTATTTGAACTCAGATCTTCCTGTCTCCAGGTCTAGCGCCCATCCACTGCGCCTCCTAACTGCCCTGTTTTCAAAGAGTATACATGGGATTTACAGAATTCAAATACTTAAAGAGAGATGTGGAATAGATGGAAGGCAATCTGAAAGGAGAAGCCAGTGGCAGCTTGGGGGCAGGGAAAGGCCTCTTGAGGCTGGTGGATTTGGAGGTGAATCTTGAAGGGAGCCAGGAAAGCTAAGAGGTGCTGGTAAAGGGGCACAGCATTCCAGCCAGTGAAAAGGCTCAGGGACAGGTCATGGAGCATCCTGATTGTCCAACTATCAGTAGGCAGGTGGAGCTGGATGGTGGAGTGTGTGGAGGGAGTGAAGGTGTAAGAGCACTGGAAAGGGAGAAGAAGGAAGGAAGCGCCCAGGGAATGAAGAGCTTTCAATGGCAGGCTCCTTTAGACTGATCCTGAGAGAATGGGAACCACTGGAATTCACTGAGCAAGGGGTGCAGGGGTGACATAGTTGGGCCAGATTTTAGAAAAATCCCCTTGGCAGCTGAGTGGGGGATGGATCAGAGTGGGGAGAGACTTTATGCAGGGGATCAGTCAGAAGACTACAGCAGCAGTCCAAGGGAGAGGGGATGGTGGGGCTTCCTGAGGGGAGAAGGAGATGTTATGAAGGAGCCTTGGGGATGGATTGAGTTTGTGGGGTGAAAACAAAGAGTTAAGGATGGCAGCATCCCCAGCCTTCATGCTGTCATTGGCTTTCAATCTTCCCTCTTCTGTGCCCAGAATGCTCCACTTCCTCACCTCCACCTTTTGGCATCCTTCAATTCTCAACTCAAACCTCACCTTCCCTCTGTCTCTGTTCTTCTGTCTTTTTCTCTCTCTCTGATTCCCTCTCCCTTCCTTTTCCCTCCCCTCCCTCTCCCCTTCCCTTCATTTCTCTTCCCTTCCCTTCCCTTCTCTCTCTTCCTCCCCCTCCTCTCTATCTCCTACTACCCTCTTCTCTCTCTCCCCCCCCACACTACTAGTACGTCCCTCTAAGATTACTGTCCATCTACTCGATGTGTATATATATATGTATATAATACATGTATATCACATACATATGTACACACATATACATCTGTACACATAATATATGGATATACAGTTGTTTTTAAGTCATGTCCATCTCTTCATGACCCCATTTGGGGTTTTCTTGGCAGAGATACTGGAGTGGTTTGCTATTTCCTTCTCCATCTCATTTGCCAGATGAGGAAACTGAGGCAGACAAGGTGAAGTGACTTGCCCAGGGTCACCCAGCTAGGAAGTGTCTGAGGCTGGATTTGAACTCAGAGAGATGTGTCTTCCTGACTCCAAGCCTGGCACTCTATCCACTGTACCACCTAGCTGCCTCTATATTCCTTACATGCATACGTACATATACAGAGAGAGACAGAGACAGAGAGGGAGAGAGGATGTTGTCTCCCCCTCTAGACTCTGAGGACTCAAGAAGGCTGCTGTTGTCTTTCTTTGTATTCCCAGTGCTTAGAAGAGTGCCAATAAGTGCTTAGTAAATGTATGCTGACTGATGACACCGAGGCTGTGAACCTGGGTGGCTGGGAAGATGGCGGTGCCCTCCAATAATTGGAGAGTTCAGTCTTCAGACTCTAAAGTCTGTCTTTCCATCATACCATGCCTCCCCTGACTGGACTACGGAGGGATAAGACCTGGGGTAGGGGGGAAGCAGAGCTGAGAGAGACGGGGGAAGGGGACCAGGGCCTGAGATTAACTGTGAACTTGGGTCTGGGAGGGAGGTTAAGCTGCCCAGCAGGCTGCTCATCTTAGACCCAGTCTCCTTTCCTTCAATGCAAGGCCTCCAGTGATGGCTTCCATCTGGCTCAGCATCTTCTGTTCTTTCATCTGCCAGGTGAGTAGCAGATGTGGCTTCTCCTTGAGGCCCAGCCCAGAGGGGTGGATGTCACCTGTGCTCACTATGGAGTCATGAATGACCAAACCAGCCATGGCCTCGCCAAAGCCCTGACCTCAGGGAGAGTGGGTTTGATTTTTCTTATTCATGTGAGTTGGGCGTACACTGAAGGCCAAGTCTGGTCAAACTGAGGACAAGGGTAAGTCTGAGGGAGTCATGGAGACCTGCTCATGGGATTGCTGGTAGGAGGAAGAGATCCTATTTAGATAGGGAATACAAGACATAAACACCTGGAGAAAACGAGGAACATTTATAAAGCAGGTACAATGGGGTCAAGAGGCCTGGTGCTAATTTCATGTCTTCCTCTGACTCACTATGTGACCATGGATAAGTCCTTTTCTCTTTTTGGCCTCAGCTGCCCCCTCTGTGATCTCTAAGGCATCATGGAACATTGCATAGAGAGCTGGGCCTGGAGTCAGGAAACCTAGATTCAAGTCTTGCCTCTGATACATGCTAGCTGTATGACCATGGGCAAAGTGCTTAACCTCTCTATGCCCCAAGAAATTCTCCAAGATTATAAATTACAAATGAGTTGCCTAGCTGCATTAGTGGAAGGAATTTCCACACAAGAGAGTTCCCTGTATTGATGAAATAATGGATCCTGTGCCCCAGTCCCTATGGTTCCTTCCAGCTTTAACCCTATGATTCAAACTTAGAATTCAGGAGAACATGGGAAAGCCAGTGTCTTTCTTGCTCTCTCTCTCTCCCACCGCCTCCCCATCTCAGGAAGCATGCCAAGTAATGAGCTTCACTGAGATGGTCCTCAGCACTTTGGCTGTTGGAGATGAGACTAAATGGTCACATGGCCCAGAGGTCCACTGTTCCCCTAGACAAGGGCCTTGAGAGCCTTGGGGGCTGGGAATGTTGGGGTATTGTAAAGTCATGATGGTCTAGAGATAAACTGGCTGTCTTTCCTTCCTATAGCACCTTAGGGTTCACAATTTAGTCAAATAAATATTTATAAAGGGCCTATTTCCTATGCGCCAAAAGGCAGTGTAGCATCATGGATAGAAAGTCAGCCTCTGTGTCAGCAGATCTGGTTTCAAGTCCTGACTTTGACAAGATGGTCAGTCAATAAGCATTTATTAAGTACCTATGGCATGCCAGACATTGTGCTAAGCACCAGGGGTACAAAAGAAAGGCATGAGTTCAAATCTGACCTCAGACCCTGGGCAAGTCACTTCGCCCTGTTTGCCTCCATTTCTTCACCTATAAAATGAGCTAGAGAAGAAAATGGCAAATCACTCCAGCATCTTCACCAAGAAATTCCCAAATGGAGTCACCAAGAGTCAGACATGACTGAAACAAACCAATCAACCACAATAAAAACCCTAAAACCCTCAACAAACCAACTAAGGGAGAGGCTGAATAGAGAGACAGATATTGTGAAGACAGAATTGACAAGACTTGACGGCAATCCTGCATGATAAGATAGTGCAGAGATAATGGCTCCCACTTTACAGATGAGGAAACTGAGTGAAATAAAATGACCTGCTCCTGGGCACACAGTTAGCAAAGGTCAGAGCTAGAGTCTTCCGACTTTAACACCCTCTAGCACACCTGCTGCCTCCAGCCTACTCTGCTAAGAGTGTTCCCATATTTAGATAAAAAGGGAAGAAACTGAGCCTTGGGGACTGGCTACCTTGCCTGCCCTGCTCACGGTCACGCAGGGTCAGCTCTTCTGACCCCAGGTCTGTTGCTCTTCTCCATTCTGCCCCAAAGCTATTGTCTTTCTTTTTTTTAATGGTCTTTTGGAGCACTGAGGACATCTTCCCTCACAGGTTGTTTCTGAAGCTGTCACCAGTGAGCTCCTTGTGGAAGTTCCAGAAAATTATGCAGGAAACTTTCCTTTGTACCTGAAGAAGGTAAAGATGACCTATTGCCATAGACCTTGAACTAGAGGAAAGGTGGGGAGGGAGGGAAGGAGGGAGAGTGATACTCAGTCTTGTTTTGGCTAACAACTTAATGTGTTTGTGGCTCAGGATGGAAGCAGGGGTTAGGGTAGATTTGTGTTTTAATAATGGATGAGTCAAATTAAGAGAGGTGGGATTTCAAGCATCATTGCGCTGAGACATTTGAAGGAAGGGAAATTTTCTCAGCAGCACTGAAATCATAGGCCAGTAAGCTGCCCCACCCCTCCCCCATACATATATACATGTGCCCTGGACTGTGGACCATGACACCCTTCTATCTCCCTCCTTACTGAAGCAAAGATACTCCCTTCTAAGCAGAGCACTGCTCACATACCATACCCACCCAACCCCACCAAGAACTCTCCTTTAGATCCCGGCTCCCTCATCATCTTCACAAGCCAGGGCAGTCAGCAAACCTCACTCCCAGTCCCATTTCTCCCTCTCCATTCTCCTTTCTCTCCTTCTGACCTTTCTCTGTTCCTCTGGCCCTCCACACCTCAGCTGAAGCTGCCTCCTATACATTCAGAAGGCCCTGCTGTGGTCCACGTGACTGGCAATGAAACTGCTGAAGGTCTTTTTGGGGTGGAATCTGACTCTGGCTTCCTGTTTGTGACCAGGCCCTTGGATCGTGAAGAGCAGGCCCAGTACACCCTTCAGGTACCAACCCCTGGCCAATTCCCATGGTGCCCAGGCAACTGGGAACACCTGTGTGCAGTATCAGACAAGAGCATCAGGCTTACAGTTAGATCTGGTTTCAAATCCCAGCTCTGACACATGCTATGACCCCAAACAAATCACTTGTCAACTTTTCTAAGTCTTGGTTTCCTCCATCTCCAAAATAATGGTATTAGCATGTGCACCCAGAGAAAAGTGCTTTGTAAATCTTAAAGTACTTAGAATAGTTCCTGGCTTATAGCAGATTCTTCAAGAATGCTAGCTGTTGTTTTGTTGATTATGGATATGAGTTGTTATTACCGGGGGAGAGACAGCTCCTTGTCTGCTGGGGAGGTAGACTCCTCCACCCCAGGTATCCTCCTGCTTGATAAAGAAAACATGGCACCTCCTTCAGAGTACTAATTCGTTTCCTCTGGTTCCCATGTGACCTCCCAGGTGACAATCACTGCTGAAGATGGGAGCCTCCTTTGGGGCCCACAGCCCTTGATAGTACATGTGAAGGATGTGAATGACCATGTGCCTCAGTTTACCAAAGCAGAAAACACAGGAATCCTGAGCCAGGGTACCCATGCCGGTGAGTGACTGCAGGGTTTGGGGGTCAGAGGGTAGAAAGAATGGGAAACATTCATGTTTTAATGGCAATCCATTCCATTATTGAACAACTCTAATTGTTATCAGTTCTTCCCTTCTGGAGGTCTGTTACTTTGTCTAAACTCAGAGGGAGGAGCGTTTGGGCATCGAGTAAGTGTAGAGGAAGCCTTGGGGGGTATGCAGTTCATGATGCTTTGTTTTCCTTATCAATAAAACACGGATAATGATTTTTGTACTGCCTACCTCCAAACAGTGTGGATTACAAAGTGCACTACCTCCCTCGAAACAGTGTTGTTACAAAGAGGCAAGCTCTTCGTAAATTGTAAAGAAATAAATGACTAATAATAATGATCATATTATTATTATTAGTCATATTGTTCCCCCACTAAAGTTCTGCCCTGATGATGTGGAGGTAACACAATGTTCTCTTTCTTAAAAAAAAAAAAATCTTTTGTTTTTATATCTCCTTTTGTTTTAATAGCCTTTCCTGGGGAAGGTTTCCAAAAAACCAAGGAAGACTTACACGTACAAAGTGAAGTGAACAGAACGAGAAGAACTTTGTAGCTAGTAATAGTGATATTACGATGATAATCAACTGTGAAAGACAACTGTTCTGTTCAAAACTATGATGCATGACAGTGATAAAAAATGCTATCTAGAGAAAGAATTGATGGAATCGGATGCACTTTGACACATAGTTTTTTCTTTATTTTTCTTGGTTATTTGTTTTTTGCAATGTGGCTAATGTGGAAATGTTTTGCATGATTTCTTATGTATAATGGATATCATATTTCTTGTTTTCTCAATAGGTGGAGAAAGAGTTGAGGGCGGGAGAGAATTTGGAACTGAAAATAAAAAATTAAAATTTTAATATAAAAAATAGCTCTTCCTCATCCTGCTAGAGAACCACTCCTTATAACAAAGAATAGAAAAGAAAAAGGGAGAAAAGCCATTCAACAAAATTAACTAAGGTGTTCGTGAAGTCTGATAGTATATGTTGTTCCATTCCCATAGCCTCCCACCTCTTCAAAAAAGAGAGGAAGGTGCATTCTCATAGTTCTTCTTCCAAGCCAATCAGGGTCATTTAAATTAATAGAGCATACATTTTTCATTGTTGTTTTTCTTTACATTATCAGAGCCAATGTGTATGCTTCCTGATTCTGCTTACTTCACTTTGCATCCGTTCATAAGTCTTCTCATGCCTCCCTGCGTATTAAGATTCTGCGATAAGTAGGGGTCTGACAATGGCTAGCAACCAATGACCAGTCTATTTTGCAGTGATCCAAAAGTCTCAGGAACTCATGAAGACCATCTATCCAAGTGTAAAGGACTTAAAATCTTTGCCAGTATAATAATTCCCCCAACTGATGATATCACACACAGACTTTGAAATATTGGTGATTATCAGAGTTGGGCCAATAGGCTGGGAAGGATGTGTGTGTTGGGGGTGAGTAAATAAAGTGGGATCAGGGCAGCTAGGTGGTGTAGTGAATAGAGCACCAGCCCTTGAGTCAGGAGGACCTGAGTTCAAATGCAGCCTCAGACACTTGACACACTTACTAGCTATGTGACTTCGGGCAAGTCACTTAACCCCAATTGCCCTCCAGAAAGCTAAATAAATAAATATATAAAGTGGGATGGTGTGAATGGTCCTTATGGATAAATAGGACCATTATGATGATAACTAGCATTTATACAGTGCTTTAAGGTTTGCAAAAAATTTTACAAATTTTGTTTCATTTGATCCTTAGAACAATCCCATGAGATGCTATTACTGCCCCCATTTTACAGATAATAAAACAGAGGCTGAAACAAGTTAAATGGCTTGACTTAGGTCACACAGTTAGTAAGTGTCTGAGGCTGGATTTGAACTCAGTTCTTACTGATTCCAAGTCTATGCCACTTCCTCTGGTCTATGGTATAATGGAAAGAACATTAGATTTGCAGTCAGTAGCCCTGGGTTTCAGTTCTTACTCTTCTACTTACTAACTGTGTGACCTTAATCAAAGTCACTTTCCCTATTTGAGTCTCACTTTACTCTTCCATAAAATGAAGTGGTTGAACTAGTTGATTTCAAATGCCCTTTTTTTAAAACTTAAAATAATATGATCCATTGTACCTGGAAGAAGTAAAATGTGGAGGAATTTGGGGTGAATGTTAAGAGAAAAGAAATCAGGAGGAAAATTGAAATTTGGTCCTTCTGAGAGCAATTGTTTCACCATCACCCAGCTTCTCTCTCTCCCTCTCCTCTGGCCAGGCATACCCTTCCTCTACCTCAGTGCCACAGATGGGGATGAGCCAGGCACAGCCAACTCAGATCTACGTTACCACATCCTGAGTCAAACTCCAACTCAGCCCTCCCCGGACATGTTCCAACTGGAGGCCAGGACAGGGGGCCTTGCCCTCACTGAGAAGGGTAAGTAAATCCCATGTCCCCTAACCATTCCTAGGTTGTGATCTCTATGGCCCTTAGTGAGATGAGGGTCTTGGAGGAGCATATAGAAAGATAAGAACCCAGTTTCTGAACTTTATTTCTCTCAGGGAAGGAACCTCAAGTCTAAGGATAGTAGCAGTAGAGGGACCCCTTCCTAAACTTTGATCCTAGGTAACATAACTCCCCTTTGTCTTTTATCCTTCTCCTTATAGTGAATTACAAGCAGCAATAATTTCATAAACCAGTGATGCATACATTAAAGGTCATCAAGGCACTGATACTTTCCCAGGTGGCAATTTCATAAACAAAAAGTAGCTACTACTACACTCAACCTCCTTGGGCCTCATTTTCCCAATCTATAAAATGGGCGTTTGGACTAACTGGCCTCTGAGGACTGTTCCTACTCTAAATCTACTATCCTATAATGCTACAATCCTAGAGTCCAGATTGGTACCGTTCAGAAGACAAATATCTCTGATATCCATGGCCCTGGGGAAGTTTATCCTCTCCCTTAGGCCCCAAGTCCAACTCCTGTATTAGACCAAATAGCTTTCCTGATTGGTCTCATCTACACTCATACACTCATCCATCCATTCACCTACTCATCCTTGCAGGCACCTGTCTATCCATACATACATCAATCTATCCATCTATTCATCCAACCACCTACCCATTTGCATTTATCCAAAAAGCTTGTAGCTCAGATAACTATTTTCTAATACCTATTATTCCTCCATACCACAATTCCTACCCAATTAGATTGTACATTCTAAACTGTCCTGATACCAGGCTCTGGACAGAGGTTGTGAATTTCTGGTGGATTTGCCTCCACTCCTACCTACAGATAATGACATCCTTCCTCTGTACCTTGTAGGAAGTTCTGGGCTTGATCCTGCTGTGGCGAGCCACTACCAGTTGCTGGTGCAAGTAAAAGACCTTGGAGACCAGGATTCGGGTCACCAAACCATGGCCACTGTGAACATTGCTGTGATGGCGAATACTTGGTTCCCTCATGACTCTATCCACCTGGCAGAAAATCTCCAGAATCTGTGCCCCAATTCCTTTGCCCATGTAAGTAAGAGCATAACTCATGCAGAGACCAAGAAATAGTGACCCAGGAGTAATCACTTTAAAATTATTTCCATGAATCCATATAAGAAGCAACAAGCACTTTTTTGGAGACATGGAACAGAGGAGTATTGAAATGAAAGTCAGGAGACCTGAGTTTTAGTCCAGGCTCTGCCACTTACCAATCCCAATGTCACCAGCTACCAGAATGACCTTTGGCTAATACAACAACAACAATAATAATTTAAAATTTATATGTTAAAGATTTGCAAAGCTTATGACATATGCTAACTTATTTGACTCTCATAACCAGAGGTGCCAAACATGTAGCATTCCTGAGTAAAGCCCAAACCAAATTAAAATGTCTTTGGAAAATATTTAACAAAATAAAAATGCAATAAAACATAAAATAACATTACATTTTAAAACTAAGCCAATATGTGACCCACAGGGCTGGCCCAATTTTTATGAGAGTTTGACACCACTGCTCCTAATAACCCTGAGAGGGAAGTGCTTTAACCATCCCCATATTACAGATGAGGAAACTGAGGCGCAGAGAGTTTAAGTGATTTAACCACATAGCTAGTAAGCATCTGCCCCAAGCTCCCTCCACTTAAGCACCTGGCTATGATCATTCCTCTCCGATCTTCAGATTCATCATTTATAGAAGGAAGGGATTGTGCTAGGTGATCATTAATGCACTTCCCATTCTGGGGTCCTCCCTGCCATCTGTCTGTAGTTCTGCGGTGTGAGGGGTCTGTATTTCTGAGGGTATATGTGGTTCCAGAAGTTTAGGTTGCTATGAGTTGCCTTATGGTTCTGTGAGTCTACAAGCCCACAGTTCCATGGGGCTTGAATTACACAGTCCAAGAAGTCTATGGTTTTATATGTCAATGGTAGTACTATGATTCTGCAACTTGACTATTCTACCCAATGGTTCTGTCAGTGGTTCTGTGATTCTATGGTTCTTTGTCGTCTCTATGGGTCTAGAAGTCTGTGAACAGTTCAGCCATTATCATTTTCATTACCCCCAAACATCCTGTCTTACACTCCACAAAGGTTAATATGCATACAGTAAGGGTCTCAGATTTTGGGGAAAACATGATTTTTTTTCCTCAGGGACTTTATAATCTCAATAGAGGGTCTTTACCTTACTTGGCTACATCCATTGGAGGGTCCTGAGTAGGAAGCAAGAAACCAGGACCCTGAGGTATCTACCTCTGAGTTTCCCTGCATAGCCCTTAGCCCATGCTGGCTTCCTCAAGGTGAGAAAACTCAACACCATAGCTAGGGATTCACGCCCCACAGCCGGAATGCCTTTCAGAAAGTCTTAGCTTCCAGACAAGAGTCCAGAGGAGCCTAACTAAGCTCTTTCCCCTCCCCCACACTGTCCCTGCTCTCTTAGCACCATTGGGGAATCCCCTGGAATGCCCTGGGCCAGTGGGTAACTTAAAATAGCCCACTCAGCCATATCACAGCCTGTAGGGGGGCCTAAGCAGGGGAGAAAAGAGAGCCCTCTGATCTGCAGCCACAGTTTGAGAGGTGAGTCACAGAGCCCAAAAGGCACCATCCCCTCTCCTTCTCCCATGCCCCCAAATTGCCCCTTCCCTTCAAACCACACCAGCAGTGACCCAGATGAAGGCCAGCTTAATTTAGTAGGGGGAAGAGAAGGGCATACACACATATAAGGCCTACTGTGTGCCAGCCACTATGATAAGTACCAATATTATCTCATTTGATCCTCATAACAACCCTGGGAGGTAACTGCTACTATAATCCCCATTTTACAGTTGAAGAAACTGAGGCAAAGAAAGGTTAAATGATTTGTCCAGAGTCACCTAGCCCGTAAGTGTCAGAGGCTGGAGTTGCACTCAGATTTTTCCAACTCCAGGCTCAGTGTTGTATCTAGTGAGGCACTTAGCTGCCTCTCTGGGATCCACCCCAAGCTGCTTTACATCCCCCCTTCCACCTACCCCTGTCTCACGTTTCCCATCCTCGTTGGTAAGAGTTGGGACTTTGCCAAGGCCATGCACTATTGCTAGATCTCTGGGTCTTTAACTGCATCCAGGGACCATGGCAATCTGACAGGGCGAGAGAGGACTGGCAAGAGGCAGGAGACCTGGGTTTCCAGCCTTCCTAGCTCCATGGCCTTGGGTATTCTCTCCCCTTTCCTGACCGCTAGTCCCTTTATCAAGATACATAAAATGAGGGTGGAGGACAAGATGGTATCCAAGTGCCCCAGCAGCACCCACAGCTTTAGAAATGGAGAGGACTTTAGAGACCCTCTTTAATTTCAAAGATGAAGGAACTGAGGCCTTCAGTGGACAAGTAACATGGTCAAGGTCACAAAGGTTAAGTAAATAGAACACTCAAAGGGGCAGCTAGGTGGTGCAGTGAATAGAGCACTAGCCCTGAAGTCAGGAAGACCTGAGTTCAAATCCAGCCTCTGATACTTAACACAAAAACTAGCCATGTGACCTTGGGCAAGTCACTTAACTCCAATTGCCCTCCCTTCCCCCCTCAAAAAATCTAAAATAAAATAAAATAAATAGAACAATCAAGGCCAGATTCGATTTTCTTTCCATTCCACCATACTGTCTCCATTTAATTCAAGTAAACTAATACTTATTAAGTGTCTGCTCTATGCAGAACACTGTTTAAAGAGCTGGGGGAGATACACAAGCTCTCCCTTCATAGAATTTAAAGTCTGCTGGCAGTCAGATAACCATAGCACTCAACATTAATATTGCAGGATCTGTCCGACAGAGAGGTACAAAATAAAGCGAGGTCTGAGATCAAATACAACAGCTATGATCAACCGGGGTGGTCCAGGAAGGCTTCCTGGAGGAGGCAGCATAGGTGCTAGACTTTTAAGGATAGGCAGGGTTTCAGGAAGCTCAGTGGCAACCTGGAATCAGGAAGACTCATCTTTCTAAGTTCAAATCCAGCTTCAGATACTTACTGGCTGTGTGATCCTGGGCAAGTCAACTAACCCTATTTGCCTCAGTATCTTCATCTATAAAATGAGCTGGAGAAGGAAATGGCAAATCACTTCAGTATCTTTGCCAAGAAATCCCCAAATGGGATCATGAAGAATCGAACATGACTAAACAACAAAGCTTCAGGGTTCCAGTGTCTGAGAGGGACAGCAAAGACCCTGCAAAACCTAGGGGAAGCAGGGGCAGAAGGCTGAGGAAGTCCAGTCTGTGTGAGGGCAGGGAACAGTATGAGATAAGACTAGAAGCTATAATAATGGTCCAATGAACCAAGCCCAGGGAATTCTCTAAGACCAGTGGGAAGAGCTGGAGAAGTAGGTTCATAGGCACTAACGTCTCTGAAGACCCTGTTACCCCCTTCCTCTGAAAGAGGCATCCTCTGCTTGAATGATCTCAAGCCTAACTAGCAAACCCATTGAGTAGCATAAAGTTCTATGATTCACCTGAGGTCACCCAGGGCCTTAGCTCAGGGCAGAGTCAAGAATCAAACCTACATCTCCCAACTTATGGGAAGTAGGGTATGGAGAGTGTGATTAAGCTCCGTTCCCTTTAGCAGGTGGTAGGCTTAGCTAACCCTCCAATCACTTCATTCATTTCAAGAAAGGAAAGGTCTCTGATCCAGGATTCTACATATTGGGGTAAATAGACTGGTCCCTATTATGCTCTTGGTGAAAGCCTCTGCTCAGACTCCTTTTCCTGGCTTGTTCTCTCACCCTGTCTCCAACCTTCACCCTACCCAGGTGCACTGGAGTGGTGGGGGTGTGGAATATCACCTGGAGAGCCAGCCCCCAGGGCCCTTTAAAGTGGATGCAGAAGGAAACATCTGTGTGACCCAGGAACTGGACCGGGAGATGCAAGACAAGGTGAAGAGTCTGGTGGTTGTTGGGGGAAAGTTGGAATATAGATGTAGTTGCAGATATAGACATAGATATAGACATAGACATAGATATAGATATAAGATGTAGATTAGACATAGATATAGACATGGATATAGATATAGACATGGATATAGATATAGACACAGATATAGATATAGGATGTAGATGTAGACATAGATATAGACATGGATATAGATATAGATGTGGATATAGATATAGATATAGGTATTGGTATA
>CM053585.1:50974320-51010634 GCA_028646515.1 Pseudochirops corinnae
TACTCATGTGATATATAGTACTAATAATAATACTATATACTCACCCTTTTCTAGTGATTTAAGATTTTGTGAGTACTACATAGAGCACTGGCCTTGGAGTCAGAAGAACCTGAATTCAAATCCAGCCTCAGACACTTACTAGCTGTGTAACTCTGGGCAAGTCACTTAACCATGATTACCTCCAAAAAAAATGTGTTGTATATTTTTTTCACAGCAATCCTGGAAGATGGATTGTTAAAGAACTACTATGTCCATTTTGTAGATAAAGAAATTGAGGTTGATGGAGGAGAATTATTTTGCCCAAGGTTACACAGCTATGGTAAGACCTGGAGCAAGGCTATAAACCTGGGTCCCCTGCGATTTTGGTCAAAGTCAACAGAGGGGGAAAGAGAGGCGCTATGGTCGTGGGATTTTACTACAGAGCACCTGGATAGAGTGAAGGAATGGATGAGGCATTTGGGAAACATCACAGAATCTGAGAATCGGAAGGGATCGCAGCAGCCATCTGGGTACCAGTTAAACCCAAAAAGACTCCCCACTATCAAATGTCCATCCCTGGATATCCCGTCTCTACTTGAAGACCTCTAAGGAGATGGAGCTCACCACCCCGTGGGGCAGCCCATTGCATGTTTGAACAGCTCTGATTGTTAGGAGCTTTTTCTGACATCAAGCCAAAATCTGTCCTTTTGGAATGTCCACCCCTTGTTCCTGGTTATTCCCTCTAGTGCCAAACAGAACAAGTCTGATCCTCCCACATGAGAGCCCTTCAAATACATGAAGAGAGCCATCACTGAATCTCCTCTGAGTTCTCTTTTCTCCAGACTGGAAAATCCTTCAACCAATTCTCATATCCCGTGGGGTCAAGATCTTGCACCTTCTTGGTTGTCTTTTGAATGCTATTCAGTTCAACTGTGACGGCCAAAATTGAGCACGGTACTCTAGAAGAAGTCTAATGAGGGCAGTGGGTCATGGGTCTATCACCTCCTCATTCCTGGGAGGAATGCAGCCCAAGATCCCATTAGCCTTTTTGACTTATCACCTCATGTGGCAGACTTGTCTTAAGTCTGTGGTCCACTAAGACCCCCACTAAGACCCATATCTTTTTTAGGAACAACCCTATCATGTACTTGGGATGTTGTTCTTTTTAATCTAAGTATAAAATTTTATATTTACTTTTATGAAATTCATTTGATTAGTTTGAGCCTTTTTGGACCCTTATTCTGTCATCCAGAGTGTTATTTCTTCCCTGTTTTGGTGTCATGCACAAAATGAGCAGTATGCCATCTATGCCTTTATTCAGGTCAGTGATAAAAAAAAAATCAATCAATTCCAAACCATTTGCTAAGCACTTCCTATATGCCAGGCACTGTGCCAAGCACTCAAGATTCAAAGAATGAGAAAAACAGACCCTGCCCTCAAGGAGCTCACATTCTAACCAGGGAGCAAACATGCAGAGAACTATGTGGAATGTGTGGAAAAATGTGAAGAGGAAGGAAACTGGAAAGGCAGAATGTATCCAAATTATGAAGAACCTTAAATGCCGATCAGAGGACTTTACAGTTGATCCTGGAACTAATTATGGGCCTCTAGAGTTTATTGAGTAGGGGAAAGGAAAGAAATAAGTGCTTACTTTAGGCCAGGGACTGTGCTAAGTAAGCCCCTTACAAATATCTCATCTGATCCTCATGACAGCCCCAGGAGTTAGGTGCTATTATCACCCCCATTTTACAGATAAAGAAACTGAGGCAGACAAAGGTTAAGTGATTTACCCAAGGTCAAAGAGATAGTAAATGTCTGAGACAGCATGTGAATGGAAAAGAAGGAAGGAAGGGAAAAATGAGAGACAGAGGAAAAGAGATGAGAGAAAGAAAAGAAGGAAGGGAGGAAGGAAGGGAGGGAGAGAGGGAAGAAGGGAGGGAATGAGGGAGGAGGGAAGGGAAAGGAGGGAGGGAGGAAGAAAAGAAGGGAAGGAAAAAAGAATAAAAAGAGAAAGAGAGAGTGAGAAAGAAAAAGGGAGGAAGAAGGAGGGAAGGAGAGAGGAAGAAAGGAGAAAAAGAAAGAAAGAAAATAAGGAAGGGAGGAATGGAAAGAAAAAGACAAAGAAAAAGGAGGAAGAAAGAAAAAGAGAGAAGAGAAAGGAAGGAAGGAAGGAAGCAAAGAAGGAAGGAAGGGAGGAAGGAAGGAAAGGTGGGTCTTGTGCTTTATTCCGTGGGCTACCTGTTTCTATTACTAGACCAGTGAGGCAGTGCTCCATAATGGGTAGAGTACTAGACTTGGAATCTGGAAGCCCTGTGTCCAAATCAAACCCCTGATATTTACTAACTATATAACTGTGACCAAGTCCCTTAATCTCTCCAGGTTTTAGGCAAGTTTCTAAAACTCAAAGTTATATCCAGATTGTGATCTGTCCTGATAGAAGTTCTAACATCAGCAAAATAAATTATGATATACCACCTAAACCAATAAACCAGGAAAATTCTATCAATGTTGTTTACCTAAATTTTAGTGAGACATTTCACAAAGGTTCTCACACCATCCTCATGGACAAAACATGGAGTCTTAGTATAGACAATGGTAGAGTTAGTGGTTTTGGAACTGGCTGAATGATTAGACCCAAAGAGTTATTAATTACTGTATGTCAACTTGGAAGAAGGTCTGTGGTATAGTGCCCTAGGGAACTGTCCTTCATTCCATACTGCTTAATACTTGGGTCAGACTTGAATAAAGGCATAGATAGCACATTAATCCATTTTTCCGATGACACTGGATGAGTCAGGATCCAAAAATATCCCAGCCAGCGAGCATGATGGGATGAAGCAAAGGAGCTGAAACCCTCTGTAAAATGGGAATGGCACCCTCTGTAGTACTGACCTCCCTGGGTTACTTCTAGGCTCAGAGGAGATCATGTCTGCAATGCATTTGCAAAGTCCAAAGCACTCTATCAAGATCAGCTGTTACTAGTAGTAACAGTAATAAGATGAAGCTTAATAAAAATAAATGGAAAATCCTACACAGGTTGAAAAAACAAATTGCAAAATCACAAGGTAAGGGAGATGCAGCTAGTCAACAACTAGTTTAAAAAAGATGGAGTGGGGTGGTTAGTCTCAGTAGGAGACCTCAGGGTGATGGAGCAGCCAAAAAGGCTTGTGCATATTAGCCAAGGTCTAGACCAAGGGAGGCGATGGTCTCATTGTCCTCAGCCCTGGTCAGACCATATTGGAAACATAGTGCTCACCACTGGATAGCATATCTGAGAGATGTTCAAGGGCAGCCAGGGTGATGAGGGGCCTCAAGGCTGCGCCACATGAAGACTGATGGAATGAATTGAGGACACATAACCCCGAGAGGAGATAGAGGCTGGCAGACAGGAGACATCGTCCAGGACTCTCCTAGGGGGAAGGGATTGGCCGGTTCTGCTTGACCCCAGAGCTCATAACTAAGAGCAAAGTTGCAGAGAGCACATTTCAACTCCTTTGCAAGGTGGTAACAATTAGAGCTGTCCCACAGTGGATCATACTGCCTCCAAAGGCTGCAAATTTCCATTCTCTAGAGATCTTCAGGCTGAGGCTAGATGACCATTTGGGGAGGTGGAAGACGAAAGAAAAAGGGAGAAGCTAGATGTCACAGTGGATAGAGCACCAACCCTGGAGTCAGAAGGACCTGAGTTTAAATCTAGCCTCAGATACTTACTGGCTGTGTGACTCTGAGCAAGTCACTTCACCCTGTTTGTCTCAAGTTTCCTCAACTGTTAAAACGAGCTGGAGAAAGAAATGACAAACTGCTCTGGTATCTTTGACAAGAAAACCCCAAATGGGGTGACAGAGAGTTAGACACAAGTGGAAAAACTCAACAACAAAGAGGGGAAAAAATTACAGCTCGAGTACTGGACCCAGAGTCAGGAAGACCAGAGTTCAAATCCAGACTCTTACTAGTTGCGTGACCATGGGCAAGTCACTTAACCTCTGGTCTGCCTCAGTGTCCTCAACTGTAAAATGGGAAGAATGATAGCACCCAGCTCATAGGGTTATTGTGAGAATTAAATGAGACAATATTTTTAAAGGGCTTAACACATTGCCTTAAGCGTTGAAGATGCTTAATAAATACTTATTTCCTTCTTTCCTCTGAGTAATCATGATCCGAGTTCAAATTCTGCCTCAGACACTTACTAGCTGTGTTACTCTGAGCCACTTAACCTCAGTTTTCTCATCTGTAAGATGGGGATAATAGTGACACTCATCTCACAAGGGTGTTGCAAGGGTCATCTGAGATAACATAGGGAAAATGCTTAGCAAATATTAAAGTTTTATAAGTGCTAGCTATTGTTGTTATTATGACTACAGAGACACAAACATAGGTGCAGATACAAAAGTCAATACACAGACTAAAACAGATATGTTTTGTGTTACTGAGAAGGGATCAGTGCCTCTTCTTCCCCTAGTATGATGCACGAATCTCCTATCATAGTCCTGGGGGAACTCTAATGAGCTGATCACCTTGGTAGGTGTCTAGGGCCTGGGGAGGGGCCCAGTCTCAAGTGTTCATCCTCCCCCCTCCCCTTCTCTGGTTGGAGCAGGGGGAAAGCACCAGGAATCTCTTAGAAACATGTTTAGCCAAATAAGGTGAAAACTGGCTTTCTCCTCCTGGCACCTCCTGGGCCCACCCCAAGGTTGGCAGCTGCTCCTGTACAGGCCCTCCACCCAGGGGCAGGGAAGGGTGGGAGGAGGGGAGGCATCAGGTGCTGTGGCTCTTGGATCATTTCAGATCGGAAAGTGGAGAAAAGAACTTTTGTGGGGAGTCTTTTCAGCCTGGAAGACAGCAGATGTCTACTCCAGGGGTGATTGTTTTCTGAAGGGGTGTGGGCTGGTTGGAAGGTAAAGAAAGCTCCTGAGGAGTCAGGTTTACACCCCTATTTCCCTGTTCCTGGCCAAGTCCTAACCATGGGCCTCCCACATGTGTGCTGTGGGTCACGGGGAAGACCTGCTAGAGATTGGGGATGTTTCTATGTATTATTACATCCCCACTACTGCGGACACAGCTCAGGGGACCCACCCCAGGTTTTCCTGTATTAAGAACTACTCTCATCTTTCCCCCATCACCCCCAGCCTTAGAGGACAGTGACTGGCTGTTCCTCCAGCTCCCTTGGGGAGAGGCAGTCTTTTAGACTGTGACAAGAGGCATGGTGTTCAGACACAAGGGAGAGTTGGGGGCTCAGTTTTGTTGGTGATATTTGAGGAGAAAGCAATCCCTTGCTATTGAACTCTCAGGACCAGTATACTTCGATAAAACATAGTTACAGTTAACTGGAATTTAGCATAAGATTCGCAAAGCACTTGATAGATATAACTTCATTCAATCCTCAAATCATCCCACTGAATAGATACTGTGGGTATTATTAATCCCATTTCTCAGATGAGTCAACTGAGGCCCAGACAAGTCAACATGCTTTGTCCAGGGTCAAAAAGATTTATAAATAGCAGAGCTTGGACTAGACCCCATTTCCTCTAACTTCAGACAATGCTCTTTCTGGCCCCTTTCAACATAGCAATAAAACTTAGAGCAGTGGTTCTCAACCTTCCAAATACTGTGACCCTTTAATACTTGTATGTGGGCATATCTGCATGTGGATGGACCCACCTGGAAGCAGATAGAGGAGTGGTGTCTCGGTTCCTAAGACCATCAGAAATATGTTTTCTGATGGTCTTAGGCGATCCCTGTGACCCCTGTGAAAGGGTCGTTCAACCCCCAAAGGGGGTGCAACCCACAGGTTGAGAACTGCTGACTTAGAGGCACAGAATAGCCTAACCTTTAGCATGGAGTACCTGTGCCATAGGTACATAGGAATATGACAGTGACCATCGTTTATTAATTCCATTCAATGTGATTCAACACGCCTTTATTAAGAACCTACTAGGTGCCAGGGGGGATGCCAGACACTGAGCATACAAAGACAAAAATGATAACAGGCGCTGCCCTCAAGAAGTTTACATTTCACTGGGGAAAAACCATGTCACAGATAAGTCAATGGTAAATATACACAAAGTGTGATGGCCAAGAAGGAGGAGGTGAAGAATTCACAGTTGGTGGAATCAGTAAAGGCATCACATAGAAGGAAGCAAGCCGGCTGAGCCCTAGAGACAGCTAGGACTCCACAGGGACAGAGGTGCAGGGCAGAAGATGTTACATATGGTGGATGGCAAATAGGGCAGTTTGACTAGTGAGGTCAAAGAATGCTTCCTGGGGCATTTGATGAACTTTAATGAAGGGGGAGGAAATGTTAGGATCCCTAGAGAGAAAAAGAAAAGACCTCATGGTGACCCCCAATTCCTCTGGTCTCAGAAACTGGACTACGCTTCAGCCCCAAGCTATGAGCTAGTGATCATGGCAAAGAACCTGGCGGAGCTTGTTGGGTCAGGGATGGACCCTCCTGTTACAGCCACTGTGACCGTGTTAGTGGAGGAACCCATGTGGCCCCCTGTTCTAAGCCAGGAGAGCTATGAGGTCACCATCCTCGACAGCATCCCACCAGGCACCATCCTGCTGACCATTGGACCTGAGGATCCCCAGAGCCCTCCACTCAGGTAAACAGTCTGCTCTTGTCTTCTCTTCAACCAGGGACCCAAGAATTGCCCAGCCCATCAGCACCAAGATCCCTAGTAAAAATCTGGGGAGCCTTCTGCTCTCCATTATCAGCTTTGTGGGTTATCCTTCACTTAAACTATGGGGACTCCTACATTTAGAACTGGGGGGAGATTTAGAGAGCATCTCGGCCAAAATACTTATTGTATAGAGATGGAAAAATGACACTTCCAAAGTCCCACAGTTAAGTGGCACAGACAAGATTGGAAACTTGGTCCCCTGATTCCAAATCAAGCACTCTTGCCACCATGTTTATATGATAATATGCAATGGCATGGATGGTCTCAAAACTCAAATAATCCCCAAGTCATTTGTTTTCATCTCTGGAATGTTTCCTCTGATGATTTCTGTATCAGAGTCTAGGACAAGAGTGTGTAACCTGCAACCTCAAGGCCCTCTACATCCTCAAGTACAGCCTTTTAATTGAGTCCAAACTTCACAGAACAAATCCTCTTCATAAAAGGATTTGTTCTGTAAAACTTAGATTCAAGCCATACCCAAGGACCTAGAAAGCCAAGGCCAGAGGTTCCAAGTATATTTATATACATTGGGTTGGGACCATCCAGCCAAAGACAGATTTGGAAGGAATTGACTGTGGACACTAGCAAAGGGATAGGTGACTGGGGGTCATAGGTGGGGTTAGAAGAAGAGGTGAAAAATCTTTTGATGCTCTGGAAAAAAAAAATCTTCCAGGCCTGAATTTTTGAAAATTGACTTCAACTTGTACCCCTAATGATTTCTACAGTATCTTATATGTAATAGGCATTTAATAAACATTTATTGAACTGAGGGGGGGGAAGATTGGCTTCAAGTCAAGAGACAGAAGTCAAGAAGACCTTGGTTTTTATAGTGCCTCAGATACCTACTAGCTGTGTGACCTGGGCAAGTCACTTAACCTCCATCTGCCTTGATTTCCTCATTTGTAAAATGAGAAGAGTGAATTCAATGACTTCTAAGATTCCTTCTAGTTCTAAACCCATGATCCTTTGATAAAGTCTTACTAGCTCTGTGACCCTGGGCAAGTCACTTCACCTCCATCTGCCTCAGTTTCCTCATTTGTAAAATAGGAATAATAATACTATTTTTCCCATAGGATCATGAGGAATGTCTTTTATACATCTCAAAAGTATAGAAATGTGATCTTTTATTATGATTATTCTCTTCATTCCATTGCCTTCCACTCCCCCACCCACCCAGTGGCATTCCCCCAGGAGGGACAACATCTTGGTAGATGGGATAGATCCCTCCTGCTTGCAGGAAAGGGGATTCTTATGGTCAGTCAGTCGCAGAATGACAGAATCCCAGGATTTAGACCCAGAAGGAGCCTTGGAAATTATCTAGTCCAACTCTCTCCTTTCACAGATGAAGAAAATGAAGGCCAGATGTTACTTGGCCCCAGGCTCAGCTCTGACCTCATGTGATCAGCTGCCTTCTCCCATTCCCAGCCGCCAGTTGCCTTTGGCCCATCCCCAGACCCCTGTTGGACAGAAAAATATTCAAGTCAAGTCAACTAGCATTTACTAAAAGACTACGATGTGCCAGGCACTGGGCTAGGCACCGGGGGTTCTAAGGAAGGCAAATAACAACTCCAAAAGTCTTTGCTTTCAAGGAGTCACAGTCTAAAAACTATCATTTATTTAACTTTATGGTTTGCAGAGCTTTACACGCATTATCTTCTTTGATTCTCATAACAGCCCTGTGAGGTAGGTGACCCTATTATTCCCATTCACAAATGAGGAAGCTAAGGACCAGAGAGAGGAAGAGGCTTGCCCTGGGTCAGCCAGCCAGTGCGTGTGGGTGGCAGGATTTAACCCAGCGCTTCCTTATTCCAAGTTCCATACTCTATCCCCTCTGTCACGCTGTCTCTCACTATCCTCATATTGATCCGTCTCTGTCCTCTAGTTGTGGAGCCTTTCTAGGCCCCAGAGCATTCATGTCCATGAGGCCTTGGCTCCAGTCAAATGATCCCTTTGGGGTTGTTCCAAGCTTTCCCATTCCTCCCTCCATTGCTCCCGCCCCAAACACACAGGCCTAGACCACCTTCAATGATGGTCTCCGTGGTCCATTGTCCCAGAAATGGTGGAAGGGGCACAAACCTCCTCCCTCCTCCAGGTCCACACGTCCAGGGCCGGATGCTTGATGTGGGGCATTGACGAATAACAGATCCCTTTGTTTGCTCTCTGTCTCCGCCTCACCCCTCTCAGATCCCCCTCCATTGCCCTTCAAGGAAACACAGAATCTCAGAGGGAATCTAGTCCAACCCAGACCTCTGCAGGAATTCCATGTGGAACAACCAGACGAGTGGCCACTTGGCATTCATTGGAAGGCCTCCAGTGAAGGGCAGCTCACTCCTTGCCCATATGGTCCATTCACCTCTAAACAACTCCCATTATTAAGAGGTCTTCTTCTGTACTGAGGGGCACTCAGTCCTTGGGCAGCTCCCAGTTTGCTCTTCTGTCTTTGTTCTCCAGCTCTGCTCCATTTCCTTCTTTGACTTCTTCTCTGGCCACCTGGGAGTGGCCACCCCACCACTCCAAGGTTCCTTGGGTGAGAGAGCTTGGGTCTGAGAGAAGGCAGCCCGTAAGCTGTTGCTTACTACCTTCTAGACCAGCGGTTCTCAACCTGTGGATAGCAACCCCTTTGGGGGGCGAATGACCCTTTCACAGGGGTCGCCTAAGACCATCGGAAAGCACATATTTCAGATGGTCTTAGGAATCGAGACACTGCTCCTCTATCCTTCTCCAGGCAGGACTACCCACATGCAGATACGCCCACATACAGGTATTAAAGGGTCGTGGCATTAGGAAGGTTGAGAATCACTGTTCTAGACCTTGGGCCAGCCTTTTAACCTCTCCTGGTCTCATTCTCCTTGTGTATAAAATGAGAAGGTTAGGCCAGATGGTCCACCCCTTGGTCATTTCCTTAAAACATTTAGGTGTCACAACAGACTTAGAGTCAGGAAGACCTGAATTCAAATCCTCCCTCTGACACTTACTAACTGTGTGACCCTGGGCAAGTCCCTTACTCTCTCTTAGCCGTGGTTTCCTCATCTATAAAATGGGGAGAACAATAGCACCTACTTCACAAGGATGCTGTGAGAATTGAAAGAGCTGATCGTCTGACAGAGAAGGAAACACACACGTACAAGATAGAATCAGTGTAAGTAGGAAGTGATGACAAATGGGGAAACAGAGGCCCAAAGGAAGGGGCAGACTCTCCCAAGGTCACACACAGTAAGTGCTAGAACCTGGGTTTGGAACCCCTGGGTTACGGCTCTAGAACCAGATGATGCTGCCACGCCGCCAGGATGATGCGTAAGGGAAGCAACACGACTCAGGGGAAAGAGGTCTGGGTTAGAGCCAGCAGATGTGGGTTCAACCCCCGCTCTCCCAATTCCTAATTGTGTGTCCTTGGGCAATTCTGTGACTCAGACTCTTCATCTGTAAAATGGGGTTGAACCCGATGATCTCCAAGGTCTCTTCCAATATATGACCCTATGGTCCTTCCAGTTCTAGATATCATGAAACTGTGACAAATCGCACTGCACAACTAGGTAAACTGAGATACAGAGAAGGGGTTTCTGTCAGAGGACCCACTTTCCTGGAAGCTCTTTTTCCCATTCTCTCATCCACCTAAATTCCAGGTATCCCTTTCTTTCTCCCAGTCTGTCCCATGTCACCTCCCCACCCTCATGGTAATGTGTCCCTAGGTTCTCAATGATGAATGACTCTGAAGGGTGGCTGTCCATTGAAGAACACTCTGGCGAAGTACGGACAGCTTCGAAACTGGGATCAGGACAGCCTAAGGAGACATACACTGTGCAAGTGGTGGCTGAGATCTTAGGTAAGGGAGAAATGGGGAGGGGCTGGTCCCACCCTCTGAAACACCCAGTTAGACAAAGAGATTCTGAGAAAAAAGAGGGAGAGGAAGACAGACAGACAGAAAAAGAATGGTTTTTTTTTTCATCAAAGCAAGAAGTGTGTGAAGTCCAGAATCACAGAGTCTGACTGGAAAGGACCTCAGAGACCATCTACACCACCCCACACCCAAGCAACCAACCCCCTTCGATATCCCCAACAAGTGATCATTCATCCAATCTGCTTTCAAGACAGCAACTGATGGGAAATTCATCACATCCCAAAGCAATTCATTCCACTTTGAGATAGCTCTGTCTAAACCAGTGTCTCCACCCACTATCTAGATCTACGATGTATCTTTAGGAATATTTCCACCAGGCACCCAACTCCATGAACAAGGTTTCATGACCCCCACATAGACAAAGAGTTTTCCCTTTCTCCTCCCAGCACCCTCTGCCATGACCTTCTGGCTCAACCAGGTGAAGGTGACCAGGAGATTTGATGGGAAGGTGCTCTGTCTTAAATAAAGAGCAACTGTCCCTTTTATGTCCTTACCACCCTTATACTCCCTACACCCTGCCCAACAAATAAGATATCTCTCCAAGACCCAAGGGAAAAAAAATAGCCCACAGCACTCCCACTCCTACCACTTAGGTGGGAGACCCCAGCCAGAGTTCCTGGCATAAGCTGGTCACTGCCGTCTTCCTAGAGAACAAGAGCCCCTTCCATAAGCTGGTTAGCACCATCTCCCTGGTGATCACAGATGTCTGGGCAGTGGTAGGAAGAGGCAGGGTTCTTGAGGGAGAAGAGAACTAGGGTGAAGATCATTTGACTGCTATCTCCTACTTTAGCACCTATGTGGTCTTGGACTCTGGGTCTCAGTTCTCTCATTTATACAATGAGGGGGTTGGATTTGACCCAAGGTTCTTAACCTGTTTGTGCATCATGGATTCTTGGTCAGTCCTGTGAAACCTATCACCCCTTCTCGGGATAATGTCTTTAGAAGCATAAAGCAAAACTTATAGGATGATGAAACGAATGATATTAAAATATAGTCATTAAAACAATTTTTTTATTTCCACAGATTCTAGATTAAGAATCTCTGGATTTGATCTCTAAGGCCTTCCCCAAATGCAAGGACTTGGGGGTGGGTTGAGGGAGAGGGGGCATGTTTTCCTGTCCCCTGATCAAGAATCAAAGAGATTAGACCTGAGGAAATGGACCGCAAAAAGGAAGCATAATTTAGAGATTAAGCGCTGGATTTAGAGACAAAAATCACCCAAGTTTAAGGGCCACCTTTGACACTTACCAGCTATGTGACCTTGGAGAAGTCACTTAACCATCTATGGAATAAGTGAAATATTCTCTAAAGTTCTCTAAATTCTCTCCCAGCTCTAAAGGCAAGAAATCCATTCACTCCCCTGTTTTGAAGATGAGAAAATGGAAGGGGAAAAAAAATTTTTTTAAAGACAGAAAATGGAGGTCCAGAGTTCAGGATTACATGGGTAGTAAATGATGGAGCTGGGATTCACAACCAGTTCTTCTGATTACAAACCACTGCTCTTTTCACACAAGCCCTTCTCCCCCCAAGAAGAAACAGAAGCCCAGAGATGAGAAGGGATTTCCTCAAATTCCCAATCCCTAGTAAGCCTACTTCCTGGATGACTTGCTGCCAACAGAATCAATCCTTACAGCTTCCCCTACCCTCTCAGAATAGGAGAGAAGGTCCTTGACCTTAGTCTTTGTTTCTTTTGCAGACCATCCCAGCCTGACTACGACTGCAGCCCTAGTGCTTCATATAGAGCAGGATCTCCCACCCCCTGCTCAAAAATCCCCCTCCCTCCCTGCGCCCATCCCCTCCACCCTCCAGATTCTCTGCACTCCCCAGGACAGGCCACAAGGAGTGGTCATCAGTGGGCTACAGCAGGTGACAGAGCATGCTGCTGCTGATGGCCCCTATTCTTTCACTCTGAGTGAGGACCCCACAATACAGCGAGAGTGGAGGCTCCAGGCACTCAATGGTGAGTCCAGGCTTGGCCGAATGACTGGGTAGTTCTTCAAGAGAGGCAATGGGAGTTGAAGGAAGAACACTGGATTTGGAACTAGAGACCTCATGGGAGGTCGTTTCCCCTCTCTGGGTCTCAGTTTCCCTATTTAGAAAAATGGAAGAGATGGACCAGCTGAAGTCTAAAGTGCCTTCCAGATCTCAATCTTGTGATCCATCCCACACTGCGCCCTCGCTGCCTTCTGCCTTCCTATGTGTCTGTCTGTCCCAGTGTCCCACTCTATCCCTACTCCCATCCTAGGTACCCACGCCTATCTCACCATGGCCCTCAGCTGGTTGGAGCCCCAAGAATACTTCGTCCCAGTTTTCCTGACCCACTCAGCCCAGACTCAGAAACTCCGAATACGAGGTAAGGCCTGCTCATCTCCTGAGCGGGAGCCGTGGAGGGGAACAAGCAATGATCTGCTGAGCTAAGGTGCAGGGAAGATTTGAAAGAGAAGTACAAGATGTAGTCCTTGTTCCCTGAGAGCTCAGCAGTTCAATGGCTGGAGTTTTTCAAGGCTCCCTCTTCCTCTATTTCTTCTCCAATAGATCCCTCACTCCACTTAATTTCTTCATGCAAATATATCTCTGGTCTCTAACTCCTGCTTCATCTGGATCTGGACATGTCATGTCTCTAACCAAATCAAGTCAGAAAACATTTATTAAATGCTTTCTATATTCTAGACACTGGGGATATATAAAACAAGACAAAAACACTCCCTCCCTCAAAGATCTCACATCCTGCCCCAAAATAGGGGGACAACATATAAACCACATATACACAAACATACAAGATATATACAGGGTTAATATATACAGGGTCTAAGAGAGACAGTAGGCAAAAGCCTGCCCTGGCTCCCTATTGCCCCTCAAGCAAAGCCCCAATCCCTCCACCTGGCATTCAGGCCTCCTTGATCACTGCCTTGATAACATCTTATTCTGCTCTCAAGCCAAAGTGGTCATCATAACCTGCACTCTCCTTTCTTCATACCACCTTTGTTCATGTTGTTCCCCATGCCTGCCATGCCCTCCCCACTCTTCCATGTATTAAATTCATGCCAAGCCCAATGTAACCTCCTTCAGGAAGCCTCCCCTGATCCCCTTACTTGGTAACTATCTTCCTTTAAACTTCCCATCACATTTTAAACTCAACTAAACTTCTCACTTCTCCAATTCAATTATCAAGCAGCCAGGATGAGACAGTGGATAGAGAGCTGGGCCTGGAGCCAAGAAAACCTGAGTTCTAATGTGGCTTCAGACACTGACTAGCTGTATGACCCTGGGCAAGTCACTTAACCCTGTTTGCCTCAATTTCCTCATCCATAAAATAAACAGGAAAAGGAAATGGCAAATCACTCCTGTATCTTTGCCAAGAAGACTTCAAATGGAGTCTCAAAGAGCCATACATGACTGAAAATGACAATTCAATGAACATGTAATACAGTATACTAAAGCTATCTGTATTTATATCTTATCCCTATACTAGACTATAAGCTTCCTGAGGACAAGAACCATGCCTTATCTAAACTTTACATCTTCCCCCTTCCCCAGCACCCCACATGGTTCTCTATGTAAGAGACATCCTATTATCTCTCACATGTGGCAAGATATTCCCATAGATATAACAGACCCTCTTAATATGTGGGACCCCAGAAGATAACCTCTGGTTTGAGGAACCCTGTGATATTATATCCCAGGTTCTACATCTAGAGAGTTGCTCATCAGCCAATGGTTGTTTCATACAAATACTCCCAACATCCCCCTGGCAAGAGGTTGTTAACATTCAGTCAGACAACATACAGTTTAATTGGATTAGTAAAATCATGGTAAAATTTAGAAGTACTAGGCATATAAGCATAGAGTATACCATTTTAAGTCCTCCCCAAAGTTAATACTACATGGGTATCCCCTGACTGTCATAAGTCTAATGACAATAAGTGGTGGGGGGAGAGATATTGTCACCCCAAATGCCATTTTCTCCTTCTCATTCAACTTTAACTTGTCACTTCTCCTATCTGCATTCAAATCAACCTGGGAGCTAGGTGTGGTATATTCCTATCATCCCTGCTACTGGGGAAGGTGGAGGATGGTGGGTCACTTGACATCAGGAATCCAGAACTGGAGTAGGGCTGAAGCTAACTGGGGGCTCCAATGTGGGAAGGCTTTTGGGTGGGGTAGGGTGGGTTGGGGTGCAGGGCTGCTGCATCTGTTACGGATCAGCAAGGGGATCAGGTTGGGAGTGGCCACTGTATTTCTGGACAAGCTAAGATAGAGAGACCCAGTCTGCAAACCAACCAACCCTAACCTGGGCTCCACTGGTGAAGAAACCGACCTGCAAGCATTCTGATTAGATTGTGAGCTCCTTGAGGACAGGGAATGTCTTTTGCCTCTCTTTGTAGCCCCAGTACTTAACACAGAGCCTGGCACACGGGAGATGCTTAATTATTTATTGACTGACTAGTATTGGCAGTCCCTATGGAGACATCATCTCCTAGGTTCTGAGCCCGTGTCCCAAAAGATATATTCCTCATAACTTCATTCAGTAGGCATTTAATAAATGTCTGTTGTTTGATTGAATCGACATGCCATACTGGTCCTAAAATAGGTCACACCTGAAAATCGGCTCCACTCCTAAAATGAATCTCTTGGAAAAGAAAGCAACATATAAGTACTTCCATGTTGGTGGTCACTCATTTCTATCGTGTCTGATTCTCTGTGACCTCATTTGGGGTTTTCTTGGCAAAGATACTGTGAGTGGCTTGCTATTTCCTTCTCCACTTCATTTTACAGATGAGGAAACTTAGGCCAATATGGTTAAGTGATGTGAGCAGGGTCACACAGCTAGCAATCGTCAGGCTGGATTTGAACTCAGGTCTTCCTGACTCCAGGCCTACTGGAGTCTTCCTGACTCCAGGCCTACTAAATTGCCCGTCTTTCTAGTTGCGTCCTTAAATGTCCTGGTGATGGATGATATGACTTCATAGGGTCCCTTGCCAACCTTTCTGCAAACTTATTTTGCCCCTCAACTGCTTCTCACTATTTTATAAGGGAATACTGTTTATAATTCTCCGCTACCCTTCCCCATTGGGCTTTACAAACAAGTTTATATTCTAAGCCAGTGTTGGCCTTGGTTGCCATATCGCTCCTCTTGGCAAGAAAATCGAGAGTTTGCTGGCTAACACTTGTTTCTAAATTTTTAGACTTCTCTTTATGGTGATGAATTTACCTCAATTAAACTCCCTTAGGAAATGTTGACAATCTGTTTGGCCTCCTCCTTATGGTGATGGATTTACATCATTTATACTTTTTTGGGAAATGTTGATAGTCTGTAGAAAAAGATCTTTTATGTATTTCCCAGTTTTTAGCATCAACATCTTGCTTGAGGTACCTCAGTTGCCCAACATACATACATGCATACATACATACATACATACATACATACATACATTCTTCTCATTTTTATTATTTCTTCCCATTTGGAATTGATTTTGATCTTTGTTCTAATAAGCCAGGGATCTGACTATATACACACAAGCTGATTCCGAAAAAACCCCCACATAACTACCCATTTCCTCTCAGTTAAAATGCAATCAATCTAATTTTTTGAGATGTTACTTGGTACTTTCCTTGTCCAATAATTCCCTTCTCCTATTTTTCTTCAGTAGGAGATCCTCAGAAGAGGTGATTTGTTTTATTTTGATTGATGCTTTAAAAACACACACACACACACATACACACACACACACACACACACACACAGGTCATTTCCAATTTTGCTCCCTGCTCTGAATTAAACCTTCCCTTATAACAAAGAAAAAGTAATTCAGCATAACCAGCTGACAAAGCAACCACATTTGATGGTGTATGCAGTTGTTGTTTTTTTGTCATAGTCCCGTACTTTTTCAAGAGGAGGGATCTCTGTTTTATCTTCTGTTCTCCAGAACTAAGTTTATGCATTGCTATTCATCTGACTTCTGTTGCCCTTAGTATTGTTTTTTTTCCTCTCCTGTTTCTTCCTCTTTCACTCTGCATAGCTTCATGAAAATCTCTGTTTCCCAGAATGTCCCATAATCTTTGTTTTTTATAGTACAGTAATATTGCATTATATCCATAGACTACCATTTGTTTAGCCATTCCTTCATCAATGGACAGTCTTTGTTTTCAGCTTTTTCTTCTTTGGCATATAAAAATGTATAATAGGACCTTTCCTTCTGTTATTGACCCCCATGGTTCTACACCTAATGGTGGGATAGCTAGGTCAGATGTCAGTGTTGCCAGAGTGGCTGATCCATTCAAAGTTCCACCAACAATATATCTGCACATCTGTCTTCCAACAGCTGGGCCCCACAGAAGGAGAGAAAGGAACCAAGGCAGATGATGTGAATGAGGTGTGGCAAGGCCAGAAGGTGTGATAGTCATGACCTAGATGGTATTTGGATAACAGAAAAGGAGTCAGAAGAAGAACTTAGGAAGATGGATTCCGGGTGGATGGAAAGGCAGGGAGACTGGGGAATTACCTCTCCTCCCACTCTCGGTTCTTCAGAGAATCTCAGGGCTGGAGGGCCATGAGAGGCTATCTGACTAAGACAGCCCATATCTGACTAAGAAGTCCCTCTTCATCAACGGTTCTTGAGCTTCTTTTGTATCTTAGACCCCTTTGGCAGTCTGGTGATGATGCGATGGACCCTTTTTCTAAAAAAAAAAATTTTAATTCATAATTGAAGAAAATACTAAATTTCAGTTAGAAGCTAGTGAAAATAAAGATGTAATTTTTTCTGTAATGATAATAACTAGCATTTATATAATAATTATTGTATACCAGGTACAGCATCAAGCACTTTACAAAAATGATCTCATTTGATCTTCACAACAACCCTGGGAGATAGGTGTTATTATTATCCCCATTCTGCATAGGAGGAAACTGAGGCAAACACAGGCTAAGTGACTTGCCCAGGGTCACACAGATAGTATTTGAGTCCAGATTTAAACTCAGCTCTCCCTGACTCAAGGCCTAGTGCTCTATCCACTGTGCCAGCCAGCTGCTTCAAACCTTCCAAATTCATAGGTCCTCTGAAATCTATCCATGAAGCCCCACAGACCCGAAGTGAAGAACCTTAGTTCTACATTTTCACAGGATCAGCCCTGGAAGCAAAGGGATATAGTGACACGAGCACTTGATTTAGAGTCAGGGTTCAAATCCTAGCTCTGATATTCCCTACCTGTGTGACCCTGAACAAATCATTTCCACTCCCCAAGTCTCAGTTTCCCCCTCTATAAAACAAGGGTATTGAACATGAAGGTCAATGAGAATGGCTAAGAGCACCATGTTCCTCCCAGCTCTGACATTCCATGTCCTAAGGTTCCTCCACCTCCCATGTTCTGTGTTCCCAGGCCCTGTCCAGTCCTAAATCTTATTTCCCTCCCTTTGGTCACAGTGATGGTCTGTTTGTGTAACTCAGAGAGGCAATGCTTGCTCAAAGTGGGTCGGATGAAGGGAATGCCCACGCTGCTTTCTGCTGTTGGCATCATGGTAGGCACCCTTGTGGCAATAGGTAAGTCAAGTCTTGGTCTTCCTTGGGATCTGAGTGAGACCCATCAAGGTGGGGAGAGAGGGCTGGGGCTATTTATAGGTTCAGAGGGTGAGCAGTTTTAGAGCTGGAATGGACCATAGCAGTCATATGGTCTAGCCCTCTCATTCTACCAAGGAGAAACTGTAGCCCAGAGAAGGAAAATGACCTACCCACAGTCACCCAGGTAGTAAGTATCAGAGCATTTTCACTACACCCCTGCCTCCTGGGAGTTCAAAGTCTAATTGACCCGTCTTGAATATATGTGGACTTCCAACTGCTTCTAAAAGTATGGCCCTTAATAAGTACTCCAAGTTTTGTATTTATAGTGCTAGTATAAGGGCATTCTATTTCGTAAGTACTATGAGTTTGCCCATACGCCCCCCCCCCAAGAAAGACTCAGAGGAAGGAGACAGAGAAAGGAGAGAAGATAAAGGGGAGGGGGAGAGACAGAGAAGAGTGGGGGGGGGGGAAGGAAGCAAAGGAATAAGCCTTTCTATCTATAGACTCTACTGTGCACTATGACAAATATTATCTCATTTGAGGGAAACAGGCCTGCAATTTGGGATTTAGGAAATGACTGAAAGTTAGACAAGAGTGAGTAGCAATGGCTGTGTGGGCCAACTAGCTAGATCTACTACCCCCCCCAAAAAAAATAGCTAAGAAAGCATAAATTTACACATGACATAATCATTTTATGCTTTCTTTTCCCAGAAAAAAAACAATTAAAATAACAACAAATATATTAATCTACCTTTAATTACTAGCAAATTGGATTACCCAAGATCAAGGAAAAGCCCCCCTGGAACCAATATTCTTGCCTAAAACTGACTGACTCTCTCTTTGACACCCCAGGTTTCTTCTTAATTTTGATCTTCACCCACTTGGCCCTAGCAAGGAAGAATGTGGCACAGCCGCCAGACAGCATCCCCTTGAAGGCTTCAGTCTGATGGGGCGAGGCATGGTTGGGTCTCCTGCCTTCCCTCTAACCTACAGTTTCTATCAAGGACTTGGATTCTGGACCAAACTGGGTGGCATCAATCCCAGAGTTAAAACATCTTAGGGATGAACCTTTGCCTCCCCCCCTTTCTCAGTGGTCAGAAGGCACAAGTAGAGGGGCCAGACAAAGCCTGCATCTGTCTCAACATGGACCAGAACCTCTTCTCTCTCCAGAGTTCTCCTCTGAAACTTGGGGCCCATGTTTCCATCAGTAAAAGTTAAGACTTTCTCTAATGTGGCTAGCTTCTCACATAAATGTCTTCTGATAAAGTATTCCCCAAAGCCACCATGGAATAATAAAATCTGATGGGAAACTGAGTCCAGAGCTCTTGAATTCCCATTCTTTCCAATGATTTGTCCATTTGCCTCTCTTTTCACCCCTCTGTCTTTAGGTTGAAAGAAGAGTGTCTGGAGGGCCTATGCAATCAACTATTTGTTAAACACCTACTATGTGCAGAGCCTGGTGCTAGGCACTCGGGGACAGAGAGAATTTAAAGAAGACCCTTGTGCAGTTTAAAGGGCCTGACTCACTAGGAATGTTGCCTCTGGCACATGAGAGAGGGAAAGGGTCAAAGGAATTCTCTGTGAGTCTCATGGGTTGGTATTTCCATGGATGAACTTTGTGTCTCCCCACCCCCACCTCAGTCCCTTGGATTTAATTACCAGCTGCATGAATATAATGTGTATGTTAGGGGATATTAGGTGTGGGTCCTTAGGTGTGGTTTTTATCTACATTTGTGATCATTTCGGCATGTGTGTTTGAATACATATGCCAAAATATGTTCATCCATATGGATGGACCCTTGATCCTGATCCCACATTGAACCCAAAACCTGATGGAAAACTGCTCCTTTATCTCTATCATAGACAGGGATACCAAGCCCTCCCCCCACACCCATTCCAACAGCCACAGGGACAGTTCAGAAAGGGTCGAGGTCTAAAATCCCAGCCCCTGTAAACTGCTGAATTTCAAATATTCTGGAATTAGAGAAAACATCCTTTCCTAACCCTATTTCTAGAATCATAAATTTAGAGTCAGAATGTACCTCAGAGACTGACAAGAGGAGATGATCTTTTTTCTGGATGGAGACTTTGGAGATATTCCTGAGCTGCAGCAGACTCCCTTGTTTTACAGATGGACAAAGTGAAGCATCAAAAATTTTAAATGGGGGCGGCTAGGTGGCATAGTGAATAGCCTGTCAGCCCTGGAATCAGGAGGACCTGAATTCAAATTCGGCCTCAAACACTTGACACTTCACTAGCTGTGTGACCTTGGGCAAGTCACTTAACCCCAATTGCCTTGCCTTTCCCCTTCAAAAAAAAAAAAAAGAGTTTTAAATGACTTGCCCATTTTGTGGCTTATAATTAGCAGTACAGACTCAAACAGGTCCTATAATTCAGCATCCAATGGCCTTTCCATCAATCACAGCATGCCCTCCTCCATCTCTTTGCACTTCCTCTAGCTCAGAGGACATCTCCTACAATTCAGCCCATCAGATCACAGAACATTAGAACTGAAAAACACCTCAGCTGATAGAACATAGCAAATGAGAGATGTGGAGGTCTTAGAATGTGATTCTTCTATGATCATACATAATTCTCACGTTTGCCAAGTGCTTTATAGCTAAGTAGTGGAGGGAGATAGAGCGCTGGGCCTGGAGTCACCAAGACCTGAGTTCAAAATCTGACTATAGACATTTAGTGGCTGTATGACCCTGGACAAGTCACTTAACCTTTGTCAGCCTCAGTTTCCTCCCCTGTAAAATGGAGTTAATAATAATAATAGCTACTTCACAAAGGAGATAATATTTGTGAAGTACTATATAAATGTTAGCTGCTCCCATCATCATCATCATCACCACTCTGCTCACAACAGCCCTGTGGGGTAAATAGAGGGTGAGAGCCGGAAGGGCTGAAAAGGCAGGCTGTTAGAACACAGCAGGCTGGAAAGGGCTTTAAATCAGCACTTCTTAAACTGTGGGTCACACCCCTACACTGGGTTGTGAAAAATCTGGCAACAGTAGAAGTTTTCTGAATGCACAATGACCAAAAATTAATTAAAAATCAAATACATAAGGAATCTGAGATGTTTCTAGCAGGCTTGCCTGTGTTGAAGCCTTGGTTCTGAACACAAAGCATTTGCACTTTGCACTGCACATGCCCTCAGGCCACACAACGCCAACCAACTCCTTCACAAAGGGGTCACAAGTGGAAAAAGTTTAAGAAGCCCTGCTTTAAATGACAAACGAAAGATTTTATATTAGATCCTGGAGGTAATGGGGAGCCATTGAACTTTACTGAGGATGGAGATGACACGGTTAAATCTGAGCTTTAGGAAAAATCACTTTGGCAGCTGAAATAGAGAGATCTGATGCAAATAGTGTCAGCATGAGGTGATGAGGGCTTGCACCAGGGTGGTGTCAGGAGAGAAAGACAGGTATGTCAGAGATGTGATGAAGGTATTAATGACAACAGACTGCATATGAGAGTAGGGGTGGGGGAGTGCTCTAATACTCTGCATTCTAAGGTACCCTCCAGAGTATTCCACATTCTAATATCCCTTCCAGCTCTACATTTGATGTTATCTGTTCTAACATTTTACATTTTAAGGTTCCATGCAGCTCTCACTTCCTATTACTGTCTCCGGCTCCAAACTGATGTGCATTGACTATATATATATACACACACCCTATCCTTATGGTTCAAGATGTGGGGACCATCTCCAGTCCTGATCCATATCTGGCCTCTGGACCCAGATGGCTCCAGAGGAGAAAGTGAGGCTGGTGACTCTGCATAGCCCTGCCTCACTTAAATCCAATTCACTTACAAGTCACGGCATCATCTTCCTGATGTCATGGTCCTCTTCAAGAACAAAAGACAAACAACAATGGTTCAAGACATGCTCAGAACATTATCTTCATACATGGGGCCTGGATAATTTTTAAACGAAAGAAAAGTTAGGTAATTAGTTAAATATATGGTCGTTCCCCACCTTGTAACCAACTGGGGATAGAGGGATACTCAGTAAATGCAGAGACCCTATATTGGGTCCCTACTATGCAGTCTGTGGCTTTGAAGGAGTCAAGAAAAGAAGACGTGGTTCCTGCCTTCAAGGAGGAAGTCTCTCTGGGCCTCAGTTTCCCCATCTATAAACTAAGGATTATATGCTAGTACTGCCCCCCTCACTGGGATACTTAGAGGAAAGCATTTTCTAAACTTTAGTATCATAGAACCTGGAGCTGAAAGGAACCTTAGAGAGGCCATCTAGTCTAAGCCAAGCTCATTTGTCAGAGGAAGAGACCAAAGGGATGTCATTTGCCCAACTTCACATTAAGTGGTACAAAGTTAAGTAGCAGGGTTGAAATTTGGACTCCTGTGTAGGTGGTATAGTAGATGGAGCTGGCTTGGAGTCAGGAAAACTCATCTTCCTCACTTCAAATCCCACTTCAGTCACCTACTAGCTGTATGACCCTGGGAAAGTCACTTGACCCTGGTTGCCTCAGTTTCCTCATCTGTAAAATGAGCTGGAGAAGGAAATGGCAAAGCACTCCAGTATCTTTGCCAAGAAAATTCCAAATGGGGTTATGAAAAGTGGTACACAACTAAAAAACAACTGAACAGCCTCTGACAACAGAATTACTATTCGTTCTACTTTCACAGCACTACTTCTCATACCTTCGAGTCATCCAGAAATGGGAGCTATTAATATAAAGTGCCAAATAAATGTGAGCCATTATTATTGTTATTATTAATAAGAGGCTTCCAGGCCTAAGGGGTCTGGCCACTGCCCAGGGAAGGACACACTGCTGGGCGAGAGTCTAGGCTGGTGGCACCCATCTTAGCCTTTGCCCCTGCCTCTGAGCACCCCCTCGGAGTCTGTGCTGGGGTTGGAGGCAGGGAGGACTCAGGGATGTGACTGGGGCCTCCGGGGGGCCAAGCAGGGGGCCGAGCTGGGCCTGTGTCCAATACCAAAGACACTTCCCAATCAGCAGGCACCGATCAAAGGGCCAAATTGCAGTGAGAACAGAGAAGCTCATGTGGAAGGAATGTAAACATCTGGGGGTATTTTTAAACTTTTTTTCCAGTTCGAGTGATTAGAGCACTTCAAGTAAGAGAGACTCTCTCAACCAGGGCTCAGGCGACAAGCAAAGGGAAGAGAGGAACCAAAAACCCAATCACGGGCCAGGCAGCCACTTCAGGGGCCAATTCGTCTGTCCTCCTGCCCTGCCCCAAAGCATTGCTTTGTTTTGTTCTGGGGGAGCAGAAGCAGGAGTCCCTTCTTTTATTCATAGCCTCACACCCCTCAAAAACAGGGTCGACACCCAGGCAAGTCTTCCCCAACCAATATGGCAGCCACACACTGGCTGGGGGCACAGGGACTAGGTCAGAGTGGGAAACCACCTCCAGAGTTGGTGGTTTCCTTTGCCATTGTATCAGAAGCCAGCAAAACAGGATGAGTTGGGCAGGGGGCAACCCCAAATTAGTAGGAAACAGAAGGCTGACAACAAGTTTGCATGGGGACAAGACTCAGAATCATGGCAGAGTGAGAAGAATGTTCTGTTGGATGTGGAGGGCCAGGATTTGAATCCTGGTTGTAGTACTTACCTTGGACAAGTCATATCTGATCCGTGTGAGCCTCTGTTTCTTCATCTATGACCTCTAAGACCTGGTTCTACATCTCCAGCCTTTCCACATAAAACTAGAAAGACCCATGGACATTAGGCAGCAAAGTGGTGTCAGTATAAATGCTTTATTATTATTATTATTATCATTATTATTTTGGAGGGGGAAGGCAGGGCAATTGGGATTAAGTGACTTGCCCAAAAGTTACACAGAAAATAAGTGTGTCAAGTATCTGAAGTCAAATTTGAACTCAGGTCCTCCTAACTCCAAGGTTGGTGCTCTATTCACTACACTACCTAGCTGCCCCTATTATTTTTATAACAGAATAATTTATTTACTTTTTTCCAATTTTTTAACATTTTTAATTAAAGTTTTGAGTTCCAAACTCTATCCCTCCCTCCCTCCTTCCCTTCTGCACTCCCTGAGGTAGTGAGCAATCAGACATAGTTTAGACGTGTAATGCTATTATCATTATCATTAACAGAGAATGTCAGAGACATAAGAAAGAATGTCTGAACATAGACTATAGGATGCTGGAGCAAGAAAGGATCAGAGACTAGAGAATGTTAGAATATAAAATGTAGAATGTTAGAGCTAGAAGAAATTTTATGTTACATCAAGTCTACCCTTCCAGTTTTATAGATGAGGAAATTGAATTTCAAAATTGGGATGTGACTTGCCCAAGGTCACAGAGCTTATATGTGGCAAAGTTGAACCCAAGGTCAAAAATGCCTCTTCTTTGTTGTTGCTCATCCTTCATTCTCAAAGAGCACCAGTAAGGGGGTGATGTCTTGACTTGCATGTGAATTGGATTTAAGTGAGGCAGAATTGTGCAAAGTCATCAGCCTCACTGTCTCTTCCAGAATCATGGAACTTCAGGGGAAAGGCAAAAGTCAGGATAACTGGTGATGGCCTAGGATGCAGCGGCGGATGACCTTGGCCTTTATCTTCTTTTTAGCAGACGCAATACTGAACCCGGAGAGAGGAAGGCCTGAATTCAAGTCCCGGGTAAACCACTTAATCTCAATCTGTCTCAGTTTCCCCATCTGTAAAGTGGAGATAATAATAGCCCATATGTCACAGGATTGGTATAAAGATCAAATGAGATCATTTATGTAAAGTGCTATATAAACACAAGCTATTATTGGGGGAAAATAGAGAAGAAGCATTTACGTAGTGCCTACTGTGTGCTAGGCATGTGCTAAATCAAATAGCTAATGTGAGATCTAATATCTAATCTGATCCACACAACAATCTGGGAGGTAGCTGCTGGTATTATCCCCACTTTATAGTTGGGGAAACTGAGGCAAACAGAGAGTGAGTGACCTGCTCAGGGTCACAAAGCTATCAAGTGCCGAAGGACAGATTGGAGCTAGGTCTTCCTGACCCCAGGCCCAGCACTCTATCCACTGTGCCCCCTAGTTGCCCATCTTATTGTCATCATCATCAATCATTTGACATTGCTGTTACTCCCAGATGACTTGTTCCTATCCCCACCCGCCCACCCAAAGGAAACTTCCTTGTAACAAATAAACACAAACAAAACAAATCGGCACCTGCTCCGTGTGTCTCATTCAGTGCCCCTAGCCCAGCAGCTCTCGAGAGGCAGGAAGCGCCTTCACATCAGCCTCCTGAAGTCAGCCTGGGACTGCTCTGTTTAGAGGGAGGTTTCCCTCAGCGCTTCCTTTCGCATCTTGGTAATCATGGTGTAGATTGTTCTTCTGTTTACTTTAATCTATAACTACTCAAAGAAGTCTCCCCCAGTTCTCTAAGTTCATCCCATTCATTATTTCTTAAGGCAAAGACTTCTTCCTCAACAAGGACTCCAACCTCCCTCGCCACCCCAACCCACCCCAGCAGCTCCTGCATTTTGTTACGGACAGGCAGGGAGACTTATCAGGTATGGGTTCACAAAGACCCACCCATGTAGGCAATATCCAGACATATCCCGACCGCTCCAAGCAGCCCAAACACCCAAGCCAGGACCTAGGGCTGAGTTTCTTCATCCCCATCATGTCTCTCCTTCTCTGGCTCTGTCCTTTCCTTTCCAGGCCCCTCTGCTCTACCCACTGAAAGGGACAATAAAACAGACCAATGTCAAACACACTGACCTCTTCTGAAGCCAACTCAGGCTCCTCTGGGAATGGGAATCCCTAGAAATCCCACTTGGGTCCTGCTGGGAACTGGCAGCTTAGAGTTGATGTTTAGCCCAGGGCCCTTCTGGCGTTTGTGTATATTTGTGTGTGTGTGTGACCCTCAAGAGGCAAAGCCTTACTGCTTTCTCTACAGTTTGTCTTATACTATTGTTATGTCCTTGCTTTATCCTTGTTACAAAATTGTAAACTCCATGAGGGCAGGGCCTGTGTCTGATTTGGCTCTTTGTACAAGAAGGACTGGGTAATAAAGGAGCTCCTGTGGGAGAAAAAAGCTCACAGGATTTTTTTAAGCTACAGCTCTTTTAGAACAGCAGAGATCTCAAACACTCAGGCAATGAGCTAGACAGTTAAGAACTAGTGGCTTCTAGGAACAAAGTTGGGGTTGAGGGCTTTAGATTGTAGCTAACAGGGGTAAGAACAGCCTTCGAGAGCAATACAAGGTCTTTATGCTGCAAAAGGGGAAGGGAATAATTATATATACAACACTTCCTATGTAATTGCTAAAGGACTGGCCACTGCTAGGGGAAATGGAGTACAAAGGCCAGCTGCTCATGGAGGGGGAAGAAATTGGCTTCTATTTTCCCTATCTCGGGTATCTAAATTTTGACACTCTGAGGCAAAGTTCTAGTCACCCCACCAAACTTATAGTTCTGTTCTATTGTCCTTCCCTCCCCTCCCCGTGTGTTCTTGGACGAGTCATTTCTCTCATAACAATAACAGGCTGCATGTTAGCTTGACGTATATTGTCTTATTAGAAACATACAACAACCCTATGAGGTAAATAATAAAAACATCATCCCTATTTTACAGATGAGAAAACACAGACTCAGAGAGTTCCAGTGACTTGCACAAATTTCCTCATCTATAAAATGAAGGAGTTATACCAGATGATCTCTCAGTTTCCCCTAGTATTAACATTCTATGTTCCCATCCACCTGTTACATTTTTCATTCTAATGTCCCTTCTAACTGGCTAATTTGTGAATTTTCATGGGGATCTTATAGAGAAAGAGACCTACCCTTTCCTGTCCAATACTGAGAGAGTAACACTCACAGTGAACATTTCAGGATGGATAGGAAGGTTTTCTAGTCAAAGAAGAAGAAGAAGACCGGTAGAGAAAGTTAGGGGCAGGCAGAGACTTAATGCCCCTCATGTAGCTCCTGGGTGCAACCTCCAGTTCACTCCCTAAACAAGATTACTTCTGGTTCAAGGTACTCTATAGGTCCACATCCACTTAAAATCATAGCTAGCAAGTCTCTACAAATGTATTTACGGTTTTTAATTATGGTTTAAAGCAAACGTATTTCATGAAATAGCATAGTAAAAAAAAGTAGCAATAAAACATTTCCCCCGTAAACCTGGGGTATATCCTCCCTCAAACACACAGAACATCCCAGGAAAAGATAACTCATACCTCTAATGCTGCAGGACTACCTCTGCTTCAAGGAATGTCATCTCATTTTTCCCACTGAGTTTACCCACCGCCGGTCTCTTGTGACCCTTGCTTGTTAACATCACATTGGTTCTGGAATCTCCATTGATTGCTGCTAAATATTGCTCCAATGGACATGAAGTTGTGAAGCTTTTCTTTCAGCATCTGGTGTCACTTGGAGTCTTCAGCTGAGGTACTACCTCTGAAGTGAACTTTTTCTAACTGAATTCTTTTACCTTAAGTCTCACAGGCTTTTTTTAAGCTACAGCTCTTTTAGAACAGCAGAGATCTCAAACACTCAGGCAATGAGCTAGGAAAAATCCTCAATGGCTTTTCCTCCCATGAAAGGGTTCTATCCATTTCTTCAGGACTTGACTAGAATCAATATTTCCTATTCAAAAGGAGATTCCTCACACCAGATGCCAAGTTCTTTGAAATATAGCTGTCCTAGTTAGTAAGAGCTTTTAGGTTTGGGCAGAATCTCTTCCAGAGGCCTCCTCTGACTTAAAGTTAGAAATTCCTTGTGGCTCTCTGCTTAATTTCTGATAGCTAAACTGTACCTAGTCAGTATCAATTTAGAGGATACTCTTCCAGAAAACTGCCAGTGGCTCTCCAAGTCTGATATCCTCCAATTTCCCAATCCCAAGACTCTTTTGATCGCTCATGAAAATGAATTAAGGATGGAGGAGGGTGGAACACAGGAACAAAAACAAATTGGGGACCAAAGTCATTGTCTTCTTCCTTTCCATCTGCATTCCTGCCTTAAACATGTATATGCAACCAAGAGAAAATTGCCTAATGTCCTAAGGCCTTGCCTTCCTTGGGAGTTTTCTGTGCCATTGTCTCAGAGGTCAGCAGAACTGGATCAGTGGGGGGCAGGAGAATCACAAATGAGTAAGAAACAGAGAGTTAAAAGCAAGTAGAGATAGGAGCAAGATCATAGAATCAAAATCATGGTAGAGTGAGAAGGAAGGAAAGTAGGAAGAAAGGGAAGAACAAAGGAAGGAAGAGAAGAGTGGGAGGAAAAGAGGAAAGAGGGAAGGAAGAAAGAAGGGGTGAGGAAGAAAGGAAGGAGGGAAAGAGGAAGGAAGGAAGGAAGGGAGGGAGGGAGGGAAGGAAGCAAAGAAGGGAGGGAGGGAAGGAAAGAGGGAGGAAAGAAGGAAGGGAAGAAGGCAGGAAGGGAGAGAAAGCAGGCATTTATTAAGAGATTACTAAGTATTAAGGCACTGTGCTAAGTGCCTTAGAAAAATGATCTCATCTGTTCCTCACAACAGCCCTGGGAGGTAGGTACCAAGGCAGGAAGGAGTACTCCAGCTGGAGTCAGAGAACCATGGCTTGAATCCTGGTTTTGCTACTTACTTTGACCTTCGTAAGTCATTGGTAAGAGACTTGGGCAAGTCATTTCTGCCCAAGGAGGCCTACCTACAAGAGAGTGAGAATGTAGAAGGGCCTGTTAGCCCTCATATAAGGGGCAGAGAGGTAATGGCTGAAATGCTTGAGAGTGGGAATGGGGCAGGGATGGCAGGCAGTAGGAGATGGGAGGGGGAAATTGTAAGCAGCTGCTGAGCTCCAGGCAGTGGCAAACTGGGCCAGGCTGGTAGCTGGGCTCTTGGTCTCCAGGCTACTTATGGAGTGTGATGTTATGACTTAAATGTCCAAACAGCTCTGGTTCTAAACTCCTTCAGTATGAAGGGGGAGGACCTCCCAGGGGAAAGGCCTTCAGAAGAAGAGGCCATCAGGAAGGGAGATGGATGATGTCTCCAAAGGACCTGCTTTCATGAAACTGGAAGCTGAGGATAGAAACCAAGCAAACCCTTAAGAAACTGAGAGCCTTTGCAACCAGCAAAACAGATGTATGTTGTGGAGGGTGAGCCCTCTGGGAGCAGACTTCTGAGGACCCTGTGACATGAGAGGTAACAGGCTGTGGTAGAAAGAGGACTGAGTTTAGAAGCAAAAGACCTGGGTTTGAGTCTTCTTCTGATCAACTAACCATGTGATCTTGGACAAGTCCCTTAACCTCTCTGTGCCTCAGTTTCCCCACCTGTAAAATGGAGCAATGATACTTACACTATTCAAACTCATGTTTGCTATCAGGAAAACATTTTGTGGGTCATAAAGTCAATCAACAAGCATTTTAAGCACCTACTATGTGCCAAGTACTGTTCTAAGCAACGGGGTTTCAAAGAAAAGACAAAAGATAGTCCCTGACCCCAAGGAGCTCACAGTCTAATGGGGGAGATACCTTGAAAACTGTTATATACAAATAAGGGACAGTCGGAGTAAACAATCACCAGAGGGGAAGCACTAGAACTAGGGGGCAGGGAATCAGGAAAGGCTTCTGATAGAAGGTGAGATTTCAGCTGAGACTGCAAGAAAGCCAAGAAGGCCAAGCTGAACTCCTCTGTGAGTGGCAGTGTGGCCTAAGAGAGGAAGAGCCAACCTCAGGACCCCTGCCTCTGAGCCCAAGTGACTCAGGGACCCTGAGAAAGACATCTAACTTCTCAATGCTCCAGGAGATTTTCTAAGACTGGAAGGTGGAGATATGCATTGGTGCAGGGGTTGTTTCACTGGAAGTTCCCCATACCAATAATAGATAAGTAGAGAAGGAGGAGGAGGAGGAGAAGAAGAGAGGGAGAGAAAGAAAGAAAGAGATTGAAAGAGAGAGAAATAGAAAGAGAGTGAGAGGGGCAAGGAGGAGAGAGAGAGAGAAAAAAAAAGAGAAAGACAGAGACAGAGAGACAGAAAAGAGACAGAGAGAGAGAGAGAGAGACAGAGCATTTATTAGATAGTTACTAGGTACCAACCACCATGCTAAGGGCTGAAAACAGAAATACAAACCAGTCTCTGCACTAGTGGAGCTTACATTCTAACAGGAGAAAACAATACATAGAGGGGTGCTAAAAAGTAGCAGAGGGGAGCAAGTGATGGTGGGTGTGGAGGCCTGGGTGCCAGCAAAGTAATGCCAAAGTTCACCTTTAGACCTGCTTCAAAAAAAGCATTATATAGGTATGGCCCATTGTTATACATGTTCATCAAACCAAAAAGTCTGTAATTACTCCCCACTGTCTATATATAGTATCAAGTCCAAAATCTTTAACCTCACCTCGACAATCCTCCCAGATCGGTTCCTACCTTGCCTCACCACTCCTCTCTTAAAATGTGATGTAAAGAATAAAGACCTGAGTTCAAACCCAGCAAGCATCAAACACTTCCTAGCTGTGTGACTTTGGGCAAGTCACTTAACCCTGTTTGCCTCAGTTTCCTCATTTGTGAAATGAGCTGGAGAAGGAAATGGCAAACCACTCCAGTATCTCTGCCAAGAAAACCCCAAATGGGGTCATGAAGAGTCAGACACAACTGAAGAAAATGCCTGAATGATTATTACACCTCTCAGTGCTTCCAGTCAGGCTTATCTCCTCATCGTCTTCCCCATTCCTTTCCAACCATCCAAAACCTACCAGTTCTTCAGGACTAAGTTCTTGCCTCCTTTAGGAAGCCTTCCCTGACCACCTGAGCTCTCAATGAGCTTTCCTTTGTGTTATCTTACACATATTTGGGCTCCTTGCCAGCTCCATCCTGTGTATACTCCTCAGCTAAGGTCCCTACCCTGACTAGATCAGCTGCCTCTCTGGCCCAGACAGGAATGATATTTCATGCTTCTATTCTGCAGGTAGAATAAGAGGAGAACGTGGACCAGCACAGAGGTACTACTAGCCATTTCCAGAAGAGCCCAGTTCAGCGTCAAGAAGCATAGTAAGGTAGAAGGGTTCCTCTTTACTCCTGAGGAAGGCTCCATTACTGCCAGGTATAGAAGGAGGAATCATTAAGTCCTGCTCACTTGTTTTGTTAATGAGGAAACTGAAGTCCAAGAGAAGTCATAAGGGACAACATGGTATAGTGTAAAAGCCCTCTGGATATGGAGGCAGAAGTCCTGGGTTTTAATCATGCCACCACTGCTTTCTAGGCATTTGACTTTAAATTATTTCTATCTATGTGCCTTGGTTTCTTGCTCTGTAAAATGAAGGAGCTGAACAAGATGGTTCCCAAGATTATTTCCACCTCCAAAGTCCAAAATCCTAAAAAGTGCTGACCCAAGGTCTTCTGACATTATTATTAGGACCAGGGCTAGAATTTGCATCTCCTGCCTTGCTAGCCAATGCTAAAGATGCAGTTGAGGCTTGAGGAAGAACCATCACCGTACAGGAGGACTTCTTGATCCGGGGTCACAATCCCCCAACTCTTAGGCTCACAGGGATAGTGGTGGTGGTGGTGGTGGTATTTTTAACACTTTTGATAGTCATGCATGTTTGTTTTAGCACATCCTAGGGGAGGGGAGAGGGGGCTCTCAGAGTGCCGGGTGTGAAGCTGCCCGTTTTAGCTGCCCCAGGGGGGCTGTTACTATTCTTACTCACCTGAGAGATAGTGAGAACTGTTAGAAGAGAGTTGGGGAACAGAGTCACGAGGCCTCTTATCCAACACATTCCCTGGAAACTTGGCAGTGGCTTCGCCTTTTGGAGGGCCTCAGGGCCATTTGGAGATGCTGGGGTCAATTGCTGGGAGCAAGAGACATCAAATGAAAGGGAGTCGCCACTGAACAGAGAGAAGGGCAACAAGGAGCCAAAAATCAGAGATGAGCCTGGGCCCAGCTTCATCTCATGGCATTGCTGAAGATCAAGGCTGGAAACTAGGACTGGACCAGTGGTCACGGATGTGTGTGGCCAGAGTGATGAGGAGAGAAGATAGGGTGCAGGGAAATGGACGTCCTAACCAGCATGGGAAATTAGACTTCTAATGCTCACCTCCCAACCCTAAGGCAGCATCCCAACAACAAGGGGAGAATTTGGCAGCAATGAGGGGGTTGGCCCAGACCTAAGAGTTCTTAAAAAATCTGGTGTCCATGATTTCATGGTTTTTTAATCTTAATAACTATATTTTACTTTGATAACTGTATTTCAATATGATTTCTTTTGTGTTGTTGCTGTTGGGGTTTTCTTGGCAAAGATACGGGAGTGGTTTGTCCTTTTCCAGTTCACTTTAGAGATGAGGAAACTGAGGCAAACAGGGCTAACTTGCCCAGGGTCACACAGCTAGTAAGTGTCTGAGGCCATATTTGAACTCCAGAAGATGAGTCTTTATGACTCTAGGCCCAGTGCTCTAACCATTGCACCACCTAAGCTGCCTGACTGTAGTCCTCTGTTATTTTATAAATTTAGATTCTGAGACAGGGTCCCTTGCCTTCACCAGACCAGACCAGACTGCCCAAGGGTTCCACAACACAAGAAAAGTTAAGAAGCCCCATCACTCTAACCACACACATCCATGACTGGTGGTCCAGTCCTGGTTTCCAGGAAGTCGTGGTCTTCAGCAATGTCATAAGATGCAGGCTCATCGCTGACTTTGGACTCCATGTGACTTTTCTCTGTTCAGTAGTGGCTCTCTTTCATGTGATGTGTCTCTTGTTCCCAGCAATGACTGACCCCCAAATCCCCAGAGGGCCCTGGTCTGTAAGGCCCTTCCAATTTTGACATTTTGTCTTCTAATATACTTAGATTATAATATTCTACTGCATATTTAATGTTCTTATGTACTAATGAATGCTCTTCTGAACACCCGTTTAGAGCTAGAAGATCATCAAGGTCATCCCCCTTCATTTTACAAAGCAGGAAACTGAAGCAGGAAAGTCACTTGCTTGGGCTCACCCAAGTACAAACAGTAAAGTCCATACAAGAGGATACAGTGTCAACATACTGTAACAGGCAGATAAGAAGCCTTTTCCTTCCAATGCAGGCATTCAGTTCTAACATTCTGTGTCCTTCCAACTCTGACACTCCAGGTCCTAACATTCAATGTGCTTGTGCCACCTCTGATACTCTCTGTTCTAACATTCTGCTTCCCATGTCTCTTCTAGGTCCAAAAGTCTCTATTCTGAGATCCCTTACCACCTCCAACATTCTCTGATTCTGTGCTGTAACTCTTGCCTGACATGCAGGGCACAGGGCACTCCTGCCATGCCATGCCATGCCCTCCCTCCCCACCCCTGGCCTCCACTCTCCCAGACACCCTCCCAGAGGCTGAGTGTCCATGTCAGCACTCTCCACCAAAAGAAACCCACCAGGCTTTGTGATAGGGGCAGTGGCTCAGCTCTCAGTGGCTTTTTTTAGCTGCCCTTTGATTATTAGATATGGAGCTATGGTTGGGTTGGGAGTGGAGACTCAGAGAAATGCCATCAACTTGAATTCTTAGACCGGGCACAGGTTCCCTCACGCCACTCTTGGCTAGCTCTCTCCATGGCAGTGAAAGAAGGGCCTCAGCTACTGTTGTGCCAGAAACCAACAGCTGGCAAAGATTCCAGCACAGGGAGATTGAGGGTCAGGAGATTCATAGGATTATAGAATTTAGAGCAGGAGGGAATCTTGTAAAACAACTCATACAACCTATTCTTTGGACTAAAGGAAACTTATAAGGGACTTGAGAAATGACTTACCCAAAGTCATTCATGTGCCAGATAACAGAGCCAAGATTAGAACACAGAAGCTGGGACTTTAAAACTAGAGTTCTTTTCACTGCATCATTTTATTTCCTGTACCACATGGAAATAACTTTCATCTTTAAACTTAGCAGTGCCATGGTGCATCCATTCCAGGTTATTACACAGAGACAACAAACATGCAATAAAGAAAGGAAAAACTTGGTCCCAGCCCTCAAAAAGTTCACATTCTATTGAGGGAGACATGAAGCAAATATCTATGGATATACAAGATACAGACAGTACAAATTGGAGATCATCTCTGAGGGAAGGTGGGACCAGGAAAGGCCTCTTCAAGAAGATGGAATCTCAGCTGAGACTTTAGGGAAACCAGGAAATGTGGAGGGAGAGAATCCTAGGCAAGGAGGACAGCCAGCGAAAATAAAAATTAAAGCAAGTTGCTAAAAGTCCTTAGGATTTACAGACCTGTATACAAGAAGTAGCCATGATTCCCAACCCTCCTTTTTTACTTATAAATCAGGCTTTCGCCTATGAAACTCCCCAGAATGTGTTGGTATGCAAACAGCTTGTCAACAGACTCACTCCATGCTGGGTACACACACACACACACACACACACACACACACACACACACACACACACACACACACACACCATGGGGAAGAAACTTATCAACGAATCTGTCATCAACATAAATTAATCCATAGGTCCACCTTGTCACTTACAAAGGAAGGGTGGTAGAGAACATTTGGGGAAAAGTCAATGAAAAGAAAAAGAGGAAGAGTTTTGTCATTAGAATATAATATATATCAACTGGACAGAAGAGGAAATAGATGGAAAGTGAAGGAAGCTAATTATAATTCTGGCAAAAAGGTATGATTTAGTAGTGATGGGTGAACTTCAATTATGTGGAAATCACAGAGCTCGAAGGAATCTCAGTAGCCATCTAGTCCAACCCATACACAAAAGGAGACCCCAACAAGCAGTCCATTATCCAGACTCAGCTGGAGTTTTCTTTGCCAAAAGCAGAGCAGCTAATAATTTCTTGATCTGCCTTGATAATAATTTCATCTTCAAAAAAGGTGAAATAATCAACAATGGGGACTGGATTATGACTAACATAGAACTTCCAGGGTAGAAATGATGGAAAGCTTAGGAGGAAATTTTCATTTTAGAATTTGTGATAGAGTAGAGGAAATCCAGGGACAGTCTGGCAATGTACCTGAGATTTTGGAGGAGCAGATTTCAAAAGGTTCAGAAGAAGTCTTGGTAGGATATTATGCACTCGAGGTCTATGGCACAAGTGAGCCCATGAGGAATGGGAAACTCTCAAGAATGAAATTCTAACATTCTCCAGGTGGATTAGAATTAATCTCACTTGGTCCCAGAGGGCAGGATTAGGAGCAAATGGGGTGGCTAGAAGTTGTCTGAAAGACAGATTTAGGTTGGATGGAAGGAAAATTTCCAGATGAGTGGAGTGGTTCCCAAAGAAAATGGGCCACCTTGGTAGGTGGCAGGCTCCCTCTCTTGAGGGGTCTTCAAGCAGGAGCTGAGGTGGGAGCCAAGATGGTGGAGTAAAACAAGGAACTTGTCTGAGTTCCCCCTCCAACTACCTCTAATACCTGTAAAGTATGACTATAAACAAATTTTAAAGCTACAGAATCCACAAAGTGACAGAGAGAAACAAATCTCCCGCTGAAGGCAATCTGGAAGGCCAATAAGAAGGATCTATCATGCCAAGCATAGTCCCACGTGAATTGTGCAGTCCCAGACCCTAGGCAACCCCCAACTAGTGGCCCAGACTGGCCAGAGAAGACTTCAGGAGAATGAATCACCAGCAGCTGTGGCAGTTTCCAGACTTCTTAACCCATAAATGCCAAAGAGAAAGTAAAAGGTCACTTGGGAACTCTGTTGGAACTGGGTGATGAAAGAGCAGAGTCTGGCCTCTGTCCCTGGGGTGAAAGGTGACAGAGGCCCTGCGGCTGCAGCTGCTACTGCATGGCTGCCTCTCAAGCTCCTGACCTGCAGATCATAGGGGGACCAAGTGACCATTCAGAGGGTAATCACTCTTGCTTTGACCTTGCTTGGATCTGTATTGTGGACTTGGGTGGTGCTCCTGGGGTGTGTGGCCAGTGTGCCAGACCTTGGGGTGTTTGTAGAGAGGGCACTCTCCTCTAATAACATTTGCAAAAACCCCAGAGATTTGGGATACAGCTCTCTCCACTCTGGAAGCAGAGTTCTACTGTGGCAAAGAGCTCAAAAGTCAAGTAATTGGCTGGCAAGATGAGCAAGCAGAGGAAGCACAAACAGACCATAGAATCCTTTTTGGGGGACAAAAAAGATCAAAACATGGAACCAGAAGAAGTCAACAAAGGCAAAACACATGCATCAAAAGCTTCCCAAAAAAAATATGAATTGGTTAAAATAGAAGGCAATGTGAAATATCTCATTGGGAAAACCACTGACCTGGAAAATAGATACCAGGAGAGATCATTTAAAAATTATCAGAC
>CM053585.1:51011134-51027286 GCA_028646515.1 Pseudochirops corinnae
TATCTTACCCTACAGGAAAGTAGGGGGGAAGGGGATGAGAGGGGGGATGATAGAAGGGAGGGCAGATTGGGGGAGAGGGTAGTTAGAAGCAAAAACTTTTGAAAAGGGACAGGGTCAAAGTAGAAAATAAAATAAGGGGGGGGCAGGATAGGATGGACAAAAATATATTTAGTCTTTCACAATATAACTACTATGCAAACATTTTGCATAACTACACATGTACAACCTGTCTTGAATTGTTTATCTTCCCAGTGGGAGTGGATGAGGAGGAAAGAAGAGAAATAATCTGGAAATCAAGGTTTTAAAAACAAATGTTTAAAAAAAATTTTTTTACATGCAACTGGGAAATAAGATATACAGGCACTGGGATATAGAAATCCATCTTGCCCTACTAGAAAGTTGGTGGGGGGATGGGGGAGGATATAGGAGAAAGTAGATTGGGGGAAGGGGTATTCAGTAGGCTTGCTATCATGGGGTAGGGGTAGGGGAAAGACAGGGAGAAAATCTGTAACTCAAAATCTTGTGGATAAAAATAAATAAGTAAACAAATAATTTTTTTTTTTAAAGCAGAGGCTGATGTTGAGGCAGAGGTTGAGGAGTCTGAGTCAGAGGTGATTCTGAATCAGGTCTAGGCTGAACTTTGGATCTTTCCTTTCAGCTCTGAAATTCTGATTTTATTTGTAATCTATAGAAAAGGAATGATAGGGCACCAGGTGGTGCAGTGGATAGAGCACAGGCTGAGGAGTCAAGAAGATCTGAGTTCAAACCTAGCCTCAGATCTTTACTAGCTGTGTAACCCTGGGCAAGTCACCTAACCCTGATGGCCTGAAAAAGAAAAGAAAAGGAGTGATAACACTTGTACTCCCAGCAGGGTTGTGAGCAAAGCCCTCTGTGAACCTTGAGGCAGGGCAGACATGACTTATGATTGTTAACTTAATGCAAACAATAATGGGATTTGGACAGCACAGGGTGACAGGTGATGGCCCCTCTATGGCGGAGGCCCTTGGTTTGCCCTGGTCTCTTGACCAATTCCCTGCCCTGTGGATTAATCTGTTTCAGTAACAAACAGGACTGGCGACAACAGACAAGTAATCTGGATTGTCACATGGCTTTTCCCCTCGTTGCTGCACAAGGTGAGAATTCCCTGTCCAGTAGGGGATATAAATAGGTCTGGGGCGATTGCCCCACATCCCAGACAAGAGGCCAGGGCAGCCTGGAACCCTGCCTTGAAGGCTATTCTCAGCAGCTCTTCCTAGCTGGAGACTGTCCTAGAGACGGGAACTCCTTTCCCTTCCCCTCAGCTGAGACTTTTGGGAAGCCAGGCCCCTCGTGGCCTGACCCCAAGAGGCTGAGAGGACCAGGGCAGTGCTGCCAAGTGGTTTCTAAGCCCTGACCAAAAGGGGAGTGGGTCAGAGGGTTTGTATCGGGGATCTCTGATGCAGAGTTCCTGACCCATAGACCCGGTCTGGCTATGGCTGCAAGCCAGGGCATCCCACCTGGGAGATAGGGAAAGGAAAGGGCAGTGTCAGGCCCAGAGGAAGGGTGAGGAGTCTCCATTTCCCATAGAATCACAGAATGACAGAGCTGGGAGTGACCTTAGAATACAGAATATTAGAACGGAGACTATAAAATGTTAGAGCTAACTAGAAGGGTCCTTAACACAGCCAACAGTCAAATTCAACATATGCATGTATTGAGCAAGGCACTGGACAAGCCCTGAGACCATGAAGGCAAAAAAACAAAGGCATCCAGTATTTTACAGAATAGAAAATGGCGTCCCTGAAGAAGGGAATTATTTGCCTGAGACCACAGAACAAATCACCATTGCACATGGGTTCTGCCTCCTTCCCATATGCTAGCACCTGGGGGCCTAAAGGAGACTAGACACTATCAGGCCCTTCTTCTTAAGGAGGAGTAAAATGAAATTACTTTTTGCCACTTTTCTCTAAATACTTTGACTTTGTTTTATTGTCATTTTCGTATTGAAAAAGCTTCCTCCAACAACTTTCCAGTCCCTGCTCTGCTGGCCAAGAATTAGAACTAATGGGAACACGCCCTCCTCATTCCTGCCTCTGGAACTTTGCTCACAATGTTCTCACTTTCCTGAAACGCTCTCTCTGCTTGGTACTGAACCAAATTCTGCCAGCCTTCAAAGTTCCACTCCAGTCCCACCCCTGCCAGACCTCTTCCCAGACCACTGCAGTGCAGTCATCCCTGGCCACTTGTCTCCTGCAGCATTGTCTGGAGTCCTCGTCTGGGTGGGATTCTTCATATTATTCTCTCATTGCTTCATGCATGTGAGCTTGTATCTAGTAAACTGTAAGCTCCCTGTGGGCAGGGATTATGTCTTATTAGGCACTTAATAACTAACTGTTCACTGAGTGGATATAGTAATACATCACAGCAAACATTCTTGATGACAGAGATGTGAGTTCATACGCCCCCATCTTTGCCATTATGAAGTCTGTATTGTAGTACAAGAATAAGATACAAGTACTGATGGCTAAAGGTGGTCTCTCACAACCTGACCTCCCCTCCTTGGGAGGGGCCCCTTCTGCATCCTAGCCTCCCAGCCCCAGGCTCTACATCCCACCTCCTCAGGATTCCGGGCTGCCAAAGGACAATGGAGAGATGTGCTTGAATGACATAAAGTGAGGGAGTGGATAGATGGAGCATGAAGGGGAGAAGACAAACCCTACAACTGTGCTGAGAGTCATGTACTTCCTCTGACAAATGTCAGCAAGGATGGGCAGGCTGAGTGCACAGAAAAACAGGACAATATCCGTCTCTCTGGACCTGTGGCTCTGACCTCTGGCTCAGAGGTGGGAGATGGGAGAACCACATGGACCTCTACTAGAAAGAAGGGATATAGGCATGCACACGTGCGCGCGCGCACACACACACACACACACACACACACACTCTCTCTCTCTTCTTCAAAGGGAGGAAAAAGCAGAATGGATCAAGAAACCTCCAGAAATGAGTTACAGTCCGTAAATTGGTAGAATAATAAAAAACAATCAATCAGCATGATGGAAGTCTGCTCTGGCTTGGTATGGAGGTGTGGATGAGGGTAGGGATGGTCTTTTTGGGCAGATGATAAAAGGAAGAGCTGGTATTTATATAAATACTTTAAGGTCTGTAAAGCACTTTACATGTATTACTTCATTTGATTTTATCCTCACAACAACCCCAAAAGGCAGATGCTATAATTATCCCCATTTTAAAGATAAGGAAACTGAGGGTGAGAATAAGTGACTTACCCAGAATCACACAGCTAGTCAGTATCTGAGGCTGAATTCAAACTCAGGTCCTCCTGACTACAAATATAATACTCCTTCTACTATGCCACCTAACGAACTGCCTTTAGATAAAGAAGAGAAATATCCCAAACAAGAAACATCCTACTGGGAACAGATTTAATTAATCCCAGCTGCCCTACAGACCCTCTTTCATGGTCAAATGTCAACTCCTCCAGACTGGGAAGGGTGAATGGGGATATGGTGGAAATGATGCATGAGACCTCTTAGAAAATAGGCTTCCCAACCTCTGGGAATCATCCTCATTCCCTGTGAGGCCCTGAGAAGTAAGCATGAACAGGAGGAACAGGGAGAGCACCAGAAAACTCGGTGGAGGGAAGGAAAAAGGAAGCCTCTCAGAGATGGAAGTGCCAGGAGGTGGGGGAGGGAAGCCTGCCAAGTCTGGACTTAGCATCGAATAAATAAGTCGCCTGCCCACTGCCCCTCCTCCCTTCCCCATACTCCTCATCCCTCTCATTGCCACATCTAGAAGGATATGCCTTGAAGTAAAAGAAAGGAAGGGAGGGAGGGAAGGAGAGGGAAAGAAGGAAGGAAGGAAGGAAGGAAGGAAGGAAGGAAGGAAGGAAGGAAGGAAGGAAGGAAGGAAGGAAGGAAGGAAGGAAAAAAAGAAGAGAAACCAGGAATCTAGAGACCTGAGTTCTTATCTGGGCTCCACCATTAAACTCACTGTGCAATTTGGCAAACAACTTCCTTTCCCTGGGCCTCAATTTCTTCCTCTAAAACAAGAGAGTTGAACTAAATGGATTCTAATTCCTTTCTAGCCAGGATACCTTATTTTTGACTGTACCCAAACTGGTGTCCCTATATCGCCTCTACTCTCATCCTAGGGACAACAACTTCAGTTTTGTAGACTTTATCAAGGTGCTGACTTGTCCTTCTGCCTCATCATCATTACCCATTCAGTCAGGAAGTAGGGGACAGGTGGTCCTAGACACCCAGAAATGGTCACTTCTAGAACCAGGAATCTGAGGACAAAACTCACTTCAACTCTGAGCTGACTCTGCCTATATATACATATATATATATATATATGTATACACATATACATATACACATATATATATATACACACATACACATATACACAGATATATATGTGTATATATAAGTATATAAGTATGTGTGTATATATACATATACATATACAGCCTTCTGTCTCTAATACCTGAAATTCCACTGCTCATCTATACCTTTAGATTAAGGGGAAGTACCCCTGGGACTTCAGCACTCAGCACAGTGTCTGGTACAAAGTAGGCACTTAATTAAAGAAATTATTGTATCTGACATGTATGTGACATTAATAATTATTATTACAGCTAGCATTTATATAGTATAAACATCTTACAAATATTATCTCGTGTTATCCTCACAACAACCTTGGGAGGCTTACTTACTATTATTATCCCCACCTTACAGATGGGGAAACTGAAGCTAGCAGAGGTTACGTGACTTGCCCAGGGTCACACACATAGCCAGTGAGTATCTGAGGCCGGATTTGTACTCAGGTCTTCCTGACTCCATGTCCAGTGTTCTATCTGCTGTGCCATCTAGCAACGTGTATTGATAAAGGGACAGGGGCGGCTAGGTGGCGCAGTGAATAGAGCACCAGCCCTGGAGTCAAGAGGACCTGAGTTCAAATCCAACCTCAGACATTTAACACTTACTAGCTGTGTGACCTTGGGCAAGTCACTTAACTCCAATTGCCCTACCTTTCCCCTCTAAAAAAAAGAAAAAAAGAAAGAGAGATAAAGGGACAGCTGTGTGCCAGGGATACCCTGGGCTTTGGTCCTATCTCTGACAAAGACTGGTTATATGAAGATGAGCAGGTCATTAACCTCTCAGTGTCTCAGACACTCTAGAACTGTAAGTTATTAACAGTAGTTGATCTGTCTGAGGGAGTATCCGTGTGTGTGTGTGTATACGCATGTGTGCATATCTAAATGTATGTATATATCTATATGTGTATATGTGTATGTCTACACAAAGATCTACCGCAAGAACTTTCACATTCCACTATCCCATTTAGACTTCTCCAAACCTGAGAGTTATGCTTCTTCAAGACTCTCTGGTCCAACCGACAGCTGAAGAAGCCATCAAGCCTTTTCTTGAAGATCTGGAATAAGGAGAGAAACCCCTACCTCCCAAAGCATCCCATTCTACTTTTTCCTCTCTAAAATTGTTAGGAAGCTTTTCTTTACTTTGAGTCTCCATCTATTACCTTTCTGTGAGTTCCACCTTTTATTTCTACTTTTTCTGTAGGCTGGTGATTTGGCGATGAATTCTTTGGTCCTGGAAATCCAAGAAACAAAGAAAGATACAAAATGGCCCTCTATCCAGCGCAGCCCCCTTCTGCCATGATGATGGCAGAGGGGTATAAGACAGGACAGAGTTCACTAAGAACCATACAATTTTTAGACTTCTGATTTCCCTGCTGTTCTTCAAACAAAATACTTCATCTCTCAACTCCACGGATTTTCCCCCATTGGCTCCCAGGTTCTCCCTCTTGATCTGTCTCCTTGCTCCCTTGTCTTCCTTCAAATCTCAGCCAAAATCCCATCTTTTGAAGGAAGCCTTTCCCAATTCCACTTAATAATAATGCCTTCCCTATGAGACCCACTTCCAATTTATCAAGTACATATCTTTTATATCCGTAGGCGTTTGTATGTTGTCTCCCCCAGTAGAATGAGTTCCTCCAAGGCAGGGACTATTCTGGCCCTTTTTTGTATACCAAGTGCATAGCACAAGATCTGGTACATAAGTAAGTGCTTAATAAATCCTTGTTGACAGACTGACTGACTTATAAATATTAACTGGCTGCTGGTACTCTAAATGTGAGATCTTTGTTTAATGACCAGCAAATGAACATGTTACTGGAAAAGCTGAACCATAGCAGTCTTGACATATTTATTACAAATGAAACTAGGAGAAAGAAGGATGTCATAGCGGAATGTAAGGATGGCTCATAGGTACCAAGTACAAATGAAAAGGAAAGAATTGGCAGAATTAGCTTGATTGTATGACCAAAGGCAATGAACGACAAGAGTCGTTTTCTCAAATTACAAGGTTTGTGACAAATATTGGTTTAAAAAACTCACCATGGAAATGATTATAAATTAATTAAGTCTTTCCAAGATGACCCCTGAAAGTAGATGGAAACTGGCGAGGGGATAAGTCCACAGCATAGGAATATGGGGTCTTGAACTTCCCTCTCAAGGGAGAGAAGGAAAGATCAGAAGTAGATAAGAGAGCTCTGAACACAAACACAAATTCTATAACTAACTGGGCTCTGGGAGAGCTTCCCATGTGATCAATAATATTTTTAGCACAAAGACAGGTGCAAAATGGACCCTAGAAATGGAAAGAGATATGTCTGGGTCCGGATTAGACAAAATCCTTCACAGTCTGGGGTCACCAGCCTTATTTTACCTTATTCCCCCCCTACACACTCTAGGATTCAACCAAGCTTGGTTACTTGCTACCCTTAAGAATGTACTTTTTTCACTTAACCCCCAATTAACTAGTTGTGTGACTTTGGGCAAGTCACTTAACCTGCAATTGCCCCTCCAAAAAGCAAAAAAAAAAAAAAGAATGTACTTTTTTGGGGCTGCTCTGTTCCTGGAGTCAGGAAGACCTAAGTTCAAATCCAGCCTCAAACACTCAACACTTACTAGCCATGTGAAGCCATGTGACCTTGGGCAAGTCACATAACCCCAACTGCCCTGTCTTTCCCCCTCCAAAAAGAAAAAAAAAAATGCACTTTTTTCCTCCATCCTTCTCCTCTAGGTCTGATGAATTCCTCTCCATATGCTCGATTGCCACCTCTTCTAAGCTCTCCCTGATGCCTCTGAGCAAATCGTCTACCTCAGGTCTCACCTAGCACCTTGTTCTGCATCTGTCTATATACCTATCACAATATATCTAATGGTTTTTATCTCCCTATCTCGGTGAGTCTCATAATAGCAGAGTCCGTGGGATGATGAGACACCGAGTCAGGAAGATCTGAACTCAAAACCAGCCTTAGGTTCTTGCTAGCTGTGTGGCCACTCAGCCTCTGCCTCCCTCAGTTTCCCCATCTATAAAATGAGGGTAATAATGGCACCGACTTCCCCAAGGTTGTGATGGGGCTCAAATGAGATCGCATTAGTAAAATGCTTAATAAACCTTAAAGTACTAGATAAACGCTATGTAAATTGACATATAAATTAATTAATTAGTATTAATTTTCTATTAACAAATAATCACTAAGCACCTACTACACACAGCATTTTGGTTAGAATCAAAATGGTCAACATTCTAGGTGACTGTGCCAAGGGGCTCCGATTCATCTTGGCCCAGGGACTTGCAGTTCAGGACTGTCTCAGACATTGCTTGGGTTTCTTTTTCCAATTCCAAATAAATTCATCCTCCTGTATAAACATTTCATGGGGAAAACAAAACAATTCTGGGTTTTGTCATGAATTTCTCTCTGGAAAGGGGGCCAGAGCCCAGCCCAACGGCTACTACAAGCACTTTCAAAGTCCTCTCTGTGAGAGGTGGGCGAACCCTGCCCCGTGACAGTTTATAAGAGAGTAGGGAGAATCTTGGACCAAGAGGCTAATAAAGGGGAAAAAATATCCAGCCTGAAATCAACCCTGAGCAGATTTAGTGACATAAATTCTCTTCCCAATATAGTCAGCAAGACCCAAGCCCAGCCAGTCCTAATGGATGTGAATGTGAATCATGGGGTGGCAGAAGAAGGAGGGAGGGCTCCTTCAGTAAACAGGGATTCTGAGGGAGGGCATGAAAGAGAACCAGAAGGAGTGAGTGTCCAAACCCAGAACTGCAGGCTAGAAAGCCTGAAGCCTGGAAACCCTCTGGGGACCTGCCCTGAGCTCTGTTCCCCCCAGGGTGGGGAAAGGGACCAAGAGAGGCCAAGTGGGTCCTCTGTGCTTCGCAACTGGTAAATCCAACTGACTTTTCTCAGTACTCATCCTTCTTGATCTCTCTGTACCTTTGGACACTTTAGACCTCGCTCCAGACTGCCTTAGCTTTTGTGATGCTGCCCTCTCCTGGCCTTCCTCCTCCCCAGTTGATCATGCCCATTCATCTCCTTGACTTGTCCCCCAACTGAGGGGCATCACTCAAGGCTCTATGCTGCATTTCCGGTCAGCTTCCAGAGATTAAATTATCCTGTGTATGTCAGATGAGTGCCCAGTCTCTCAGAGGGACGAGATAACGTTGCTAAAGTTCTTAGCACGCTGCCTGGAACATAGGAGGTGCTTGCTCCCTTCCCACTCTGGGGGAGTTAATTTACTCAGCTTTGACTTTGATGATCCACCCAGGGATAGAGCTATCCAGCTGTTGTTGTTCAGTTGCTTTCAGTCATATCTGACTCTTCATTAGTTTTCTTGGTAAAGATACTGAAGAGGTTTGTCATTTCCTTCTCCAGCTCATTTTTTACAGATGGGAAAACTGAGGCAAATGGGGTTCAGTGACTTGTCCAGAGTCACCCAGTTAGTAAATGTCCGAGGCCAGATTTGAACTCAGGAGATGAGTCTTCCTGACTCTAGGTCCAGCATTCTGTGCACTGTCACCACCTAGCTGCCCTGACTGCTTAATGGGTGAGTCCAAATGTACCTAACCCACTATATCTAGCCATAATGGCTACTGATGGAAAGGGTATAAGAACTGATGCCCCTATGGCATCATTCACAGTCCCAATGGCTCCCTAGCCCAAAATTCTCTTCCTTGACCCTCCATCCTTGTTGTGGATTGTATCCCTCTACTAGAACGTAAGTTCAATTTTCTGCTTAAAATGACAACTTGAAAGGTTCTAACCCACCCAGATGCCCCAACAAACATAGAAATACCAGTAAGAGCCTCCTACCAGTCCAGGACTGCACAAAAATAAAGCTTCCAGAAGTCTACAGGCACTCCAAGTGAGGACATCCCATGGGCTCATCACCAACCAGCCCAATCGCTGGTGAATAGGGCTTGCAGCCAGAGGGACCCAAGCCCTAGCCTGTCTGAATGGCAGCCAGGGGTCAGCTAGTCCCTAGTAGGTCCTGCTCAGGGAGATAGGGCCACGCTGAATGTCTTAGGGTCCTCCAAGAGTTCTGAAGCCACAGTAGGAAACAGAGCCAGCTTATGGTGGGCACTGCTCATAAAGAGAATCAATGCAGTGCCCAGGCAGCCCACTTCAGGGAGAGATCAGCACAATCTGCTACATGCAGTTAATATCCGTACCCAAATTTAGCTAAGCTAGGTCTCGATGGCAAACAAACAGTTCATAATAATAAGAGCTAACACATACAGCACTTTAAGATTTACAGAGCACTTTACAAATATCACGTCACTTTATCTTCAAAATAATATTAAGGAGAAGGTGCTATTATTACCTCATTTTACAGCTGAGGAAGCTGAGGCAGGCAAAGGTGACTTGTCCAGGGTCATACCACCAGTAAGTGTCTGAGGCTGAATTGGAAATCAGCTCTTCCTGACTCTAGAGCCAGGGCTCTCTCCATTGCACTACCCAAAAGCTGATACTCAATACAAAGCTTTTCCCTCTTACTGAGATCTGTCAGAACTCATGTTTCTCCTGGGTCATCTTCTTGCCACAGACTTTCATAGAGGTTCAAAGTGCATATAAAAGCTTAATTAGTAACAGCAATCATTCATTGGCAGGGAAGCAAGGCCTTAAAGATAAGTTCCTTACAGATTTTTCCCCATCTTTTACATTTATTTCACTTTTTTTTCTTTTTAATATATTTCATTTATTTCATTAAATATTTTCCAATTGCATGTAAAAATTTTTAACACTTTTTTTTATTTTGAGTTCTAAATTTTCACCCTCCCTCCTGCCCCTCCCCACCTTGAGAAAGCAAGCAACTTAATATCAATTATACATGTAAAGCCATGCAAAACATATTAGCCTTATTGCAAAAGAAAACACAGACAAAAAGAAAAAGAAAGAAAAGTTTAAAAAGCATTCTTCAATCTGCATTCAGAGTTCCTCAGTTCTCTCTCTGGAGGTGGATGGCATTCTATTTTTTTCTCCTTACAGATTTCTTTTTCATCCCAGACACCAATATAGCCCCCCAAAGTTAAGCTATTATAGCTCCTGCTTCAATGGGAGCTTGGAATTAAGCAGCTGATGAAAAACAGTGACTCATGACATGGGTCTATGGGTCAATATTACATAGGTGTCTCTGTAATACAAGTACAGCCTGAACCAGAATAAAATGTAATTGTGAAACAGTTAACAAAATAAATAAAAATGAAATAGAACATTTCAGTTACATTCAACTCTTCATGACCCCATTTGGGGTAAAGATACTGGAGTGGTTTGCCATTTCCTTCTCCAGCTCATTTTAGAGAAGAGGAAACTGAGGCAAACTGAGTTAAGTGACTTGTCCAGGGTCACATAGTCACTAAATGTCTGAAGCCAGATTTGAACTAAGGAAAATGAGTCTCCTAATTCCAGGCCTGGCACTCTATCAACTGTGCCACCTGGCTGCCCACAATGAAACAGAGATAATGTTAATAAGGTGGTCAGTAAGGATTCTTAGGAACAGGCTAGTAGCATTATTTCTATTTGAGTTTGACACTACTACTTTACAGCACCATCAATACTTGGGATTTTAATTTGTGAATAGCCAAGATTTGTGATTTTGCAGATGTGGGAAGAAAAATTGCAACTGTCTATAATTCACATTCTTGGACAATTGTCTGAAGCCTAGAGAATGCCTACCCATGATCACACAGCTAGGTGGTCCAAAGCAGGATGTGAGTGCACTAGAATTGCCTCCTAATTGGTCTCCTTATCCCCCCTCTCCAAGCCTCCTCTGCCTAGCTGTCCAATGGATTTTCCCAAGGCACAGGCCCAGCATCCTCACTCTTCTGCTCAAGAAGCCTTCATGAATCCCTTTTGCCTCAAGAACAAAATACAGATCTCTCTCTCCTTCTAGCTTTTAAAGCCTTCACAGTCCGGCTCCAGTGTACCTCCCCAGACTTATCATTCATTCCTCTCCTTCACACACTCTGCATCTGAGCCAAGCTGGCCTACCTGCTGCCCCCCATCCACAGCCACTGTCTCTCTCCCTCCTTCATGCTTTTGCACAGGCCATCACCCATGCCTGAAACGCACATCATCCTTGGGAGAGGAGTGAGGGAGAAGGGTCAGGAATAAGTCAGAGGGAAACAGCAAAAATCACATAGCCTGAGATTCAGAAGAACTGTCTTCTTGATCCTGTTCTATAACGGACTCAACATATGACTTCGGTCAAATCACTTCTCTCTGAGTCTCCATTTCCTCACTTGTAAAATGGGGGGGAGGGAGAGGGTGTCTGTCTAAGTGATTTGCATAATGCCGTCTAGCTTATACCTACCTCTCTGTTCTCTGTTCTAAAGGCCTATTTAGCTCTAATATAGTATATTCTCAGCAACACCTGCCAACCAACCACTACCAACAGGAAGCTAAACACAAGAGCCCTGAGGGTAATAGCGCCACCCCGAAAGGTCCTGCTTCCAGACCAGCCTGCAGCCATCATTTGGGGGAGTAGCTCCTATGGAGGAGAGCCTGGACAATCCCATCATCTACTGACCAGCTGCCACCTACAGGGCAGCCAGTCCAGTTCAGCTAAAGCAGCAAGATCCCCTCAGGTAAAGCCAGCGGGCAGCATGGGCTGGGCAGGTCAAGTCACCATCCCCACCCTGACCACCCTCTGTCTTCAGACCCCGATGGAGACAGTCCAGGACGCTGAACCAAAGAGCCTTGGGAATAGGAGTGGCTCCAGCCCAGGGTCCTCAGCCACCACCCTGGGGAGCCAGCCCTGCGCAGAAGCAGCCTCAGCCTGGCAGCTGCTCCTACAGGGGCCACAGCCACCACTACTAGAGACGCAGAAACAAATGTTCTTGTTCCATCGAATCATTCAGTATCAGAAACTGACACCATTTTCTCAGTGGAAATGACATCAAGAAGAAGCATCAGCATCTGCTTTGCTGCTGCCCCCTAAGGACCATGGGATTTTTCCATTGGCCTCACAGCTGAAACCTCCATAAGGGTCATCTTCTCCATTAAAACGTGAGCTTCTTGAGAGTGGGGTCTATCTTACACTTCTATTTGTAACCCCAGCTTTACGCATAAGTAAGAGCTTAGCTATTTTTTCTTTAATTCATTCATATTCTGTTTCCTCACAGTATTAACATTCTATGAATTTATAACTGTGAATTTCATCATTCTGGACCCAAAGCACTGTCCAGGACTTCCTATGATGGGCTTTCCAGATGTAATGAAGAAGCCATTCACATTCCTAAGTGGGTCCCATCTGATAGAATTTCAATTTTGTCATTCTCTGGGGAGGACTTAGGGCAAAGTCTGACCCATAGGTCCAAATACAGAGTAAATTTAGCAGCCCTGCATTATGAGGTATCCTAACCCAGAAAAAAAGTGACTTGAAAAATAACGACCACTTATGCCTATATCACCTTTTCCATTTACAAAACAACTGCCTCATACCAACCCTGCACCAATATTTTTATACCCATTTTACACATAAGTCAGCAAAGAATTTATCAACTAGTGGCCAACCTCCCAGCAATGAGTTTCTCTTATTTAGCCAATCCTGGGACAATGGCTATGGTCTCTCAATTGTATCCATGTTTGAAGTTTGTATAGCTTCATAGGACCTTCAAAAGTTGCCTTCATGCCATGATATATCAAAGCAGAAATAACAGTATATATCAATAAGGATATTAAGGCATGGCAGTGATTTGCCAAAGAGAATAGTGCCAGGCACTGCTCTAAATGCTTTAAAAATATTCTCTCATTTGAGCCTTACAACCCTGGAAAGTGGGTGTGATTATTATCCCCATTTTACAGGTGAGGAAATTGAGTCAAACAGAAGTTGAAGGACTTGCCAGAGTTATACAATAATGTCTGAAGTCAAGTTTGAATTAAGGTCGTCAAGTTTGAATTAAGGTCTCCCCGACTCCACAACCTGTGGCAGAATTGAGATTTGAACACAGGACTTCTGACTATTAATCCAATATTTTTTTCTTTCTTTTCTACTTTCCTTCCTTTCCTTCTTTCTTTCTTTCTTTTTCTTTTAACCTACTCAGCCTCAGACTCTGGACTCTTCCACATCCAGCCCAGCCTCTTTCCCATGCTGAAGATGGCTCCATCTCTACTCTCACTCCAGTTGAAGTTCACCCCAGAATCTCCATCTAAGGAAGCAACCACAATAACCATGGTCACTTCTAACCTGGCTCTGCTTCTGACTCTCTAGATTCTTCCACCTTGCCTCCATGAGGATATCACCTCCAACCCCAGCTCCCTACCCTTGTAAAAGTTCCCTTTCATGTGTTATCTTCCTCCATTCAAATTTAAGCTCCTTGAGGGCATTCTTTTTGCCTGTATTAACATTCCTGTTGCTTGGCACAGTACCTACTTAATAACACGGAGGTTTTTTTTCTATCTATAATGATAATGATAATAGCTAACATTTACATAGTGCCCACTGTGTGCCAGGCACTTCTCTAAATGCTTTAAAAATATTCTCTCATTTGAGCCTTACAACCCTGGAAAGTGGGTGCAATTATTACCTCCATTTTACAGGTGAGGAAATTGAGTCAAACAGAAGAGGAATGACTTGCCAGAGTTATACAATAAGTGTCTGAAGTCAAGTTTGAATTAAGGTCTCCCCGAATCTGCAACCTATGCTCTATCCATCCTGGCACTCTACCTACTGCATCACCTCGCTGATCTCATTCACTCTCTCTATGGTACAACAGAAAACTTAGAAGATTAATAATAATAATAATAATATTCAGTCAGCTCACGTCATGTCCAATTATGCATGACCCCATTTGGAGTTTTCTTGGCAAAGATACTGGAGCGATTTGCCGTTTCCTTCTCCAGCTCATTCTACAGATGAGGAAACTGAGGCCAACAGGGTTAAGTGACTTGTCCAGGGTTACCCAGCTTGTGTCTGAGGTCAAATTTGAACTCAAGAAGATGAGTCTTCCTGGTGCCAGGCCAAGCACTTTGTCCACTGCTCCATCTAACTGCCCAAATGATAATAGGTAACAATTATGTAGCTCTTTAAGGTCTGTAAAGTATTTAGATGGATTATCTCATTCTTTACAACAACCCAGTGAAGTAGGTACTATTATTATCCCCATTTTACAGATAAAGAAACTGAGGCTAAGAAAGGTTAAGTGAGGGGCGGCTAGGTGGCTCAGTGAATATAGCATCAGCCCTGGAGTCAGGAGGGCCTGAGTTCAAATCCCATCTCAGACACTTAACACAAAAAAACCTAGCTGTGTGACCTTGGGCAAGTCACTTAACCCCAATTGCCCAGCTCTCAAAAAAGCAAAAAAAAAAAAAAGAAAGAAAGGAGAAAAAAAAAAAAGAAAGGTTAAGTGAGTTGCCTGGGATTACACAGGTAGTAAGTGTCTGAGGGAATATTTGAATTGAGGTCTTCCGAAATCCAAGCCGAGTTTATTCCTGTCCATCTGGCTTGGTCATAACAGGTAAACAGATTAAAAATGAGAAAAGCCCTTGCTAAGCAAATCCACCTGTAAATGAATTAATTTTTTTCCAGTTTGACAGTATCTACTATTATTTGGGCATTGTTGAGGCTTCAAAATAGCTTCATAGAATCCAAAGAGTGACAGCAAAGAGCCCCTTAGGAGAGCTTCCTTTCTGATCCTATCGGTATTATTTTATGCTAAAAACACTGTTCTGAGAAGGGGTCCACAGGCTTCACTAGACTGCCTAAGGGGGCCATGATACGAACCAGATTAAGAACCTCAACCCCAAACTAGATAATCTATGAGGGCCCTTCCAACCTGAAAGCCCATGAATTGATAAAAGCTCTTAGAGCATCTCATAATCAATTTACTCTACGAGGTAAAACAAGGACATCTTGCGGTAGACTCTATTATTACAGTTCCTCAAGAGCAGGAGAAGGAAGTAAAAAAGGTGGAGATAGGAGGAGAAACAGAAACAGGAGAAGGGGGAATGAGGAGGAGGAAGAGAGGAAGGAGGAAAAGGGAGAGGGAAAGGAGGAGGAGGAAGAGGGGGAAAAGGGGGAGGGGGAAGAGGAGGAGAGAAAAGGAGGAGGAAGCATTTGTCTGGCATTTAAGGTTTGCAAAGCTCTTTACATATGTCATCTCATTTGTTTCTCTAAAGATTCCCAGGGTAGGTACTATTATTACCCCCATTTCACAGATGTGAAGGAATGCCTCTTGCCACACATGTGACCAGTGACCATCAAGTGTTTACTTGAAGAACAGAATTGACAGGAAACTTACAGAGGCAGCCCATTCAACTTTGGACAACTCTGGACCCATCTGGGCCAGAGGACAATATCTGTCCCAGGCTACTCGGGTGCTGCAATAAGGGCTATCTCTAGTTCTAATCAATATCTGGCCACTGGACCCAGATGGCTCCAAAGGACAGAGAGGCTGGTGACTTTGCACAGCCCTCCCTCCCTTATATCCATCTCATTGGCATGTCATGACATCACCTTCCTGATGTAATGGTCCTTTTCAAACAACAGCCACTTCTGTTAGTACTAGAACTGGCCAGTTAGGCAACACAGCCCTTTCTTTCTTTCTATTTTCCTTCCTTTCTTTCTTTTCTTTCCCTTCCCTTTGTCCACGTAGGGTATCATACCTGTACCTGAGGGTGCTCTGCCCAAAGGAATATAAATTTTGATCACTTAAAACCTCAAAAGAGATCTTTCTAGATTTCTTCCTTTTTTCTTTTTTTTAAATTTTTTTATTTTTGCCTTTTTTTTTGGAGGGCAATTGGGGTTAAGTGACTTGCCAATGGTCACATGGCTAGGTT
>CM053585.1:51027786-51073747 GCA_028646515.1 Pseudochirops corinnae
GGCCGGACTGCTTATCTCCCCCTTTCGCAATCCCCACTCACAGCTGGTGCTAATCCTCTCACCTGAGAGGCTCCTCCACTGCTCTGGTCCAGCCGCCCCTGGGTCACAGCCGCGGCTTCAGGCCAGGCTGGTTTCGGTTTGCAGTGCTGATATGGTTCCTCGTAGCCGAGCTAACTTTAGTGGGAAGTATCTTTGTGTGCATTTTGGAGTTCTAGGATTGGTTTAGAGTCCTATTTTATGGGTATTTTGGGGTGGCTATGTGAGAGTTGCGATATGTTGCTGCTGCTACGCCGCCATCTTGGCTCCGCCCCCCCCGAGATCAATATCTAATCAGCAACAGAGCCCAAACCAGACCCTGAGTTTGTCGGTAAGATGCTAAAATACCCTTCTTCCCTGTGCACCAACCCTTCCTTCCAGTAAGATTTGCCTTCTTAGACCTTTCCTCCACACTTTCTAAGCCCTGTTTCCACTTCTTAACAATCTTCTGATGGTCCCTTTCCTATCCCCTTCCCTCAGAACTCAGTGCCCTCCTGCTGCCCTGTGACTGCCCCAAGCCTTGTATGTTGGCATCCAGCCCAGGAGCTTTCCTCCAAATTCCTCCATGTCCCCCAATGATCTTTTGCTATTCTTCTTCCTCCACCCACAGTCCCATCCACCTCCTCCATCCTATCTAAACTACCTTTCTGTCAGCAGTTGGTGTTAGGAAAGCAACTTGTTTCGAAAAAGAAAGCCTGAAGATCTGAGTATTTGCTAGTTGGTGTCAAAGCCACATGGTCCTGGTTTATCGACCAGGTGATGAGCTGGTAACAACCTCTGGGACTTTGCTACAGCTGCACTGGGCACATTGCATTCATTGGTGATTTTAAAGATGGAAATGAAAATCACCCTGGCTTTTGCTTTGTGCTCCACACCCATGCTATCAAACTCAGATTGAACCTGGGATCACTAAGCTCTACATAAGGATCCCTGTGGGCATATATAGACTTTATTTAAAATATAACATCAACTAAGTTTTATTATATTTTTACTTGTTTTGCTAAATATTTCCCAATTCCATATTAATCTGATTCTGGCTATACTTTGAGAATATTGTGCTGGCAGTATCTTTGACATCTCTGCTTTACCACGGCAAAAACTGGCAAATGATGAAAAGGATGATGGTCATTTGTTGCCACCACCTCATTCCAATCTTTGCACAACAGATTACAATTTCCAAAGATCCCATTTGGTTTATATTAGATAGAAGGGGGCAGGTGACTTTGGTACCTGACATCAGTCAACAGTTTCACTCCTATAGAGCAAAGCTTATCTGATCCAGGTGTCCCATCCCTTTGCTGAACTCATCTCCTACATCAGCGGTTCTCAACCTATGGGTTATGTTCAATTTGTAACAATGAAAATACATCCTGCATATCAGATAGATTCATAACAGTAGCAAAATCGCAGTTATGAAGTAACAACAAAAATAATTTTATGGTTGGGAGTCACCACAACATGAGGAACTGTATTAAAAGGTCATGACACTACGAAGGTTGAGAACCACTGTCCTAGATACTAGCTTCTTAGGATTTAGAGCTGGAAGGAACATTGGAGATCAGTCCAACACCTTCATATTACACATAACAATTAGGCTCCCAAGAGTTCTGAGAACTAGAACTGGGAACAACTTGCTATTTTTGCCATGTTCAACTATAATTATGCTGATTTGGGGTAATTAGTTATGCAAATCATAGCCCAAGCCCTCACTTTTGGAGTACATTTTTATACCATACGAAACCCACAAATCCAATAGTAAAAGCATTTAATTAAGATATAAAAGTGGTGTCAGTAAAAAAGAGAGAAACAATTGAGTATAATACAATCGTTCTCTGACTTCGTGCTCTCATGACATGTATTTCGTTGTTCAGCAGTGTCTGATTGAGCAAATGTCTGGACTTCTTTCAGTCTCAGCTTCTTTATCTGTAAAGTAGAGATCCTCTGTTCTAGACATCCCAGGGCTGTTGTGAGGATTGAATGAAAAGTGCTTCATAAGCCTTAAAGCATAACTACAAATGTTAGCTATACCACTACCACCACCACTTGTTTTTCAGTTGAGTCCAACTCTTGATGACCCCCTTCGGGATTTTGTTGGCAAAGATACTGGAGGGGTTTGCCATTTCCTTCTCCATATTGATGAGGAAACTGAGGCAAACAGGGTCAATTGATTTGCTCAGGGTCACACAGCTATTATGTATCTGAGGCTAGAGATTTGAACTCTGGTCTTCTAGACTTCCAAGCCAACTTTATTTGCACAAGAAAACAAGAGGGTTAAACACCCCACTCCAGAGATCCATATAGCTGGGGGGAAGGGGGAGCGGGCTCCTTCATTCAGCTGTCCACCTGTACTCCCAAACCTTCCATATTCTGGTCTTTATTATGGATATGTGGCCAGTCACAAACCCAACAGGGTTTAAGCCACTCTACACATGCAGATGAGAAAGCTAGCCCAGAGAGGAGAAAACTTCAAGTGACCTCAGACATTTACTAGCTGTATGACTCTGAACAAGTCACTTAACTACGTTTGCCTCAGTTTCCTCATCTGTAAAATGAGTTGGAAAAGGAAATGGCAAACCGCTCTGGCATCTCTGCCAAAAAAAAAAACAAAACACCCTAAATGGGGTCATGAAGAGTGGATGTGACTGAATGACTGGTAGTAGAGGTATGACTAAGATAGCATTTTAAGTCATATAAAGCACTTTACATATATGGTTCCATTTGTTCCTCACAACAACCCTGTAATCTCTAAAGTAGAGGATCTCTACTTTACAGATAAAGGAACTGAAACTGAGAGAAGTCCAGACACTTGCCCAGTGTTGTCACTGTTATTGTCTGAGGTGGAATTTGAACTCCGGTCTTCCTGACTCCAAGTCTAATGCTCAATCCACTCCTCCATCTAACTGCCCTAAGGAATCTTAGGCTGTATTAATAGAAGTTTGGTGTTTGGATCAAGAGAGATGGTATTCTTGCTGTCCTCTTGCCTCCATTAGACTCAGTCTGGAATATTGCATTATATCATTTCCATGCAGCTCACTCCTAGATCTATACAGTCAGCCCACGCAGGTGGACAGTGCAATAAATAGAGCACCAGACCTGGAGTAAGGAAAAACTGAGTTCAAATTTTGCCTCAGACACTTACTAGCTTCGTGACCCTGGACAAGTCACTTAAACTCTGTCTGTCTCATTTTCTCAGTAGTAAAACCGGGATAATAACAGTATCTACCCCCCAGTTGTTGTGAGGATCAAATTAGATAATTCTAAAGCACTTAGCGTAGAGCCTAGCACGTAGTAGGCAGTTAATAAAAGCTTGTTTCCTTCTCTCCCCACCTACCCCCGGTTTCTCTCCTATGCCCTACAAGCATAATAAATGCAAAATGTTCAAAACAGAATCCATTATCTGCCTGTCTCAATCCACCTACCCTCTAAACTTGCCTATTCTTGAGAGCACCACTGGTCAGCAGAGTATCAGAATCAACCTCAACTGTTTTCTGCCCTCACTCCCTATGTCTAATCACCAATTTTTAAGGTTGCTTAAGTCTACCTCCATATCTGTTATATCTGACCCCTTCTCTCACATAGTCCCTGCCTTAGGTCAAGCCCTTACTACCTCTCACCTGGATTGTTGCAAGAGTCCTGATGGGACACTCAGCTTCCAGCGTCCCCCCTTTCCAATCCATTCTCCTCCCAGCTGCCAACATTGTCTCTCTAAAGCACAAATCTAATTGTCACTCCCCTGCTCAAAAACCTTTAGGGGCTCCCACCTGTCCCTCAGATAATAACAAGAATCAGTATAATGTAAAGCACTTTGAAGTTTGCAAAACGTTCTTTACCTATGCTATTCCATTTGAGCTTCACAATAACCCTGTGAGGTAGGTGCTTGTGTCTTCTTTGTGTAAAATTACGGCAACCCTAGGTTAAATGACTTGCCCAGGGTTATATAGAGTAGTAAGGGTTTGAGGGTGGATTCAAACTCAGATCTTCCCAATTCTAGGATTGTTCTGTGTCACTAAAATATAAGCTCAGTGTGGCATTTACAACTCTTCACAGTGGCTTCCACCTACATTTCCAGGCATATTATATATCACTTGCTGTCAGGTGCTTTCAATTCCCCTCAGACTGGCCTGCTTGCTGGTCCCTGAACTCTGCCCGCCACCTTCTATCTCTGCCTCTTTGCACCCATGACTGGAATTCATTCCCTCCTCAATCCATCTCTTCAAACCTCTAGATTCCTTCAAGGCTCATAGTTCACAAGTCACCACAGATCACAAGCCACCTCTCCCTCTTCCCCTAATTATTCTGTCTATACTCATCTACATGCATATCCTCTCCCCCAAGAAAATGCAAGTCCCTTTAGAGCAAGAAATCTTTTTCATTTCTGTCTTGGCATCTCCAGAGCCTAGCGCAGTATGCATAGCAGGTGCTTAATTAATATTTGCTGCATTCAATTGGATTGGCTCAGGTTATGAACAGCATGTTTATAAGGAGCACTAATAAACTGGAGTGTCCAGAGAAGGGCAACTTGGATGGTGAAAGGATTGGAAACCCCCGTCACATACAATAACAACGATAGGAATGGTAACAATAGCCAGCATTTATATGGCAATAGAAGGTTAACAAAGCCCTTTGAATATATTATCTCATTTGATTCTCACAACAACCTCAGAAAGTAAGTGCTATTAATTTTTTTTCTTTTCGGAGGGCAATTGGGGTTAAGTGACTTGCCCAAGGTCGCATGGCTAATTTTTAGGTTAAGTGTCTGAGGCCAGATTTGAACTCAAGTTCTCCTGACTTCAGGGCCAGGTGCTCTATTTGATGAGCCACCTAGCTACCCCTCGGAGGTGCTATTATTATAACCATTTTACAGATGAGGAAACTGGGGCTAAGAGACGTGAAGAGTGGGTCACACAGATCAACCAGCTATCTGTGGCAGGATTTGAACTCAAATCCATGTTGATTCCAAGTCCAACCCTCAGTAGACTGGTGCAGCTAGATGGCTCAGTGGATAGAGCAACAGGTCTTAAGTAAGAATATACTCTGTGTAAGTGTGTGTGTGTGTGGGTGGGTGGGTGGGTGTGTGTGTGTATGATACTGCTAAGTGACTTAACCTCTCTTTGCCTCAGTTTCCTCATCTGTAAAATGGGAATAATAGGAGGGACTATCTCCCAGGAATATTGTGAGCATCAAATGAAACAATTATAAAGTGCTTAGCACAGTAACTGGGACATTTGTCATTCAGTCACATCCAATTCTTTATGACCCTGTGGACCATAGCATGCCAGGCCCTTCTTCCTCCTGTCCAAGCTCATGTTTGTTGTTTCCGTAAGTCTATGTATATCTCCATCCTCTGCTTTCCCCTTCTCTTTTTGCCTTCAATCTTTCCCAACATTAGGGTTTTTTTCCGATGAATTCCATCTTCTCATTACGTGGATTTAAGCTTCAGCTTCAATATTTGACCTTCCAGTGAATAATCTGAATCAACTTCTCTAAGTAGGGATTGATTTGATCTCCTTGTTGTCCAAGGGACTCTCAAAAGTCTTCTCCAGCACCACCATTCGGCGAGGTGGCGCAGTCACTAGAGCATCAGCCCTGGAGTCAGGAGAACCTGAATTCAAATCCAGCCTCAGAAACTTGACATACTTACTAGCCGTGTGACCTTGGGCAAGTCACTTAACCCCAATTGCCCTGCCCTCCCCCTCCAGAAAAACAAAAAAACAAACAAAAGTATAGATTCTGCAGGACTCGGTTTTCCTTATAATCTGACTCTCACGGCCATACATTTACTACAAGAAAAACCATATGTTTGACTACATGGACCTTTGTCAGCAAGGCAAGGTCTCTGCTTTTTAATATGCTATCCAGATTTGCCATAGCTTTCCTTCCAAGGAGCAAGCGTCTTTTAATTTCATGGCTACAGTCACTACCTACAGTAATATTGGAGCCGAAGAATATAAAATCTGACACTGCTTCCATTTCTTCAGATATTTTCTGGAATTTTACATTCTATTGGGTATATCTTTGCCTTTCTCCTTTACCTTTTGCTTTCCATCTGTCCTCAGCTATTTGTAAAGCCCCATCATACAGTCATTTTGCTTTCTTGATCAGTTTTTAAAAAAATTTTTAATTTTGTTGCTGCCTCCTGTACAATAGTGTGAACTTCTGTCCATAGTTCTTCAGGTAGTCTACCATTTTTTGTTTTGTTTTTCCCTTTTTTTTTTTTTTTTTGGAGGGAGGAAGATAGGGAAATTGGGATTAAGTGACTTGCCCAAGGTCACACGGCTAGTTTTGTGTTAAGTGTCTGAGGTCAGATTTGAACTCAGGTTCTCCTGACTCCAGGGCTGGTGCTCTATTCACTGCACCACCTAGCTGTCCCTTCTGCTATCTAACTCTTAAATCTATTCATCACCACTACTTCATATTTATAAGGATATTATTTAGGTCAGGCCTATATGGTTTGAGAGTTTTCACTACTTTCTTCAATTTAAGTCTCAATTTTGCATTAAGAAGCTCATGATCTGAGCCACAGTCAGCTCTAAGTCTTGTTTTAATGGACTACTTAGACCATCTCCAACCCTGTGCTGCAAAGTATGTAATCAATCTGATTTCTATATTGACCATCTGGGGATGTCTATGTATAGAGTCACTTTTTGGGTTTTTTAAGAAGAGTATTTGCTATGACCAGGGAGTTATCTTGACAAAAGTCTATTAATCTCTGCCCTGCTTCATTTTGTACTTCAAGGTTCAACTTGCCTGTCATTCTAATGATCTTTTGATCCCCTACTTTAGCAATCCAATCCCCCATGATGAATATCAGGAGCAGCTAGGTGATGCAGTAGATAGAGCACTGGGTTTGGAATCAGGAAGCCTCATCTTCCTGAGTTCAGACCCAGCCTCTGACCCTTACTGCCTATGTAACCTAGGGCAAATCATATAACCCTGTTTGACTCGGTTCCTTAACTGGAAAATGAGCTGGAAAAGGAAATGTCAAAATACTCCAGTATTTTCACGCCAATGGGGTCATGAAGAGTTGGACATGCCTGAAATGACTGAATAACAATGATGAATGTGACTTTTTGAGAAAGGGGAGTGTTATTTCTAGAAGATATCCTAAGTCTTCAGAGAACTGATTGGTTTTGGCCTCTTTGGCATGAGTGGTTGGAGCACAGACTTGTAATTAACTGTGATCTTGAATGGTTTGCCTTGCATTTGAGCAGATATCATTCTGCCATTTTGAAATTATACCACAGTATTGTTTTTCTTGCCCTTTTTATTGACTATGAGAGCTACTCCATTTCTTCTAAGGGATTCTTGCCCACAGTAGCATATATGGTGATCACTTGCATTAAATTCACCCATTCCTGTCCATTTAAGATCACTAACACCTAAGATGTTGACATTAAATCTATCTCCTGTTTAATCACATCCACTTAACTTGGTTCATAGATCTTACATTCCATGTTCCTATGTAGTATTGATCTTTCTTTACAGCATCCAATTTTCCTTTCATCACCAGACATATCCACAGCTGTGCTTCTTTCTGGCTTTGGCCCAGTAACTTCATTCTTTCTGGAGCTACTTGTATTTTTCCTCCACTCTTTCCCCAGTGGCATGTCGGACACCTTCCAACCTGAGGGACTCATCTTTCAGTGTCAAATCATTAATCGTTTTAATAGTGTCCATGTGGTTTCTTGGCAAAGATACTGGAATGCCATTTCCTTCTTTAGTGAATGACCCTTCGTCAGAACTCTCTACTGCGACATCTTGGGTAGCTTTGCATGACAAAAATCATAATTTCACTGAGCTGCACAAGCTCCTCTGCCACAAGACAGTGATGAAGGAAGGGCTTGGCACATAGTGAGGGCTATATAAATGTTAGCAACTATTAACCATTATTATCATTCCACCTAACTTCATAGAAATGTTGAAGGAAGTATAGTTGTTGAGATGAATGATGAAAAAACTTTTTGATCATTGTCTTCAAATATTTTTCATTACTCGTCATGTGAGCAGGGGATCAGACTTATTCTATCTGGACTTGGTTGGTCATTGAATCCAAGTTAAAGGGAAGCTGACTTTGAGTTCAGTCTAGGAATTGGAGATACTCAATAATGGAATGAACTGCCTCAAGAACTGGAGAATTCTATGTCCCTGGAGGGCTTTGTACCTGGGTTTAGGTAGAAGCTGAGTTAAATGCATTCTGAGGTCTCTTCCAAGCATTTCCTAATGTAAATAATCAAGTATAGGAAAACCATTAGGTGGCGTTTTCAGACTGTGGTAAGCAACCTTTGCGGTCTGTTGTAGCCTGCTGAGTGATGCCCAGGCTGTGTTCCCACACAGAAAGGGTGTGGTCCTGTAGGGAATTTGGACAAACACACATGAATGCATGCTACCTGGGCACTTTGTGTGGGGATGAATTATCATTGTCCTGCTAGAGTGAGGGAAAAGGGGAGGGGGGAAGTGGTGTGGTATATGATGCTCCCCTGCTGCCACCTCAGGTGCAAATACAAGGCTGTGTTTTCCATTTTAATTCAAAATCTTGAGTCATAGATTCACATTTAGAGCTGGAAGGGACCTTATTTGTTATTTAGTTCAACCTGCTTATTTTACAGATGAGGAAGTTGAGACCCAGAGAAGTCAAATGAATTGTTCAAGGTCACACCCAAACTTAGTGATTGACAGAACCAGAATTTGAACTTAGATCTTTCAACCTGGATATTTGTTTCTTCTTATTTCAATCAAAACCTGGAGACTGGGATCTGAAGCCTGTCATTGATTAGAATTTATTAGATTTGCTTGTGTCTTCCTACTAGACTGTGGACTTCTTGTAGATAATCTGTCTTATCTAAGGGTTGTATCTAAAGTCAGCTTTTAGCACCATGCTCTGTAGGGAACAAGTATTTAATGGACTCCATTGTTCATAATTTAATTGTTCCTTTGCTACTCTTTGCTTCTCCTACTCACTGGAGATCACTCTGCTAGGGCTGATTCTCTCTTTTCTTCTCTTCTAAATGGATGGCCTGCCTTTTTTTTTCTTTTTCCAAATGGACTCTCCACTGATCCAAAGTCATCTCCAAAGTCCGTAAACCACACAGATCCAAGCTATGCTATGAAGGTCAGAAAGCACAGTCATCCAATTCAACAAGAGAAAAAGTTCTTTTATTCTACTCTAGTCTGTGCTTAAATAAAAGGGAGATGAGTGGACACAGGGAAAAAATGTGGAGGAGAAGGAAATCAGGTGCGCTCCCTCTTTCTGCTAATATCGTTGGTTCGTTGAATTGTCCATCAGATATGGTTTAATTGGCTGGTAAGTTATCACCCACCAACCTAGCACTCACCGACATCTCAGTCAACCAATGACAAGAGATGAAAGAAGCTGGAGGACATTTTCCTTGCTTCTCTCTCTTTCCTTTTCAACATAAGGAAGCTTGTGCGTCCTAGGGCTACTAGACCAGGATTCATAACGGTACCTGTTGCTCTGAAAATGCAGGCATTGTAGTAGATACTAGCCGAGTCTCAGTCAGTCAATAAATAAACATTTATTGAGGGCCTACTATGTGCTAACTATTGTAATAAGTGCTAGGGATACAAAAGCAAATACAGCTTCTGTCCTTGAGGAGCTCACAGTCACTGAGATGACAAGATGAAACAATTTGCACAAACAAGTTCTAGATGGGATAAATAGGCAATAATCACCAGAGGGAAGGCACTAGAAGTAAGAAGGGTTGGGAAAGGCTTCCTGTAGGAGGTGGGACTTTAGTTAGAAGGAAGTCAGGAAAGCCAGGAGGCAAAGATGAGAAGGGAAAGCACTCAAGGGAAGAGGCCAGCCAGAGAGAACACCTGGAGTCTGGACATGTAATGTCTTGTTTGAGTAACAATTTAGTGGAAAGAGTCCAGGAAATGGAATCTCAAGACCAGGGTTCTGGCACTTATCAACTGTGTGACCTTAGGGAAATCACTGAACCTCTCTGAGGCTAAGTTTTCTCATCTATAGAATGGGGGTAATAACCCTTATACTACCCATTTCACATCAGTATGAGGAAAGTGCTTTAGAAATCTTAAAGCAACATAGAAATGGGGGCATTACTGTTTTCCTTCAAATAACTCTTCGTTATTTTCCACATTACCTTGGAAATAACTGTGTAGGACTAAATGGATGTGTATGTAGCTTCTTCTTAGACCCTGGGCATTCTACAAATGGGACAATACTTACAATTACTCCTGTGTCTTAGGGCCCTGAAGACCATTCAATTGACTTAGCCATGTGGAAGAACTTTACCTTAGGAACACAGGGATCCCCACTCCCTGGTCAAGCCCTAGATCCTTGCTCCCTGACCCATATAGCCTGAGTATGGTTGGCAAACCTGATATAGCAACTTCATTAAAGAACTCTTTGTACTACTTTAAGCTGAAAATAATAGAGTTAATACTTCACAGATCCAGGTCAAAGGCCAGCTCCTGAAGCAGCCTGGCACCAACACCAGAACACATGATACGAGAAAAAAGTGGGTCTTGGGGAATTGTGCACCTTCAAGAGTGCCCCAGCTTCTGGGTACAGTCCTTCTGCCTGAAAAGCCCTTTCAGTTAAAATGGAGAGGACCTTAACTGGAGACCAGAGTAGGCAGCAGTCTGTAGGGTGGCCTCTCAAGGATCACTGAACCATAGAGTAGCAGAGTCTGAAAACACTTTATTTTTTTAAACTAATACTTTATTTCTTCCCCAATTACATGTTAAAACAACTTTTAATATTTGGGGTTTTTTTTAAAGTTTTGAATTCCAAATTTTATCCCTCCTTCTCCCCCCTTCTTCCCTGAGATGGTAAGAAATTCAATATAGGCTGCACATCTGTAATTGTGTAAAACATTTCCACATTTTTCATTTTGTACAGGAAGACTTAAAAAAAAAGTAAAATATAGTATGCCGAAGATACTTTAAATTTCATCTGAGCTATCCCTCTTTTTTGGGGGGGGGGAGGAGTAAAGGGGAAGACAAGGCAATTGGGGTTAAGGGATTTACCCAAGGTCACACAGTTAGTAAATGTGTCAAGTGTCTGAGGTCGGATTTGAACTCGGGTCCTTCTGACTCCAAGGCAGGTGCTCTATTCATTGCACCACCTAGGTGCCTCAACCCTCTCATTTTAACAGAAGCAGAGATTCAAAAGAAATAAAATAACTTCTCTAAGGTCACATGGGTAATATATAACAGATAACTGGGCCTTCCAACTCTAAAGCCACTGTTCTTTTTGGCAGAAAATTTTCTTGTACAAAAACACTGCCTTTATCCACTAGTATCATGCCTGAAATTAAACCATTTGTGATTCATTCCTTTGAGCTAGTAGGAATTTAGAGTCCTTTAAAGATTCTAAAAAGCCACAACAATCCTGTGAGGTATATACTGCAAAGATTATTTTCTCGCTATTACAGAGGCGGAAATTGAAACTCAGAGAAATAAAGTTATCTGCCCAAGGTCATAGATTACTAAGTGTTAGAACTGGGCTTCAAATCAGGTCTCTCATGATTCCAAACCCATTGGGTTCATTCTACTCCCTACCGCCCTGTCTCTCCTGTCAAGATAAGATGTCTTATCTTGTTCCCCTATATCTTTTTTTACAACATTACAAATCCCCCTGGGATGCTAGAGAGGGGTTCATATTTGCCATAGCAGACATTTATAAAGACTTTTACAAAGTGCTTTAAATCCATTATCTTCTCTGATCTTCAAATCACAACAACTCTGTGAGGCAAATCTAATTAGAGAAAGAGGCTCAGCCATTTGGCCCAAGGTCACACAGCTAGTAGTTGCAGAGATGAGACTCAAATCTAGCTTTTCAGATTCTCAACCCAATGCTTTCTACTGCATTATGACAATTCCACACAAATCATTTCTGAGATCTCTTCCAATGTAAAGACTCTATGACTCTACCATGAATTTACCCCTTGATTACCCCTCAACACTACCAGGGAACAAGTTAGCAGACACATCATGAAATATTTGTAAAGCACTAAGCACAGTGCCTGGTACACACTATCTAACTAAATGGTATTACTACTACTACTACTACTACTACTACTACTACTGTTACTACTACTGCTGCTGCTGTTATTTAGAGCAGTCTAAGAGATGCCTGTGTACTGGCCATCACAACTGCTGTAGTATCTCCTGCCCCTCCTGCATCCCAATGGCCCATCCTCCTTTGCTTCTCACCCTGGCTACCACTCCAGTTAAAACTTTTTTTTTTTTTTTTGCTTTTTGGAGGTAGGGGGCAGGGTAATTGGGGTTTAGTGACTTGCCCAAGGTCACGGCTAGTAAGTGTTAAGTGTCTGAGATCCGATTTGAACTCAAATCCTCCGGACTTCAGGTCTGGTGCTCTATTCACTGTGCTACCTAGCCACCCCCCCCAATTAAGACTCTTAATGAGATGAGAATGGGTACTTAGCAAATTAAACAGCCACCTGTTCCCATCTCTGAGTTGTTCTACAACTTAGCTTGAAGGACACTGTAAGGAGATGAGGTCAGGCTTCGAGGGGGAGGATGTAGAGTCTACATAAAGGAGACAGTGAAAATTGTAAGGACTGGGCAGGATACTAATGGATGGGGCTGGGGTTGGGGAAAGCCAGTCAAAAGGCAGAGAGCAGTAAAGAACAGATGAGTTTTATAGATTGTCAAAGGGGCAGTAATATGGAATGGAAATGGAACTGGACTCTGGCTCAGGAAACCTGAATTCATATCCTGGCCCTGACTCTTAACAGTTGTATAATCTTGAATGGGTCGCCTCACTTGAGATCCTGTTTCCTCATCTGTAAAATGTGGGCAATAATACTTGTATCACCTACATCAGGGTGGTTGTAAATGTGCTATTAAAAAACAAAAGGATTGTTTTTATCCGGATTAGAGGATCCTATGTACAAGAGATCCAGGTTAAAATTACCTTCTATCTACTCTGTATACTTTGTACGTGGATAGCTGTCTCCGGCATTAGAAGGTGAGTTCCTTGAGAGTAGGGACTGCTTTTCAATTTTCTTTGTATCTACAGTGTTTGGCGCCATGCCTGGCACATAGTAGACATTATAAATGCTTGTTGACTGACTAGGAACAAAAATAACAATATTATTATAGGGAAATATAGGAGCATCCCTGGTAAGATACAAGGCAAATTACACTGTATACCTCTGATCCCAAATGCCAGCCCCCCCAAGGGGATCCAAGATGATGGAGTAAAAGGAAGAAATACAACTGTGCACAACTCTCCACAACTCCTCCAAACAGGTCCGTAAAATTCACCAGGCCAAATCCTGAGAGAGATATCCAGAAAAGGTCAGAGTGAGTCCTTTTTCCAGCCCAGAACAGCACAAGGAGATAGAGATCACAGACACTGGGGACAGGGTCAGGGCAGGAGAGTCAACACAAGGCACTCTAGCACCCAGGGAAAGGTTGCTCATCGGCCCAAAAGGAAATCCTAGACCTAGACCCATGCACCTCCAAACCCACACTGGGGCACTGTGATGGGAACAAAATGCAAAACTGGCAACCCCTGTTCTCAGATTCAGGGCTGGGTGGAAAGGGGGCCTGCCCAAGAGTGACTTTTCATATAGTAGGAAACCCCCAGGCAGCGTACTGAGAAAGGAAGTTCAGAAAGCAGTAGTAGCAATGGTTGTTCAGACCCCAAGCTCTAGGTTTCACTTCCAGGATCTAGCCCAGCCTGTAGAGGAATAACCAAAGCAAAAAACTTTAGACTAAGGGAGACTCTACAATTCTGTCACTTTAAACCAACAGTTTTTCCAGCTAGCTGATAGAGCCAGAGTCTAACAGCACTCTATTCTTGCTCAGACTCAAAACCAGTTCAAGAACTTATAAAGTTTAGACTAGGAGCATGACAATCAGCTTTGACCTGGATCAAACCCCTTTTTGGAAGCATTAAAAATTTGCAAATCCAAAGATTGTCTCCGGAATCACACAACACTTAATGTCCCCAAGAAAGAAGCAACAAGATCAGCCCAGTTCTTTTCTTCAGAAGTGCAGCAGAGCCCAGTCCTAACATCAAGTCCAAAATCAAGAAGTAGGATGGAAGAATGGGCAAACAAAACAAAAAAGAACCATGTGATAACAAGCTAGTATAGTGACAGGGATGCCCAGAAGAAAAAGATGACTCTGAAACATCAGCGAGCAAAGTCTCAGAGAAAAAAGTAGCTTGGGCACAAACTCAGTTAGAATTACTGGAAGAGGAAATGCAAGAGTTTAAACATATTGTTGTTTTTTTATAGATGGAATGAGAGTGCTTGAGGAAAAAATTGGAAAAGAAATGAGAGCTATGGAAGAAAGACTTGGAAAGGGAATTAACAGCTTGGCACAAAATGTACAAAACCTTGTCCAAGCAACAAACTTTCTGAAAATTTGAATGGGCCAAATAGAAGCTAATGATTTCACAAGGTAATAAAATATTAAAGCAAAGTTAGAAAAAAAAACTTTAAAAAAGAGAAGAAAATATGAAGTATCTCAGAGCAAAATCAATTGACCTGGAAAACAAATCAAGGAGAAACAAATTAAGAAACCTTGAACTATCTGAACACCATGACCAAAAGAAAAAAAGAGCCTAGACATTCTATTTCAAGAATCTAAAAAGAAAACTGCCTAGATCTCTTAGAAACAGAAAGCAGAGTAGAAATAGAAAGAATCCACTAGTCACCTCAAAGGAAAATTCCCAAAAACATCAGAGCCAAAACCCAGAGTTTCCAGGTGAAAGAAAAAATACTCCAAGCAGACAGAAAGAAAGAATTTAAGCATCAAGGAGCCACAGTCAAGATTACACATAATTTAAAAGCCACCACAATAAAGGAACAGTGAGCTTGGAATGTGATATTCTAGAAGGCAAAGGATATGGGCTTATAGCAAAGAGTAACTTACCCAAGAAAACTGAATATAATGCTACAGGAAGGGAAATGGACCTTTAATGAAACAGAGAACTTGCAAGCCTTCCTGCTGAAAAGATCAGAGTTGTGAAGCAACTTTGGAGTTCAAACAAAGTCTTGAAGAGAAATATAAAAATGCTAAACAGAAGAACAATGAGAAAGGATAATTACTTAAAGGAATAAGAATAAATTGATACATGCATCCCTTCTGAATCCTACCATCATCAAGATTTATAGAGGGAGTCCAATTAGATATGGCCTAGAAGTGATTCTGTGATGTTTTGATGATCTTAAGAAAAGAATGGAAAGACAGGGTGAGAGGAATACACTAGGGAGGAAGGGAAAGGAAGGCTAGAGGAAATTATCTCACATAATCAGGTTGCACAAGTAAACATCTATACCGACAAGAAGGAGGGGGTTGAGGCAGTAGCTGACACTCAATTCTCACTTTCATCTGAACTAGTCAAAAGAAAGAATATAGATATAGATGGATACAGAGATAGATATTGATACACACAGAGTTGAGTATGGAAATTTCATTCAATAGGATAAGAGGGAAATGGAAGAAGGGAGAATAGTTAAGGGAACAATTATTCCTAAGCAAATTCTAAAGATAAACAAAAGCATTTATAGCTCTTTCTGAGGTGGCAAAAATGAGAATCTGAGGAGGTGCCCATCAAGTGGGGAATAAATGAATAAATTTTGGTACATAAATGTGGTGGCATACTATTGCATTGAACTCTTAATAGCCTAATGACTCAACCAGGATTCTAGAGGTCTAAGGATGAGACATACTACCCATGTCCTGATAAAAAGTAAAGGATGAAGAATGAGACAATTTCATTGGACATATACAATGTGAAAATTTGTTTTGATTGACCATATATGTTTGTGATGAGCTTTATTTTTCTCATGTTGTCAATTGGGATTGAGGTTGGAGGATGAGAAGGTGTATCTTGACTGATTAAAACAAAACATGTCTACATGCATGGATACATGCATGTGTATGTATATTGTGCATGCACATCTATTTCTCTATCCATACGTGTGGATATGTATGTATATGTATGAGTGTATGCATAAGCATGCATGCGTGCATGCATGTATGTATATGCCAAAGCCCTGCTCAAAATATGTCAATGATTCCTAATTGCCTATATGGAATTCTACAATGTCAGAGCTAGAAGGGGCCTTAGGAATTGTCTAGTCTGGTCCTTGAATGTTCTTGTTGGTATTCAGTTGTGTCCAACTCTTCATAATTCCATTTGGGATTTTCTTGACAAAGACACTGGAAGGGTTTGCCATTTCCTTCTCCTGCTTATTTTACGGATAAGGAAACTGAGGCAAAGAGGGTTAAGTAACCTATCCAGGGTCATACAACCAGTAAGTGTCTGAGGCCAGAGTTGAACTCAGGAAGACAGTGCTCTATGCAGTGTGCCACCTAACTGTGGAACGTCACAGACAGAGGGAGTAACTAACTCAAAGTCATACAAAGAAAGTGGGACATGAACAGGAGTCTTCTGACTCCATACCCAACACTCTCTCCACCAGACTTCCTAAAGTTAAATAGGATTAAAAAACAAACACTTTCAGAAGTGCTTGCTTATCATGTTGGCAATGAGGTACCTGAATTACAAATGAAAAATTGATAATGAATTAAGGCAATTTGTTTAATGAAGGACCAAGGATCAAGGACCCAATCCTACAGAGCCAAGCACAGAACAGGCCCTCGATATGATGTTTGCTGATTTGAGTAAACCCAACTTTTTTTCTTTTTTGCTTTTTGCAGGGGGAAAGGCAGGGCAATTGGGGTTAAGTGACTTGCACAAGGTCACACGGCTAGTAAATGTTAAGTGTCTCAGGTCTTCCTGACTCCAGGGCTGGTGCTCTAGTCACTGCGCCACCTAGCCACCCCCCAACTTATTTTTTTTAAGATTCTACTGGTGTTGTTTCAAAATTTAGATTGCAAATTTTAGTAATATCTCACTCATTGAGCACTGTGCAATGAAGGAAATGTTTCTACTAAATGAATTTTCTATATCAGTGAGGTGGTACAATGGACAGAACACCAGGTCTTACATCAGGAAGACCTGAGTTCAAATTCATACTTTGGACATTTACTAGCTGTGTGACCCTGGGCAAGTAACTTAAACCTCTAGTTGCCTCAGTTTCTTCTTCTGTTAAACAAGAATGATAATACCACCTATCTTCCACAATTGTTATGAGGATCAAATGAGATCATATGTGTAAAGTGCTCTGTAAACCTTAAGGTACTCTATCAATGTTAACTCTTGTATTATTATTGTTATCACTATTTCACTAAATTTTGTGAGAGAGTGCCGGACGTGGCTGAACTCAGGTTCAGACTCTACCTCTTTCATTTACCAGCTATAGAACCATGGGAAAGTCATTTCAGCAGGGGCAGGGGTAAAAGCACTGGGGGGAGAGGACCTGGAGTCAAATCCCTACTTGGTCACTTATAACCTGTGTAACTTTTCCCAAGTCCCGTGACCTCTCTGGGCTTTAGTTTTCTCCTCTGTAAAATGAAGGGAGTTGGGTGAGATAACAGACAAGGTCCCTTCCAGTCTTGTTGCTGTCTCTTGTCTTCCATCAGCAGTAGGCACAAAACAAGCAAGTGCTCAGTAAATTCTTATGGATCGATAAAATGAATGAATGTGTGAGTGGGCTAGGGTGGAGATGTCATGCTTCATATCACCGGCTAGATGCTTTCCTGAACTATCTAGGAACTGATCAGATTATTATTGCCTCTTTCACTCAACATTATAGACAAAATTTGTTGTTCATCCAGTCAGGGTAAAAAATTGTATCAGGAGCTAACAAAAAGGGTCATCCAGTGTGATCTGAAAGCAGTGTGGTGTTGTGGGGAGGGTAGTCAGAGAAACAAGGGTCTAACCTTAACCCTAATTCCTGGTTTTGCCTCGTAATATCTATGTAACCCTCCCTGGGCAAGTCACATTCTCTGAAGACACTTCTGAAGAGCACTGGACCTCTTCAAAGGGAGTTTTCATCAACTTTTTTCCCTCCTAAGAAAAAGTCACATCCTCAAGGATGAATATCAGACACCTAGAAAAGAAAATCATCTGACTACTGTGTACATGTCCCCAAGAAGCTGAAAGACAGAAATAAGACCCAGTAAATACCAAATTCCAAACAGCACTTTCTGTGGTAGCAAAGAGGTTGTCCACTGATTTGAGTAATGGTTGAAGAAACTGATATATGATTGGCATCCTCTAGCATTTAAAGTCTGGCACCCAAACTACCTTTTCAGCTTTTTATATATTACTTCCCATCGTTCACTGTATAACACAGCCAAACTAGCCTTTTTAGTGTCTCTCAAATACAAAATTCAATAATCTCTTGCCTCTATGCCTTTGCATGGGCTGTCCCCCCTGCCTGGAATGCACTCATTTCTCATTTGTGCCTCAAAGAATTCCTAGTGTCCTAAGACTGTTGAAACACAGCTTTATGCAAGAAGCCTTTCCTGGGTGGCTCCTCCATGGTTTATTCATGGAAAGGCATGAACAAGAAGGCTGGAAGACCCTGATGAGATTTTCCTTGCTGATGAGATCATTAAATTCATGGACTACTTAGGAGGAAGTTCAGTTGATTATTTTCACCCTACTCCCTGAAGAGGATGGACTGGAAGCTATTTCCAAATCTTAAACCCACACAGAATTGGCCTATAAGGCCACCTTTGGTGCATTGGGTCTTGGGCCAAAAACCTGAGCATTTTTGTCTTGAGGTTGCTTGCCATTCTCACCACTATTCCCATTTTCCAACTACCCCATAGTGATCCCTATCCCCATTTAAACGTTGCACTCAGGAAAGGAAATAGTGAAGTTGTTTAAACTAAGATTTAAATTGACTTAATGAAATACTCTTCAAGGTACTTGTGGTCTAAAGGGAAGCAAAATTATACACCAAAAGAATTAATCACTAATGGTGAAATTTAATACCGCAATGATCTGGAGTCATAATAGTATGGCATATGAGAGCCTGATATCACATTATATAAATAACAACTTACAGTATTCTGCTTTTCCCCACCTGTTCCTAAGGTTGACTCTAGGAGAAACCAATTAGAATCATTTATGTTTCTCCAGCACTTTAAGATTTACAAAGTGCTTTCCTCACAACGACCTCAGAAGGCTGGCAGTGTCATTATTATTTCCCATGTGTAAGATGGAAAAGATTGAAACTCAGAAAAGTGAAATAAATTGTATAATTTTCAAGTTCAGAATCTTCTGGCTCCAAAAACAATGCCTTTTCAATAACCTTATGATTCAGTTGTGAGTACCCTGTCACTGTAGGTATTTAAATGTAGTCAGGATGGTCACTTTATTCAGAATGAAGAAAGATTCATCTATCAGGGTAGAATTGCCCTGGGTAATCTCTCAGGTCCCTTCCAACTCTAGGATTTCATGAATACAAAGTGCTTCAAATTTATTTATTTATTTATTTTCTTAAATAGATCAGAGTTTATTTATACAGTTTAATATTGTCCCCTTAAAGTAACTGTATTGGGAAGTTATGCACTGATTCTCAAATCCCTGCTAGTGCTCAGAAAATGCTTACAAGTCTTTTTCTGGAATTGCACATAGCACATTGTTAGATTGTAAGTTCTCTTGAGGATAGAGGCTATCCTTTATCCTGTCTTTGAATTCCTAATGCTAAGCAGAGTCTGACACATAGCAATAGTAATAATAGCTCTATAGCCCTTCAAGGGCTTCAGAGTGCCTTATATTCATTATCTCCTTTGATCCTCACAGCTCATTTGAGTGGGTGCTATTAGGTATTACTTTCCCAATTCTATGGTAGAGAAAATAGATTCAGAGAGCTTGTAAGTGACTTGCCTATGGTCTCATGCCTAATAAGGTATGGACACAGGATCCTTCAGGTTTCTGATGATTCTAAGTGCAACATCTTTCCTTTTTACCTCACTGTGTGTATTTGTTTTTAATTTTCTTATGAACAAAAACTTATTTTCTCTCCCTATCTCCTTCTCCATTGACTCAAATATACAGTCAAGCACAACAGATTCCCACATTGGCAATGCTCCCCAGAGATATGTGGGTTGCATTCTGGATCCTGAGTCATCTGAAATGATAGTTGGTTACTACATTGATCAAGTTCTTAAGGCTTTCCATGTTGTTTGTGTTTACAGGTTGTTACCGTATACAGTGTTTCTCTCGGTTTTGCTCACTTCACTCTGCATCAGCTCATACAAGCCTTCTCAGGTGTCTATGAAACCATCTCTTTTATTTCTTAATGCAAATTGTATTCCATTAATTGATATAACAAAATTTCTTCATTCATTCACTGATAGACACAGCCTTAGTTTCCAGGGTTTTGCTGCTATGAATTTTTTCTGCATATATGTCTTTTTCCTCTTTCTTTGATAGGTCTAGCAGTGGTATTATTGGGCCAAAAGGCATGCTTAGTTGGCAACTTTGTGGGCATACCTCCAAATTGTTTGACCAACTCATAGCTCCACCAAAGTTAATTAATGTACCCATTTATCATTTTTCTCATTTGTCAATTTCAGTTATTGAATGGGTGTGTAGCTCATTGTACTTGGAAACAAACCAGATACATTGTTCATTGACCCTAGAGAATTTCATTTGAAGTTAATTTTTCTTACATTATAAAATAATGCAACTAAGTTTCTAAGACTCTTAATTGTTTGAAGGAAGTTTAGAAATCATGAAGTCCAATGATCTTGAATTTGACTTTACGTTTACAGCAACCATTGATTTCTCTTTAAAATGACTTGTCATATGTCTTAAGGATTTGCAAGTAGACCTTGATCCACATTTTCCAGATAAGGAAACTGAGACTTAGAAAGGAAAACTGACCTTTTTGAAGTCATGCAACAAGTTAATGAGGAAGGGAGGGCTATAACCCAGAGCCAAGTGTTCTTTTTATTATGCTATTTATTTTACCATCTTGACTCCAGGAACATTAGATCCTCCTCAGGATGAGCTCACCACTCAAAATCTCATTTCCTTGGAGATTTATTCAACTTGGATTCTCAACTCCTTCACAAGTACTTTCAGTCACATGCCATCTGATGGGGGTTGGAGAGCAGAGGAATAAATGAACTCCAATCAGCTACCCTGCTCAGTTCCACTCCAGGCACATTAGGTGCATGAGGGTGAGGATGGAAGTTCCTCTCCACTCCCTTTTGGGTCATGCCTTCCCCCATTAGACTGTAAGCTCCTTGAGGTCCAGGGCTGTCTTCCTATTTGTATCCCTAGTGCTTGGCACATAACAGGTGGTTAATAAATATTCACTATTGATTGGTTGTTATACTGCCTCCATTTTCATGTCCCTAAACTAGGTTTGAAAACAATTCCCAAATAGTTTCTGACACAGATCATGGTTTTAAAGTTGGAAGGAACCTTACCAGCTAGTCCACCTTCTCCATTTTACAGATGAGGAACTGAAGCCAAGAGAGTTTAAGTGATTTTCCCAGGATCATGCAAACAGGCAGTGTCAGAGGTGGGATATGAACCCAGGGCTACCAGATTCCAAGGCTAGCACTCTACATATACACAAGTAATGACAATAGTCCCTCTCCTTTGAAAGAAAGCAGAACTGGATCCCCAAACTGATCTTTACCACCTATGTGACACTGTCCTCAGCAACATCTTTAAAATGGTGGATAATCAATAAAGATTGCTATATTCTCTTAAAGATTTGCCTAGAGCAGGTTAAAAAAGAGGTTAAATGACTTGTTCAGAATCAGAAAGCCAGTTTGCATTGGGATTTGAATCCAGATTTTCCTGACATTTTTGCCTACTTCTTATACAACCGACTTCAAATCTCGGCTCAATTCATGGTTTTATTGATTGCTGAGATTTAAGAAAGTACAGGAAAAAATGCTAATAATGCAAATTAAAGTTAAAAGTGTGATGTGAATTTTTTTTGGCATGGAGAGCCAGCAATTAAATTTTTATCGGCTCTCTCTCTCTCTCTCTCACACACACGCACACACACACACACAGAGCTAATAATACATGAACCAACCTCATAGATATATTGTTAAGAAAAGCACTTCAAAAACTTGAAATTCACTAGAAATAGTTTAATAAACTTTATATAAACTATAAATGTAGGTTATTATTATTTCAGATGATAAATTCTGGCCAATTTGTTAAACTATCTTCTTCTTCTAGAGTTTATGGCCATGCATCACATGGATTCAGAGAAGAAATCATACTTAGTACCATAAATTCTTTTCTTTCTCTATAGTTTAAGTGGGAAGTAAGTGATAGTGGGGGTGGGGAAGGCATCAAAAAAATGAATGATGGGATGAACAAAGTGAACAAATGAACAAAGAGGTGGACAAGGAAATGAATGAATGAATGAATGAATGCCTGAGCAAGTGAATGAATCAATGCGTGGGTAAATAAAATAAATACTCCCCCACTCCCCTATCCACCTCTCATACCTTGCACCCATCTCTACTGTCAGGGGGCAGACTGGACAGACAGCAGATCAATACACAAAAACACAAGAAGAATCACACCAATGTTTTTAATGGTTGGCAGTGAAATGGCAAAAAAACCAAAAACCAACAAAAAACCAAACCCACAGCCTTCTGCAGCTCCATTTCTAGTGCCTAGTTTCAGTATTCGAGGTAAGTAACACTGGTAAGGGATCTCCCACCTGCTATGATTATTGCTTTTGTCTTGCCAACAGCTGCCCATGGCCTTGGAGGACAGGGCCTTGTCACAGTAAAGGGTTCAAGAAAGGGCCAGAGCTGCTGGAGGAGAAGAGCAAAGTGATTTCTTGCAGGGGAAGGAGTTTGCATTGTAGATGGTACAGAGGGGAAAGAATATCCCTAGGAAGAGGCAGGCAGGTCAAACTCCACGAGGCATTTCTGACAGTTACTAATACCCATTTCCCTTCTCCATTAACCAGGAACTAGGAAGTCACCCTCTCATACTCCTATTTCTTGCCCCTCCTGGTGGCTCTAGCCCAGATAAGATTTTAAAATCTCCTCCAGCCTTGGATTTTTCAAAACCCTGGCCAGTTTCAAAGTCATCAAAGAATCATGGAATAGCAGAGTGGTGGGGGTAGGGGATTTCTTAGCATTTAAATCAGGTGGTTGCTTTGGTAAGAAAGATTCCCAAAGTAAATTAGAAATGGACTGGAGGGAACTAATAACGCAGCCAAAATGGCTATTCCCTCTTCTACTCTGCCCCCAACCTCCAAATGGCTCTGAGAAGTCAGTCCATGACCAAGGGGCCGCACACCTGGTTTGGTCTTAGCTGATATGGAAGCACTTTGGACATCATTGCTGTTACTGTTGACAGTAGGGCCCCCTTCAGGACTGGAAAGAGGCCTGAACTACTCTTCCCTTCAGTGGCTGAGGGGGCCGGAAATTGTTCACCATGCGGACCTTCTCATCATCCTCTGCAGTGAAAAGGAGGCTCCGGAATTTTTCCATCTGTGGGAAGACAAATCAGCATCACTGACTTGGGCTTGCAAAGTAGGTGACAAATTCTAGCACTGGTATAAATGTGAAAGATGAGACGGAACTGGGCTTGTGGTCTTCTCTGACCCCAGCATTCTTTTCTGTCATACCCATGCAAAGGCAATGATTTCCCCATTTCATTGCCTTTGTGTGTATAAATGTATTTGGGTATTTGTGTGTGTATATAAAATTTATATACATTTGCACCCCCATGAGAAAGTAAGCTCCTTGGGAGTAGGGATTGTCTCATTCCTTGTACTGGTATTCCCAGCACACGGCACAGTGCCAGGCATGCAGTAGGGGCTTAATAAATACTTGTTGATTTATTAGGTGATTTCACCAAGGTCACATACAGGTAGTTAGTAAGCTGTATCCAAGCTCTGGTCCTCTGACTCCTCCAAATGCAGGGTACTTATTGTACCAGGCTATCTCATAATGCAAAATGATAGACCATGAAATTTGTTATCTGGAGGTGGGAAGAGATGGTTTGATGTCCTATCCCCTGCTCTGTCCCTCTGTCTTCCCACCCACCTCCCTCCCCCAATCCCTTACAGGTTCTGAAATGACTCACCTGTTTCTCTGAAATTGTGATGGGCTCCTTGAGTACTATCCAGGTCACACTCTCATTCAGGGGTGGCGTGGTCAGTGACCCCGGGTAGGTCCAGTAGTGGAGGTTCATGGGGAGGAGGCATTTGGGATTGAAGCTGTTGAACTGGGCTTTGGTTCCCTGGGAAGGGGAGTCAGCAGAGACTCTGGTTTAGGATCCCACAGGAGTAGTTTAGGGCTTGGGGAAGGTGAAAACAGAAATCCCGCCTAAGGTTAGACTAGATAGATTTATGATTTCCTTGCCCCCTTATATCATACTACAGAGTCTACTTCTGTGATAGAGTAAGAATATTTGTCTAGGAATCTGGAGACTCCAAATATAATACCTAATTTAGGTGGTCCAGCGGATTGAGCACAGGAACTGGAGACAAAAAGACCTGAGTTCAAATTCTGCCTCAGGTACTTGCTAGTTATGTGATCTGGGGTAAGTTCCTTAATTTCCCCAAGTCCGAACAACCTTGAGAGGTAGGTTCTATTATTAGCCCTACTTTACAGCTGAGGAAACTGAAGCAGGCACAGGCTGTGACTTTCCCAAGGTTATATAGCTAATAAGAGTCTGAGGCTGGATTTGAACTCAGGTCTTCCTGACTCCAGGTCTGATCTGTCCATTGCACCCCCTAGCTTGTGGGGTCCATTAGAACCAATCTAATCCATCTTGCATGAGTCCTTCAAATTCCTTATAGTTGAAAGTAGCTATCTTTCTCCCTTCTTGCCCCCCACCCCATCCCCATCCTTTTTTTTCACTCTAGGGACTACATGCACAAACACATTCACAGTGACAGCAAGTGGCACTTTGACTAGCAACTGAAACACAGATTTAGAGAAAGGATCAAGGATGCAGAAGAAAGCCCCCAAGTCTATAGAACACTCACTTTGAATCTGACCATGTACAGTGCATCTGTCAGTCTGTTCATGCTGGCATGTTCATCTCCAGTCTGGAATTTACAATGAATAAAGTTTTATTAAGAATGTCTTCTGGGTGTGCGCAATTCTGGCCCAGGACACTCAGCCCCCTGGACACCTCCCATAGCCACCAACTGCTCCAAAAAGTTCTTGCCCTTAAGGTACTGACACAACATGCCTATGTCTTCCTAACCCCTGAGTGTGCCTGGGGTCTGCTGGAACAAGGACAAGGTTGATTCAACCTGGTGAGAAAGAAGAGGTGACACTGGATGGCTTAACCCCCTGCTTTCTCCACTATGAATCCTAAAATATTAGAATGGGAAGAAAATTTAGAGAACATCTTTTCGGACCTCTACCCAAGGCAGGGATCTCCAGGACAGCATCTGAGTAGATGCTCATCCCTGGTGCCATGTACAGTGCCGTGTACATTCTGTTTCTGGAATCAAGAGCTAGGTTTGAATCCTAGCTCTCCTACTTACTTCCTAAGTGACCTGGGGACGTCACTTCCTCACTCTGGGACCCAGTTTCCTTAACAATAAAGTGAAGGGTTTGGACTATGGTTCCTCCTACATAGATCAAATCCTATTGCCACCTTGGAGATGAGGAAATTATGTCTGAGAGAGGGGCTGTGACTTTCCCATGATCAGACAGTTGATGAAGAACCAGGCTAGACTTTGGGTCTCATGACTACCAGGGCTATTATCCTTCCCACTGTACTATATAAAGATTTTAAATTCAAAAAACATAGCACAGAGGGAAATGCACTGGGTTTAGGATCTGAGGACCTGGGTTTAAATCCTGGTTCTGTCAATTACTCCCTGTATGGCCTTGGACAAGTTGCTTCCTTTCTTGGACCTCAGTTTCTTCATCTGCAAAAACAAAAGTGTTTAACTAGATGGCCTTTTAAGGCCCCTTCCAGCTCTAATATTGGTAGACCTGTATTCTACGGACCTTATGCTAAGACCTCTGGGAAATTACAGGAGTGGGTCAGGAATACACATAGATCTATCTGGATGATCTGAGCCTGGATTTAGATTTCTGACTCTTCAACCAGTGATCTTTCTTCACTGTGATGTGTGGGCCAGAAGGAAGATCCCCTCTCCTCTTAACCCATGAAGATGTATAAAGTGCCACGGAATCAATGCACAGTATTATTGTTCTCCTCTGCTCATCCTTGGGATTTTCACTCACTAAGTGCAGACAAGAAAAAGAGAAAAGACACTGGAGTGAGGCTGAGGGGGGAGAGTTTCCATAAATCTGGGAGTCATTGCAAGCCCCTCACTCTAGCAAACTTACTCACCTCCAGGAAGATGCCGACCACAGCCAAGCCATCCGGGGCTGCAGCTGCTTCTGCGAAGGTTTTGTATTTTCTTCCATTCCAGTGGACCAAATGGAGCTGCGGAAAGGGATGGCCAAAACAAAGTTAACTCAGGACACCTCCATTGGCTCCTCTGTTCAGGGTCCATCTAGCTAGTGGCTTATGGACGCCTACCTTCTGATCCCATTCCGGCCCCTCCACCAGGAAGTGTTAAGCCAGGCTCTTTAGTTGTTATTCTAGTGCAGTTGGGGGATGAGGATTGGCTGGGGTGCTCCTTGAATCTAAACCACTCTATGTAATGGGAAGAGGGCCAGACTTGGAAGCCAGGCCTGCATTCGAATCCTGACTCCAACACTTACTGGCTGTATAACCTCAGCAAACTCATTTCATCTTTCTGGTCTCCATGTCCTCATCTATAAAATGGTTACCATAGACATAAAAAGGTGCCATAGACAATGTGAGTCACAATTATTCTTGTCCCCTTGATGTTAGATTGGGGGAAGGTGTTGTCAGGGTTTGTCTCTGTTGACCTTTTCTACCTGGTTGTTCTCTCCACTCTCCCAAGTCCTCCCTTCTCCGGGCTTCCTCCTTCCCCTGGAATATCCCAACTCTGCACCAATCTCTTCTCCTTCCATTTTATCACAACCTGCTCTCAGTTAGAAATGAATATAATACGCTAAAAATAATTGCACTTAAGGCAGAGGTGTGCTGGTAAATGTTTAACAATCAGCTCTCAAAAAAATTACACATTATATACCTTTTTAAGCTTAGTTTATATTTTTCCCCCAAATTGCTTTCTTAAGTCCAAACAATCAACAGTAAATCAAGCCCTGAGAGGGGACGTTTGCTGATTTCTGAGGCGTAAATGCTCACACTGAAAATTTAACCACGTACTCTTCCATTTGAGGGAGCTAAAGCACACCCTCGAAGGGGCCGTTCTCACAGCTTGTTAGCCTCTCCCTTGTTGCAAATAAGGCCTTGTTACTACAAATAACAAACTCCACCTCTGCAGCAGTTACCCAAGCACTGTCCTCACAAAAGTCTCGACAAGTGGGTTGTTGCTGTTCATTTGCTTCAGGCACATCCAACTCTTCATGATCTCATGGAGGTTTTTCTTGACAAAGTGATTTGCCATTTCCTTCTCCAGCTCATTTTACAGATGAGGAAACTGAGGCAAACAAGGTTAAGTGACTTGCCCAGGGTCACACAGCTAGTATCTGAGGCTATAATTGAACTCAGGTCTTTCTGATTCAAGACCAGGTATTCTCTCCACTATGCCACATAGCTGCCCCTTGAGAGGTGGGTAGTTGAAGAATTATTATACCCATTTTACAAGTGGAGAAACTGAGACCCAGAGAATAATGATAACAACTCATTTTTCCATAGAACTTGAAGTATACAAAGCACTTTCTTCACAGCATCCCTGTGAGGTATATAGAGCAGGGGTTATTGTCCCCATTTCACAAATGAATAAATTAAGTCTCAGATTTGTCTCTGTCACATAAGGAGTGACATGAGTTGGAACCCAAAGATTCACATTACTAATGGTGGAATTTCAAGCAGAGTAGAAGGTAGGGGGTGAAGGAATCTTCTCTGGGCCCCTCAATCCTAGCACATTGGTGGGAAATGGGGAGGTTCTTTGTTCCCCCTATAGAGAGGGCAGAGCCCTGGGTCTTACCTCACTGGAGAAGGACTTCCCATCCACTGTGTGTTCTGAACCTAAGCAGTGTTTTTTCCCCCAGTGAAAATGGAACTGCTTCAGCCGGTAGGGCCCATCCAGGGGACCCCCATGCACCACTACGGAGAGACACAGAGGGAGATCAAGAACTTTCAGCTCTTCATTTCCCCCAAGGAAATAACAGGATAAACGAGGGCACTTTACAATTCAGAAGGCTCTTTCATACAGATTATTATCTAGCCCGAAAGACAATAATTAGCATTTGTATAATGCTTGTAAAGTGGCCAGAGGAAAAGGGGAATTAGAGAAGGTGGGCCTGAGATTCCTCCCCAGGGACTGGCGTGAACGTCCAGCTCCCTAGGAGGGGCCCCAGCCTCCCTTCTCCCAATTAAAAAAATAACAGATTAGCCAAGAGGCTGATTAGCCTAAGGGGCTCCTTTCAGTTGCTACCACAGGCTACAAAACTCTCAAAATTAAGGAAACCAGGCCTCAGAGGTCAAGTGATTTGCCTCCAGGTAACATACCTAGTTAGTGGCCGGCCTTCGGATTCTGGGCCACGCCAATACACAATAAGGCCTATAGTGGATTTAGCCCTAGAAGGGAACTAGAGTATAATCTAGTCTAAGGCCTTTATTTTTTCTAAAAGAGGAAATTGAGGATTGGAGAGGGGAAAAAAAACTTGGCCGAGTTTACAAGTGGTTCAGAAGAGCCCAATATCCTCTAAGGACAAATACAGTTTGCCTTCCTCTACCACATGCTGTCCCCTCTCAAAAGTCTCCCTGGGAGATGGTACCATGGCCAGCAGCAGCCCATGCCAGGCCCAGAGATAAATCACAAGGAGGAAAGGAACAGAGATATATTTTTCATTTGGAAAATACACACTGCCCTAATTCTGGCTGGCTCTGGAGCCAACCAGAGCTGGAAATCCCAGGGTGAAGAAGGGGGTTTTGTCCCTAGTCAGGTCCTCCCTCTCAACCCACTAGGCACATTCCTCTGAATGAGCCAGACAACTGCAAGGAAGGTTAACCCTTGCAGGCTCTAGCAAGAGCCAGGATGTGTCCTGCAGGTTCCAGCCAGCTGATTAGCAGAGGCTCACTAGTCTAGAACTTCATTCTGCTACTTTGGGTTCAAAGCTCTCTTCCCCTTTCCTATACCTGAGGCAACACACATCATCCCACTCCTCCCTGCCCTCTCTCATAACAAGCTGCCCCACTTTCCAGCTTCTCTTCCTTCCAACCCTACACAAGCCAAGAAGGAAGCTGGGAGAATGGCTGTGCCAGTCCTCATAATGTTGAGGGAGATTCCTTTGCTTGGAACCCCCACTTTCCTCCTTCACTCATGCTCAAGAGGCTCCAGAGGGAGGATGGTATGTCTGTAGGTCTTTGGGGTCTTTTATTCTAGGGAGGACATAGAACTGTGGGGGAGGATGGCAAAGGCAAGGGGAATTGAGGATAGCAAAGGAAATCCCTGTCTAGCAGACAGTGGAGCTATATTTGGAGCAAGAGTTTTTGGCTCTTCTCACAGACCAATTAAGGTAGAGTGGCATGGCTGTACTGTATTGTTGTTCTGTTGTCTTTGTTCTGATATTGCTAGAACAGCTAGCATTCATTCAGCACTTTAAATATATTCTCTCATTTGAGCTTCACAATAATCCCAGGAGACAGGTTTCATATCATTTTACAGATGAGTAAACTGAGGCAGGCAGAGGTTAAGTGATTTGCCCAGGGTCACATAGCTAGTAAATGTGTAAGGCAGGATTTGAATTCAGATCTTTGTGACTCCAGGTCCAGCTCCCTCTACCCAACATGCCATTGGGCTACCCACCTATATTGCATTGTGGTATTGCTGTCTAGTCACATTTCTATGTCATTGCACTGTTGTGTTGGTGTTTTATGGCAACAATAGCTTTCTCATTGCTGTGTTGTTCCTTGGTCGCACAACAGTCATACTATTGTGTTTGCATTGCTATGTGGCTACCCTGTTGTGTTGTTGCATTTGTGTAGCTGGAGTGCTGTGATCATGCATCGTGTTACTCTGTGTGCATGTGAGCACACGGTTATATCTGGGTGTTGCTATATCACTATCCATCTCCTAGGTCTGTGTAAATAAACCTTAAAGTGCCAGAAGGACATAAACTGTTAGAATCCCTGTGTGCTTGGGCTATTTCATCCTTCTCACAAAAATATGAGGTGCTGCTATGCGTTTGCATTATCTCTTTGCTATATGTCATCATACTTCTTTTGTATCTTGACCTCTCTAGATGGGTCTCAGAGGTCACTGTAATTGTGTTCCCCCAGGAGTGTAGGTTTTGTGTAGCCTCGAGGGTCCTGAGACTGATATAGTTTCCAGTTCTGGCTTGGGTCAGCAGCAGTCAGGGCAGCCCCTCCTGCTTCCATTTTTGTCTGCAGACCCACACCGTGAAACCAGTCACAGGAAGAGCTTGAAAATGCCCAGTTTTGGGTGGGCAACATGAAGGTGACCACTTTCACAAACAGATTGCAATACAGGGGAACCTGTGCCAGCCCCCAGATGCCAGCCAACAGATGCTTCCAGTCATGGCTGAGACATTCAGCAAGACAAGCCAGGAAGCTGACTCTGGGCTGATTCAGAGAGGACACGGGATTTGAAGGAAAATGAACATTAGCAACCAAGTCCCCACTCCATCCCAAGGACAGGCTAAATTTGTTGCTGGTCCCTTTTCCTCACAAGGGGACAAATGAGGACAAGACATGTTCCAGGATACCCCTCCCTTACAACGTTCTGAACCAGGAGAGGGCATCCATTGCCCAGCCTGGTCTGCTTCTATCTGGAATAGGGCCAGGGGTGCCCCTCGGCAAACCTAGGAAGTCATAAAACCATAGGATTTAGAACAAGGAAAAACAAAAATTTTAAAGCAGGAATTCTTAACTTACAGTCCCCTCAGACCCCCAAAGAAGGTCTGTGGGTAAATTTTACAGGGTCAGTGAACTTGGATGAGAAAAAAAAATTACATCTTTATTTTCTCTAACCCTTAGGTCAAATTTAGTCTTTTCTTCAATTATGTATGTAGGCAATGAATACTATTCTGAGAAAGGGTTCATAGGCCTCAATAGACTGGCAAAGGAGTCCACGACACAAATGAGGTTAAGAACCTACTTTAAGGATAACCAAGGACTAACCCCTCTTTTTAGCTGAGAAAACTGAGGTCCAGAGAGAAATGTGTGGTAACAAAGAAGGGATGGGAACACCAAGGCTAGATTCACAATGAAGTCTAATCTGTGGCACCCCAATCCGCTCTTTCCTCAACCCCTTTTAATTTTATGCCAATGTTCACTTTAGATGGATTTGACTGACTGACTGATTCTCCAAGCTTGGCTGAGAGAACTATGGGAAGAGCCAGCTCCTGAAGGTGTCTAGTTTTTCTAGTTTTTTTACTTTCCAATCACAAATTAGCGCTCAGCGATAGGCCCTTTCAAGGTGAGCTCCAATAACAAGCTCCTATTTCTCCCTGAAAGGAATAGGGAGCTTCAGGCCATTAGCTGAGGTGACTCTTATACTACCTGAAAGTTACTAGAACCTGTTAGAATTTTAATTACTGGATTGAGTATCAAGTTGGCCCCAGGTCAGGCGGCTGAGCTAGTCGAAAGTATTGGAAATTGTATTGGAAAGACTGCTTGGAAGATCGGGAAAGAAGAAGGGCATGAGATGTATATGCAGCTAAGGAGTTCTCACTGCCAAGCTCCCCTTCCCTTCATTGACTCCCTTATTTTTGTTAAACACAGCCCAGCAATACCAGGTTTAAACTTCTGCTCCTACTACCTTGGTAGGAAGCCAGGGTGGTAGGGGAGAAAGAGCACTACATTTGGGGCCAGGAAATCTATTTTGAATCTTGGCCAGGTCACTTATTAGTGACCACGAGGAAGCCATTTGCCCCATCTCAGCCTCTGATCTGGAAAATGAGAGGGTTGGATGAGATCAGGTCTTCTTAACTTATTCAGCATCATGAATATCTTCAGCAGTCTAAGCAAGCCTACTGACAACTTTTAAAAACATAAAATAAAATACACAGGGTTAAAAAGGAAATAAATTATATTGAAATACAGTTAGCAAAAATGTTCAAAATAAGCTTCCTGACCACCAGGTGGCAATCCCCTGGAATATAGGCATCCCTAGGATTGTTAACGGCTCAAAGAAATGTTGATCTAGAATGGCTATCCCTTGGAAATGGACTGACCTACAGGAAGGAGCATTCTATTGGTAGTCAGTTTGGGCTCTAGGCCCAGCCTATACAAATGTGGGCAGTAGGGATTGTTCCTGAGAATTATTCTAGAGCAGTGGTTCTCACCCTTCCTAATGCCTTGACCCTTTAATACTCATATGTGGGAGTATCTGCATGTGGGCGGACCCGCCTGGAGATAGATAGAGGAGCAGGGTCTCAATTCCTAAGACCATGGGGAAGTATGTGTTTTCCAATGGTCTTAGGCGACCCTGTTCGACCCCCAAAAGGGTCGCGACCCACAGGTTGAGAACCACTGTTCTAGAGTTTGCAGAAACAGCAGGAGAAATGGGACCAGAAACCTTGGCCAGAAGCTAAAGGTAGCTGGTAGTTCTCTAAGATTAGAAAGATCAGAGCTGGTACAGATCTGCATGGGTAAAGGGACTTTCCCCATGAGAATAAAATCTGAAGGTCCAACTTAAAGAAGCTGAGGGAGTCAGCCTTCTAGCCTATTCTGGGCTGTTAGTCAGTCTTTTTAACTTTTCTTGCTCTTTTTCCTTCTCCAAACAAACCTCTCAGCTAAGTTAAGAATCCAAGGCCTCATTCACCCAACTTGAGGTCTGACTGGAGAATCATTTAACCTCCCTGAACCTACAAAATCAGGTTCCTGATTCCCTGATGTGTTGTATAACTGGAAAAAAAAAACAAACGATTTTTGATTATTTGGTGGATATTCACAAAGGTGTGCTGGAGCCAACTCATGAGAGCTGATTGTTAAATTTTCAATGCAAGTACCTTGGAAATCAGCAGATGCTACAAATGAGGGTTTGATATGATTTTGTTGATTGTTTAGACTTAAGAACCTGATGGAGACATTGTTAATAATCCATACTAAACTTGAAATTGTGTGCTGTTTTTTAAGAGATCTGGTCGTTAAACATTTATAAGCACAGTTGTGGGCACTGGTCCATTTTTAAAGTATCCAAACTCTGAACAGGGTACATGAGAGTGGAAAAATACTAACATAATCCCACAGGCCCAATGGGGATGCTTAATACCAAGGGTCATGACTCCATTGTAGGCTTCTCCTGCAACTTTTCCTAGACAATCACCACTGGCATGGGTAAGGGTAGAGATCAAAGATGGCTAGGCCTTCAAGGACAGTATGAGGAAGACTGGATGTAAAGAAGCCATCCCTGAGAGTCTGGGTGAGGCCAGGAAACTGAGGACATTTGGCAGTGGCACAGCAGAAAGAGCACTGGGCCTGGAGGCAGGAAGACTGGAGTTCAAATTCAGCCTCAAGACACTTACTAGCTGTGTGATCCTGAGCAAGTCACTTAACCCCCACTGCCTCAGTTTCCTCAATTGTACAATGTGACTAATAATGGCATCTATCTCCCAGGGCTGTTGTGAAGGTCCAACATGATAATAATTGTTTAGCACTCAATACAGTGCCTGGTACATTGTTGTTGTTGTTATATTCCCCACCCCTTTACCTTTCAAACTTCTGAAAACATCCCCTCATATATTTTCTTCCAAAGACCAAAATCCTTTCTGGAGAAAGGGTAGAACAGTAGAAGAAACACTGGACTTTACTTGGATTCAGATGACTTATCTCTGATTCATCTCTGCTCTCTGACTCTCAGTTTCCTCATCTCTAAAATGGGTGGAACTCTTCCAGTTCAAACATTCCACACTCAAAAGTTTCTTCAGTCAACACACCCAAAGTCAGTTAATTGTTTATCTTTATCATTGCTCAATCTTGACTCTAATCCCAGCTCAAAGACACTAGTAAGGTTAGAGGGACCTCAGAGAAAGAACAGAATTTACCTTAAAGAGTTAATTCAGACCCATTCAAATCTGAGAGTACCAGGTTTCAGCCCTGCCTTGAATAAAATAGCCGAGGGCCTCGTTGGTGCTCACACAGCCAAGGCCAGGGACCAAAGCCCGGGGTATCTGTTCCTAGGACCTAGTGGGTTTTCTCATGACACATGATGGCCAACTTGACCTACAGAACAGGTTCTGACCTGTCCCTCTCCAGGACAGTGGGGATATGGGGAGAGAATATATGTTTATGTAGCATCCATTATGTGCCAGACATTGTGCTAAGCACTTTACAATTATTATCTCATTTGATCTTCACAACGACGTTGGGAGGAAGGCGCTGTTATTGTCCACATTTACAGATGAGGAAACTGAGGCAGAGGTTAGGTGACTTACCTAAGGTCACACAACTAGTAAATGCCCGAGGCTGGATTTGAATAAAGGTCTTCCTGACTCTATTCACTGAGCCACCTAGTTGCCTAAGTGAAAAGAGAAAGAAAGCGGTGGGGAAGGACCCCCAAATCCTCCACTACAATCTCATGTTCATGGAGAGACCCAAGTGTACCAGCCTACTCACTCACCTGTCCTGTCATCCACATCATCAAACTCCACCATGACGGAATGTCCATTATTGGAGATGCTTAGCGACATGCAGGACTCATAGGCCAGGACCAGGGGCTTCAAAGTAGGGTCATAGACAGCCCGACTGGAGACGATGTCGATGGGAGACTGGCGGTCCCCTTGGGCAATGGGGTATAACTTGTGCCATTCAGAGGGACCTGTCCAAGCAGGACACCAGAAAGTAAGCGCATCAGCCCTCCACACCTTCTCTCTCTGTCCCCTGTGTCTTCTCTTACCATACCCACCCGCTGGTATCCTGCCTCTCCTGCAAGGGCCCTCTCAGACTCAATTCCTCCAAGAAGCTTGCCGAAATCCTCCCCAAGGGAAGCAGCCTCTCCTTACTCTGACTTCAGAGTAATTCTGAACTCCTCTTCTGGACTCCCATTTTAATGTACATTATGTGTGTCCATGTGCCAAGCTGAGGGTTTCTACCAGACCGGAATTTCCCTAAAGGTTGGGATGAATTCTTATTTAGCTTTCTCTTTCACCCAGGACCTAGCACAGGGCATTGTTCTCGTTAGCTATTTACTAACGTTTTGTTGTATCACTGAGAGGGACATTGCAGAACAATTTGGGTAGGACCAGAGTTGTTCTCCCTGAAGCCACCTCCCCCATTCAGGCCAGCTCAAAATATCCATTCTGTCCTTTAATAACCCATAATAGCGGTAAGCATTGTCAGACTAGGAGTCAGGAGGCCTGGGTTCTAGCCTTACTCTACCATTAACACACTAGGACCTTGAGCTTCCCTGATTGTAGCAGTTGGGAGTCATAGCAAATAGAGCACTAGGTCTAGAGTCAAGAAGACCTGTGTTCAAATCGCACCTCAGACACTTACTAGCTGTGTGACCTTGGGCAAGTCATCTGACATGTCTGCCTCAGTTTCCTCAACTATACAAAGGGGATAATAACAGCGCCTACCTCCCAGTGTTTTCTTGAGGCTCAAATGAGTTGATAATTGTAAAGCACTTAGCCCAGTGCCTGGCACGCAGCAAGTACCATATAAATGTTAGCTATTATTATTCCTAGTCAGGCTTCAGTTTCTTTTTTCAAATGGGAAGGTTGGATAGATCACCTCTATGGTTTCTAACATCTAGGGATCCTTATTTAGAAACATATCTAAATGATAAAATAGCAGGACCGGGGATGCTCAGAAAGATCTCACCCAATACCTAACTCCTAGGATTTTTAGAAATCATATCTGACCCAAGATCCTCATTCACAGATGAGGAAACTTAAGGTTGAGAGAGACATAGTAACTTGCCTAAATTAACTTTAAAAAAAATTTTAATTCATTTCATCTGACTCCAACTCCAATCTTCTTTTCCACCTCAATTCTTAAATGAGTGGATACTTTTCAAATACCTGACCCTCCTAAAATTTGTACATATGTGTATGTGTGTATACATGTACAGACACGCACACATACATGTAAAGACGCACATACATGTATAGACATACACATACTTGTATAGACGCACATACATGTATAGACACACGCATACATGTATAGACACACACGCATACATGTATAGACACACGCATACATGTACAGACATACACGCATACATGTATAGACACACGCATACATGTATAGACATACACACATACATGTATAGGCATACATATATTGTGTCGGTGAAGGACCAACTCAAGAATTGACAGTTAAATTTCAGCTATTTAGGAACTAAAGGGAGACACATAAGGAAGAATTTCTTGAGTAGACAAACTACTAGAATAAATGTTAGAGAGAAGCTAGAGTCATTTTCCCTAAAAATCTTCAGAAGAAGAAAGGTTTCTCCATCCCAAATGGCTTAGCAGTCATATGGCTGCAGGTAGGAGGCTGGATTAGCTATCTCCCCAGGTAATCCAGTCTAGTATTTGGTGGTTCTACATTTTCCCATTCAAGACATCTGTTTCTACTTCTCTACCCTGCTCTAGTCTTTAGGTTTATCTCATCCCTCTCAAGGAAGAATGAAGCTCCAAGATGTGGAGCTTGCACATGGGTTTCCTATGTCTTTGAGGGAATACACATATTTCAACTCTACTGTGTGGACATTTATTAAATGTCCACTGTGTGTAGTATTTTAGAAAAATCAAATCAACAGCTTAACCAAAACTTCATTGTAATCAAAGCTTTCATTCCCCTAAGCCTGTTAACAGAGTTGATAGAAAGAGCAATGGATCTAGAGTCCAAAGACCCAGATCTGAATCCTGACTCTGTTAGGATTCTACCTATATGATTGCGGGCTAAGTCACTTAACTTTGAGGAGCCAGTTTCTTCATCTATAAATGGACACCCACTGTTCCTCCATCTAGAATCCTATGATTCTAATAAATGCACAAGTGATTGTGTTCTTGGGTGTTTTTCAAAGCTAAATATGCCATCCTGAGAGCGTATATATGTGTGCCCAGGTGTGGATATGCATTCACTTATATTGAAGACCAAGCCATATGCAATGTTTTTCTCAAGAGTGAAAACCAACCTAAGAGTAAATGAGGATTTGATGGTGGGAGACAAGCAACCTGTCTTTCCTTATCCTAGATGGTGGATCCCTAACACTGTTCAGATTATACCAGAGCCAGGGTATCCATGAGGAGATTATCCTGGACTGGACTTTTACCTTACTGAAGGAATCCCTCATGAGCACCAGGGTAGAAAGTGGCTCCTTGAAGTTAAGTGACTTAGCCCACAATAATATAGGTAGAATCCTAACAGAGTCAGAATTCAGATCTGGGTCTTTGGACTCCAGATCCATTGCTCTTTCTATCAACTCTGTTAACAGGCTTAGGGGAATGAAAGCTTTGATTACAATGAAGTTTTGGTTAAGCTGTTGATTTGATTTTTCTAAAATACTACACACAGTGGACATTTAATAAATGTATAATTAGCTCTGGTATAATCTGAACAGTGTTAGGGATCCACCATCTAGGATAAGGAAAGACAGGTTGCTTGTCTCCCACCATCAAATCCTTATTTACTCTTAGGTTGGTTTTTACTCTTGGGAAAACCATTGCATATGGCTTGGTCTTCAATATAAGTGAATGCATATCCACATCTGGGCACACATATGTACACTCTCAGGATGGCATATTTAGCTTTGAAAAACACCCAAGAACACACTCACTCAGCAAGTATGTATCAACATTCACCTGTTTCATATGTATACATACACAAATAACTCACATTTATGTAAGGCTTATTGACAACAAGGGGAACATTGCCTCATTGGCTACAAAGGCAGGAGCTAAGCTTCAAACCAGGGTCTACAGAGTCCAGAGCTCTCTAACCTACAAGTACCTCCTACAAGGTCCTTATGTTCAGGCATATAACCAAGCATTCTAATGCCTTGCTATACATGCACACACACACACACACCTACCAAACATATGTTAACACAAATGCAAACCTCTGCACACAATGGATCATACAGGTAGGTGGATATACTCACACAAATCCATACCTTCCTGCTTCCTACCCATATCTAGGCATTTGTATCCACCACACATGTGTAATTCACACAGAAAGCCCCCAAACAATGCCCCTACAGCATCCCCCACACAAACCCACCTGTATAGGAAAGCTCATAATACTTGTCTCCTTACTGGCTTCCTGACTCTGAGGGTCTGCCCCTGGGATGTTTCTACACTCCTTGGGGAGAACATCCTTCTGTGACTATTTTTACCAGAGGCTGGTGGGGTTTCCACCCCCCTCCCCCTTTTATCTTCATAAGTTTTCCTAGGGAAGCTATGGCAAATGCTAGGATTCAGATCAGATGCGTATGACTCAGATTCTCACAGCTCCTGCCTCTCTGTTTATTTTTAAACCCCCCTTTTTTTTGGTCTGCTGTAAATCCTCTCCCAAGAAAGCAGCTCCTTTGATGAGGCTCCTCACCCTGAAGGGGTAGAGCTGACTAAGGCTACGGGCCACCCTGCCCCACAATGGGGGCTGGTGACTCTGCTGAAAGGTACCTGTTGTGCTGCTCTGACCGAATGGGCAGGGAAACGATGTCAGCCCAAACTCCCCCTCCCTGAGTGCAAGGGAAGGCTCAGAGTGGAAATATACCCACGCTGGGCCTAGATATCAGGTGAAATGAACATGCTCGTATGTATGAACTCTCTGTACCCATTCCCTTCTGGTACTCTCATTGATGGTCTCCATCGAATAGCATCTCTGTCTTTATTTCTGTCCTTTGCTTTTGTCAATCTCTTTGTCTCTGTCTCTCTCATCCTTTTCCCTATCTTTTTTGTCTGTCTCTCTCCTTGTGTCTGTCTTTTTAACCCTCTCCATGTACCTCTCTCTCTTTCCCTATCAGTCTTTTTACCTCTCTCTTTGCAGACACAAGTGGACTTAGGGCCATCGCCATACCTCCATCCCACCCTGCAAAAAGCCCAGAGTTAAAGTGGGAGCCTTGACATACTTTCCACTGATGATCTCAAGGTACCACTTGTTCCTTCCTAGTTAAAAATGAGCCATTCCTACTGGCTGGCTCACATTCTCCATCTTCCTCTTTTCTCCCACAATCCCTGACTGAACCCCTAAATGTCTTTTCCCTTCCCAGAAAAGGACCCAGTTTGATGCACACCCTCTCACACACTGGGGGCCTGCCTTCAAGGATGGGCATAATCCCCCTCTTTCCCACTTCCATGACCCCTCCTCTTCAGAGGGCTGCCAGGTTAACATGTGTTTCTCTCAATGAGTTCTCACTCCCAGATAGCCAGGGACCAACTCAGGTTAGGGCTTCTGCAGGCTGGGGTTCCACCCCCCCACCCCACCCCCCGACCCTATTCTGCCTTGGTAGTCATGGGAGGTTTGGGAAGATGTTCTCTGTAGGACTGAGGCGGGTGCCGAATGAGAAGGAAAGTGTAGCTCAGACTTTGCGCCCACTTAGCTATGTCTGGGTCATCTTGGGAAATGGGTTTGGGGTCATAGGAGCATAAAATGTGATTTAGAGCTTTGAGATATGTAGCCCAACCTCCTCACTTTAAAAAAGGGAAACTGAGACCAGAGAAGGAAAGTGATTTGCCCAAGGTCATCCTGAGGGATAAAGGGGAATTCTGGGTCCGGGCTAAAGAACAGTTGGTCTGAGGATCTGGATGGGGCGAGGGGGAGGGAGAGGGAACTAGTTCCCATATGAGAGTGGGTGAGGATCGGAGATGGAAGGTATGGTGGTCCAGGACGGGAGGGAGGGCACAGGGTTCCAAACCAGACTAGGAAGGAGTTGGTCTGGAGTCCCGTCTGGGGGAGCCAGAGGATATCTAGGAGGTGAAAGAGGCTCCGGGGCATGAGCTTGGGAACCGGGGGCGGAGATTCCTGGGTCTCCGTTAGGCACAGAAGCAAGGAATCCAATCCCAGCTGAAGATGGGAGGTCCCGGGTCTTGCCTGGAAGCAGGAGCCCTGGGTTCACGCTGGATTTAGGAGGGGAAGATCAAGGGTCCAGGGGCCTACATTTTGGGGCGGGGGTACCATGTCTGTCCTCCTACCGTCCTCCTGGCCGTAGCCCCAGCCGTGGTGGCCGGTCATACCGCTGCCGCCGCCGCCGCCGCTGCGCACCTGTCTTGGCTATAGCTCTGGCTCCCGAGACTAGCTCCCGAGACTAGCTCTGCGCTGAGTCGCCGCTGAGCCCCAGCTTAAAGCCTCCGGCGGTTTGGCTGCGGGTGGAGATCCTCGGGGACCCGCCTCCCGCATGCATCCTGCCCCACCTCCTCTCTCCTCCCACCCTACGGGGCCAAGGGCTGTGGAGTTGAAGAGATGATGGGACAGGGACTGGAGAAGGGGAGGAGGGCTTTCAGCTGCATCTGAGTGAGGCTGGCTGGGCATGGCTTTCCTAGATTCGGGGAGCCAGGAGGGGTGGGCAAATTGGCAGGTAGAGGGAGGGGGGTGGTGGTAAACAGCAGTCTATGTGGTATGACTTGAGTAACTCCAGGCAGGTTTTCTCTTCCATCAAAAAACAAACCACCCCCCCCTCCCCAATATCCCAGTAACCTCTCTGATATCTAAAATTTTACCATTAGAGATTCATTTATTGGGTTGTATCCTAAGGCTTTTTGGATCCCATAGTTCTATTACAAATAAATGAATTAATGAATGAATAAAGCATGCCTAGAAATGATGACACTTTAAACCTATCTCTTTGAATAACAACAGATTGAAAGCAAAGTTCCCGCGATGGTGGATAGGTCACAGGACAGACAACAGAGAAGGAGAACCTTATTAAATATATGGGAGGGCCCTGGAAACAAATTTCAAAGGCCTCTCATTTGGAGGAAGTTGGAAAATTTTGAGAAAAGGCAGATCCAGATTCCAATCCCCTCAGGGTAGGAGGGAAGGACAAAGTCCATTCCCGACTAAAGGGAGGAGGCCAAAGACCTTCATTTTTTAGGCTGGGGGGGGGGGGGCGGTTCAGGACCAAAAGAAATAGTTAATGTATCTGGACCACTTGGAATCAGAATTTTAAAACTGGAAGAATGTAAGGGTCTCATAAAGATCGTTAGAGACAGAAAGGACCTTAAGAATTTAGAATGCTAGATACAGAAATGATCTTAGCTATAATTTAATTTGACAAATTTTTTAATAATTGTCAATATAATGACAGAAACTGTTAATGCCAAATGTTCTATGGTCTGCCACTCCCTTAAATGCTCAAAGTAATGTCAAAATTTCAGTAATGCCCTTGCATTCCTACTCTTAAGATATTTACTCTTGATTAGGTGGAGCTGAACCACACCCTTCATCTCCCCATTCAGAGATCTTGCCTTGTGGGGGAACCTGGCTCAAGCTGGTTCTAAGTCTTTGATGTCCTTTCTCCTTTCCATTAGGATTCATGGAATGAAGGGCAAAATAGCCAGAATGAAGAGGTTTTCCTTGCCTGGAGTCTGAAGACCAGGCCTTGTTTTCTCACCTATTTCCTCCCCATCTCCTCATAAAACTATAAAAACTTTTTCTTGGGTCTCTTTGGTTGGGAAATCTACTGAACATCCCCCAGGGTGGTAGGTCTGCTACCCTGTTATCTTGGTTAAAGATATTTTATTCCTCAACTCATGGCTTTGACTTACTTTAGGACTTAAATTCAGCCATCTCATTTTACAGCTGGGAAAACTGAGGCTTGGAGAGAGGTAGTGAGTTTCCGAAGATCATACAATGTGTGCTATACCCTGGACTAGATGGCACTCATGCCTCTCTATAGGAAAGGGACTAATATTTTTTTTTTTGCCATCTTTAACAGAAATGATATGAAGCCCCATTCTTTCTGTATAGTCATAGAGATCCAACAAGAGAAAAATCTAAATGATAGAATGGGGAGTAGGGTGGGCTGAGGGGAAGGGACCAGAAAGATAAAAGTGGTAGAGTCTAACTAGAGAATAAACTCTATGAGGGCAGGGACAGAAGCTTACTCATCTTTGTATTTTCCCCAGGGTTCAGCACAGGACTCTAAGCAGAATAGGATCTTAATAAATATTTTGTCTATCAATAAATATTGATTAAGCCAGGCACTATGCTAAACAGAGCTGGGGAATACAAAAAGAGGCAAAATAATGGTAATAGTAATAATGATGATGATCTCTGCCCTCAGTCCCAGAGAACTCAATACCTAATGGAAGAAACAGCAAACAACAATTGAATTGAACAGAATTGAAAGGCTGACAAAAATGAAGGTATCCGAAGAGGGGTAGATTTGTTCGAATTAGAATAAGTAGGTAGAATTGTGTCAATAAAAGGAGGGAGGGAGGGAGAGTTCCAAACTGGAGCCTGTGTTATAAAGGATCATGGAATATTTAAGCTGGAATGGACCTTAGAGTTCATGGTACAGTGGATACAGAGCAGAGTCAAAAGACCTGGGTTCAGGTTCTGATTCTCCAACTTATTGTGTGACATTAAGCAAGTCATATAACTTCTCTGGGCCTCAGTTTCCTTATTTGGAAAATGAAGGTATTGGGCTGGATGACCTTCATTTTTCATTTTACCTAGGAAGAAAGTCATCTCTATGCTATGTTATCACAGTAGAGAATTCCACGATCCTCTCAAAGTGTATAGAATACTGAACTTGAGGTTGGGAAGATTAATTTTCTTGAGTTCAAAGCTGGCTTCAGACATTTACTAGCTCTGTGACCCTGGGCAACTCGCTTAACCCTGTTTGCCTCAGTTCCTCATTTGCTTAAAAAAAAAAAAAAAGTTGGAGAAGGAAATGGCAGACCACTCCAATATCTTTGCCAAGAAAACCTCAAATAGGGTCGCAAAGAGTCGGAGACCATTGAAAACCTCCATTCCATCTCTGAAGACTACAAATAGCCCAGTTTTGCAGCCCTGACTTTGGTGGCTGGCAACCCACCCGCTGCCTCCCACCCACCTGAGTACGAGCATCTGTGCTGACAAAAGAGAGGAAGAGAGAAAAGTCAGCAGGCTCATTTAATTATCTAACGAGACCTCATTATCATTCCATTAATCACCCTCAGACAATAATAGCCCTAGGAAAAAAGTCAGCCAGGATAAAGTCCATGAAAATTGAGGGTTAATAGGAAAAGGTGGTGCTCAAACCATTTATTTAGCCTGGCGGGTAAGATGAGGTATCTTGAAGGTACAGAATTCATACTGGTTTCAAAAGGTCTCTGATTCTTAACTAGGACTTTGGCACTAGGCTTGTCTTTGCTGGACCTGGCCACCTCAAGGCCAGAATCTATTCTTAATCTTAATGTAGTTAGAGCTAGGAGGAGCCTTCTTCCAGAACTGAAGCCTACTCTTCTCCTTCCCCCTCCTCCCCCTCCCCACCTCACTCCTACTTTCCTATTCTTTTTTTCTTCTCTTCCTCTTTTTCTTCTAGACCTGCCCAGTCCCACCCCCTATTTTTCAAACTGTCCCACACCAAGGTACTATCACATCCATAAATCTAGAGTACAAAGACCAACCACATCTCCCGAAGCTCCAGGGGGCAGCTCTGGCAGCTGGATTAGAGAAGGAGGAGGTGAAACAGGCGTGGGAACACTGGCCTAGAATCCGAGAATTGTAGAATCAAGAAGTAGGAAATGACCGCAGTGTTTATCTACTGTAGTACAACCTCTACTCAGTACAAAAATTCCATCTACATCATTTGTGACAGTTAGAAAAATATTAAACTGAGCACCAAGGAGTCCTAGGTTCAAGCTCTAGAGCTAATGTTTGCCTGTTGTGGGACACTCCTAGATCTGGTGGAGATGATGTGCTTTTGGAAAGCTGTTGGGAGCAAGCCTTAGGGAAGAAAGGCATTGGGACCTAACCATGGATTAGGGGTTTAGGCACTAGCTAAATTTCGAGGATCTGATGCCCTGATGCTTATCTAAAGAACTTCACACTTGGCACAGATAATCTTTTGTTTTGATGAAAAGCCTATTGACCTAAAACCGAGAAAGGAACTAAGCACACTGCTTGAGGGGAAAATAAATCTAGGAAAGGTTCCTCTTTTCCCTACTCTGCAGGTCTTTTGCCTTAGTGAATTAGGGATGTTGTCTCTAGAAAGACTCAATGCTTTAAAACTAAAAGAGTATGACAGAAACCGCTCTTCTCATGAGGAAGAGATGGCTCTCTAGCCAAGCACTCTAGCTGCAGCCAGAAGCTTACAACAGAGAACAGCTCTAGGAGTCCAGAGGGATAGTCCCTAGGAGTGAGTGGCCAGCAGCAATGGTAGGACCAGTGGAAAGGCATCTGAAGGAGAGAAAATGCCCAACAAAGACAAGTTATCTTATAGAGACATCTAGCAGAGACAAAGTGCTTATGGAAACCAATAGGCATCAGGAACGGGGACGTGACCAGAAGAAATCATTAGTCCTACAACTCCGGAGCCACGAATTGTTCTTCCTTATGTGTCTTAGCCATCCGTGTGTGTGTTTGTTACGTGTATTTCCTATGTCTGTTCATTCTTCCCACAAATGGCATGTTTATTTGTAGAAAGAGTGACACGGGTTTATATTTTGTGTTTACTTACCTGTTAACATAAGGCTAAATTACTTATCTGTTTACATAATCTCCCCAATCAGATATGAGCTCTTGAGAATAGGGGCTGTTTTGATTTTAGGTTTTTTTTATCCCTGGTGCCTAGAATACTGCCAGGCACACAATATTGTAATTGTTCAGTTGTTATATAGTGTTTTCCAACTTTTCATTACCCGATTTGGGGTTTTCTTGGCAAAGATCCCGGAATGTTTTGCCATTTCCTTCTCCGGTTCATTTTTACAGATGAGGAAACTGAGGCAAACAGGGATAGATAATTTGCCCAGGTTCATACAATAATAAATGTCTGAGGCTGGATTTAAATTCAGGAAAATGAGTCTCCCTGACCTGGCACAGTGCTCAGGCACACAATAGATAACTTGAAAATGCTCATTGAATGACTGTTGAATGAATAGGGTCAAGACTGTGAATGGAGGTGTAGGGAAATATTTTAAATATTGATCAGAAAAACTTATTTATTAATATTGTTTGAACCTAGCTTGAATGTGCCGAGATATTGGCTGACCTCAGAGATGGTCACAGGGAGGCCAAATAGCTGCAGAGAATGCTTAGATCCCTCCCAGGGCTTGAGTCCATTCAACGCTTATAATTTGGTTTTCTCAAATTTGAATGTTAATGCTTACAGATGTGTGTACGTATACGTATATACATATGTACATACATGTGTATATGTGTGTGTAAATGTATCTTGCCTGGGAATTGCCCTCTCTACAAAATAGCTTAGCTGCTGCTTGGGGTTCAGTTCCCGAGCTGAAACTCTTCTCTAAAGCCCTGTATAATGTAAACCTCTCAGAGACTATGGAGGGAGCCTTCTTCTGGCTGGACACAACAGATGGTGAAGTCCTAAAGTAATGAAGTGGTTTGATGGGAAACTAGGACCTCTCACAGATGAAATAAAAGGACTTACAAGTTTGTTTGTAGTAAAGAGATTTATCTGTTGCATTGTTTGTTTATCGTCTTTTGAAAATTATGAAATTGTACCTGTTAATAGAGGGCAGCTAGGTTGAAATGGTTAGAGCGCTTGCCCTGGAGTTAGGAAGCCCTGAGTTCAAATTCAGCCTCAGACATTTACTAGCTATGTGACCCCTGGGCAAGTCACTTCACCCTGGTTGCTTCAGTTTCCTCATCTGTAAGATGAGATGGAGAAGGAAATGGCAGACCCACTCCAGTATCTTTGTCAAGAAAACTCCAACAGGGTCACGAAGAGTTGGACATAACTGAAAATGACTCAGCAACAACAATAACCTGTTACAGCAAAACCTGTACACAATCACAGACACATCGTACATATGATGACCAACCTTGATAAACTGGACTATCCTCAATAACGCACAGCTAAAGACAACTCTACAAGCCTCAAGATGGAAGGAGATACCTAAACTCAGAGAAAGATATAGA
>CM053585.1:51074247-51103669 GCA_028646515.1 Pseudochirops corinnae
GGCCTGGGAGCATTGAGTGTCAGAGCAGAGAGAGGCCTGGGAGCATTGAGTGTCAGAGCAGAGAGAGGCCTGGGAGCATTGAGTGTCAGAGCAGAGAGAGGCCTGGGAGCATTGAGTGTCAGAGCAGGGAGAGGCCTGGGAGCATCTAGGGTCAGAATAGAAAATGTCAGAGCAGGCAGTCATTAGAGCAGCGGTTCTCAACCTGTGTGTGGGTTATGTTCAATTTGTAGCAATGAAAATACATCCTGCATATCAGATATTTACATTACGATTCATAACTACAACATTACAGTTATGAAGTAGCAACAAAAATAAATTTATGGTTGGGGGTCACCACAACATGAGGAACTGTATTAAAGGGTCGCGGTATTAGGAAGGTTGAGAACCACTGCATTAGAGTACGGAGGGTGAGAACATAGAATGTCAGGGCAAGCAGGTGTCTTAAAGCATCGAATGTCAGAGCAGGAAGCACCTTAGAGCATTCAGTTTCAAAACATAGAAGTCAGAACTGAGAATGTCCTTAGAACATGAAATGTCAGAATAAGAAGAGACTTTTGAACATCCAGTGTCGGAGCACAAGGGACACTGGAACATTCAGAATTGGGGGGGAACTAGCCCCCAGAATGTTAGAGCTGGAGACCTAGAGATGGAGAAATGGATACCCAGAGAATGATTTGCCCTTATCATACAGCTACCAAGTAGTAAAGCCAGGATTTAAATCCAGCTGCTCTGACTCTGTCTTGCCCTCTGTGGATGAGTGTTTCCATCTCACAGTCTTCTACGAAAGATTTTCTGCCCCCTCCCCAAATAAAATACTTGCTTTTTGTACCCTCTTACATCCTGTTCTTCCCCCACATCTGCCCTCCCAGCCATCCTCAGACTGTGGAAGAAGTGAGAATTGGGGTCTCACTCTGGGGCCCAGCTGGCAGGACCTTGGAGATAAGTCCAGCTGCCTCATGTTACTGATGCAGAAACAGATGCTCAGAGAGCAAGAAACTTGCTAAGTGTTGCAGTGACGTCAGCAGCAGAACTGGGACCAGAAGTCAGGGCTCCTGTCTGGGAGTCCTTCTGGTAACCTTTACTGCTGTCCTGGCTTTTTGTCTTCCTTTCCTTTTCATTCTTAATTATAGGCAGTGTTTGGGGGCTGTAACAATGTAGCTTCCTTAGGTTGCAGGCACCTAGGGGTTTTTCCCTTGTAATCCCTTGTGCTTAAGTTTCAGTATTATGTGCCTGTTCCACAGTGTGAGTGACACAAGAATTTATAAAACAGGGTTCCTTGCTTCCAGGAAGCTTAGAAGTATGTTTTCCAGTCCTTCCTCCTCAAGTCCCTGAGAGAAGAGAACAAGTTAGGCAGATTCCCTGAACTCATACTTTTAATGTCAGAATCTGGGCTTTTGCAATATGAACATAAGTGAATGCGATGGAGAGGTAATACAGCAAACATTAATTATGTGCAACAGATTGTGCTAGGCTCAAAAGCTCAGAGCAGTGAGCAGTACCTCACCTCAAATATGTTCTCCAAACTGCATTAGGAGTTATTATACAAATATCCGCGAGTTTCATTATCATCTCCCGTAAGAGATCCAGCTCTTTCTTTCGCCCTAGCAAGCTTTTCTGTTCACTGGTTTGCAGATAATGGATGTGAGCAGTGGGGATGGTAGGAGCATTGCAGCACTATTGCCCTGGGTCTTTGCTTTCATGTTCTGCACTTTCCCTGAAAGTGAGGTTCCGTTGGGCTACACCAGTCAGTCAGTCAGCAAGCATTTATGGAACACCCACTAGGTGCCAGGCACCATGCTAGGCATTAAATACAAAGACAGATACTAAACAGCCTTGCCCTGAAAAAGCTTCCATCCTAGCAGGAGAAACAACTTGGAAGCATATAAGTAGATATAGTATATTCACAAAATAATTAGAAGGGAGTTTTTGGGGGGAGGGTTAACAAGTGCAGGAATTAGCAAGAGCCTTGTATAGGAAGTTTAATTTAAACTGACTTGATTCCAAAAGGCACAGAGGTAAGTATGGAGTATGTTCTGGGATTGGGCCATAACCTGTAAAAAGCATAGAGACTGAATATGGACTGTAATGTGTGAGGAACAACATGAATGCCAGTTTGACTTAACTATAGAGTTTGTAAAAGGGAATGATTTTTAATAATTGTGGAAAGGTGTATTGGAACCAGGTTGTGAAAAATCTTGCATGTCAAACAGAAGAGTTTGTGTTTGGTGCTACAGGTAATAGGGATAGTTCATGAGCAGGTACTGACATGGTCAGACTTGTTCCTTAGGAGTATCACTTTAGCAGCTTGATGGAGGATAGATCAGAAAGGGGAGAGACCAGAGCCAAGAGACTGATTAGAAGGTTACTGCAGACCAGTCGTGATAGAAGGAATATAACTGAATTCTCCCTCACAGCTATTCTACAAAGATTTAGAAAATGCAGTATACCAGGTCTTGATTGGGAAATCCGAGAAAAAAAATCACAGGGTATCATTTTCCAGCTCATATCAGCACAAGGAAAAAGACTAGAGACTACAGATGCTGGGGATAGGGTCAAATGAAGAACAGAGAATGTACAGAGCATTCTAGCACAGGGACTTAATGAGGGCCTGCCTGTACCTGTGCACCAGGGCAGGAAGAGGTCCCAGATCTGGCACAGAGGTGCCTGACTTTTTGAAGGGGAAGAATCATTTGCCAGTTGGAAAAAATATTTGCCAGTTGGCAGGTCTGTTGTTCGCTATCTACCCAGTGCTTAGTCACAGATCCATTATGGACTGAGGAGGGGATTTGCACCTAGGGATGACAGCCCAGGGCAAGGAACAGCCAAAGGTAGGCTATGTATTCAGCTAGGTACAAATACAAAAGGAAGCAGCAACTGTGTGGCTTTGACCACATCTCTGGCCATAACACAAAATCTGAAATCAGTAAGTAAGACTGAAAGAATGAGCATATTAAAACAAAAAGAATCCTACAGTAAAAATCTGTTAAAGTAGCAAGGGACACTCAAGATACAGACCCAGAAGAGAATGATCCGAGAATGTCTATAAAGCAGAGTCTCAGAAAAACAGCTTGGGCACAAGTTCAACTAGAATTCCTAAAAGAGATGAAGCAAGAGATTTTAAAAATAGCTAAAAATGATCCTGTAAATGAAATGAGAATGCTAGCAGAAACAATTGGAAAAGAAATGAAAGCTATGAAAAAAATGGAAAGAATGAATAGCTTGGCACAAAGATAGAAAACCTTAACCAAGCAGCACACTCCTTGAAAATTAGAAAGGAATAAAATTATCACATCAAACAATAATGAATATTAAAGCAAAGTCAAAAGACTGGAAAAAAATAGAAGAAAGTATAAAATATCTTATATAAAAACCAACTGACCTGAAAACAGACTAAAGAGAGATTATTTAAGAATCAGTGGACCACTTCAAGGCCATTAGCAAAAAAGAGAGCTTTTGATTTCAAGAAATCATATAACAAAACTGTCCAGATCCCTTGGAGCCAGAGAACAAAGTGCAAATAGAAATCCATCTATCACCTCCTGAAATAAAGCCCAGAATAAAAAGCCCCGGGAATGTTATAACTAAAGTCTGGGGCTTCCAGGTCAAAGGAAAAAAAATGCTGTAAGTAGCCAGAAAGAAAGTATTTATGTACTGAAGAACCACAGTCTGGAGCATGCATGATTTAGCTGTCACCAATAAAAAGGAGCAGAATATCTGTGATATTCCAGAAGGCAAAAGACAGGGGTGGGGAACCTGTAGCCTTGAGGCCACATGTTGCCCTCTGGGTCCTCAAGCACAGCCCTTTAACTGAACCCAAACTGCACAGAACAAATCCCCTTAATAAAAGGATTTGTTCTGTAAAATTTGGACTGAGTCAAAAGGCCACACTTGAGGACCTAGAAGGCCACATGTGGCCTCGAGGCCAAAGGCTCCCCACCCCTGACTGGGCTCATAACCAAGAATAACTTAGCCAGTAAAATTAAGTACAATCCTATGGGAGGGAAAATGGACTTTTAATGAAAGAGTATTTCCAGGTATTCTGCTGTAAAGACCAGAACAGGAAGCAAGGAGAGGCAGACAGGAGGTAAGAGAAACTGAAAATGGTAAAGCAGTCATAAGAGACTAAGCAAAGCAAGGATGGGCTCTTTACATTCTGATATGGGGAGAGGATACATATATCCACTCAGAATCCCAGTATCAGGGGTCATAGAGGGAGTGTAAGATAGAGGGTATCGCAGGGGTTGTGTTTTTCTTTCTTTTTCAGTGGCAGTGGGAGGGAGAAGGTGGATTTCTGTCAATTAAAAAAATTAATTTTAAAAAGAGGGTGTAGGTTTAATGCAGCTAGATTAGAAGGGAAACAGTTAAATGGAAAAAAAAAAAAGAGCAACCCAGGTTTATCTGATAAAGCATGATTCAGACTCAGGTCTTTCTGACTTCAAGTCCAACTCTTTTATCCACTGTGCTACTTAGCAGCATTATGTTATGCTAATACTGATCAGCTGAAGGATTTGTCTCATTTCCAAGAGATATAAGAAGGTTATTTTAAATTTGCAAGAATAAGCACCATTACTTAATTGGTAAATGATTAAGAGATATGAACAAGTAGTTTTCAGAGGAATAAATCCAAGTTTTCAGTACCCAAATTAAAAAATATATGTCAAACACTAATAATTAGAGAAATGAAAATCAAAGTAACACTGAGTTTCTGTCTCACACACACACCAGTTTCAAAGAGTTGAGAAAGGAAAATGCCAGATATTGGAGGGACTGAGGGAAAAGAAGTACATTAATGCACTGTTGGAAGAGCGGTGAAGTGGACCAACCATTCTGGAAAGTTATTTGGAAATGTACCCAACAAACTACCAAACTGTGTATTTCCTTTGACACAGTGATTGATACCAGTACTAGGCCAATACCCTCAAAGACATCAATCAAAGAAAAGGCCCCATGTATGTAAAAACATTTGTAACAGCTCTCTCTGTGGTGCCACAGAGCGGGAAACTAAAGCGGTGCCCATCAACTGGGGAATGGCTAAACGAATTATGGTATTTGAGTGTAATGAAACATTGTTGCACCATAAAAAATGACAAAAGGAGTAGTTTCAGAAGAACCTGGGAAGCCTTATATGAACTGATGCAGAGTGAAGTGAGTAACACCAGAACAATTTATACAATCACAACAAGGTTGTAAAGACATACAGCTTTGAAAAACTTAAGGACTGATCAGTGCAGTGACCAACTCTGATTCCAGAGGAGTGATGATGAAATATACTGCCCACCTTCTAACAGAAATAAGGGACTAAGATGTATATTTATATATGACCAGTGTTGGAATTTGCTTGACTTGACCAGTCATATTTCTTGCAAGGGTTTTTTTGTTTATTTTTTCCCCCCTTTTGGGGAGTGGGATAGGGAGGGAAAACAAATACTTGTTAATTGAAAAAATAAATAATAATTTTAAAAAGAAGGCTATTAGAATAGTCCAGGTACAAGGTTATGAGGACCTGAAGGAGGATGGTGGCCATGTGGATGATAAGGGACAAATCTAACATGCTGTAGAGGCAGAATCAACAAGACTTGTAAGCTGATTGAGTAGTGCTAACCTCAACAGAAATAGGAAAGTTTGGGAAAAGGTTAGGTTTGAGGGAAATGCTAACGAGTTTTATTTTAGACACATTGATTTTGAGATGCCTTGTAGCTATGCAGATCGAAATGTCCAGTAGAAATTTGTCAATGCAGGACTGGAGCGCTAGAGTGAGCCTGGGGCTGGAGATATAGACCCGAGAGTTAATCTGCATAGAGATGGTTAATGAATCAATGGGACCTCATGAGGTCAGCTGTGAAGAGAATGTATAACAGAAAGGGCCCAGGAAAGAGCATTTGGGCACACCCAAAGTGAAGGGGTAGATATGGATGATGATTCAGCAAAGGAAGCTGAGGAATGGTCCTCCAGGATGGAAAATCGTGATAGAGCAGCAGCAGTGTGATTAAAGTATCCAGGAACAGAGGTGGTCAGGAGTATTGAATGCTTATGAGAGGTCAAGAAGGATGATGATTGAGAGAAAACCAGTTAACTTTGGTAACAAATAGTGCATTGATAATTTTGGAGAGAGAAGTTTTACTTGATTGATGAGGTCAGAAGATAAATTACAGAGGTTGAGAGATAAATGAGAGGAGAGAAGAAGCAGAGGTAGTGGGTGTAGACAGTTTTTTCTAGGAGTTTGGCTATGGAAAGAGGAGAGCTCCCTTTCATACCATAAGATAGTTTGAAGGGATGGTAGGGTGTAGTAAGGGTTTTCTGAGAATAGTGGAGACCTGAGTGCATATATGGGCAGTAGGGAAGGAACCAGTAGATAAGGAGAAATTGAAGGTCAGATTAAATATTGGAGCAGTACTGGAGGATAGGAAGCAATGAGATAAAGGGTACAAGGAAATAGCCTTGTTGAGAGAAAGGGCCATTTTATTTTTTCAGAGACAGAGTAAAGGAGGAGAGAACAGGGGATAATATCGAGGGGTTGTGAGAGGTAAAGAAGGGGAGAAGAGGGAGCTCATAGAGACTTGCCTCTAATTTTCTCAATATAATGCAAGATGAGATCCCTGTGATGAAAGGGTTATGGGGAGGGAGTGGTGTGATAAACTTGTATCACTTAATCAACAAAATGATCTCTCTATATTACATCAGTGTTCTGTTCATCCCTTCTTGGCTTTCTCATTAAAACTAGTTTTCCTGGTTTACTCAGCACAGCAGCAGCCCTTCTTTCTCCACAGTGGTCAACTACGACCCCTGACTTCCCAGTAACCATGTTGAAGGGACCCGCGGTTGGCATTGATCTTGGCACCACTTACTCCTGTGTGGGAGTCTTCCAACATGGGAAAGTGGAGATCATTGCTAATGACCAAGGAAACAGGACCACCCCAAGCTGTATCACCTTCACTGACACAGAACGTTTAATCGGTGATGCTGCAAAAAATCAAGTTGCAATGAACCCCACCAGCATGGTTTTTGATACCAAACATCTGATTGGTCACAGATTTGATGATGCAGTTGTACAGTCAGACATGAAGCATTGGCCTTTTACGGTGGTGAATGACGCAGGGAAGCCTAAGGTACGAGTGGAGTACAAAGGGGAGACCAAAAGTTTCTATCTAGAGGAAGTATCTTCTATGGTCTTGACCAAGACGAAAGAAATTGCTGAAGCTTACTTTGGGAAGACTGTCACAAATGCTGTGGTCACAGTACCAGCCTATTTCAACGATTCCCAATGTCAGGCCACCAGAGATGCTGGAACCATAGCTGGTCTCAGTGTGCTCCGAATCATCAGTCAGCCGACTGCTGCTGCTATTGCTTATGGCTTGGACAAAAAGGTTGGTGCTGAGAGAAATGTGTTGATCTTTGACCTTGGAGGTGGTACTTTTGATGTCTCCATTCTTACCATTGAAGATGGCATCTTTGAGGTCAAGTCCACAGCTAGGGATACCCACTTGGGTGGGGAGGACTTTGACAACCGAATGGTCAACCATTTCCTTGCTGAGTTCAAGCGAAAGCACAAGAAGGACATCAGTGAGAACAAGAGGGCTGTTCACCGTCTTTGCACTGTTTGTGAACGTGCAAAGCATACCTTCTCTTCCAGTACCCAGGCCAGTATTGAGATTGACTCCCTCTATGAAGGTATCGACTTCTATACATCAATCACCCGGGCCCGTTTGGAAGAGCTGAATGCTGATCTGTTCCGTGGCACGCTGGACCCTGTGGAGAAGGCCTTAAGAGATGCCAAGCTAGATAAGTCTCAGATTCATGACATCGTCCTGGTGGGTGGTTCCACTCGAATCCCCAAAATCCAGAAGCTTCTGCAAGACTTCTTCAATGGCAAGGAGCTTAACAAGAGTATCAATCCTGATGAGGCTGTTGCTTATGGTGCAGCTGTCCAGGGTGCCATTTTGTCTGGAGATAAATCTGAGAATGTGCAGGACTTGCTGCTGTTGGATGTCACTGTGCTTTCCCTTGGGATTGAAACTGCTGGTGGAGTTATGACCGATCTGATCAAACGTAATCCCACCATCCCCACCAAGCAGACACAGACCTTTACCACCTGTTCAGACAACCAGCCTGGTCTGCTTATTCAGGCTTATGAAAGTGAGAGAGCAAAGACAAAGGATAACAACCTGCTCACAGGAACCCCCCCAGCACCCAGGGGTGTTCCTCAGATTGAAGCAACATTTGACATTGATGCAAATGGCATCCTCAGCGTGTCTGCTGTGGACAAGAGCACAGGCAAAGAGAACAAGGTCACCATCACCAATGATCACAGACATCTGAGCAAAGAAGACATTGAGCGTGTGGTCCAGGAGGCTGAGAAATACAAGGCTGAGGATGAAAAGCAGAGAGACAAGGTGTCTTCCAAGGATTCTCTTGAATCTTATGCTTTCAACATGAAAGCAGCTGTAGAGGATGAGAAACTGCAAGGCAAAATTGGTGATGAAGACAAACAGAAGATTCTCCTTGACAAATGTAATGAAATATTCAGCTGGCTGGATAAGAACCAGACTGCTGAGAAGGAAGAATTTGAGCATCAGCAGAAAGAACTGGAGAAGGTCTGCAACCCCATCATTACTAAGCTGTACCAGAGTACAGGGGGCATGCCAGGAGGCATGCCTGGTGGGTTCCCAGGGGGTGGAGCAGCCCCATCTGGAGGTGCTTCTTCTGGACCCACCATTGAAGAGGTTGACTAAACTCACCAGAAGAAAGAGCATTCCATGCAGCTTTCCAAAAATTGAAGGACTCAAATTTGTAGCCAAGGCAGTAGCAGATTAAAAGTTTAAGCTACTGTGTAAATCTGGGCATTCTGCATACTTGAATGTGTGCAGAGGGAGAGAAGTGAACAACATTGTACTTTATCAGTACTGTAAACAAGTGGAAATGCAGTTGTCCTGGAGAATAAAATCTATTTAAAATTGGCACCATAAAAAAAACAACAACTTGTTTTCCTGTATCCCAATAATCTAACTCTAACTATCTCAGTCATCCATTCTATGTTCTGTAGCCATATTCTGTAGCTACCTCACTCCTCTGACCCATTTTTGTATTTAAAAAAAAAAATAGGAAACTGGGCAAGGTATCATTCGCCTTGATCAGATATCATATCTCTGCTTTTTCTTTTTTTTATACAGATAGGTATAACCGGTAATAATGTACCTTTCAGGTCCTTTTTTCCTTATTTGTATTTATCATTTGAATTTATTATGTATACAATTAGAGGGATTATTAATAATCAGTGTATTAATAAGGAAAAGAGTTACCTATAGGAAGAAGATTTACATTAAGATCGAAGATACTCTTTCCTTGTTAATGAGCAATAAAAGTGTATGTAAAAATTTTCTGTGCTCTTTAAGTTTTGGGGGCCTCTGTGAGAAACATCAAAAATATTTGAAGTTTCTTTGTTTCTTGTTTTATAGATTATGGGGTGATCATGGACAAGAAGCTTTGGAATCTGCTCATGTTTGCCTAATAAATGCAACAGCCACAGGAACAGAAATCCTGAAAAATCTGGTATTACCAGGTGATGCATATGAATTATACCATGCTATGGGAATATTATAAATATGTATATACATATATGTGAACATATATATATGTATATATGCACACACGTATGTATATAGACACACATATTTGACTTTTTTTTTCCCTAAAGGTATTGGCTCATTTACAATTGTTGATGGAAATCAGGTCAGCGGAGAAGATGCTGGAAATAAGTAGGTTGACTTTTTCCACAAATATACACATTGAGGAATATGTTTGTTTCTTTTCTTATGAAACCATTTTACTTCCAAGTTTGTAATAAAGAATACAAATTTAAATATATGATCAAGTCACATAAAAATAATATTTTACATTTAGTGCTTTACAGTTTATAGAGTGTTTTCAAGTGTACACCATTTTATTTGATCGGAGTAAGTGTGAGTGAGGCATTGTCTACTTTAGTATGAGCCAGTCTGTTTAGTATAAGAGAGACTATTGAAGTTGGAATCCAGAGTCCTGGGTTGGTGTACCAGTTCTGCTATTTCTGTGACAGTGAGCAGATAATTATCTTCTCTGTCTCTCTATTCATCATCTATAAAAAGGTCATAGTAATGTACTGTCACAAAACTCCTATAACAGGAGAGGCACCGGGCATGGAGGTGAACCTTGATTCTCAAAGGCTATTCCAGTAAAGCATAAGCTCTGGCAGATTCTGCTTAACTGAAAAGGCTTTAAGTATTGTCCTGGCGACAGATGGTTTCTGCTGTCTGCAGGCCAGTCAAGCTAAATATGTAGAAGGTTCATCATCAGTAAATTGGCCTCTTTGTGATGAATTTTAGGCTACAGTTACCTATGAAAGAGAAATCATATAAAACCCTGGTCCTGTGTCTCTTTCTACTTTTGCACTGGCAGTGGCAAAAGATGGGCAGAGTTGCTAAGAAAACAAACAGTTTAATTGTTGTTGATACTCTTAATCCAAATATCACTGCATGGATGTACTATGGAAGGAATTGAATCACATAAATATTGGCATTCTTGCTACAGTAAAACCAGAAGACAAAAAGAAGTTGTACCTAATTGAAGCATAGCTTGTCAGTTCTTCTCTGAGGTGAATGAAGGAATAGATTTAATCTTGTTTCTGCAGGAAACAGAATCATCACTTTATGGGTTATTTGGTAATTTTGCCTTGTGATACTTACAATCACATATAAGTAAACAAACCCTCATGAAGGGATGGTGGTAAATTAGATGCCAGTTTCTGTAGTGGGTGAGTGTATAGGAAAATTCTCTTCAGAATTAGTGAGTCAGCAAGCTTTATTAAGTGCCTGCTCTGTGTCCTGCCCTGTGCTGTCCCCTGGAGATACAAACACAAATAACCAAATTATTTCTTTTCTCAAGAAGCTTCCATTCTAACAGGGGATGCAACAAATACAGATAGAAGTATATATGGACTGAATGTAAAGGGAATAAATACAACGTGTTAGAAGATAGTTGCAAGGGAGGATACTAGTAGTTGTGGGGATCAGAAAAGGCTTCCTGTAGAAGGCGGTACTTGAACTCAGTACTGAAAGAAGAGAGAGATTCTTTGAGGCAGAAGTGAGGAGAAAGCATATTCCATATTCTCTAAATCAAATGAATATACATCTGAATATTCATTGACTATGATAGGAAGTTGGACGCAGGATAGAACATGGAAAATTATTCAAAAATGTGACTTAGGGACAAGAAAGGAAAGAGACCTAAGGCTTAGAGACTATTGGGCAGCATCATACCTTTATATCATAAGTAATTTATATCATAAGTACTTTCTTCAAATGATTATCAGAGGATGCTAAATGTGGCAAATAGAACAATATTACCAAAAATGAAATTGAATATGTCTGGAAAAGGAAATGACTGATCAGCTATGTGGGAGTTATTACAGAACCAGATGTCTGTATGGAATCAGATCATTGCCTGGTAAATCAGTATCAACTTAGAAAAAAAAAGATAAAGATAGGGAGACTGTATGCAGTGAAGTGACCTCCAGCCAGACCTATTTAAATATGCTTGTTGAAATAAATAAATAAACTTGTCTGGAAAATGGACAAAAATAAAGATTTTGACTCTTCATTTCTTGAAGGCTAATTGTTACAAAAGTAATCACAACAAGGAGGTTGTGGAGGAGCCTAGAAATCACCTCCGTCAGTGAACACCTGATTTCCTTGCCAGATGGAGAGACAGACATGATAACCAAGCACAGTACCACTTTGGAATACAAAACAATTTCCAAGATTGTCTCCAGAATATGGAAGATAATTTATTATGAACCACAGTAGCTTCATAAAATAGTGATGGTGGCCAAGGTACTTAAGACGTTAGGAAGAAGAGCTGGGCCTGACAAAGAAAAGGAGGGACACATGCTAGAGACAGAAACTTTTTAAAAGTCCTTAGGAGTTAATCTTCAAGATATCCCAAAGAGGAGAGGATCCCAGAAGAATGGGAAAGATTATGGATGGTAGTTACCAAAAATGGGTGATTTACAAAAACATTAGTAATGCCTATCCCATATGTAACTCTGTAGTAACTGCTATCTCAAATGAGGTAATGCTTGTATAACACATGGTCCGGTGCCCGGCATGCAGCAGGTGTTGTATAAATGCTTACCCCCCCTCCTCCCTCCATATATCTACTTTCTTGTCTTTGTACGATCTTTGAAGAAGGGCCATATACACATTGAAGGTTTCCTTGAGGAAATTAGGAGAAGGGAATGATCAGACTTTCTCAGGCGGTTTTCTACCGTTTTAACGTCTTCCCTGACGTGTAGAGAGTACAAAGGCACTGTTTGTCTATTGTTTGCTGATTGTGTAAGAGCACTCGATTCATTTGGGTAAAATATTTAAAGACTACAAAAATACACCAATTTTAAAGACTATGCAAGGGGTCTCCTCTGAATACAGAGATAACTTTAACAGACTGATAAGTTTTAACATCAAGAAAAGCATCCAGAGTAGAGATAGACATCCAGGGTGTTCACTAATGTCTTAGAGAGAGTGCCCCATACAATGCAAACTAATAGAGAGATACTTACAGATGCTTTTGTTTACGTGTGACATTGTGCTGATTGCTTTAATCCTCTTCTGGGCATTCTAAATGAGAGCTGTGATTACTCAGTGGAGATTAGTTTAGTAATGCAAAAAAACATAAGGTGGATAAAGAACAACCTGTTGACCAGATCGAGACTTATACATGTAACTCATCAATTTTATACATATATCTTGGACAGGATGAGACAGGGACAAGACAGTAGGGGCAGTGGATTATATAGGAAAAGAGATTGGTCTGGATTGCATTGAGGACATTGTGTAAGTTTTCAGGGATCCCTTGCTATATCAGTATGGGTCTTGGAACACTGTAATCTCAGAAGATTCACAATTTCAGGTAACCCAGAGAACAACAGAAAGGTGCCCAGTGGCTGGATGCAAATGTCAACATATTTCCAAGAAGAACTTGCGTGGAGAAGTGTAACAAAAGGCATATATGACCAGAAATGGTAGACTGGTCACATGATTCAGTTTAACCAGAATTTATTAAACTCCTACTACCTTCAAGACACTGCTGCTAGGCATTGAGGATACCAGTACAAAAATAAAGCAGTTCTGCCCCAAGGAGTTTACATTCTATTGGAAAGAAAACAGTGGGAACACAGTTAGGTAAATATAACATACATGTAACCTGTGACCAAGATTTTGGGCTCACACAGGCCAGGATTGGATCTAAGGGCCACCCCAAAAAGGCTATTTCATCTTCTCGGCTTGTTGTTCTTATGAGAGCTTACAAAAAAGAGGTAGACAGGTTAACCACAAGGGGTCACACAACTAAAAAGTAACAAAGTTTATATTAGAACAGACCTTATTCCTAGCTCAGTGTTCTACCATGCTACCCCTTTGAAATAAATTTTTTAAAGATATCTTTGAATTTTAAAAACTTTGAATCATGTCTTAGTTATTACTACTGTTTTCTTGGATATGCAGCAATCCTAGGAATAGGAACAAAAAACCTTGTACTGAATCTGATAAGTACTTTGTGCTTCGGAAGTTTTCTCGTGGTGCCCATTCCCAAAAGAGGTTTAATTTAAAAATAAACTAAAAATAAATTTAAATAAAAAAAGGTATCTGTGCACAAGATTCTAAAAACCATTATACTTAGAATTTGTGGAACTATAAAGGAAAAAATATTCCAAAGCATCCCAGTTTTAATTTCTAGTATTCATATTCTTTGAGGAAATCTTTGAGTGTTTTCACAGAATAAAAATGGAAATAGTCAAGGATAACATGAATGCAGTATTTTCATTTTTTTTCTATAACATGTTAGACAAACTTAAATTCATAAGAAAAATGTAATAGTAAAACCATGTTTTCCTATCCATAAATAACTCTTTGATGTCATGCATGAAATTAAAGTACTATTATTTGTTAACTTAAATTACTTGGTTAGCCTTGTTCATTCAGGCATGGTGCTTCTGAGGACAAGGCTTGCTTCCATTCCTACACTAATCAGTTGACTGGCCACAGACTGTGTGGCTAGAACTTCTCCCTCCATATAACCATCTCATAGATTTGTTTTATTGATCTAGATTAAAATGTGGAAAGATATGAATGAAATAGAACAATAAGCATTATATAAAGAAAGGTTTGACTTTCTTTTTCTTTTTTTGGAGGGGGGAGGGCAGGGTAATTGGGGTTAAGTGACTTGCCCAAGGTCACATGGCTAGTAAGTGTGTCAAGTGTCTGAGGCCAGACTTGAATTCAGGTCCTCCTGACTCCAGGGCCAGTGCTCTATTCACTGTGCCACGTAGCCGCCCAAGGTTTGACTTTCTTATGGAATTTTAGTTTTTTTCTTCCAGAAAATTGCTAAACTCTGACATAATTTTATTATTAAATAACAACTGAAATTTTATTTTTCTATTATAAACTTGTGGTTTACTTTGTGGTACAATTAATATTTCCTTGTGGTAAAATAAGACTTTGATTTCTCTCTTGTTTTCTCACCTATAGTTTTTTTCTTCAAAGAAGCAATATTGGAAAGGTAAAATCATGTTTGTTCTGTGTATTTGAATATAGTTGTATTTTGTTTGGAAATCCTAAAGAACTTTTTTAGTTCAGACTGAAAAAAATTGAATCAGATTATTTGTTACATAATGCTTATAAGGGTATCTGAAAATGGAAACATCTCTATGTAACTTTTGGGTAGTTATATAAAGCTTAAATGTGTATATATAATACATATATACACATACACATATATACATATACTTATTTGTTAGGTTTTTACTCTGTGCCATTTAAACTTATGCTGTGATCAGCAAGAATGTTCAGGGCTTATGGGGTGTTTTGATGTTTTATTTTATCTTGGTATCTCAGGCACTTACATTTTTTAAAATTTGCATTACTTTTTAAATTAAAAATTAGCCAAAAAATTCTATATTTAAATCATTTTTTCTTCAACATTTATTACTCTGTTTTCCTGCCTGAGTATTACATGCCAAGCTTTATATTAATCTTTCTTTGACTGCCAGGCCCTTGTTCTGATCGTCAATGGTCAGTCACTGTCTGCTTCTGTAGATGCAGGAGATTGGACTGAATGATACTGGCCTAAGAACTTACCCTGGTAGTTAGATTTTAAAAATTAAAATATTAGATTATTTTCTTATTTGCCAATTTCTTATAAAAAGTACCAAATGTGTGGCTTTTAAAAAAATTCTTCTCAATTGTATTCTGGTTAATTAAATTTTTCACAGAAACTTAGATCTTGAAGGGACTATGGAAGTCATCCAGTCTCACCTGCCCGTTTTACAGATAAGGAAACTTGAGACCCTGAGAGGTTGTGACTGCCTCTGGTCACACAGTGGCAGAGCTGGAACTCTAACTCAGGTCTCCTAATTACAAGTTCGGTGTATGTTTTAAAGGATATTTCCTTTTACTATTAATTTAAAATATCATTTTAAAGAGGATTGCTAGAGATATGCATGCAGTTTTAATAGCATTGCAGGGCAAATTTTGCAATATGTGTAGATTAGTAGTTTTATAACCAGAATATTCCTAACTTGAATGAATTGCTTTGTTTATTTTGAAAAAGAACCGAGCTCAAGCTGCCATGGAACTCTTACAAGAATTAAATAACGATGTCTCTGGAAGTTTTGTGGAAGAGGTGTGTGTATCTTTAACTTAATTGCTGCCTTTTAGAAACTGGTCATGGAGTCATTTTCCGATTTGTTCACTTGATAACTGATGAAAATACTGAGATTTGTTGTCTTGATTCTTAAATAATGTCATATTAAGGATGAAAGGTGAGAATAGAAAGGGCTGCAGAGAGCAACTAAGTCCTGAGGTAGGACACAGTAGCAGAAACAGTGTTAGAGTGGGATTAGTAGAGCTGGGATTGAATCTTAAATAACGTTGACCCTTAATGGCATCTGTCATTGATCTGATTTAACTTTGGTAATGCCTGCATCATTTTCTGTTTTCTAACATTATTTGAAATTGTTCTGCCTTACTGAAATGTGAATGTCAAATTGTTGGATTTTTTTTTCCCCTGTCCTATTTAGAGTCCAGAAAAACTCCTAGACAATGATCCTTCATTTTTCTGTAGGTTTGATGTGGTGATAGCAACTCATTTGCCAGAAAGGTACATCTTTATGCCCACAGCCTTTGGGGTAAGGGGGTAAGGGGCTTTCATTCAGCTCTTAGACCTAGATTGTTTCTTTTTCTCAGAAAGAATGATACTATTCAGATAATGCATGAATGCTACCTAGTAGCTTTTGCTTGGAATGCATGAATGAACACATTGAATGAATAAAAGCATGAATGCTTTTATAGTAAGCACCTACAAACTGGTTGTTCCTGAAATGGCAGGCAAAGGAATAGAGTGGGAAAGGGGAACTCTTTTTAAAAAATATTGGAATAGTACCCTAAATATTTACCAAGATAGGAACATCAATAGCAATTATGATTATAGAAAAACTTTTTGTTTAAGCCTAAGTGTTTTGTAAATATTTCTCACCATTTAACTTTCTTGGGCTATTATAATGATAGAAATGTTGGAAAATGTTTTCAAGTAGTATTCTAATAAGAAAAGTATGAAATTTCAGCCCCTTCTAGTCCTAAGAATATATATTTGTTTTGAATTTGAACCCGTGTGCAAGTAAACATTTGCATTTCTCTGCAATACTTACTTTCTTTGTCTAAATACACCATTTGCATCTCTCCCTTTGTTGTAGTCATTTAATAAACATTAATTAAGAACCTGCTATGTGCCAGGCACTGTGCTAAGTGCTGAGGATACAAAGACAAGCAAAAAGACGATGCCTGCCTCCAGGGAGCTCACAGTCTAGTGGAGAAGACAACAAGCAAACAAATATGTGCACTAGATACAGGATAAAAAGAGAAGGAAGACATGAGGGTTAGGAAGGCTTGGAAAAAGCTTTTGGAGAAGATGGGACTTGAAGGAAGCCCAGAGGCAGAAATGAGGAGGGAGAGCATTCTAGGCATGGGAAACAGCCAGAAGACATGCTTAGAACTAAAAGATATGCCAGTAGAGAGAGCTTTACATTGCTTTATTTTAATGCTGTATGGGGTATATTTGTATCTGTTTTCTTCATATTTTGATGTATTTTGCTTTCTTTTGCAGTACATTGCTACATTTAGCAGAAATCCTTTGGAATGCTTGCATCCCTCTTTTGGTCTGTAGAACATATGGGTTGGTTGGTTATATGAGGATCATTATAAAAGAACATCCAGGTAAGAGAATTTAAAAGCAATTTGAGTTTGAATTTGTGTGCATGTAAATTTTACAATTTTAGAGAATGGATTTTAGTTTCCTACAGGATGTCCCTCTAAGTCTTAGTGCATCTTTAAGCTAGGACTCATAGGGTGCTCCATTCTGTATTAGATGTTGTGTTGACGCACTTTTTGTTTTAATCACATTGAAGATGATTCCACTCCCAGAAGAATTTTTTAGAGGCATGGTTCAAATTTTATTAAATTCAGGGACTTTATTTACTTTAGTTTTATAATGTGCCCAGAACGAAGCATGCACATACTTATTCTTAACTATCAAAGGGAAAATAGATACCGTGTATCTTGAGCAATGAGTTTCATTAGTGAAAGCACAGTGTCTGCAAAGAGATTGAACCCTGACTCTATTAGTGATTCACTGTGTGACCTTGGGCAAGTCATTTCTCCTTTTGGGGGGCTTAGTTTCTTGGTATCTGTGAAACAAGACAGTGGATCCCAGAGTTAGGAGAGACTATAGAAGTCTCCTCATTTTACAGGTGATGCACTTGAGGCCCAGAGAGAGAAAGAAATGACGTGCCCAAGATCATTCAGGAAGTAGTAGAGCTGGGATTTGAACCTAGATCTTCCCGTGCCCTTTCTGCTCTTGTGTCCTGCCTCAGGACTCGGGTGGTCTCTGCAGCCCCTTCTACTCTCACCAGACTTCCCTTACGTAAACCCAGCTGGACACATGTCTTGTTTGTTTCACAGTAATAGAGTCTCATCCAGACAATGCACTGGAAGATCTTCGGCTGGATAAGCCGTTTCCTGAGCTAAGAGAGTACATACAGTCTTATGATTTAGACCACATGGAGAAGAAGGTGGGTACTACATTGGCAATTTATCTTTATGAGGAGAAATTGGCACATTGTGTACATTGGTTTGCTTGTACAATTGGTCATCACTGTTAAGGGCAGTTTTCATTCATATTGACATGGCTCAGGGCCTTCTCCTAATTTTGTTCTGTTATAGGACTCATGACTTCAGAAGTTAGACTGTATATAATTTACATAGCCCTGTGAATTCAATAAATATGCTCATTAAGTTTATCAGTAACCATGTAAAGAGAAGATATATTTTTTCCTCTACACCAGGGGTAGGGAACCTGTGGCCTTCAGGTCACATATGGCTCTCTAGGTCCTCAAGTGTGCCCCTTGGACTGAATCCAGACTTCACAGAACAAATCTCCTTAATAATAATTTTTCTATAATACCTGAACTCGGTCAAAAGGCCACACCCAAGTACCTAGAAGGCCCCATGTGACCTGGAGGCCACGTGTTCCGTACCCCTACTCTAGACTGAGAATACTAAGAGAATGGCTGTCCTTCCTCTCCCGCTCCCCCTCACCTGTTTTAATACGTTGCCATCTTTTAAAGATCAGCTCAGATTCTGCCTTCTCCAGGAAGCTTTCCCTCCTCCTCCCCATACATCTCATGCTCTCTTCTGGTTGGTAATGACCTCAGACCTCAAACAAAACGTTGCCCTTCTCTTACACATTTATCATGCGTTATTTTGCATTATTGTCATTTGTAACTGTGTCTTATCCCCATACTAGAACATAAGCTTTATGAGGGCAAGGAACATAAATTATCTAAACGTTGTTTCTCCCCCAGAGCTCAACACATAGACGGTGCCTAGTAAATATTTACTAAATTAAATTGGAATCCTGATATTTGAGTTCCAGTTGAACTGCTTCCTCTGCTTTGTAGCCTATGGGATCTCACTGGGACCCTGACTAAAGTTACCTCTCTTGAAAGGGGTGGGCAGGTGATAATAGCACCAGGCAGTCAGCTTTGAATTTATTAAGCACCCAGTTTGTACCAGGCCTGGGGGATATAAAGACCCAAATGCAACAATCTCTTCTCAGGTTGGGAGATAACACATACACATGTAAGTCTGTGCAGAACCAATGCACAGCTGTATAGGGAGGGAAAGAGCGAGCAGTTGAGATCAGGAAAAATTCCTGGTAGAAGGAGGTGGTTGAGCTGAGTCTTTTAAGGAAATGAGGACTTCACTGGGCTGGAGATGAAGAGAGCACATGAAGACACCTTGGGGACAGTACCAGAGCAGAGAGACAGAGATGGAGTGTTGTCTGGCCAGTAGGGAAGCATGTATAATGAATTTGCAAAGGTCAGCTGAGGCCAGGTTGTGAAGGGATCTAAACATGAACTGGAGGAGTCTCTATTTTATCTCAGAGGTAGCAGAAAGCCATGCACACCTACATTTAGAGAAAACCAGAAAGGGCAGCCGTGTGGAACATGTGTCTGAGAGGGGAGACTTAGAGAGACCGAGTAGAAGACCAGACACGATGTGAGGCTGTGTGAATAGAAAGAAATGGATGAGTATGTATAGCTGCAACCACATTGACATACCCAGGATGACCACTGGCACAGGTTCTGAGATCGGCTTTACTAGGAAAGGTGGTTGTTTAAGGGGTCAACAATCTTTTTTAATTACAGTCACTGCTTCAGGGGCAAAGTCAGCACCCTCAACTTCAGAGAAGATATAAACAGATAAAATATGGAGAAGATACAAGCAGAGAAATAAAAACAAACTGATAGGGCCCTGACTGCCTGAATCAACTATACGCTTTACATATATCCCTGGATTGAGAGAGCCTTTACATCTTAGCACGTGGATACCTCTGAATGTATGGCTACTCAGAACCTCAACTAGAGAATCATAAGAATCTTCCCATAAGCGAGCCCCTAAAGCAAAATACCAGCTCAGAGTATATATATATATATATATATACTTTTCAGAGCCGGAAGGTATCACAACCCTTGTGACTCGTTGCCTAATTAAAAATTAGCAAAAGGTGTGAAAGCCTTCCTACAAGCAAGCCTCCCCTAAGCAAGCAAGCTCCCCTAAGCAAGGTCTCCACATGAGGCCTATTATTGGACTGGGAAGATCTTAAATCCCATTAATATTACAATACGAGAAATGGCATGGAGGTAGACAGGGAAGAGTTGGGAACTTTATAGACTGTTTGGGATGAATGAGAGTGAGGAGTAAAACATGATGTCAGGGTTTCAATAAGGAAATACAGTTTTTCTGTATTTAAGTATATAGTATATTTAAGAAATCCATAGAACATGGAGTTTGAAATGTCCAGTTGGTGATTTGTGATGCGAGATTGGATCTCATGAGAGACATGGTCTAGTTATACAAATCTGGGAGTCATCTGAATAAAGATTATAATCCTATTGGAGCTAATGAGGTCTCCAAGTGAGAGAGTGTAGAGGGACAAAAGACTACAGCTCAGGAACTTTGGGGTATAGCCAGAGTTGGGGCCAGTCAAAGAGATAGAACAATGGTCACACAGTTAGGAAGGGATCCAAGGACAGGAGTGTCATAAGAATCCAGAGAGCATCTGTAAGCACAAGCAAGGTGGGATTTTTGTTGTTTTTTTTTCTGTAGTTCAGTTTTCCAGGCTCATGCTAAATTGTAAATATCTGAAGGATCAGTCTTTGAACCCTTGGAAAGTCATAGCTGTGCTGAGTCCTGTAGGTTGTGATGCCTTCTGACTCTGAGCCTATTAGTTGAAAACTATATATTCTGGGGGAGGTTGGTGTTTTACTTTGGGGCTCACTCGTGGGAAGGATGTTTCTTTGTGATTTGGTCAGATGAGACTCTGGGTAGTTCGTGTTAAGGAGAGCAGGGGGGAGAGGGGGGGCGGGGGGGGTCCTCCTCCACTTTGATAACACAGATGTTGGTGCTCCCTAGTCTGGTGATTACGTATCCATTACTTTGTTTAGATAGTTGGAGCCCTGTCTATCGGATCTCTTTTTCTATGTTTCTCTGCTCATATTTTCTCCACATTTAGGATGCTGACCTTTGCCTCGAACTAGTGAATGACTTATATATGTTTAATTAAAGTAAGATTATTGACTTCTTTGAAGCTGTCTTTCCTTTAGAAAAGCAGATCAAAGAACCTGGGCTAGCAGGCCATCCTGGGTGTGCTGGGGTGCTTGCTAATACCGTATTTAGGAGATAGTTTGGTGCTACTGCATAGAGATCTAGAAGGATGAAGGCTAAGATCAAAACCATTAGATTTGGCAGCAAATAGCACATTGGGAACTTTGGAAAGTAGTTTCAGTTGGTGATATCGTCAGAAGCTGGATTGAAAAGGGTTAAAAAGAAAGAGAGGAGGCAGATGAAGTGAGTGGAGACAACTTTTTCTAGGAGTTTGGCTGGGAAAAAGGGAGGAGAAATACAGGCTGTGATAGCTTGAAGGGATGGTTGGGTCAAAGGAGGATTTTTCTTTTTCTTTTTTAAAAAAATAGTTTATTTTTCCCACCAATTAAATGTTAAAACTTTTTTTTTAACATTTTTTTTTAAGTTTTGAATTCCAAATTCTAAACCTTTCTTCCTTTCTACCTGCCTCCCTCTCTAAGATGGTGAGCAATATGATATAGGTTATACATGTGCATCATGTAAAACATTCAAAGGAGGATTTTCTAAGGATGGAGGAGACCTAGATGTAGACACAACAGGAAAGGAGATAGTAGATAAGAAGACACTGGAAAATAGAGAGGAGGGGAATGGATTGTGAGAACTGTTGAGAGGATCACAGATACAGGTGGGGGGGTTGGCTTTGGTGAGAAGGGCTGCCTCTTTATTGGAGGGCAAGGTAATTTGAGGGGACTTAACAGTCATATGAGGGACTTATGGCGAATAAATGGGCTCTGTATCACAGGGGGATGGAGGATGGATTAGAAAATGAAGAATGATATTAACAGGAAAAATGAGACAGTAAAAAAGACAATCTACCTAGCGACCATAATAATAACTCCTGTTTCTGTGAGGCTTCAGGTTTACTGAGTACCTTTTCCCCCAAAATCCTACAAGGTAATGGAAGGATTTGAGGTTCAGAAAGGATTATGCTTTACCTGATCATGGCCTGTAGCTAGGAGTGTTAGAATAGGGATTCTAAGCCAGGGCTCTTGGGTTCAAGTCTGTGGCCCTTTTATCAGCCATAACTGTGTATTCAGCCTTTTTCTGCTTTGTCTCCTCTTATTCTCAGGACCACAGCCACACTCCATGGATTGTGATTGTAGCTAAATATTTGGCGCAGTGGCACAGTGATGTAAGTCTTTTTTTCCCTGTTTTTTCACAGATATTGTATTTTCAGCATGTTATAAAACACCAGCTGTTAGGGGTTTTTTTTGGCTATTCTTTTTTTCCTTGGAAAAAAGGGCTTTTAAAATTGGGTAGTTCTTTTGATAGGCTTTTTAATCAGAAAAAATATTTAATTACAATGAATATCATTCTGAAATTTTTTGAGGAGGAAAGTTGGGAAGGTATAGCAAAACATAGAAAATGATCTTTTAAATTCACCCAATGATTCTTTGGTTAAGTATTGAAAAACAAGTGAATATTAATTACCTATGTGGTTGTGGGAATTTAAAACATGTAAATTCTGGATTTTTGTGTATTGCATTTATGTAACCATGTGAGGCTTTTTATTTTGACTACTTTAGAAGAACGGACAAATACCTAAAACATACAAAGAGAAGGAAGCCTTCAGAGATTTGATTAGACAAGGTAATGTTCTAAAGTAGAATTGTGGATTGTACAGTATTTGAAAGAGCAACCAGAAATTTATTTTTCGCTTGAGGCAGATGTTCTTATTTGCTTTGAGACTGCATTTCTTAACATTTTTTAATACCTGTTCTCAACTGCTAGAGATATAAACTCTTTTCCTTTTCCTTTAGGGAAACTTAAGATCCATTTTTCTTTTTAAATTTTAATATCTTATTTTTTTCCCAATTACATGTTAAAACAATTTTTAACCTTTAAATTCTCTCCCACCCTTCTTCCCCCATTATTGAGAAGGCAAGCAATTTGATAAAGGTTATTCATATGCAGTCATGCAAAATATATTTCAATATTATCAAGATCCATTTTTCATATGAAATTTAAAGTTTTTCATAAACCATATCCATCTTAAGGTACAGTGTACTGACTTGCCCCTCAAAATGTTAGAATGTGAGATGATGGGGAGAAAAAGAAGGAAGAAGTCACTTCTGTGTTAATTTTTGCTCAAACAGGCATTCTGAAGAATGAAAATGGTGTTCCAGAAGATGAAGAAAATTTTGAAGAAGCTATTAAAAATGTGAACACAGCACTAAGTACCACTCAGGTACTGTATTATCAACTGATTAAATAGTCAACAAATATATATTAAGCACTTGTTATTTTTCAGGCACAATGAGAGATGCCAGAAACACAAAGAAAGGCAAAAGGAGCTCAAATTCTCATGTGGAAGAAACAACATACAAATAAATGGTTAGGTAGATACAAGATAGATACAGTGGAAATGAAAGGTAATCTTAGCAAGAAGAGACTTTGGAGGGAAAGGAGGACTGGTGACTGGGAAAGGTCTCTTGCCAGAAGACAGGATTTGAGTGAATCTTGAAGGTATGGGTTACAGGTGAGGAAGGAGAGTGTTCCACATGTGGAGGACAGCCAGTACAAATTCACTGATGAGGGAGTAATGACCTATTCAGCATTCCTTGAATAGACCCTCCGTCTCCCTCCAAAGTCTCTATTCACTGTGCCACCTAGCTGCCCCTTTTTTTAGTCTTTTTTTTTTTTGCTTTTTTTGGAGGGCAGTTGGGGTTAAGTGACTTGCTCAAAGTTACACGACTAGTTAGTGTGTCAAGTGTCTGAGCTCAGATTTGATCTCTGGTCCTCCCGACTCCAGGGCTGGTTCTCTGTTCACTGTGCCACCTAGCTGCCCCCAGTCCAGTAATTCTTAAATGATCTCTCCTTGATAAGTTTTCCAGATTAGGTCTTTTTCTGATGAAATATTTCACATTTTCTTCTATTTTTCATTTTTTTGATTTTGTTTTATTATGTCTTGATGTTTCATGAAATCATTGGCTTCAGCTTGCCCAATTCTAATTTTTCAGAATCTATTCTCATCAGTGAAGTTTTGTACTTCTTTTCTTTTTTTAAATGTTTTAATAGTATTTCATTTTCCCCCAATTACATGTGAAGAAAAATTTTAGCATTCATTTTCACAAGATTTTGAGTTCTAAATTTTTCTTCCTTCCCTCCCCTCTTCTGAAGATGGTAAGCAAATTGATACAGTTTATACGTGAGCTGTCATGTAAGGCATATTTCCATATTAGTCACAGTTGTGAAAGAAGAAACAGATTTAAAAAAACACTAGAAAGAATAAAGTAAGTGAAAAAATATGCTTAGCCAATTCTATTTTTTTAAGGTGTTATTTTCTTCAGTATTTTTTGTGCCTCTTTTACCAAGTTGTTAATTGTCTTTTCATAATATTCTTGCACCACTCTCATTTCTTTTCCCAGTTTTTCTTCTGCTACTCTTATTTGATATTTAAAATTCTTTTTTAAGCTCTTTTAGGAATTCCTGTTGGACTTATGCCCAATTGCCTTTTTTTTTTTTAAGGCTTTGCTTGTAGCTGTTTTGACAGCATTCTAAATTTGTGGTTTGGTCTTCCCTCTCACCATAGTACCTTTTTATGGTCAGGTTCTTTGAACTTTGTTAAAGTTGGACTCTGCTCTTGGGGTTGGGGTGCACTGTCCCAAGCTTCAGGCTTTTTCCACATTGCTGAGCTAGTGCTGGAAGTTTGTAAGTTTTTGGTTTAACAAGGAGGTATGATTTGGGGAGGGGTTTGGTCATTGCTTTTCTGCTCTACACTCTGGTCCTTACACAGGAAGGGCCCCTACCCCCTTGGGACTGGAAGCCATATTGCTTGTTTTCCTGCTTCCCCGTGAATGATAGTGCTTCTTATAGCTCTTGATCCCTTGTGATCAAAAGCAATATGCTTCTTAGGACCTCTGATCTTTTGTAATTGCAAGCACTCCCCTCTTCTCTAGCACTGTGACCTGAAGTAGGATTGGGCCATTGGAGTTGCCAAACAGTGTTTGATTCTGTGCCATGAGCTAGCACAGTATTTTTCTCACCAGTTGCCAGATCTGCTTATTGTCTGAAGCTTGAGAACTCCCCAAACTGCAGCTACTGTGGTTGCTTCCTCCAAGGCCATAGCTGGTGCTGCCACCACATGCACTCCAGGCTAGCCCTCACCCAGTTTCACAGACCTCCCCTTCTGATCTCTTAAGTTGTCTTGGTCATTCTGACCTTCTCTTGGCTCTTCTGCTCCAGAATTCGATTTGAGGTGTTAATTTAAAAGTTGTTTGGAGGGAATGTTGGTAGAGTTTGCCTGCTTCCTCTACTCTGCCATCTTGGCTCTGCCCTTGGGACAAAGCTGGTGAAGGGCTTTAAATGCCAGACAGGATATATTTGATCCTGGAGGTCATAAGGAGTCCCTGGAGTTCATGACTATGAGGTTTATAAGACATTTTTTTGTAACAACTTTATGACAGGGAAAGAAGAGACTTGCCAATCATTGCACAGCTAGTCAGTTTTAGAGACCCAGGATATGAACCCATGTCTCCTCAACACCAAGTCCATACTCTTTCTTCTATTTTAGGGCAGGGCTTCTTAAAACTTTTTCCACTTGTGACCCCTTCAGCGCTTCTTAAACTGTGGGTTTAAGAAGTTTAAGAAAAACTGGGGATATCTCTCAAGTATTTTTATTTTTTATTTTTCCTTTTAAGTAACATTTTATTTTTTCCAATTACATATAAAGACAGTTTTTAACATTTGTTTTTTTAATAAAATTTTGACTTCAAAGTTTTCTCCCTCCTCCTTGAGATGGTAAGCAATGTGATATAGGTTATGTATGTTCAGTCATGTAAAACATATTTCTATATTTGTCACGCTATATAAGAAGAAACAGAACAAAAGGGAAAAACTACAAAAAAATAAGGTGAAAATAATATGATTCATTCTGCATTCAGACGCCATATTTCTTTCTCTTGATATGGATTGCATTTTCTATTATGTGTCTTTTGGAATTGTCTTAGATCATTATATTGCTGAGAAAAGCTAACACTCTCAGAGTTGATCATCACACAGTGTTGCTGTTACTATGTACAGTATTCTTCTGGTTCTGCTCACTGTACTCAGCCTCAGTTCATGCAAATCTTTCCAGGTTTTTCTGAACTTGGCCTGCCCACCATTTCTTATGGAATGGTAGTATTCCATTACATTCATATACCACAGCTTATTTAGCCATTCCCCATTGATGAGCATCCTTTCAATTTCCAGCTCTTTGCCACCACAAAAAGAGCTGCTAGAAATATTTTTGTACATGTAGGTCCTTTTCTCTTTTTTATGATCTCTTTGAGATACAGACCTAGAAGTGGTATTGCTAGGTCAAAGGGTATGCAGTTTTATAGCCTTTTGGGCAGAATTTCAGGTATTTATTTTTTTAATTCCTAAAGGGAAAAGATTTAGATAAGAAAGGCAACTGGGTTTTAATAGAGTTGACATCTGAATAATAATTATGTATAGGAATTTGGGCACATACTTTTGGATTGTAGGCGGTGTGACTGAATACACATTTATAACACAAATAGAATCTTGTTTTAATGAGCCTCAAGAAATGTATTGCTTGCTGTATGCAAGCCACATTAAAATAGCAATCCATTATAGCTAGCTAGAGTCTGCAGAAGGAATCACAAAATTCTTTGGGGGTCTTCTAATTCCTTTCCAAATAAAGCAGATGCTAGTGTATGTGCTTGTTTACGGTGACAGATTGAAGCCAGGAGGTTTGTGTGAAGAGCAGCGTTGTGTTAGTCTAATGCATCAGCCACGTCAGGAGGTGCTCACCTCCGATGTCTCCTCGTCTTTACCTGACCTCACAACTTTGGGACTTCTCTGACTGTTCCGTATCCTGGTGGCCACCCGACCCTGCCCCCCCGCTCTTGTGTGCTGTGTTCCCCTGTCAGACTGTGACTCCTCGAGGCCATGCACTGGCTTCTTTAATGCTTATGTCCCCAGAGCGTAGCACGGAGCCCCGCACACAGTGGGTGTTTAATAAATGTTTATTGGCTGACTGCCAGAGAAGAAAATAGCAACTGAAATATATAGTGCTTTAAAGTTTGCAAAACCTGGTGTTGCTAACTGTACTCGTTTCTTCTGCATTAAATTATTATTAAATTGTTTGAATTTTTATGATAAATTCTTATTTTAATTATTTGGATTTTTATGAGTTTTGAATTATTTGATATTATTTTATTTTACTTGATATAGATCTGAATTTGAATTATTTGAATGTATTTTAATTATTTGATATTTGAATTACTATGACAAATTCTTTATGAAATTTTATATAGTTCAAAATGTTTATTTTTTTTATTTTTTGGCTTTTTAGAGGGGGGAATGCAGGGTAACTGGGGTTAAGTGACTTGCCCAAGGTCACACGGCTAGAAGTATTAAGTGTCTGAGGCTGGATTTGAACTCAAGCCCTCCTGACCCCAGGGCTGGTAGTCTGTTCACTGCACCACCTAGCCACTTCCAAAATGTTTATTATTTTTAAAAATAAATTGAGGTTGGAATTGTTTGGGGAAAAAGAGCCTATCTAGTTACGGCTCTTGGGGGCTGTAAAATAGTCCAGCTCATCAGGTGGCCCCACAGTCCCAAAAGTGCTTTCAGATCTCTTGGGCAACCAAAGTACAAAGCACTCACTTGGCACAACATGGCAGGGGTTAGCTGAGCCATGACACTTCCAAGGGCTCTAGAACAGTCTAGGATTTCTTTCCACTCTAAGCTGGTTCCTACCATTCCACAGGCCCCACTAGGAATGTTAAAGTCTCTTCTCAGAAGGAGACTTAATAAGAAAATGTCTCTTACGTGATTAGAATTACTCTGTCCTTTCCTCTCCCATATAGTAAACACATAACCATTTCTAAAACTTCAGTGTATTATTTTTTTCAAATGTCCATTTTATTCATATTCAGTCTTGTGCAAATATTCATAGTGGTAGTTTTCAAAGCATTCCTCATAACTCTGGGATATACGCACTATAAATATTATCCTTATTTAATACACAAGGAAGCTAGAAGAGGAAGGGAGGGAACCAGTATACAGCACCTGCTACTTGCCCACCACTGCTAAATGCTTTATGTGTATTTTTGCATCTTATCTATTCTTTCATTAGAATTAAGACCCAGGTTAGGTGGCAGGCAGTAAGTGTTAAGCTGAGGCTCCAGTCTGCTCCATCCAAGTCTACCATACTGCCTTTACAATACAGATATCATATATAACTTTGAGTCATTTTGGTATAGTAAAAGGAATACAGAATTTGTAGATGGGGCACCTCAGTTCTTAGCACTGCAGCTTGTTAGCTATGTAATCTTAGGCAAGTATTTTCACCTGTCTTAGCCTCAGCGTGTCCTCATGGAAAATGGGAATGATAATACTTGTACTGCATACTGACAGTGGTTGTTTGGCTCAGATCATGACAAAAACTACTTTTTAAACACAAAAGTGTTCTGCATATGAGCTATGAAATACATATCTTTAGAAAAATATTTCATAGCTCATTTATAGAGCACTTCTTTATAGTTGGTTGTCGACACTATTAACATTCAATATATATACCTGCACAATCTGTACTTGAATCAGCAATTATCATTGCTATTCAAGTTCTGTTGCTATTTTAGAGAGGGATGTGTGTGTGTGTGTGTGTGTGTGTGTGTGTCACAGCCAGTAAGCTGCATTTATTTAACACACCCATCCACTTTTAATCAGTGTGATCTTTGTGAGGCTATTCTTTATTTTTCATAAAGTTGGAGAAATTCAGAGCCATTAAGGCCATTTTAGCCCTAACAGGTTTTTTGTTATATTCCAGACTTTTTCCACTTTTCTCAAGCCCCAACTACACTATCTTGCCTCATACTTACAGCAGATGATTTAGCCTCCTACTTCATTGAAGAGTGGAGCCATCTGATGAGAACTCCCTCTCATCTTCCCTTTTCCATCCCTCAGTACTTCCCAGCATCATCACCCACCTTCTTTTCCTTCCTACCTATGTCAAAGAAAGACATATTCTGAGACCTTGCCTTATCCTTTCTCCTCTCTCACATGTATTTGTTTTTTTATTTTTTTTTAAATTTTTTTTTATTTACTCATTTACTTTTAATTTACAAGATTCAGTTCCACAATCACTTGAGTTTCAGATTTTCTCCCCTCCCTTCCCCCCCCCC
>CM053585.1:51104169-51139369 GCA_028646515.1 Pseudochirops corinnae
TTCCCCCCCCCCCCATGGTGGCATGCAATCATGTATAGGATCTGCAAATACTTTCACATTGTACAAATTTGGTCATATAGAAGGGGTGTAACCAATGAGTGATCACTGGGAAAAGAAAAAAAAAAAGCAAAACCAGACATGAAAGAGAATGATAACAAGTTTTGCTTCAGTCTCTATTTAAACTATAGTTTTTCTATATCTTTCTCTGAGTTTAGATATCTCCTTCCATCCTGAGGCTTGTAGAGTTGTCTTTAGGTGTGCATTGTTGAGGATAGTCCAGTTTATCAAGGTTGGTCATCATATGTACGATGTGTCTGTGATTGTGTACAGGTTTTTCCTGGTTCTGCTCTTTTCACTGCCGTTCCCCAGTTGATGGGTATCCCCTATATTTCCAGTTTTTTGCAACCATATTTGCTTTTTTAAATTACGTTTTATCTTCAGATTCACATTCTCTTTTGACCCTCTTTTCCACTTCTCCTGCCCAAATTGAGAAAGCAAGAAAAATAAAACTCCTGTTACAGACATGTGTAGTCAAGCAAAATGAATTCCTGCATTGACCATGTCCAAAAAAAATTATGTCTCGGTCCATACTCTTAAGTTTATCAATAGTCTCTAAATGAGGAGATAGGTAGCACATTTCATCTTGAGTGTTCTGGAATTATGGTTGCTCATCATGTTGATTAGAGTTCCTCAGTCTTGTCAAGTTTTTTGTCTTTAAAATATGGCTGTTATTGTATATGTTGCTATCCTTACTCTGCATCAGTTCATACAAGTCTTCCCGTGATCCTCTGAAATCATCCCCTTCATCATTTCTTATAGCACAGGGGTATTCAATCACATTTATATACCATAATTTGTTTAGCTGTTTCCTAGCTGATGGGCATCCTCCTCCATTTCCAGTTCTTTGACACCACAAAAACGAGTTGCTATAATTTTTTATTACATATAGTTCTTTTTCTTCTTTTATTAATCTCTTTGTGGTATAAATCTAGTATAGTAGTATCACTAGGTCATTGAGTATGAACAGTCTACTAGCTCTTTGCTTTCCATAATGGCTGGACTAATTCACGGCTCAGCTGACAGTGCATTCCCACAGTCCTGCAGCATTGTCATTTTCCTTTTTTGTTAACTTTTCCAAACTGATAGGTGTCACACATGTATTTTTAATCTATCCCTCTCCCTTGCCTTCTCCTCTGGCTACAGACATTTGAAGTTTCTTCATTCTTTTCTGATGTTAACAATAATTCATAACTAGATAGTGCTCAACTGAATAAAGTTATTTATATTCCATTCTTCTGCTAGCTCCTCAAAACCTTTGCAGTCTGACTTCTGCCCCCAGTACTCTAACTGCTCTCTGAAGTGTCATCTTTTACTTTCTTGTTAACAAATTGAATGTCCTTTCCTTCCTAATCTCATCCTTTTTGATGTCTTTGAAGTATCAGACACTTTCGATCACCTTTCCCTTGGCTTTAGAGAAACCATACTCTCCTCAGTCTCCTTTTCTTTCTGATCAGTTCTCCTCCATCTTCCTTCTTCCTCCATTTGTTGACTTTTTAACATCCTGTTCTTGGCTGTTTTCTTTTCTTTCTCTTACAAGGGGAAAGGGTATAATCTCATGCTTTCCCCAATAGCACCTCTATACAGTTCTATAAGATGATTCCTAAATCTCTATCTCCTCTCTTTTTCTTTCTGCACTCCAAATTCATAGCTACAAATGCCTGCTATCGTTTCAAATTTCAATATATCTAAAATCATATTTATTATCTTTTTTCATCAAAATATACTCAATCTCCTGCTTTTCTTAGTTGTTAGTGGCACTACCATTTATCCAGTTTCTCACATTGGAAACATTTGTTTTGAACTTTTAATTTTTCCCCTTTTTTACCTTTAATATCTGATAAGATAGCAAATTCTATCTTTTCTGCCTCCACATTCTTTCACATTTTTCCCCCCATTGCCACTCATCTGGACTGTTGTAATAGTATTCTTCACTCGTCTTCCCAGTTTCAGGCCTCCTTAATAATAATTTTTAGTAACAATAGTTAGCATTTACATAATGCTTTAAGGTTTGCAAAGTGCTTTACAAATATATTAATTTATCTTCACAGCAGCTTTGGATAGAGGTGCTATTATTATACTCATTTTAGAGAGGAGGAAACTGAAGCAGACAGGTTAAGTGACTTGCCCAGGTCACATAACTAGTCCATTTCTAAGGCAAGATTTGAACTGAGGTCTTTGCAACTCCAAGTTCTGCATTCTATCCACTCTGACACCTAGTTAGCTCTTTTCTTTTCAGTCATTCTTTCAGTGCAAGCTTCCTTATGCAAAGATCTGGTTATGACATCATAGTTTCCCAAAGTGGGTAATACCGCTCCCTAAAGGGTACTGGAACAGCTGGGGGAGAGGGGTAGTGGTAGCTTCAGGTAAAATAGGTGGACACTGAATAAAAATAAGGGTTAACCTAACCTAACCCCAGGAGGATGCTGAGTAATTTTTTTTTAAAGGAGGCATTAGGCCAAATAAGTTTGGGAACCTCTGACTTAAAGGCAAAGATGGCATATTTATCTGTTTTATAGATGACATAAAGCTAGGGGGAATAGTCCAATTAAACTAAATTGGCTTAAATATAAGATCTTACTTTTGGCTTCAAAAAATCAACTTCATAAGTATAAGCTTGGTGAAAATCCCCTTGCTTTTCCTCATGTGTGACATTCCCTCTCCTGACATACCTTACCACCGGCTGTCCTCCATACCTAGAATGCCCTTCCTCTGGTGTCTGCTGCAATGCTTCCCTGGCTTCCTTTGAGACTTAGCTCAAACAAAAGGCCACAAAAAAGGCCTTTCTCATTCCTATCAGCTCCCCCTATGAAATCATCCCTGATGTACCTGTATTTGGGACCTCACAGAGAACTTTGTCTCTCTTTAGTAATCTTGTTGGGCATATTACTGATTGTAATTACTTACATATGTGTTATATTCCCTGATTGTAATTACTTACGTATGTATTTACTTACTTACTTACGTATTTACAACCCTTACTAGGTTGTAAATTTCATGTGGCCTGGGCCATGTCTTATTTAAATTTTTTATTTGTCCCAGAATCTAACATATAACTGTGGACACGATGAAAGTTTAATAAATATGGAATTATTCAGTTTTCAAGCATGAATACATATAAACTTTTACCTTTTTCATTGGTATTGGGGAACAGATTGTGTTATCAGTCAGTCAGCAAGCATTTTTTTAGTATTTTATTTTTATTTTTTCCCAGTTACGTGTAAAAATAATTTTTAACATTTGCTTTTAAAACTTTGAGTTCTAAATTCTCTCCCTTTCTCCCTCCCCACCCTGCCTCAATGAAAAGGCAAGCAATTTGATATAGGTCATACATGTATAGTCATGCAAAACATGTCTATAATAGTCATGTTGTAAAAGAAAACACAGACAAAAAAACCACAAGAAAAAGAAAGTAGAAGAAAAGTATGCTTCAATCTATATTCAGACGCCATCAGTTCTTTCTCTGGGGACATAGCATTTTTCATCCTAAATGCTTCTGAGGTATCTTGGATCATTGCATTGCTGAGAATAGCTAAGTCATTCACAGCTGATCATCTGACAATATTGCTGTTACTTTGTACCCAACACATTTCACTTTGCATCAGCTCTTACAAGTCTTTCTAGATTTTTCTGAGAGCATCATTTTTTATAGCACAATAGTATTCCATCATAATCACATACCACAGCTTTAGCCATCCCCTAAATGATGGGCACCCCCATAATTTCTAATTCTTTGCCCCCAGAAAAGAGCTGTCATTAACAGTTTTGTACATATAGGTCCTTTTCCTTTTTGTGTTTTATCTCCTTTGGGATACAGACCTAGCATTGGAAGGTCAAAGGGTATGCATAGCTTCATAGCCCTTTGGGCATAGTTCCAAACTTCCTTACAGAGCAAGCATTTATTAATACCTGTTATGTGCATTGGGGATACAGATCCAAATAATTAAACAATCTATTATTTTTAAAGATCTTAGGGGCGAATGGGGAACCCATTATCCCCATTAATTTAAGTACCGGGGCAGAAACAATTTCTCTTTTCCATTTGGTACCTTGTTTTATTACCACCTCACATAGATTCATTTTGAAAATGCAATTTGGTTATTTAAAGAGCAGAATCTATATGGAAAAAGAAGATAGGTAATGCAAACTGGACCAATTCATAGGCGAATCCAGAGCTGGCAAGGACTTCAGAGCCATCTAGTTTAACCTTTCCTTTTACAGAAGAAACTGAAGCCCAAGAAGGTTAAATGACTTGGGCCCCAGGGGCAGAATTAGAACCCAGGTTCTTTGACTTTGCAGTCAATATTCTTTTCCCTGTTCTTAAATAAGAAATAGAAATTAATGTTTTCTCTGTTCTTTTCTAGATACCAAGCAGTATTGAAGACATATTTAATGATGATCACTGTATCAATATTACCAAACAGGTAATAAGGTTCTTTAAGAGTACCACTCCCTAGATATACATGTTACAAAGTGAAATCTCAGTTGGCGTTGTTTTTAAATGTGCTTACAGAGTCCACCCTTTTGGATTTTGGCTCGGGCTTTAAAAGAATTTGTGGCAAGGGAGGGTCAAGGAAACTTACCTGTTCGAGGCACTATTCCAGATATGATTGCAGATTCTGGAAAATTTATAAAATTACAAAATATGTAAGTAATACTTTTGAATATGTAATTTTGTAAAAGATCTTTAACCTTATTGTTCTATTGGTTCCCCATATAAAATTGTAATAATGTCTTTCACTGATTCAAATAAGAGACAAAATAAATTATATGAAGTTTTTTGGATTCCTAGTGTGAAAATGGAACTTCCTATATATGTAAATATTTTATTGGATCTGTGCTCTTGGATCTGTTCTTCTCTTGGTACAGATTATTAGCCATCCATAACTTGTCGTCCTGTTTATTATTTCTTATTCATGTTTCTCCCAGTGATTTTTTCCCTCATTTTTTAATTCTTAAAAAACAACCAAAACAAGCACTTCTTTTTACAAGGTAGAACCAGGAGGGTCATATGTGAAACTATGAATCTATTGTGTAATACGTGTTCTTCTTTTAAGTATGTTATGAATCCAACATGTTACTCTCAAAAGCTGTCCTTTTTGTCTGTAATTCTGGCCTGCCTTCTGTTCTCTTCTGTGCATTTCAAAACATGTTTCCATTTCATTTCATTTCATTTTTTGACAACCTTATTCCTAACCCCCCACAATCTATTCTGTCTGCTCCCAAACTGAGAAAAAAGAAAAACAAAACCTCTAAAATGAATATGCATAGTCAAAGCAAATCCCCACATTGGCCATTTCGAAAAGTGTTATCTCCATTCTGTATCCTGAGTTCATTACCTCTCTATCAGAAGGTAGATGCTTCATCATAATGTTGTTTGTTCTCATAGATTTTCCACAGAGGATACATTCAACATGTTCTTATATTTCGTGGGTATATTGGAGTATTTGCCTCAAAATGACTAGCACACATTGTGGATTTTTAATATGTAATAAAGACTGAATTTCAAATAGCATTAGGACTATTTTAGTTCCTGTACATAGTATACATACGATCAAAGATTTAAAGCTAGAAAGAGACATTAGAGATCATACAAGTTAGTCCTTTGTTTTTACAGATGGATCAGGCTGAAGTTGTGTGACTTGCCAAAGGTCCTAGGATTAGCAAGTTGTGGAGCCAGAACCAAAACCCTGATTTCTTTACTCTTGGAATCCAGTGCTTTTAATACCATGTCAGGTTCCCTAATTGCAAGTGTCATTTTCATATAATACTGTGTGATAGCAAATGTCCGATTTACCAAATCACCATCTTGTTGAGGAGAAATGGATGCCTTTTGTTTTCTAGTTTCAAGATATTAAGTTCAAGAGTGTGTTCTGAGTAGCTATTTTTAATTCTCCTATTTTCTAGTTACCGTGAAAAAGCAAAAACGGATGCTGCTGCTGTGGGTAATCATGCTGCTAAATTGCTCCAGTCTATAGGTCAGGTGAGTTGTTGACCCAGGCTGCTCTAGTCTATACAGTCCCATTTTAAAAATACTCTCCCAGTTCCTGGGAAAAGCTCTTCTCATCTGTTATTGATCCTCTTGCTCATTGAATTCTCTTTTAACATCTGCTTTTGCTTTGGAACAAAAACAAACATTTGTCTTTTTACAGGCACCAGAGTCCATTTCACAGAAAGAATTAAAATTACTCTGTAAGTGGCTTTAGATTCATTTGCTTTATTATTGTGTTTGCTGTAATGTACACAAAGAGTATTGCTGGGGAGACTATCAGGAAGGTTAAATGATTCAAAAATCTGCATAAATTCCTCTATTAATAGAGCTATGAAGCTTAGTTATATATGTAAATTTTCATTTAAAAAATGGAAGAATTAACTTTGCCAACAGGCATTTATTAAATACCTAATATGTACAAAGCAATAGGCTAGGTATAATAGTGTAAAACTTAGCCACTGAGTAAATATTATATCTATAACAATACTGAAAAGAAATGAAAATTAAATACTATTTACATTTATACAAAATTCCTTTCTTTATTCATTTTAAGTAATGTGGAAAAAAATTATAATAAATGGTTATTTAAAATATATGTTGAAGATAAACTCTAATAGGACATTCAAGCTCCCTTCTACTTATTTACTAGGTCTTAACAACTGTGCCGGTTTCAGTGCTCATTTTGGCCCTTGTGGTTGAAATATAATGAAGAGTTTCTCAAGTCCTATGGAAAATGATTGTTGTCCAAAAGATTGATAATACTTTCTTTCATTTCTTAAAAGTCTGTTTTAAAACCAAAAAGCCCTTGTTTGGATGGGACTGTCAGAATTTTCCTAATAGCTTTTCTGTTTTAATAATAAGCAAGAAGGTATAGACATTCTGATTTGAGAAGGCAGGTTTTACCTCATAGATATCACTGAGACTCAATAGAATGAGAACCACTATTGGAATCAGTGACATATTCCAGTCCCAATTCCCTTATTCAGAGGGAACAGGATAAGTAAAAGTGGGGTTGGAATAGCATTGTACGTGAAGAAGATAAAGTTGTGTGGAAATCCAGAAACCAGAGGAGAAGGAGCATGGTAGAGAGTCTTTGCAGGAAGATTAATGAAGGCAGAAACAGAAGACATATTGTTACTCAGTTCATTTCAATTTGCCAGGCATTTGTAGAGGCCCTGTCATACGCCAGGCACTAGGGATATGTGCATGAGCACACATAGCTGAGCACACAGCGACAGAATGAAATAGTAGCCCCTCCACAGAAGGAGCTGACATTCTGCTTTCATTGGAGTAAACCACAGACCATGTGCACAAAAAGAAGAGATAGAGGAGTTTGGGAAACATGTTGCTGGCCTGGTGTGAAGGCATGATCTTGTAGTGACTATCCAGACATCTACTAGAGTTCTTTGTCTGCCCAAAGCAGATCAGTCACTTCCTCAGGTACCTGAATGATAATTTTGTCCCTTCAAAAGTTAAAAAAAAATACTGCCTTTTATGCATTGCCATGTAGCTTGATACAAGGCGGTGTATGGAGTCAGAAAAACCTGATTTAAATTCTGTCCCTGACTTATGACTATGGTTATGCCATTTCACTGGGCCTCATTTTCTTCATCGACAAAATGGAGAGGTATTTCAGGTTTAAATGAGATGATATATGTAAAGTGCTTTATAAATTTTAAAATACTTCATGAATTTTGGTTAAAGTTAACAGATGTTTTTGTTTTTTTAATGAGGAGAATTCCTATTCTGTGTCTGATTCTCACTAATAAAGAAGAACTGGTTACTGGAAATGTGGGAAATTCAGAAAATGACCAACTCCGTTTTAAGTAATAGAGGATGGGAGAAAAGCTGGATTTAATCTGATATGCAGCCTATATTTTAGGAAAACTTAAGGCTTTCAAAGAGTTCAGACAAATGATAGGTAGGATTCCATGGCCTAAAATTCCATAGCCCAAGAGGATCAGGAAACTCTTGATATTGACATTCTGAAGACACAAAGAGAAGAAACAATTGCAGTGAAGAGGAAAAGGGCCAGTTGTCTAATGAGACCTGTGTAGATAGACAGAACTCATCAATCAGCTTCCGTTTTTAAAAGACACATGGAGTAGAGAGAATCAAGAGCAGATATTAGAGAATGAACACAGAATTGTAGCATCATCTTAGAATAAGATTATCATGTTAAAAGTGCTAAAGCTAAGAATAAATAAGTTCATGAGATAAAGCAAGGAGGACAAAAAGGGTTTTTATCTTAAAACAGAAAACAAAACTATTGAACCCAAGAAAGTCAAAGGCAGAAAGGTACCGTATTCATAATAGTCACTTATTTCATTTCTATCCCTCTTGATTATTAGGAACTTGACAAACATCAACAGTAACATTTTCCTATTAAAAGAATAAGAAAACAAAAAGGAACTGTATCTTAAATCTGACATTCTACCATGTACAGTTTAGTTTTTTTAAGTATATTTCAAATTTAACATTGTTCCAGTATGACTCAGCTTATCTGAACCTCCTGCTTTCCTGTGTGTTTTAAAATGATTCCTTGACACTTTTTTCATCCTTTTTTAGTTTTGTATCATTACCTGCCTTTCCTTTCTTCCCTTCCCTCAGAGTAAAATCTCTCCCTTGGATCACTTCATACACATTTTCTCAGGTTTTTCTGAATCCCTTATTTCTTATAACTTCATTGATATTCCATTAATTCATATACCATAATTTGTTCAACAATTCTCCATCTGATAGACACTTTGTTTCTTGTTCTTTGTTAAAACAAAAAGTGGTGCTCTAGTTATTTTTGTACATGAGTCTTACTGTTTTGATCTCATTGGGGGGATAAGCCTACTTGTATTATGCATATGATAGGAACAATTTAATGACTTTTGGGGTATAGTTCCAAATTACATAGCAACCCTTTTTTGTGGTAGCAAAGAACTGGAAACAGAGAGTGGATATCCATAATTTATGAAATGGCTGAACCATTTAAGGCATGTGCCATACACACTTATATTGTAATAGTGAATGTAAGGATTTCAGAGAACTATGGGAAAACTTTAATTCAGAGAGACATAAGCTATAGTAGGAAAACACTATATACAATGACTGCAACAATGCAAATGGAAAGAAAAAGAACTTGACATTGAACTTTTTGCAATAATTATAGTGATCCTGGAGCTTGGCCCTGAAGAAGAAATGAGGAGATGACTTATTTTCTTTTGGTAAAGAAATGGGCTACTGTTGGTATAAATTGTTGTACATACTGTCAGATATGGTCTTTTTGTTCATTGGTTTGGATGAACCGTTATTGTTTTTTTCTGTCTCAATAGAGGGCTGGGGAGAATATATTAGAAATGAAAGTTATATTAAAGCAAAAGACATCCATAAAATTTTGAAAAAGCAATATTGGAGGAAAGAAGAGACCAGAAAGGATGGGACTATTACTTGGATAGGATAAGAGTAACCAATGGAGAGAAGCCAGAGCTATTCAGATTTTATTTTACTCATGTTTCCTCCACAAAAGAGAATGTTTTTTGGGATACAAAGAACAGGATCAAAATGACCAATTGAGTTGATACCTATCAGAAGTAGAGAGCTTGTGCCAGGCATACTGTACCAGCAGTAATTATTCAGAGCCAGCATTGCTACATCAAGAGGGAATTATGCCAGACTGACCTCATTTCCTTCTTTGACTGGGTTACTAGACTAGTAGATCTGGGTAATGGTTATAGATATATTTTATTTATGTTTTAGCAAAAACTTTTTAAATTACCTTATTCTTGTAGAAAAAATCAAAAGATAGGGACTAAATTATGGTACAGTTAGATGTCTTCAGAATTGTTCAAATGGTGAGATTCAAAGAAGAGTCATCGTTAAGTTTTCCTTTGGCAGGAAGTCTCTAGTGCTGTGCCCCATGGGTCTAGGCTAAGCCCTTTGCCATTTACCATTTTTTTTATATCGGTGCATTAGATAAAGGTATAAATGGCACGATTATAAAATTTGCAGGTAACAAAGCTGGAAGAGATTGCTGACTTATTGGATGACAAGATCCAAAAAACTCTCAGAAGACTAGAATAAAACATTGGGCTGACTCTAATAAGATGAAATTTAATTTAGAATTAAATGTAAATTTAAATAAACGTAAAATGTACATTCTTGGACTTTGTTTCAGAAAAATCAGCTTCATAAAAATACAAGGTTGATAAGAATAGCTAGACAGTTCTTAGTGTGAAAAAGGTAAGCTTTTTTGGTTTGATAGCCAAAAAATCTAATTGTAATCTCAGGTGGAGTGTAGACCTGGGGAAGAGGTAGTCCAGAGATTGCCGGGATCTGACTACATCTCTGGAGTATTGTGTTAAATCCTGGGTGCCATTTGATGGAACTGAGGATATTTATTTATCTTAGAGAATATAAGACTCAGGACATGGTAGCTATCTTCATATATTTGAAGGTCTGTCACATGGAAGAGGGTTGTTACTTGTTTTTTATGGCTCCACAGAAAAATAGATAAAAGTTGTGGATGTTAGAGAAAAAAATTAGATCCCAAAGTGAAATGATCCGACTTGGGAAGTAGTTGGGTTTGGCCTCACTGGTGTTCTTTAAGCAAGGGCTGCATGCACACTGGTTTGGTATGGTGTGGAGGAATTCTTATTTAGATATGGTTGAACGAGGCGACCTCTGAAGACTCTTCCACCTTTGAAATTCTGTGACTGATAAGATTATATACTTAATCCTACTTCCCAACCCTAAAGTGAATAGAGTAAATAGAAATGAATTCTGTAATTTGTATAAGAATCACAATTTCAACAAAAATTTGGACTTATTATTAGAATTGCAAAATTACAAAAATTAATTAGAAGGAAGTAGTTGGTGCAGTGGTTAAATCACTAGATCTGAAGTCAGAAAGACCTGAGTTTAAATCTGTCCTCAAAAACTAGCTGCATGACCCTGAGCAAGTTATCTAACGTCTGTCTTTCTGTAAAATGGAGATAATAATCTTCCAGGGTTGTTGTGAGGATGAAATGACATATTTGTAAAGCATTTTATAAACCTTAAAGTGCTTTATTATTATTAAACTAGATGTAGTGTAAGAATGAGTATGTAGTCTGAGCCTTAGTGTGGTGTCAGAGGCCTGACTGTGCAGTAAGAGGACTTGGATTCACATCTGTTATCCTGCTTGGTGGCCTTGTGACTTTGGGCATGAATTTCACCATGCCTATTTTATCTGTAAAATGAAGGCATAGAATTAGATCTCCAAGTTCTCTTCTGGATAGAAATAATAGGATCCTGTGATCTTCCACATTACTTAAAATGATCAAGGTCAGATGTAAGACATTTTTATCCTGCTGCCTAGGGGTTCATGTCCCAACTTTGTCAGGGATCCTTAGCTTCCTCAAGCCACAGTCCCTTCTTTAAAATAGGATCCTGACATCTGGACTCTCTTTGTCACAGAGTTCCAACCTTTAATTTAGAGTCTGTGCTAACTTGTCTCTGGCAACCCATAGGTTTATGATGAAGATCTAGTGAGGCAATGTGTGTGAAAGTACTTTGTAACTGTAACCTGTCTGGTATTGTTATATACCTTATTCATGGATTTATTTTCCACTTTTAGAAGAAGTAGAGCTTTTAACTAGGTAGGCCTGAATATCAGAGTAAATGCCATGGAAAAATCATGTAATTGAATCAGTCCCCACTCCACCCCCATGCAAAAGGTAGTTCTCCCATATTCGCTTGCTGGGAAAGGAGGAAACACTCCACACATGACTCCCATCTCATAGCTGTCTCCAAGAAGCCAGCTGAGCCTCAACCCTGCCCCACTCTGCCTGTGCAGCTGTAGCTCCTCCATGACCCTGAAGCCGCTGCCACTGCTTTCTGCAGGCACCATCATAGTTACTGTTCTCCTTTATTGTATGTGTGCGCTATCACTTGTGTGCGCACATCCAAGTTGTCTCTCTTAAGTTTTAAACCCCTAGAAGGTCTGAAAGATTGAGTCCAGTTAATACTGAGCTTTGCACATACTAGACATTCAGGCATCGATCTGATTTAATTTAGTACCTGAAAAGAAACAAAGGCACAGAGCACAGCCACATGGTCCTCTTCTCAGGAATACCAAGCAGATTCAGAAAGTCTGGTTTGATGGTTTTAAAGGCCTGTGTTGTCCCCACATATGTGGCATTACGTATTTGCCGAAGGCAGGACCCTGAACTAGATGCAGTTAGTCATTTCGGATTCCTTTTAGAATCTGTTCTCTTTGTTGGTGAAAGAAATCTCTCCAGAGCACGTTCCTGGGAAGGGCTTACACTGCGCGTCGTGTCACAAGTTCTTGTGAATTAGAATGTTAATTTGCTGCAACCATTTAATTCTATAACGTTCTCCCCGTGTGTAGGCAGCAATTCAGCATTTCTCCGAGTAGTGAGGTGTCGATCCCTTGCTGAAGAATACAGCTTGGACACTATAAATAAGGATGAAATTAGTGAGTATGCGGGATCTTCAAACAGCTGTCTTACTGCTTTGAAACAATTCTTTTGAAATAGCTTCAGCTATTTTTCTCTACATTTCAGTGCTGGCATGTAGTCATCCGAGGCCTTGAAGAGATATAAACACTTTTACTCCGTAATATATGATAGAATCACTTCTTTGGGGGTCAGGTGAAGTCTGTATCCCTTGTGACCCTGCCTGAAGCTGGAGAACAGCTGTTATTTTTCTCAGATGCTACTGAGACGAAGGATAAGCTTCTAGCACCAGTTCTTATGGCAACAGTTCTTAGAACCAGAAATTTTTAGCATTCAAAAAGCTGTAGTCAACTTGCCTGGGGTGATCTGAACTTGGGAGGAAAAGGACTCAGGCAGCTAATTGTACTTATTTATTTGTATGTTTATGTATGTGTTTCCATATGCATTTATATGTTGTTGTGTTTGTCCTTCGTTTTTGAAGAGAACCATGGCATCAGGAAATGATGACATGACTTGCAGTTGACTTAGATTGGAGCGAGAAAGGGCTATGCAAGGTCACCAGCCTCACTTTCTCCTCCAGAGCCATCTGGATCCCAGTGACCTGATACTCTCAGGAGGACTGGAGATGACCAGGATGCAGTGGGAAACCCTGGCCCTTTTAGGCTAAGGCCTTTTCAGGAACTCACTTAGAGTGAGATAATGCCCATTTGTTGAATAGGCCTCTTTAAGAAGTGAGTCTAGGGGGTGGCCTCTTTGATCAGAATAAAGAAAGAGGAAAAAAAAATCAAGCTGTAAGGGGAAGACCCTCTGGCTTGCTTTTTCAAAGAGAAACAGTTACCACTGACATTCATTCTAAGCCAGGAGGGCCCAAAATACAGCCATAAAGTGGAGCTTGGGCAGGAACCTCTTATGGTCCTATCCAAGAGTTTCAGAATGAAGTGAGTTGAAGATTTTAGATGGAAATAATTCCTTCTTTCTTTCTATCTAAAACCTTCAGCCCACTTCACATTTATATATAGTCAGACAATTAAAATACACTTTAAATTATTTTGAATTGTTAAAAATTAATTTATTTAAAAACAGACAATTAAATGGAATTACTAATGAAGTATTAATTTAACTATTTCAGTTATGAAAAAGATAACTTTCAGATTAGTGTCTTTTTTCTTTAATTTTTTTTTTTGTTTTGCTTTTTGGAGGGGGAAAGACAGGGAATTGGGGTTAAGTGACTTGCCCAAGGTCACTTGGCTAATAAGTGTTGGATGGAGGCTGGATTTGAACGCAGGTCCTCCTGACTCCAGGGCCAGTGCTCTATTCACTGTGCCACCTAGCCGTCCCCTTTTAATTTTGATAGAAGGATAGCCATAGATACTCTTCTCCTACACCCACCTGTCTACTACAAGGTGGGACATGATTCTACATTAAGAGATTTCTTTTGATGATTTGTGCCTTCCACAATTAAGGGCAGTCAGAGTATTCACATACTCATTTTTACCACTGAAGGTCCATGTAGATGGTTGTGATTGTTAGTTTGTATATGTGATATGAGAAGTATCTATAAAATCTGTTATCTAGTCACACGTTTACATGATGATGAAAGAATTAGAGTTGAGCATATTAGCAAGTAGTAGAGAACAGAATTCAGGAGTCAGCAAATATTACAGAGGGGGATTTTTTTTTTCAACTCAACTGACATTTGTCAGCTGCCCACCGTATGCCAGGTGCTGTGCTAGGCATTGGGAGCCCAGAGATAAGACCAAAACTATCCCTGCCCTCAAATGGCTTATGTTCTTTTGGGGAGAGAGCTTTTTAAAAGACTGGCCTGGGCTTCATAGGACTTTTTTATTTTTTTTAATGTAAGTACTATTTTATTTTTTTCATTACATGTAAAGATACTTTTCATGATTTTTTTAATAAGATTTTGACTTCCAAATTTTTCTCCCTTTCTCTTCCCCCTGCCCCTTGCCCAAGATGGCAAGCAATCTGATATAGGTTATACATGTGCAGTCATGTTAAACATATTCATAGGACTTCTTTCATGCATAATAATTCCCCTAGTAATCGTTTTACTATTTACAGTGTGGCCTTGGGCACATTTGGTCACAGAATCTCTCTAGGGCTCAGCAGTGGGGTACATTGGAAAGATGTTGGCTCTATGGCTAGAAGGCCTGGCTCATGTCCTACCTCTGCTGCTTTTCTGACTCTGGGGAGAACACTTCACCTTTCTTGGCCTCAGTTTCTTCAACTGAAAATGGACTTAGTGTGTGATCATGGAAATTTGAATGTTCCTTCCGGCTCTAATTCCTATAATTCTACATTTAGTGAAATTATCTTCCATACTGAAACTGATTATGCACTAAAATATTTTATGTCCGTTACATTTTTTTTTAATGTTTCTTATCATGTGATATGTCCAAATAAGATTTATTTTCTTTTGCCATTTCCAGCTTCTAGCATGGATAATCCTGATAATGAGATAGTATTGTACTTAATGCTTCGAGCTGTTGATAGATTCCAAAAACAATATGGAAGATATCCAGGTAACCATTTCATTAGCAGAGGAGATATCAATAAAAGTTCAGATCTGTAAATTATATTCAGGAAGTAGGTTCAGAGAATTTGTTATTAGGTGTGCTTATATTTTTTAGGGGGAATTGATTAGATTAAGAACATTTTATAGTTTTCCAGCCCTTCTGTATATTAATCTAGTAATATAATAAACATAATAAGTTATAATAAAAGTTCAGTAAACAGTACTGAGGAATTGCCTTTAAATTTTTAAAGAAAATTTTAATGTAGATATTTGCAAAACAGATTGATTGGTAAGGACCAGTTGTTTTGTTTTGTTTTTTGCCTTTTTTTTTTTTTGAGGGGGGAAGGCAGGGCAATTGGGATTAAGTGACTTACCCAAGTAAGGACCAGTTTAAATACAAATGCTCCCTCCTTCTCTTAGCCTTCCCTAATTTCCATTCCCCCAGAATTATTCTTTCTTTCTTTGATGTCTTATAGTAGTTATAGCTCCCCTTTAATAGTAATTATAGCTGCCATTGATAAGTAGTGCTTTAAAATTTACAGAGTACTTCCCCTCTGTCTGCACTTGATCTTCACAAGTCTTGTGAGGTTTAGGTAATATAGGTGGTATTATCTCCATTTTACTAATAGGAAGCCTAAGCTCAGAAAGTCACTTATCTGTTCTCACACAGGTGGGAAGAGGCAGAGGTTTCACTCAGCCTTATAAATTACTGTCTATTTGTATAAATGGCTTTTCTCTATTTACTGGATCATAAACTTTCCTAGAGTTTAGAACATGCTTTATTTACCTTTGTCTCCTTCACAACATCTAGTACAACAGTGCCTTCCACATACTAGATGCCCGGTAAATATCTGTTCTTTGAGTGACAAGAATTTAATTCTTGGTCTGACAAATGCTGGGTAGATAGCTATATGAAGTATGTGAACAGCTTTTCCATTTTTTTCAGACTGAATGCAAGGTTTGTTATATCTCTATATTAGTATATGGAAACCAGAGACTATTTGTAATCTTAAGGTCTATTATTATATTAGAGAGATTATTATCAACAAAATTAGTAATATCATTTATATTCACTGTTGTGCAGCATAGGGTGTATTATATAAACCCTGCCCTAAACTGCCTACTCCTGTGGGACTTGCTATTTTAATTAGCAAGCCTAACAAAAGGGCCTATTATACTTATACCAGCTACCATATTTGACTCAAGTGTTTTAAGAAATAAATGCAGATTTAGATTAGGATTTTTAAAAAAATTCATCTATGTTATGGTTGCCTTTTTTCCTTTGAATAGATAAGTCCTAACATATTACTTCAATAAGAGCAGGAATGAGTGTTTGCATACTGAGTAGTATAAGTGTTTATGTCTTGACCAGGATGGGTATTGTGATGTCTAGTCTCAGAATCAAGAAGCCCTGGGTTTAAATGCTGTCTCTCTGCACATTCTGGCTGAGTGACCCTGGCCAGGTCATTTAACCCCTCAGCTCACCAGGCCACTATCTAACACTGTAAATTGCAGAGTAGACGCCAGTCTGCATCAACATAGAGCAGAGGTGGTTTCCTCACCTGGTGTTCCCTGTGTCATTGGAGTCAGAGGTTGTCTCCAAACCTGTCTAGTCCCCTTGTGAGCCTTAGATAGAATGTAAAAATGCATAAAGATTATGAAAAGCTAAGGAGTGAATATAAGCTAGCCATTAATTGTTGAAGCAGTTTGTCTTTAAATGGAAAATTATTTATGTTTATTTTATTAGGAGTTTATAACTATCAAGTCGAAGATGATATAGGGAAATTGAAATCTTGCCTGACCAGCTTCCTTCAGGAATATGGTTTATCTGTAATGGTAAAAGATGATTATGTCCATGAATTGTAAGTAATTTATATTTTTAGTAGTAGTAGTAATAATAACAGTAATGAATTATTTTAATGGCCTAAGACTAACTTTAAGATGTTTTTCTTGGTGCTTATATAGCTGTCGGTACGGAGCTGCTGAGCCCCACACGATTGCAGCATTCTTGGGAGGTGAGTTTGGTAGAAAAGCTTCTCCTTTTGTTATAGTTCTGCTTAACTACTTTCTGAGAAGTACTTACTTTTTAAAAACCCTTTGCCATGTAAGCTGCAATAGAATAAACCCTTCAGATGTTAAATTTCTAGTGGATAAATATCCTCGGTTAAAATCCTCTTCAAGTAGCTTCTCAAGGTGTAGGGATGACACTGAGTTCCTGAAGGTTTGGCCAGTGGGATATAGTCTCTGGCAGGCCTTGCCAACCTGGAAATAAAGGCTTCAAGAACAGGCCTAATGAGAGACCACTCCACTTCATTGGGGAGGGGCTCGTCAAGAGATCAGCAGCAGGCTGATGGATTTTTCCACCAGAGCAGCTCTCAAGTATCATCTAATTGTACTCTGACAACTTAGAGCTACATTATGCATTATAATCAGGGAATACCATACCGATGAGATGATACATCTTTCAAGTATTTAAGTAGTAAATATGATAGCTGAAACTTATACTATTTTCTCTCAATTTTAATAGTCATCATTAAAGTTTGATGCAAAGAACATATATCTTACGTATATAGAATCCAAAAACACCAAAGGCTTATTTTGTTTTCCTTGAGATTACTCATGTTTATAATCAATGTAATTTATGTAATTACTTAAAAAAAAGATTCCTTTCAGGGGCAGCTAGGTGGCACAGTAAGTAGAGCACCAGTGAGGACATGAGTTCAAATATGGCTTCAGACATTTGACACATTTAGTAGCTGTGTGACCTTGGGCAAGTCACTTAACCCCAACTGCCTTACCTTCCCTCCTCCAAAAAAAATACCCTTTGAAAGGATTATTTCCTAAGTAAAGAACTGCACCATATCCCAACTAAAGCCAGATTTTGAATAATATTTTTTCTCAGACAAAAATTGAAACCAAATCCATTATTTTTAATTCAGTGAAGGAGAGGATTTGAAGAAATAGAAATAAAATAATTTAAGGTATCTAATAATTTTTAAGCTAAATTTCATAACTAGTCTTCCAGGTGTCGTTTCAAAGCCTTTTAATTGGCATGAGAATTTTTAGTTTTTTAAAATCATGAATTTAAACCAGGAAATTGCTATTCTTGCATAACAGAAAAATTGCCTTCTTTTTACATATTAAAAAAAAACCCTGAGACTTTAGCATCATAACCCCAAAACACCTTGTTAATCTGGTTTTTAAAAAAGTCTCCTTGAGTTTTACAAACCCTCTTCTTTTTCTGGTTAGCTCAGCTTATTAAGACTAAGCCCTTTGGGATATAGAGATTTAGGAAAGTCATTGTGTTATACCAAAATTTTGGTGTTATTCAGTAGTCACCAGTTGGGCAGCTAGGTGGTGCAGTGGGTAGACCTCCAGGCTTAGAGTCAGGGAGGACTTCTTTGTGACTTCAAATATGGCCTCAGACACTTACTAGCTCTGTAACCTTAGGCCAATTAGCTCCATTTGCCTCAGTTTCCTGATCTGTAAAATGAACTGAAGAAGGAAATGGCAACCCACTCAATTAGCTTTGCCAAGAAAATACCAAAAAGGGGACATAAAGTATTGCACATGACCGAAAAATGACTGAAAAAAAATAGCCACAAATAATAACTGATTGTTTGGCAGAACTGGCCAGTCAGCTGAGGAAAACCAGTTAATAAAGCACCCTAGTTGACACCCGTCAGTTAAGATGCCTTCTTTGCATCTGAAATGAGGGGGAAACTTAAATGTGATTTGCTTGTCCCCACTTTCATCCTACATCATCGTGTAATGTATCCCTGAAGGGTAAGGTTTGTTCAGAGTAGTCAGTGAGGTAGAATGGAGCATTTTGGGGAGTTGCATTTTAATAAGCAGTTGAAATAGGCTTGCAGTATTTCAGATAGGAAAAAAAGGCAGCAGCCTCTGTTTAATTTCTGTCTTTCTGATTAGAAGTATGTAGTATTTGGAGAAAAAAGTCCCATGCTTCCCTCCCCACACACCCCCAGCCCCACACATAATGGTCATTTATTGGTGCAGGGAATTCCCAGTGAGGAGACAGCCTTTATTAATGCAAATCGTAAGCTGTGTTGATGGCAGTGTGTGCATGGAGAGACACACACACACACATACACACACACACACACACACTACATATATGTACATATTCCATGTGTATATGTTTACACACACATATATATACATTTGTGTGTTTGCATATGTACACAATACACATGCATATATGCACATATACATACAAACACACACTTATTTACTGTGTGAGGCACTTGGAGGTTAAGTGACTTGTTTAGGATCACAGAGATATGTCAGAAATGGGACTTAAATCTAGATCTTCCTTACTCAGAGACTAACTCTCTATTCATTATACCAGCCCTGCACAACCTGTGACCCACCAAAGGATTTTGGGTGGCCCAAGAAAAATGTAGAGGAAAATATCCTCTTCATTTCTCATGGACTGCCAGAAATCCTTTGGTGTGCTCACAGGCCATAAGCAGCTAGAAGGCCGCAGGTTGTGCAGACCTGCATTATCCCATGCTGTCTCTCTATTGATCATATTTAGAAATATATTTTTAGGGGTGGCTAGGTGGTGCAGTGAATAGAGCACCAGCCCTGGAGGCAGGAGGACCTGTGTTCAAATTTGGCCTCAGACACTTAACACAAAACCTAGCTATGTGACCTTGGGCAAGTCACTTAACCCCAATTGCCCTCCAAAAGAGCAAAAAAAAAAAATATATTTTTAACTTATTCTTTTTGAAACATTATGTATATATGTATATGTATATATATATGTATATATATATATATGTATATATATATAAAGAGTTTATAAAGAACTGTTCTCTTTTGTGTGGAGATATACAAAAACCTGGCATCTTGGGATTACTTGTGGGTACTCAGTTTGAAATATTAATATGATGGAGTTCTTAATTTAAATTTTATACAACTATTGTGAGCTATTTAAATATTTTGCTTTTCTACTTTTTCTTTCATAGGCGCTGCTGCTCAGGAGGTTATCAAAATAATTACCAAACAGTTTGTAATTTTTAATAATACCTATATTTACAGTGGCATGTCACAAACCTCAGCAACTTTCCAGCTATAGAAAAAATTACAGTATGTTAATAGCATGATAATGCTTAAAACTGTAATTGTCTTCAGGCTGTGCCAAGCTCTGTATAATTCTTCTAATACAGGGCTGCTAAATTCTTTCCTTAATAAACATTAAAAATGTTTTTTTTTTTTAAATTGTATCATTCTTGATTATTTTGGAGGGGGGCCATAGCATAGCCAAACTTTTTTAACAGAATACCTCTGCTGAATTTATTCACTAAGTACAGTCTAGTATTTGTAAGTTCTTAACCATAATCACCATAGTCTCTTTTTATAAAGTAAAAATGGATTAAATTCATATAATATTAAAGCTCGAAAGACTCTTAGAGGTCATCCAGTTCAACCTCCTTGTTTTGTTGATGAGGACACTGAACTGTCCACATGTGTCCTTGATCTTAGGCTCTCCCCTTTTGCTCTGGTGATCCTGGCTTCATCAGGTGTCTCCCTTTCTCACGCATCTTCAATCTCACCTATTTTCTTTCTTTTTATTTAAATTTTTTTTTTCAGTTCCAAATTCTCTATCTTCTTCTACTCCCTTTTCCATTCATTGAGAAGACATGAAGTATGGTACTCTTTATGCATATAAAGTCATGAAAACATATTTCTACAATTAGCCGTGTTACAGAGAAAAAAAGCAAGAAAAATAAAGTAAAAAGTGCTTTAATCTGTACTGAGTTCATTAGTTCTCTCACTGGAGGTGGTTAGCATTTTCCATCTCGTGTCCTTTGGAACTGTCTTGGGTCAGAGTAGCTAATTCTTTCACACATAATTATCATTACAATATTGCCATTACTGTGTACAATATTCTCCTGGTTCTGTTCACTTCTCTCTGTATCAGTTCACATAAACCTTACCAGGTTTTTCTGAAACCATCCTGCCTGTCATATTTTATAGCACAATTGTATTCCATCTATCACAGTCATATACCACAACTTGTTCAGCCATTCCCCAAATGAGGGGTGTCCCCTCAGTTTCCAATTCTTTGCCACCACTAAAAGAGCTACTGTAAATATTTTTGTACCTGTGGGTCCTTTTCCTTTTTATTTTATATCTTTGGGATATAGACCCAGCAATGGTACTGCTGTATGCTCAATTTTATAGACCTTTGGGTATAGTTCCAAACTGTTCTCCATAATGGTTGCACCAGTTCACAATAACTTAGTGTTCCTGTTTTCCTGCATGCTCCAGCATTTGTCATTTTCTTTATCTGTCATGTTAGTTAGTCTGATGAGTATGAGGTAGTACCTCAAGATTTGTTTTAATTTGCATTTTTCTAAATATTTGTGATTTGGAGCATTTTTTCATTTCATAAATTCTTTAATTTCTTCTGAAAACTTCCTGTTCACATCCTTTGACCATTTGTCAATTGGGGAATACACTTATACATATATATTATGTGTGTGTGTGTGTGTGTGTGTATATGTGTATATATATATATATATATATATATATATATATATATATATGTATATAAATTTGGCTCAGTTTCCTATATATTTGAAAGATGAGGCCATCAGAGCAACTTGCTACAATTTCCTTTCCCTCCCACTTTTCTTTCCTGTTTTTTGTATGTGTCCAAAAACTTTTTAATGGAATCAAAATTATCCATTTTACTTCTCATGATCCTCTCTCTCTTGTTTGGTCATGAATTCTTCTCTTATCCATAGACTTGAGAGGTAATTTTTTCCCCAAGTTCTTCTAATTTGCTTATGATGTTACCCTTTATGTGTAAGTCATATCCTCATTTTGACCTTATATAGGCATATGGTGTGAGATGCTGGTTTGTCTGTGCTTAGCTACCCAGACCATTTTCCAATTTCCTCGGCAGTTTTTGTTAAATAGTGAGTTCTTTCACCAGTAGCTTGAGTCTTTGGGTTACTGTGGTCATTTACTGCTGTGTATTGTTGTGTGCTAATCTGTTCCATTGATCCGCAGCTCTTCTTATCCAGTGTCAGATTGTTCTGGTATTTACCACTTTGCAGTACAGTTTGAGATCTGGTACTGCTTGGCTGCATTCTTTCACTTTTTTTTTCTTTCACTCTGCTCAAACATCTCTCTTCAAGGTCAGTATTGACTTCAGTATTGCTAAATTCAATGCCTTCTTTTATCTTAATCCCCATTGTTCTTTTTGTGGAATTTAATCCTGTGAACTACTCTCTTCTTTATACTCTCTTCTCCTTTGACTTCCATGAAAATACTCTTATGTTTTTCCTTCTACCTCTCTGACTGTTCCTCTCTGCCTTTTGTTTTCTCCTCATTCTCCAGTCCTTTAACCAGGTATCTACCAAGGTTGTGGCCTGGTCTTTCCTCCTTCTATATGCTTCCTCTTTGTGAATCCATGCATGACTTCAGTTATTTTCTCTAGGAGGATAAGTCTTTCCTCAAAGGATCAGTTCTATATTTCCAACTGATGGACTTACAGTTCCTCAAACTTTATATGTGCAAATCTGAATTTGTTTTCATTAAGCCTGAACTACCTCTAACTTCACTGTTTCTTGGATAGTACCATTGCCCCAGTCATCCAAATTCAAGTGCACAGAATCATCTTTAAGTTTTCCCCCTATTACCCACCCCATATAAATCTTGTTGAGCCTACTGATGCCGTATCTCCCATGTATTCCACCGCAGTAACCTTTGTGCAAGCTCTCATCTCTTGTTTCATAGTCTTGTAACTTGTCTTCTTACCTCCAGGGCTTCCCTTCTCTAATCCATCCTTTATGCAATGTTATTAATGCACCTCTCAGATCATGTCACTCTACTCAAAATCTTTCAGTGACTTTTAGTTACATGATGAATAAAATGTAAACATTTCATTCTTGAACCAGCCTTTCTAGCCTCCTTATATGCCTTTTCTTCATGGACCCTACATTGAAGCCAAACTGGAATGAAAATCCTCAGGCCCCACTTCTTGTTGTCATAGGAAGGAATAGGGCTAACAGAACTAAGAGAGAGAGATTCTAATCCAGCTCATCATGTTATAGGAGAAAAACCAGGCTCAGAGAGGCCGTAGTATATCCAGGCTCTCAGAGGTAGTAGCAGTTGGAATTACTACATTAGTCTTCTAGTGAGCCTGCCTGCCTCAAGCCTTTCCCTTCCTCAATCCATCCTTCATTCGGTCACTACAGTGATCTTCCTAAAACGTAGGTCTGGTTATGTCACCCCCTCCTATTCAGTGAACTCTAGGAGCTCTTTATAGATTCCAGATTCAAATACAAAATGCTATTTGGCATTCAAAGTCCTTCGTTACCTAGCCCCTCCTATTCTTCTAGTCTTCTTACATATTACTCCCCAACTCTGATCCAGTAACATTGGCCTCCTGGCTGTTCCACAAACAAGACACTAGATCTTTTGGCTCTGAAAGACACTGGGTGTTTTCACTGACTGTCCTCAATAGCAGGAATGCTCTGCTTCCTTTGCACAAACTACTGACCTTCCTGGCTTCCTTAAGTCCCAGCTAAAATTCTATCTTTTACATGAAGCATTCCCTAACCTCTCTTAATTCCAGTGCCTTCCTTCTATTAACTACCTCCTATTTATTCTGTATGTAGCCAGTTTTGTATTTACTTGTTTGCATTTTGTTTCTCCCTATTAGCTTGTAAGCTTCTTGAGGGCAAGAGGACTGTCTTTTGCCTCCTTTTGTATCCCTAGACCTTAGCACAGTGCCTGCCCCTTAATAGGTACTTAATAAATGTTTACTGATTGATTGATTGATTTGAAGCCAAGTCTTCTGACACTTAAGTTAGTATTCTTTCCTGCTATCACACCAACTTCACTAGGTTTCTTCTCCAGAGACCATAAAACACAGTCACTTTCTCTAAAGGGGATTTAAAATGTTGAGGCTGGCCATTTAATCTCCATTCTAAAGAGACAATTAATAGTGACAGCTTGACCATTCCTCAAGATATAATCAGTCAAAGGACATGAACAAACATTTTTTTTTAAATTGGAAAATTATTTACAACGAAATGAAAGGATGCTCCAAATCGCTAATAATAATCAACAAGAATTTACTAAGCACTTACTATATGGTTCCAGATCCTGTGCTAAACTCTCAGGATACAAAGACAAAAACGTTGTCCCTGCCTTAGAAGAGTTCACATTTTAATAGAGATACCTAGGGACATATGATATACAGTAGATGGAAGGCAATCTCAGAGGAGAGAGACTTGGGGGAGAGAGCAAGAGACCTGGGAGGGCCTCTTCCATTTTGTAAATGGTATCTGAGCTGAATTTTGAAGGAAATTAGGGACTATTTAACAGGAGGGGAGACAAGACAGGAGAGTGTTCTAGCCACAAGGAGCAGTGACTGCAAAGGCATAGAAATGAGAAGTGTATTGGAGAGTGCATGGAGGGGAATAAAGTGTAAAAGGACTGGGAAGGTAAGAAGAAACCAGGTTAGCGAAGGATTTCACGAAATAGTGAAGGCTTTGACCACCAAACAAGATTTTATATTTGATCCTGGAGGCAACAGAATGCCACTGAAGTTTTGTTTTACCTCACACTCAGGAAATTGTCAAAGATGACAAAAGATGAGATTGTCAGTGTTGGAGGGGATAGGGAAAGAGAAGCACACTAAATAAATTGTTGGAGCTATGGATTTTTATAACCATAATGGAAAGTAATTTGGAATTATGCAAGTAAAGTGACTAAAATTTCTGTACCTTTTGATCCAGAGATTTTACCACTAAGCATATACCCCAAAAGATATGTATATCCCCTATACACAAAAACATTTATAGCAGCACTTTTTGTAGTTATAAAGAACTGGAAACAAAACAGATGTCTATCAACTGGAGAATGGCCAAACAAGTTAAGGTACATGAATGGAACAGAATATTACTATGTTGTAAGAAATGAAGAACATGATGAAGACAGAGAAGAATGAAAAGGTTTATATGATACAAAGTGAAGAAAGCAGAACCAGGAAAAAAAAATGCACCATGAGTACAACAATGTAAATAGAAAAACAACAAACCAATAATCAAAATAATGCTACAAAATTATAATGGTCAACTTTAACCCCTAAGAGGAGGTAAGAGAAAACACACCTTCTATTACTTGTTTGCAGAGGTAGGGGACAATAGAGGTGGAATATTGCATATAACAGGCTTGTTTAATACATTGGTTTGTGGAACTTTCTTTTTTTATTTTTAAAATATAAGAAATATCTTTCTGGGAAGAGAGATATATTAAGAAATGTAAGTAATGTAAAAAGGAAAGATATCAATAGAAATTATCTTTTGCAACCCTTAAAGCACAAATAAGTGCTAATGTTTTACTTAAACCTAGGTGGTTGGGAGTTTTGAGATATACAGGGAGATAACTATGAGGAAAAAATATTTTCCAGTTTGTTAAAGAAGTAATATTTAATAAAATGACTTGGGAATTCAGAGCTAGCTAATTAATGAGAAAGGTTTTAATTTCATTAATATTATCCAAACACACTCTTGGATTACCTTACAACTTGGAATGAGAGTGGGTTGAAGTAGTATATTCCCCATATAGCCTACAAGTTAGTATGGTTGACTCTAAAATCCTGTAACACTGCTATACTAAGGTTAGCCTTATAGCTTTCTTGCACCTCTGAGAACAGTGTACACAGTCGGTCCTTAAAACATTCGTACAGTGATAGTCAAGTAGTATTTCTTAAAAAAGGGCAAAAAACAGTCTCTGCTTTCAAGCAGTTTATAATCTAATGCGGGGAGACAACATGCAAATAATTATATACAAATAAGCTATGTACAGGATAAGTAGGAAATAATTAACAGAAGAAACTAAGATTAAGGAAGACTGATAAAATCTTCATGCAGAGGGAGGAACTTTGGCTGTGGCTTTAAGGACACTGGGGAACTAGGAGACAGATACATGGGATGAGCATTCCAGGCATGGGAAATAATGAAAATGCTTGGAGTTAGGAGATGGATTATCCTGTTTGAAGAACACCAAGGAGGCCAGTCATTGAATCAAACATTATGTGAAGGAGAGCAGGTGTAAGAAACCTGAAAAGGTAAGAAGGGGTCAGGTTATGAAGGTCTATAAATGCCACACAGGATTTTATATTTGATCTTGAATGTAAAAGGAAGTCACTGGAGTTTATTGAATATGGGGGTTGTGATATGATCAGATCTGCACTTAACAAATTAACTTGACAGCTAAGTAGGGGACCAATTGGAATGGAAAGAGACTTGAGACACTGACAACCAGCAGGTTATGAGGGGATGAGAATTTGAACTAGGATTGTGGCAGTATCAGAATAGAGAAGGAGGTTTACAGGAGAGAGATTTCAAAGACAGATATGAAAAAATTTCTGATTAGATTTGGAGGGTAAAAGTGAGGAGTTGAGGATGACAGTAGGTTTCAAGCCTGGGTGGCTCTCTTGAGAGTAGTAAGGACATTCAGAAGAGGGAAGGGTTTGAGGGAAGGATCATGAGTTCAGTTTTACACGTGGTAAATTTAAGATATCTATCAGACACTCAGTGTGAGATGTCTCCTAAGCAGTTGGAGATTTGAGATTGAGGATTAGGAGAGAAATTAGGGATGGACAAGTAGATCTGACAGCCACCTGTATAGAGAGAGATAACTGAAACCATGGGAGCTGATGAGATCCCCAAGTGAAATCATAATAGAAGAAAGGGTCCCAGCAGAGAGCTCTTGGAGGATGCCAACTGTTACAGGACATGCCGTGGAAGGAGTGCTGGATTTAGAGAATCCGACAGGAGTGTCATCTACCTGATACTTATGTTCAGGTCACTCTCCCTCACCAGCCTTCACTTTCCTCATATGAAAAGCGAACCGGTTGGACTATGTGCTTTTAATGAGACCTTCCAGCCGTGGCACTCGGCTGTTCCAAGGCATTCTGTAGCACCCCATTCCCTCCAGGACAAAGGGAGACTCCTCGGCTAGGCGCTGATGGCCCTCGCTCCCATCTTTCTTTGAGCTTTGTTCCATCCGTTATTCCCTTAACACATTTCCATCATTGCTACCTCTCAGAAACTTCGTCCTCCACGGCTTACCCCAGGTGCCGCCTCTGTCAGCGAAGCTTTCCCCGATTTCTCTCCCCCACCCTTCTTTCCTCAGTTTATCCTGTTTTGTACCTATTCAAATACAGGTTGTAACCTCCATATTGCTGGGTGTATTATGTTGCATCCTGTTATAGGTTACATCTTACAACACAGCATAACATAACACAACATACCATGTTACAGGGCAGACTGTCACCTCCTGTAATACTGTAACACGGCCGGAGAGGACATGACATGACCTCTATGTGGCAGGATGTAATCTTGCGGGCAGGGGCTGTGGCACCGAGATGCTTAATACACAGTTACCGAGCTGAAGTGGCCTTTTGGGGTCTCAATTGGCCCAAGTCTATACCTGCTCAGTGTTAACTGGGTCTGACCTGGCCCATACTTCAGCCTTCTTCCTTCTGCTCGAGACACAGCACGAGGTGGAAAGGGGTGCGGGCAGGGAGATGAAGAAGGAATTTCTTTCACGTGCGCCCAGAGCGTTCTCGGCTGCATCGGAAGTCCCGCCTCCAGGCGGAAGTTGCGTTTACCATTCCGGCGGGAAATGTCGGCTTGGACTGGATAGAGGTACTTAGAGTTCCCCCAGAGGAGGGAGACGCCGAGGGTAGGCCCAGGACCTGCGGGAGGGGGGCCGAGGAGTGTCCTGTCCCCTCAAGCCCCAAGGGTGTGAGTGTGTGTGTGTGTGTGTGTGTGTGTGTGTGTGTGTGTGCGCGCGCCCGCGCTTCTCGGAGCACCGAGAGCTCGAGGCTGCCAGGCCTAGGGCTATGCCCGTGAACTGACTTCCCCACCCCCACCCAGGGTCACAGAGTCCGTGGAACTGAGATCCAGGGAGGGGGTCTGGCCAAAACAAAATCCCGGATGGAATGAGGTAAAGCACTCTGCCCAGGGCCTGGTATACCCCAGGTCCTTAATAAATGCTTCTTCCATCCCCCACCTTTCCGTGGGATGTGGCAGGTAAGGTAGTTACCTTCCAGTCTTCCTCATACAGAGGAAGAAAGGGAGGCCCAGCTTGTCTTGTGCAAGAGGAAGCCTCTGGCTTCCCCATCCCGCGACCAGACTCTGTCGTGGGCCAGGCACTCAGAATGGTGAGGAGCGCGGCTTCGGCCTGGCAGGCCCGCCCCCACACAGCCTGCCATCAGAGGGGGATCCTTTTTGGCCACTACCTCTAAGGGTCTCGGGGGCTGGTGGGGACAGGATCCACGGAGATGAGCCCGTGGATCCTGGAAGTATTTGAAATAAGCGCCAGTGGACCTGGATCAAGGAAGACCCAGCTTCCCATTCAGTTTACCATGCCAGCCTTGGGGCCCCATCTTCAGAGGCCTCATTCATAAGATAGGGACGATGATATTAGCACCCACCTCCCAGCGTGGTGATGAGAATACAGTGAGATAATATAAATAATATAAAAATACATAGAGATAATATAATAAAAATAATATAAAAAGCCTTTGTCAACCATAAAGGACTATATAATATATATATAATATAATAAACTATATAATATAAAATATTATTATTTCAAGTGAGGTGATGGTGTGAGATACTTGTGGGATCAGGTCTTCTTTAAAAGATAGGAGCCATCTGTGGATGGTTTAACCAAGAGCACATCCCTTGGTGATGAGAACTTAGTTTTCCATAAAATACAAGAGGGGAGTTGCCTACAGTTGCAGCTTAGGGATTAAGAGGAAGATACCCTAACAATTGTAGAATGTTAGAACTTGGAGGCACCTTTCATGTTATCTTGTCCAAGACCTTCATTTTTAGATGGGTCGGGAGACTAAGACCCAGGGAAGTGAATAATTACATAGTTTTAAAATTAATAAATAGTTTTCTTCACAGCAGCCTCTGGAGATAGGTAGTATAAGTTTTACTAGCATGGTTTTGCAGAGAAGGAACCTGAAGTCTGAAGAAGTGAAGTGGTTTGCACAGTCAGTACAGCTAGGAGGTGTCAAGGCCTGGATTCAGATGCAGGTCTTCCTCCACAACTTAACAGAGTAGAAGAGTCCTGGCCAAGGTCATTAAAGCAGACCTGTTCATGACAGTCCTGGACTACAATTGTAAACTTCTGACTCCCAGCTTAGTGATTTTTCTACCATGTTCCAGTTTCTGGAAGCTCTTTATTAAGATCATTGCTCTGTCAAGGAATCATTTTTAGATCTTTAGAGAAGTTATTAAACTTTTCTTTAGGGCTCCTTTTGGCAGTCTGGAATGCCTATAGTACTTTTCTCAATAATTTTTTTTTTAATTCGTGATGAGAAGAAATGCTAAATTTCAGCTATAGGTTAATAAAATAAAGATGTAATTCTTTTCCTATCCAAGTTTAAAACCCCCTACATCTATCTGACGACCTCAGAGTAAGAACATTTCCTTCATAGGAATCTTGGCTAAAGAATCTTTGTTCTCTTCAGTGTGGATACTCCTTGCATTGAAGCAGATCTCAATCTGTCCATGCTTTTTCAAACTCCAATTCTTGTCCATGACCTTCCATAAATTCCCCCTGTGAATCCACACAAATTAGTATAACTTTCTGGGTTTGTTTGTTGATTCAAAAAAATATTTCATGGGTATCATTGCAACATTTAAGTTTTTCATCTGTTATCTTCTATTTTTTATACCATCTTCTCTTCCTCCAACATATTTCCTTGCTGATAACATTTTGGTACTAGTCTTCATTTTACTTATACAGACTACATGTCTTTCCATTGCCCTTTGGGTCATCCTATAGTTTTTGTTTTTTTATTTCTGGATGTTGTGTTGTTCCTTGATAAGTAACTATATTGCAGGGAAAATGTTAGTGTTTTTAAAAATGAAATTTTGTGTCAGGTTGCAGTTTGTGATTTTTGAAAGCATCTTGAAATTTCCAAAATAACATCCTCCTGTTCAATTTTGGGTCCAGCTCATCTGTTTTCAGTACTTGTCAGTGAAACATGTACTGATAGACTAACTCAGTGGACTGACTATCCAGCTTGTTGGGCTGTGAGCAATAGGCATTTTTCATTAATGTATTGTTACCTGGGTAGCTTGCTAAACTGTTATCTTTTTAATGGTTTTGAATCTCATTGAGCCCCTGTAGTATTTTAGGATTGTTGCAATTGTCACAATATTATCCACAAGCAAGAGCATCTGGAAGACTTCACCATCTCTAGTGAACCCCTCTTCCATTTCAGCTCTGCAAAGGAAAAGGGAGTACCGAAGGTGAAAAAAGACCAAGTGAAAGGATGGGATTAAATTATAATGGTCATTATAATTCCGTAAAGACTATGGAATAAGTACTACACAGATGGCCTGAGAAATAAATCAGGTAGTATAGAATGTGGATTTCTATGTAGCCCCTGCATCTGAAACCCCTTTGATGACCTGTCTCCACACACCTTAAGAGAAATCGTCTCCTTGCCTAAAGTCTCTCTTCTATCCAATTCAGCCTTCACACAGCTGACAAACTGATTTTTCTAATACCTGTAGACTTAAACGTAAGCCTCTCTGTTTAGTATTTATTATTTAAAGCCCTTCACAATATGACTTCAGTGTGCCTTTTCAATCTTAACCTCTCTTCAAAAACCCTCCATCTAGCCAAAAGAACTTTATACACAACACACCATCTCCTGTCTCTCTATCTGTGCTCGGACCACCTTCCATGCCTGGAATTTTACTTTGTAAAATCCATATATCCTTTTTTTCCTTCAAAGTTCAGTTCAGATACCACCTCCTACCTGAAACCTTTCTTGATCTCCCCAGCTGCTAGTGCCTTACTTCCCACAAATTACCTTCTGTTTCTTTTATGCGTAATTATATATGTACATACTGCCTACTACTTTATAATGTAATCTCTTTGAGGGCAGCAATGGTCATTTTTGTCTTTGCATTCCTAGCATCTAGCACAGTGCTTCTCACATATAAGCTCTTAATGCTTATATTGATTGGTTCAAACATTATGTTTTATAGCGATTAGTTTGTTGTTAATGTAGTTTTAACATAAGAATGATTGTCATATCATCTTTACTTGAGTATTCTTATCTTCTCATTATCTATGGTACATAAAGCAATTTTGAAGAAGAAATTGAAGACATTTTTCCTCCATAAAATTCCCCTCATTTGGGGATAAATAAGAATAGTAGAATTACAAACCATAACATAGACTTCTTAGGATTTTAGTACTAAGTGGGCTAATTTTTATATATTTACATATTAGAAGATAGCTATTTTCTTAAAGTTTTGGAGGAAAAGTAGCTATTTCAGTGGACTTTAAACATTTAAACTTTGGAGATGCATTTTTCTAACAGCGTCAGGGAACATGGTTTTCCTATTACATTTTGAAATTCATGGCAATGCTACACTTGATTGTTATGAATTCACATTAGAAATTGGGAGACTGGGGGCGGGGTTATTTTTGAAACCATCTTGAAAGGAAGAGTCAGATGGGGTCTGCTCTACCCATGGAATCCCAAGCAAGTCGCTTACCTTCTGTGGGCCTCAGTTTGCAAAAAGAGGAGACTGGACTGTATGTCTGAGGTCTCTTTTTGCTCTACACCCTGCAATCCTCTGTGCTGCTTCTGCTACTGAGGAGAAACTTTGTTCCATAAGGACAAAAACAAAACTTAATTTCCAGCTGCTTCTGATAATGTTTAGAGGATTAAACTGCTCTAATGCCGCACTTATCAGGGTTTGGGTGAGAGTTTTCCTTTTTGGGGTACACAGCCAATGTAATAGCATCTTTGCAATGATCATCAGTGCCCTTTAGAAGTGTGATTAGCTTAATAGTTGGGACCCTTTCAATGCAAGTATAAAGCTGTTTTTGAATCATTACTAATAAATCCTGGATAATTGTCATTTATTTAATTTTTCTGTGTACATTTTCTCAAGTTAATATGATAAAGATGGGGGAATGAGGATTATGAACTAAGTATGAATAAGATACAGGGACAAAGTGTAAGAAAAAACTAGGCATGGTCACAAAAGAGAACTGAGGCTACTGATTTCCTATTTGAGTTACAGGGGTGAAGGATCATAGAATTCAGAACTGGAAGAGACCTTAGAGATCTGCTAGTTACACTCCTTATTTTACAAATAACATAACTGAGGCCCAGACAGGGGAAGTGACTTCCTCTACATCACTCAGGACGAGCAGTTCAGTGTCTGTGGCAGCTAAACTTCGTTCACCCATCAAAGTGGTTTCCCTCCAAAATTTCTTCTCCAGTTTTTCATCAGTGAAAAAATAAATGAAAACATTTACTAGTAGTATTTTAATTAGGAAATTGTTAGAATTGAAAACCAGGAAGGTTAAGTATAAAACTGACATTAATAATGTAAAATTAGAATTTTAGAACAACTGACTTGTTGCTGTTTATTGAACTCCCATTTAAAAAAATACTCTATGCAAAATAAGGAGGATGGATACTATACATACCATGTTAAATAGTGTGACAGGACTGTGTACAGAAAACCAGAAATTCCATTTATACTTAATGATTCCTTCCCTATTTACAGTATGGTGGCACAAGTGGAAAGTATACTCAATCTCTGAGAAGCAGGTCCTAGAAAAGCTAATTGGAAGGTTTTTGTGAATTCCTGTCTGACCTCCATAGAGGAGGATGGTAAGGTAGCTCAGCTCTAGCAATGGGATCAAGAATTCAGAGAGGACAGTCAAGGCAAAGGGGCTAGAGCAGTGGTTCTCAACCTGTGGGTTGCGACCCCTTTGGGGGTCGAACAACTCTTTCACAAGGGTCGCCTAGGACCATTGGAAAACACATATTTCCGATGGTCTTAGGAACTGAGACACCGCCCTTCTGTCTGTCTCCAGGTGGGTCGGTCCACATGTAGATATGCCCACATACGAGTATTAAAGGGTTGCAGCATTAGGAAAGTTGAGAACCACTGTGCTAGAGGAACACCAGTTAGCTTGACAATCCTGACACACTTTTACTGTATTTGCAATAATGTGAAGCACTATGGATTTAAATTGATAAAATGTCTGTCTTACAGGTAAAGCTTAAGAAAAAAAATGGAAAAAGATGAGATAAAGAAGACACAAGGTGGGACGCTCACAGTTCATGTTCTTGAATCAGATTTCATGTTTTTGTTCGATGTGTTTCTGTTTAGCATTATTAGCTCTCTATAGTTAATTCAGTCAGCAAACATTTATTAAGCACCCGCAATGGAAAGAATGCTGGATTTGGAATTAGAGAACCTGATTTTAAATCCCTGTTTGCCACTTTTTGCCTGTGAAACCTAGGAGCGGTTAAAACCTCTGGGCCTATATTTCCTTATCTGTAAAGTGAAAGAGTTGGATTAGATGTTCCCTAAGCAGCCCTCTGTCTCCTTCTATACTGTTTGGCTCAGTGCTTTTCACCTCTCATGGATTCAGTTATCTGTATGCAGGTGATTCTCAAATCTCTATATCTTACCCTAGCTTCACCCCTGGACCTCTTGTCTCACATCTGTAACTGTCTATCATATGTCTTAAACTTGATGCCCAAGAGACATCTTAAATTCAGTCTGTCTAATAATGAATTCATCTCAGCCCTGTACCTCACCCTTCCTCTTCTTAGCTCTCCAGTGACTGACCATGTAACTTTCCTGTTACTACCATCCTTTCAATTACCCAACCTCACAACCTTAGTGTCATCCTCAACTCTGTGTGCCCACTGAACCCATATAATCCAAACTTGTTGAGTCTTGGTAGACCTTCATGACATCCTTGGTATATGTCCCTTTCCTCCACTCACACAGCCACCATCCTAATTCAGAAAGCCTCATCACCCTTTGCCTAGACCATTGCAATAGCCAAATTAAGTCTCATCCCACTTCAATCCACTTCCTACTTAACTACCAAATTGATTTTCCTAAAGTATAGGACTGATTATAACCACACCACTGGTGTCTGTCTGTCTGTGTGTCTCTCTCTGTCTATCTATATCTCTTCATAAACTCCAGTGACCCCTTGTCACTCCCAGGATCAAATATAAAACACTCTGTCACTTGAATCTCTTCACTACCTGGCCCCTCCTAGCTTTCTCATTTTCTTATACTTTCCTCCCTTCCATGAGCTCTATGACCTAGCCACAGTGGCCTTTTTGCTCTTCCTATTGCAGGGCACTCTAGCTCGCAGCTCTGTGCCTTTATGTTGTCTCTGCCCCCCCCCCCCCCATTCTCCCTCTTCTTATTCTACTTTCTCTCATTTCCATAAAGTCTCATCCTACCTTCTGCAGAAGAACTTTCCTGGTCTCCCCAGCTGCTAGCCTTCCCCATCTACTCAGTATGGAATTTCTATTTCTCTAGTTCTTTTCATGTCTTCTCCATTAAATGTGAGCTCTTGAAGGACAGGGTTAGTATTTTTGTCTTTCTCTGTATCCTCAGCATTTGGTGAAGTTCACTGATTACTGCCACTTAACAAGATAAAGCACTGGATTTAGAGTCAAAATATCTGGCTTTAAATTCTAACTCTGCTGATTGCTTCCTGTGTGCTCTTAGGCAAGTAATTTAATATTATTCATTACAATAGCTCTATTACTATTTTTTATTACTCATTACAACAGCATATTAACATGTTCAAAACATTTGTCATTCATTTCCTCATGTGAGCTTCATAACAGTTCTTTTGAGATGAGTATTTCAGATACAATTATCCTCACTTTAACAGATGAATAGAAAGACTCAGAGATAATGGTCACAAAGGACTTGTCCAAAGCAGGTTTCAAATTCCCGTCTCCTTGACTGCAAAGCCATCACTGTCCAGTACAGCACAGTGCTGTTCCACTTTGCAATCTCAGAAATAGAAGGGGCCTCAGATCATATAATTCAATTTTACCTGACCAAGAACTTCTTTTTTTTTTTTAAGAACGATAGCATGTATTGCTTCAGTCTCCATTTAAACTCTAGTCTTTCTAGATCTTACTCTGAATGTAGATATCTCCTTCTATCCTGAGACTTGTAGAGTTGTCTTATAGCTGTGCATTGCTGAGAAGAGTCCAGTTCGTCAAGGTTGGTCATCACATATACAGTGTGTCCATGATTGCGTACAAGCTTTTCCTGGTTCTGCTCT
>CM053585.1:51139869-51167801 GCA_028646515.1 Pseudochirops corinnae
GGCATAGTTCCAGATTGCTCTCCAGAATGGTTGTATCAATTCACAATTCCACCAACAGTGCATTAGTGTTCCAATTTTTCCACAACCTCTCCAGCATTTGTCATTTTCCTGTTTTGTCATCTTAGCCAATCTGACTGGTGAGATGTGCTGACCAAGAACTTCTACACCAATTTCAACTTCTAGGTCTTTTGTAAAAATAGGGCATAGGAACAGATTATCTCTAAAATCCATTCTAACTCTAAACTTAATTATCTTAGAAACTCCCAATTTATATTATAGAAGCTTGCCTTTTTGTGGTTTGTATCATTTTCTTCAAGAATTCAATAAATTAAAAAAAAAAGAATCCAATAAATTTTTATTTTCATAGTGAGCTGATTTTAGAAATACTTGTGAATGAGGTTGGCTAGGTAAATAGAACACCGGCCTTAGAGTCAGGAAAACCCGAGTTCAAATCAGACCTCAGGCACTTAACACAAAAACTAGCCATGTGATCTTGTGTAAGTCACTTAACCCCAATTGCCCTCCAAAAAGCAAAAAAAAAAAGAAAGAAAGAAATACTTGTTAAATATCACCATTATTTGTTTTGAAACTAGCTCTGAAGAACAGACAGGTTTCTATAAAACAGGTTTCTATAAAAACTGATAATTGCATTAAAATTATATGATTTACATGCCTATAAAAGGTTCTAATCTATGATGTAAATTAGCACCATTTCCTAAATTTATGCCTGAATTAGCTATTGAGTTAAAAGCAGTGTTAATCTACCCCATAAACACTTTGTTAATCTTTTGGGATTAGGAGGATTCACAAGAGCCAATTTGTCCGAGTTTACAGTGGTAGTTATTAAAATACAGGGAGGTTATTATTGAAGTACAAACTCAGTTACCAATGTTGGTGATTTTAATTTTCAATGAGGTTTTTATTAAAGTAGAAACTTACTTTATTTATTACTTTTTTCTTAATTTACATATTCCTACTATTTGAAACAATTCCTATAGTTCCCCCAAATTATAAAAGTGACTGTTGCATTTCTTATCAAGGAGTACCTTACCCAACTCTTTGCAGCCTTTTAGAAGCAGGAAGCCAAATTGTTAGTTTCTGCTTTTCTTGCTTGGTGGAGCCACTTTAGAAAGGGAAATGCCAGCTGGTAGACTAATGGCCCAAAGTAGATAAGGAATCCAGAAGGGTCCCCCACTTCAAAAATATCTCTGCGATATATTCTACTAATAAGAGATACTGTGGAGATTTTGAGACCTTCTTCCAAAAGCAAATACTTTTTAGAGGATTAAGTCATATGTAATTTACCTTGACAGCTAATGATACTGTTATTTTTTCCTTTATTGATGAAAGACAGTCTTAATCAGGACTGAGGGAAAAGGGATTAATAATTCTGGACTCAGCACATTTTTCATGAAAGGCAGATTGGGTAGAATACCACAGAGTGGTACTTTAGATGTCTAGAAAGCAGTGTGAGGGCACTGGATACTTGATGGTTGGATGGAACAGAGCAACAGAAAGTGAGAAAGTGATTAAAGAAGGGAGATTGAGGAAGAAAACTCTACTTTGCAATGTTACTTAGGATCTTCTTAGCAGAAGTCATCTTTGGCATTTTAAGTTGCATTGTTGATGGAGTTGTGAACTGATCCAACCATTCTGGAGAATAATTTGGAACTATGCCCAAAGGGCCATCAAACTGTGCATACCTTTGATCTAATAATAGCACTACTAGGTCTGTATCCAAAAGATCATAAAAAAGGAAAAATGGCCCACATGAGCAAAAATGTTTATAGCAGCTCTTTTTGTGGTGGCAAAGAATTGGAAATTGAGGGAATGCCCACCAATTGGGGAATCGCTGAACAAGTTGTGGTATATGAATGTAATGGAATACTATTATGCTATAAGAAAGGATAAGCAGGCAGACCTCAGAAAAACCTGGAAAGACTTACATGGACTGATGCTGAGGGAAGTGACCAGAACCGGGACAACATTGTACGCAGTAATAGCCACAGTGTATGAGGACTAACTTTGATAGACTTGGCTCTTCTCAGCAATACAGTGATCCAAGACAGTTCCAAAAGTTGCATGATGGAAAATGTTCATCCAGAGAAAGAACTGATGGAGTCTGAATGCAGATTGAAGCACATGATTTTCACTTTATTTTTTTGTGGTTTTTTCCCCCCTATTGCAAGCTGTTTCTTCTTTCACAACATGACTAATAGAGAAATGTTTTACATGATTGCACATGCATAACTTGTATCAAATTGTTTATGGTTTTAGGGAGGGGGGAGGGAGAAAATTTGGAACTCAGAATTTTATAAAAATGAATAAGAATTGTTTTTACATGTAATTAGAAAAATAAAATACTATACAAATAAAATAAGTGAAAGAATTATTGATACCTAGCATGGCTATACCCAAAACAATCTTGTTAATTCCCCTAGCCTCATTCAGAAAAGAGGAAAGCAGGATAAATGTGTCATTTTGAATTTTTCATTCTAGAGAAGGCACTCTGAGCCTTTTTGTGTCATGGCCCCTTTTGGCAGTCTGTTAAAGGCTAGACCCTTCACTGTATTTTTAAATTCATAAAATAAAATACATAGGGTTTCAAAGGAAACCAATTATATTGAAATATATTTACCAAAATATTTTTAGAAAGATTGTATTGTATTGTCAGATTCTCAGTAGTAAATTTAATTATTTATTCCATGTGTAATTTTATGTCATTATACCAAATTATTAGACTAATTTTTTTAAGTGGAGGACTAGGCATCCATTGACATCTCAGTTTCTTTTAGTGAACAGTATTGTGACATATCTTCAAAATGTTTTATTGATACCTTTTGTTTTATTCATTGTAATCATTTCCCAAATATACTTCTCCAATTGAACCTTCCTTTATCACAACAAAAAAGTTAAGCCAAACCTATCAACAAATGACCCTGTCTGACAGGATATGCAACATTCTGCCCCTATAGTTTCTTAAACCTCTTTATTGGAAGAAAAGAAGTGTTTCATCATCTGTTTTCTGGAACCAAGATTGGTCATTGTAAAGAATATGAGCTTAGCTGTTTAAAGTTTCTTAGACATTGAGTGTATTCACTTGGTGGTTCTCATTTCTTTACTCTGTGTCAATACTATAGGACCATATCTTTCTGAGAAACTTTAAACATTATGCAAGATTGGTGGCTTATTTGCAAAAAATCTTGCAAAGTCAATAATTCACAGCTTGGTAAAAGTAGCAACATTGTTTACATAAGGAGCTGTTGTAGAATGTAATGTTAAGTTTTATTTTATTATTTAACCATTCAATTACTCCTCCATAATGCCAGCAAAATATTTTAAAATTGAATTCCTTTTCTTAGTTTTCACTTTAAGTGACTTTTTGGGGGTTCTAGTTTAATTTTTTTTTAATTTGTTTTTGTTGTTCAGTCATTTCAGTCTTATCCAAATCTTGGTGACCATATTTGGACTTTTCTTTGAAAAGATACTGGAGTACTTTGCCATTTTCTTCTCCAGCTCATTTTTCAGATGAGGAAACTGAGGCAAATAGGATTAATTGACTTGCTCGGGATCCCACAGCAAGCGTCTTAGGCCAGATATGAACTTAGGAAGATGAGTCTTCCTGACTCTAGGGCTGACACTCTATCCACTATGCCACCTAACAGCTCCTACGTGTAAAATACCAAGGGAAAAACTGACCGATATAATGAAGACTTGTATAAAAAATAACAGGAAGTTATGTACTTAAATTAAGTGCTTATGATCAAGAGCAATTTACTGTGAAATTCATGAGATCTTTTGAGCATCCAGCTAAGTATCTACTGCTGCGTAGGTTCCTAATAGCTTCTGTGTTTCCTAAAAAGAATGTTTTTTTGTCTTTGTTTTTTGTCTTCAAAGGATTGTCACATAAGAAAGAAAAAATAATTAGTTGAAAATTTTTGGGCTAAAATAATTAGAAGTCACAAAACATGTGTTTTCTTTTAGAAATGAAGACTGACCTGAATTTATTATTAGAATGTCTTAAATATCAAATGGACAACCCATCTTCACAAAAGGAGGCTTTGGTTACTATTTATTCAGTCTGTCAGCAAAACAGTAAGAAAACATGTTAACATTTCATCAGGGATTTTCATTTAATATTGTGCTATTTCAGTGCAAAAATGTGTAATTCTTTATATCCAAGTAATATGTTGTCACATTATTATCATCGTAGACTTTTACTTTGTCTTAAGAGAATCATTAGATAAATATAGTTTCTCTTTTATTTTGTTTACAATCCTCTAGGTGATGCAAGTATTTATTTTCGGGAGATTGGTGGTTTGATGTTTGTAAAAAACCTTGCAAAGTCAAGCATTCACAGCATGGTAAAAGAAGCAGCCTTATTTACTTTAGGAGCTATTGCAGAATGTAATGGTAAAAATATTACTTTATTATTTTATTATTATTTAACTATTCTGTTAGATTTCTATAATGCCAGCAAATATTTTTAAATTACACTTTTCCCCTCAGTTTTCATACTAAGTGGTTTTCTATGGGTGCTAATTTAGTAAAAAACAAATTTTTTTCAAAGACTTAAAACTGCCCAGTAGAGGAGTATTCATACCATAAACATAAACTGCTTTTTGACAAGCAATATTTTTGACCTGCAGATAACTTAATTTGAAGCTAAACTAGTAGTTTGTCACCTCAACCTTATTTCCTGCACTTGTTCCTTTAAAAATTATCTTTATTCTAAAATTAGTTACCATTTACAGAAAATTTTAGATGCATATTTTTTAAAGATCACATATGAAACTTAAAACTTCAAATGTTTGCAGTTTTTTTTAAAAATAGTGTGTGTATTAACTTGTACAAGGTAATAACAGAAATGTCACACTTATTTCCATGCCTCCTTAAGTCTTTTTCTCTGTTTTCTTAAGATTTTGTTGCTTAGTATTATTTACATCATTAGAATCAGAATATATTCTGAATCTGCTTTCTTAACTTTCCATCATTTTACATTTTGTTTCCTTTTTCATGTTTGGTATTTCTCATGTTGTAATAATATACCATTATATCCAACCAGCTTTAAATTCCTATAATGTTTTGGTGGCTGGTTCTAGAAATTGTGTTGAATTCATTCATTTAACAAACATGTATTAAGCACTTTCTGTTTTCCATTTACTGTGTTAAGCAGCTGAGGAGAAACTAGGTAGATAAGTAAGGCATTTTCTCTTTCCTCTTGGCATTTATTGTCTAATAAGGGATGTAATTGGGTGTATTTTAATCCCCAAGTTATTTTAAAAAGCATATTGCATATGTTTGGTGGACTTCCAACTTTGCCAGCATAGGAGCTCCAGTTAGCAGATCAGCCCCCTACATAGCAGCTTATGGTCTTAGTCCCCTGAGGCATGAAGAGGTAAATCCTGATAGGGCAGGGTCACACAGCTAGAACTCAGGACCTTTTTGGCTCCATGGCCAGCTCTCTTTCCACTCCACCAAGCTGCCTCTCTTACTGCATTATTAAAGAAAGATACCTGAGGATAATTTTTTTAAAGTGGTAGGGAAATAATACCAGTGTAGTTTGTCTTATTATTTCCTAATGTGAGCTTAAGAGGTTCACTCTTAAACTTCTTGTATGTGTTTTATTTCCTAAACATATTAAGATTTTTTTTCCTGATTTTATTTTAAGTTTTTGTTTGTCCAAATTTTCAACAAGATGGATACTTTTTTAGTGAACTGGAACCATTTTTGAGTATCACTCGAATACACTAACCTTAGATAGTGATCACTTAGATCTACCAGTTAAATCATTGCCAAAATCAGTTACAGTAGAAATTATGTTGTATAGTTAATCTATACATTCATGAAAGTAACCCATTTAATAATGTTCATTTTTAAAATGGTAACTTCTGTGAAGTAATTTAAATTTTGTGTTTTTTATTTCAGTTTATTGTCAGCAAACTTTGTGTACTTCAGAATTTTTTGAAGACATTATTTGGTTTCTATCTAAGTATGAATCTAACATAAATTTGAAAAGAATGTCTGTTTATGTGATGTTAGTCCTGGTTTCAAATAATAGTAAGTATATTTTTTTGCTGTATTAGAAAAACCTTTTAAGCAATATCTCCTTTCAGAATTAAAATTTAATAGCTTTATTTTTTCTCAACCCTTTAATTCTGATTCTTCAAAGTTCTTATCTCACTAACTTCTGAAAGCTACTAGAAGGAAATTAAGAACACATCATCTCAATATTCTTAATACTAAGAAAAGTGAAATGCTATGGGTTCTTTGTACACACATGCATACACACATGTACACATGTGCCTTGTGCACATGCATCAGTCAGTCAGCAACCTATTTTCTTCACAGAAGACTAAATGACTGTTTTAGGAGTAAATGACCGGCACTCAGTTCATAGATTGTTTAGACATTTTTGTAGACATAGTCTTAGAGTGTATTTAAGGGACTTTACCAAGGTCTGAGTTTGAGGATTGCTATATTTTATTCTTGAAATTTCAGCTTAAGTGCTCATGGTTGATAGGCTTCTAGACACTTCTTCCCCAAAATAGAACTTATCCAAAAAAGGGGAAATGTATGGTATAGTGGATTTTGAAACACGGGGACCTGTGTTGAAATCTTAGCTCTGCTACCTGCCATTATACAACCTACCTCTCGTGACCTATTTTCCTCCTTTGTTAAATGAGAAGGTTGAACTTGATTTTCTTTAAAATAATTCTGGCTTTGAATTTTATGATCCTGGCTTCTCCATTTTATAAATAGAAAAATACCAAATTAGTACTGGTCATTTTCTGCGATTTTGAGAGGGTGTTGATATGAACAGTTCTGCTTGAGTTCTGGATTTGATAGTTGAAGACTATTAGAGAACAGCATGGGTCATCAGATCATTTTATGCTTATTTTTTAGGGACTGGACAGAATCTTGTGAGAGAAACAGGCTGTGTTGGTATCCTGCTACAGTTTTTTAGGTGAGAAGATATATTTGTTAATAACTAACTGATATTTCAGTCTTCAAAACATTTTAAGTCATTGTGTTTGCTTGTTCCCTAATAGAACAGCTCTTTCCATGTCTGAGATGGATTTATCCAATGAAACCATTTACCAGAATTATCAGCTGTGGTCTTCGGTGTGTAGTGCTTTGTGTGCATGTGTAAATAATCCACAAAATGGTAAGGAGCTTAAGTGTTTAATTAGATAATTCCAGAGATTATAGCTGGGACGTCATTTCCCTGCATCTCTACCTCTTGAAGGCTTCTTTCTATTTGACCTTTCTAACCTATTCAAGCTATAAGTTCCTTGAAAGCACATACCATAGATACTTCTTTAATCTGTTTTCTTCAGTGTCTAACATAGTATTGTATACAATATATGTTTAAATGTTTGCTGAACTTGAATTTATTTGTGAAAATAAACCTAAAAGCAAAAATGAAAATGTAGTTACTAATAATTCACACTTCAAATAGAAAATTTTTAGCCAGGCTAAAATAAATCATCTTTGATTTTAATTTCTTTTAGATGTCAACCAGAAAATTTGCAGTTCAGTTTTCCAACACGCAAATAAATGGCTGCAGAGCTATATAAAACCTGAGATAATTCGCCCCATTTGCTCATTTATTTGCCTGACTGTTGCAAATAACAGTAAGTATTTATTTTGTAATTCTTGCACTTAGAAGAACAGATTTCTTTTAAGAATAAACATTTGCTTTAGTTCACTAATTTAAATAATGTATATTCATCATATTATGCTTGGGAAAATACTGAAGCTGCTAATGCTATTTCTCCCTGTTTCCCACACCACAGCTCATTTTTCTCTTTCTTCTTACCCAGTCTAATCCTTTTATTTTTATCCTTGCTATTGCCTTCCCAGAGCTTGCCCTATCAATCATGCTCTTCCTGCCACCTCAATCTCCAGCCTCCTTGTACTGGCTCCTTCCAGCTACTACCTATAAATTCGCACAAGATTTCCCCTTCCTTTAAAAGCCGTTGCTTAATCCTGCCATCCTCTCACAGGATAGTCCTATAGTTCTCCTCTCTTTCATTGCCAGCCTCCTAAAAAGAGTCATCTGTACTCATTGCCCCTACTTCCACACCTCCTATTCACTTTTCAACTCCTGACTTCTGACCTCATTACCTTACTGAAATTGTTCTCAAAAGTTTTGAGCAATCTCTGATCTTCAGTTAGGTGGCACCATAGTGCATGGAGTACCTGACCTGGATTCAGAAAGATTCCTCTTCCTAAGTTCACATTTGGCCTCAGACACTTACTAGCAGTGTGACCCTGGGCAAGTCACTTCACCTTGTTTGCCTCAGTTTCATCATCAGTAAAATTATCTGGAGAAGGAAATGGCAAAGCACTCCAGTATCCTTGTTAAGAAAACCCCAAGGGGTTGGCTAGGTGACACAGTGAATAGAGCACTGGCCCTGGAGTCAGGAGGACCTGAGTTCAAATGCGGCCTCAGACACTTAACACTTACTAGCTAGCTGTGTGACATTGGGCAAGTCACTTAACAACTGCCCTCCAAAAAGCAAAAAAAAAAAAAAAAGCAAAAAGAAAACCCCAAATGAGGTCATGAAGAGTTGGACACAACTGAAAAGATTGAACAAAAAAATCTGCTAAATCTAATGGCCTCTGCAGTCCCTCCCCACTCTGCATCTTTGATTCTGTGGTCTTCCTGGAATACAGTTCTCATCTCTGCCTTCCTCAAGGAACACAGCCACGTTGGTAGAATGGAAAGACCACGGGATTTGGAATCAGAAGCCTTGAGCCCAAATCCAGGTTCTCATACTCACTGCCCACAAATAATGTTCTGAGACCTTGGGCAAAATCCCTTAACTTCTCCTGCCTTCACTTTAATTCCTCATCGTCCCTCCTCCATTTATGTGGGGCTTTATGATCTGTGAGATGCTTTACAAAAATTAATCATTTGATACATAAAATGATTCTGTGGAATTAGTAGAGCAAGCATTACTTTTTTATCAATGAAGAAATCGAGGCTTAGTGATTGGTCCAAGGTCATACAGCTAGTTAAGTCTCTCTGGGTATAAGTTTCCTTATCTGTAGAATGAGGTGGGAGGGGAGGTATAAAGCCAATCACAAGTAGCTCTCCTGAGGACTGCTGCTGTGAATAACTTTAAGGTTCTGATTGCATACGATAGTGAACTCTCTATTTATGCAGTAATAAACATAGTAAATTACAGTCTCATCAGTCAGCACTAAGTACCCAAGTAAAGGTCCTTTCATCTTGCCTCGAGGCTGACTTCCAAACTCCATGGCTCCTCTTCCATGTTCCTAGCTCTTGCCTGAATTCACCTGACTGTTGCCCAGATTCACAGGTAGGCAGCTCTATGATCGCAGCTCACAGCGACTGCTCTACCCCAAGCTCTTTACAGTTTGTGTTTCTAAGAAAACAAACCTTAACAGAGCCACAACAATATTTACACGCATTAAGCTTAACAGAGTTACAACAATATTCACACACATTGCCAGCACTGTCATCTCAATTCACTTTCTATCTGAGAAATCAACACAGTGCTTCTATCTGACAAAGTAACACCACCACAGAACAACAGACAGAGTGCCAGCATCATAAACATCCTCTCTCTTAGCTCTGCTTGGTCCTAGCTCAAGCTTTTATATTCTCTGCTCCTTTCTGTTTCGCTCTTCCTATTCTGCCCTTTCAGCAAGTTCCTACCACTGTGGACTCTACATGATAACATTAGGCTTTTTAAGGGCAGGGACAGTCTCCAAATTCCCTTAGGCCTATTAAAGGCAACACAATGTATACCTCTATCAACAAAGACTTGATATGATCATAGGCAAGGCTCAAAGGCACTTGAATAACTGAAACAAGGAGCAAAGTAGTACTTTGCTTACCATTAGAGGAGGGGAGGGGATTAGTTTGATTTTTAGCGTTCTTTCTAGTTTTGAACTAGAAGGGGGAAAAAACTAGAAAACTCAATTATATAAGAGTATTCTACCAAATATATCTTGAGAAGACTTATATGCTTAAGTAAAGCATTAATACAGGATCATTAATGACAATTTTCCACGTTCCAAGGTATAAAATTACTAGTCATATTTCAAATGCAGAGAAAACATGATCCCCTAAATTGTAATAATAGGATACTACCCTCATGAGGTTTTTGCCTTTTCCCTGACCCTTAGAATTTAGCTTATAGGACAGGGGTGTAGAATAGCATACTGTCAGCAGATTGGTAAGAAATGGAGAATAGCAGAAATGCTGAATTGTTCATTGTATAGTATGACACAGGGTGACCCCAGATGCTTATCACTTTGCAAGTCTAGGTCTTCTATATTTGAGATATGCTTTAAAAATTGATGAAAACTCATTTTTCTATAGTCATGTAGCCTCACATTAGAATTTTTTTAAATAAAAATAGTTTCTAGTGATTTTATCAAAAACTTCTTGGATTCTTGCCTTGTCTTGGAAATTTTTCTTATAGCTTCATTTCTAAATGTAGAAAATTTTGGAAAGACTCTTCCTTCCTACTGAGAATTAAATCTTTATATTCTTTAAGAATGCTAGGGTAAAAATAGCCCTATTTCCTTAATTGTTCTTGCATTTAATTCATAGAACTAGAGTTGTGCTGGGGAAAAGGAAGTCATGGCAGAATAATAATTAGTGCCCATACATGTAACTGAGTCTATAATTAGATCCTCAGTTTTATGCCTAGGAAGCTTTCCATTAGAAAGATCTCCAGAGAAGGCCAGCAGGGGAAGGAAGAACATTTGGGCAGGGATAAACAAGCCAGATTCTGGACCAGCAAAAAAATAAAAAGGTGTCTTCCCTTGCTAGCAAACCAATTACTTGTTGGGTCATGGTGGCTGTATTTGCAGTGAGGATTAGGAACACAAATAGATGTTACAAGCTTACTAAGAATAAATGCTATTTACCTGCATTCCTTAAGTGTAGTAATTCATATATTCTGATAAGCATTAAGAGCATTAGCTCGAATAGGTAGAATGAAAGAAATATTCTTGAACAAAAATTATATTACTTTGTCTTGCGTTTGGACTTGAGGGAATCGTTGTTGTTTAGTCATTTCAGTTGTGTTCAATTCTTCGTGACCCTATTTGGGATTTGCTTGGCAAAGATACCGGAATGGTTTGACATTTCCTTCTCCAGCTCATTTACAAATGAGGACCTGAGGCAAACATGGCTAAGTGACTTGCCCAGGGTTATACAGCTAGTAAAGGTATGAAACCAGATTTGAACTCACAAAGATGAGTCTTTCTGACTCCAGGCCCAGCATTGTATCCACTGTGCCACCTAGCCACCCTCATATTGAATAAATTAAGAACAGACAAAACTGGCAGCTTGATGATTACAATAGCAAACTAAATAAGTAAATCTATTCACTATGATTCCATCAGGCCCTTTAAATTTAGAACTTCAAAGCTTACCAGGAGTGGTGCAGTGAATAGAGCACTGGCCCTGGAGTCAGGAGCACCTGAGTTCAAATGTGGACTCAGATACTTAGCTGCATGACCTTGGGCAAGTCACTTAACCCCAATTGTCCTGCCTTCCCCCCTCCAAAAAAAAGTCTTACTAAATTATTCTCCCTGGAGAAATAAAGAGAAGATATTTTTATACAGTAAAAAAAAGAATATTCTATATAACATGCTTATAGAAAAGAGTCGATGTATTGAGGTAATAATTGATATGTACATAAATGCTGTCTAAGGATTTTCTTCTACATTCCAATTCAAGTTCAATTCAACAAATATTTACTGAGCCCCTCTCACGTGCAAGATACTATAGCTGGGGCCAAAGATAAAAATAAATTGGTTCTTACCTTTAAATATATTGCTTTTTCCTGAGGGGCTAAACAGGCACATATGAATAAAAGATCATTTGAGGAGGGAGAAAGCACTGACACCTGGGAAGTCAGCAAGGATTTTATGTAGGACATGACAGTCTTCAAGATGTATCTTGAAGAAAGTGAACAGTTCTAATAGAGTTGAAGAGGCCATACATTCCAGGCAGAGGAGGTCACCTGTACAAAGCCACAGAGGTGGGCAATGGGATACTAAGTCCACATACTAATGAGTAGGCTAGTTTGACTGGAATGTAGAGTCAGGAGAAATAGAAAAAGTGAGTGGAACCAGATGGTGGAGGGGTTTAATTGACAGATTCGGGAATAGTACATTATCCCCAGAGCAATAAAAAGACACTGAAGATTTTTGGGTCAGGGCGTAATGTAGTCAAATTTTGCAAAATGAAGATTTAGTGGGGGACATCTGTGTTAGGGAAGGATCAGAGAGAGTGGAGGTAAAGAGATTAATGAGAATACTATTGCATTTGTCCACGGCTTAATGCAACCAGCATAATGTCACCTAAAAAGAGAAACTTCTGGAGAATCTCACCGTCTCTAGGGTATTCCTCTTCAGTCTGGACCCCACGTTAGGCATCTTTCCTGACTATGGTAAACAACTTGGGAGACTGCATAGCTCCTTGCCTGGTACCTTGGTCTATGTTAATAAATAAAATAAAATTATTTCTGTGTGTCTTTCAAAGACTCTTGTATGGTTTTAACATATGCGTGGGAAACACCTTGTTGGAGAGTTTTGAAAGTGACGTTTTCCTCTTCCCATTCAGATCTTTTTTTGTCATATATAATAAGCACGGTGAGAGTTGGATTTGCTGTCCCTTTCAGGCAATTATGTCAGTAAAGATATGATCAGCGATTGGATTTCATTTGCAGAAAGTCTGCCTGTTTCTTTCTTATATTTATATCGAGAGTGTGCCTGGTATTAGTATTGACTGAGCTTGCTTAAAATGGACGTATTTTTGCTTCATAATATTAACAGAGCAGTATCAGTGACCACATTACATTTGAACAAATAGGTAAGCCAAATAAATTATTCTTATAAAAATTTCCAATCATGAGAAAGCAGATATATTTATGGACCTGAATTTCTGGCTCTTTTCTTGATCATGCTTTTGATAGCAGTAATACCTGTAATTTTTTCCAAATCATTTGATATCTTCCCTGCTTTTAGATATCTTGAAAATTCTTCAGTGCCCTTGAAACTGCCTCATCTATATAGCATAGACTTCCTCTCTATATACATGGGCAACTCTAGCTGCACTTCCCACTTCTGTTTCTTTTTTCATGTAGCACACACACCTGGTGACTCTGTTCATATTTTTTTTTAATTTTGTATTTTTATTGCTGTCTTTTAAAAATCATTTTCATTTCTGAATATATTCCTAACCAATTAGTTATCCCTTGTAACAAAAATGAAAAAAAAAGAGGAAAAAAAGCAATTCATCAAAACCAACACCTCAATCATGTCTGCAAATGGTGTTGGGAGAGGGAGGGGAATTGTCTCACCCAACCTTGCCTCTGAATCCTGGGAGTTGACAGGGAATAGGCAAAATGCTAGTTGATTTAAGCTCCTGCCCTCCAAGTCTCTTGTTCACTGGGGATATCATAAGCTTATTCTCTTCAGCTATCTGGGTTGTTAAATTCTTAGTGGTCAGAACCTGATTTGGTCAGGTTTGAAACCACATTCAGCACCCTCTGCATGAAATATACTTTTGGAACCATGGAAGGCTTGACACCTGAGGTGATTGGCTTAGATGGAATCTTGGTGGCAAACAGGCTGAAATATTTTATTTTTTAGGATTTAGTAGAGTAAGGCAGAATAGACAGGGCCTCTGTGTGGTATAAGAAGTTCTGAAGAGAGGAGGCCTGTGAATCTGGTCCCTCGGGTCAGGAAGGGGGGGAGGGTGTGGATTTGAAGGTCAAACATGGCAGAATGAGAAATGGGTGCAGGAGCAGGGGTCTCCATGTCAGCAGCTCCTGCTACCTACCTGGGTGCTCGATGATAATGGAGGTCTGAGGTGCTCTTTTCTCACCAAGTAAAGGGCACAGGGCAATATAGATTCCATCTGCATGCCTAAGGACCTACTGTCCCCTGTCTGGCTTCTTCTGCCTTCCAGGGCACTGGCGGTAGCAGAGTGCTTAGACTGCTCAGTGACCCAGTGCAAAGTAGCACTGGCCTTGCGGGTGGGAGGGGAGCCTTTGGAGAGGAGGACCTACTGGGTGCTGGGAGATGCTGGCAAAAGGAGGAGTGGGTGCTGGGCAACACTGACCCCCATCTGCCTTGGTAGTCACAAGTCATGCTGGTCTTCTCAAATAGAGCTAGCATTTATACAGCACTCAGAGGTGCACTAAACACTTGGATGTGAGATCCCATTTTATCCTCACAACAATCCAGGGAGGCAGGCATTATTATTATCCACATTTTATAGATGAGGAAACTGAGCCTGAGAGAGGTTAAATGGCTTAGCCAGAGTCACACAGCTAAGGACATGCCTAAGGCAGGATTTGAATTCAGGTCTTTCTTCAAATCTAGCGCTTTATTCTCTATGCCATGTGTAAATTGGTACAAGGTAGTGGGTTTCAGGACATGGAAGGCTCTAAAATCTAAGAGGGAAGAGCAGCTCCCAGTCCAGACAGGTAGCTGTATTTAACTTTCATCATTCATATGCAACACTTCTTAACTTGTGGACTTTTAAACCAGACATGTGAAAAAGGTAAGTGTAGCTACTATTGCCTTTAGTATATAAATAAGATAAAATCATAATGAACTCTCTTTGGTTGATACTAAGGTGCTAAGATCTTACGACTTTATTTCCTGAGCTCATGTACAGGAATATTTTATATCTATTGGTGGATTGGCCGTACTCTCTGAAGTTCTGATAAAGCTGGAACGTGATTCCCATGGGAACCTGCCCAGTGCTAAGCTGGCAGTAGTGGTGACCAAGACCCTGGACGCCTGCATTGCTGACAATCGTGAGTGATGGAATTTCAACATCTGCATGTGTCACATTTACGGAATGACAGCTGAGAGCTGAACTTTATGTTTGGCATCAACCAGAGTGCTGGCAATGGTAGAGAAGTTATTCCCACTGCTTGTGTTTAACCAATAGTAGATGTGAAATAAAGGTTTCATACTAGTGACTACGTGCTCATATTGAAGCAAGGGATGAAAGGGGGCCAAATCCAGTTTATGCATTCCTTACTTATCTGGAGTGAATTTAAGTGGAGTACTTTCCAATAATTGTGATGAGTCAGAGCATAATTTCACTAATTTAATAAGTCTTTTTAAGCACCTGTTCTGAATATTCAAGGCACTGCTAGGCCCTGGGGCTGCAACAATAGAAATGAAGCAGTTCCCTCCCCACCCCACCCCACCCCCAGCACCCCCAAGAGCACACATTCCATTGGGAGATTCAACATCAATCAATCAACTAGCAGATTTGCATTGATTATGTCCTGTGTGCCAGGCACTGTGCTGGCCCCTGGCATTAGAGGACAAAAATGAAGCAATCTCCGGGGAGCTTCCATTCTGTGAGAGGGAAATAGTATGCACACAGCTAAGTAATGTGAAGCATGTGTGCTGTCAGTTCAAAGGAACTGGGGCAGGAGAGAGCACAGCTAACTGGGGATCAGCGAGGGTCAGACTGCAGGTAGCACCGGAGCTAAGCCCTGAAGGGACCTGAGATTCCAAGAGCTAGAGAAGAGAAAGGACAAGATTCCAGGCACAGGCACAGGCCTGGACACAGGCCAGGGAATGGCACGTGTGGGAGATGGCAAGGAGGCCAGTTTGGCTGGAACTCATAGCATAGGAATGATTGTGAGGTGAGGCTGGAAAAATGAAACTGCAAGGGCTTTAGGTTTCAAGCAAAGGGGTTTATTCCTTATCCTAGAGCAAAGAAGGAAGGCCATGATTAGACCTGTGCTTTAAGATGTTCACTTTGGTAGCAGTCTGGAGGATGAATTGGCAAGGGGAGAGATTGAATGCAGAAAGATTAATGAGAACATTATTGTAGTAGTCCAGGCAGGAAGTGATAAGGATTTGAATTAGGGTGATGACCATGCAATTAGAGAGAAGGGTACAACTAAGAGAAGCAGAACTGAAACAGACAAAGCTTCCCTGAAGTAACATATTACTGATCATTTTCTAATTTTTTATTTTTTTTGCTTTTTGGAGGGCAGTTGGGGTTAAGTGACTTGCCCAAAGTCACACGGCTAGTAAATGTGTCAAGTGTCTGAGGCCAGATTTGTACTCAGGTCCTCCTGACTCCAGGGCCAGTGCTTTCACTGCGCCACCTAGCCACTCCCATGTTCTAATTTTTAGCATTAACAGAACATTGTTTTTGTTGTTTGCTGTTTTTCTCAAAGAGGACCAATGACATCAGGAAGGTGATGTCGTGACTCGCAAGTGAATTGGATTTAAGTGAGGCAGGGCTGTGCAAAGTCACCAGCCTCACCTTCTTCTCCAGAGCCATCTGGGTCCAGTGGCAAGATATAGGTCAGGATGACTGGAGATGGCCCTGGTTACAGTGCCTTGCCAATAACTATATTACATCTGAACATATAGGTGGTAATTTTTATTTGGGTTATGTGTCAGGCAGTAACAGGCATTAATTCCTGTCCTATTGAAATTTCATATATTTTGGCATGAGTTAAGGAGTAAGAAAAAATCAATATAAGTTTCCTGCTTCAGGAATTCAGATTATAGGTAAAAAGTTCGTGTTAATCGAATTGTACCTCACAATCATCTGAATTGGGCATCAACAAAAGGGAGGAGAAAACTTACAGTTCGCTACAAAGCCCATAGGCTTTGTGTGTTCAAGATGGTTCAGTCATTAAAAATCTTGTTTATAGAAACAAATAAAGCAGCGTGACTTTGTGTGTGTGTGTGTCCATGTCCGTGTCCGTGTCCCCATCCTGGGCTCTCTTCGCTTCTCTCCTTACATGCTCTTGCTAAGCTCATCAGCCCCCATAGGTTTAATGATCATATCTATGCAGATGACCCCTAGATCTTGATATCCAGTCTGTCTCTCCCCTAAACTTTGGTTCCCACATCATCAGTTGCCTGTTGGGGCAGGCTGGATGTTCCAGAGAAATCTCAAAGTCCACAGGGCCAAAACAGAGCCCATTATCTTTTCTCTAAACCTCCTCCCTCTTCCAGGCTTCACCATTTCTGTCAGAATCCCCAGCATTCTTTCATTTTCCTGAGTTTACAACCTCAAGTGTTATCAACATCTCATTCTCCTTTAGCCCCCTGCATATCCAATCAATTGCTAAATCTCACCCATTCTACTTACTACCATCGGTACCTCACTTTCTGCATCCACAAGCCATGGCCCTAGTTCAGGCCCTCATCACTGTTCACTTACATAATCATAGTGGCCTCCTAATCAGCATCCCTGACTCAATCTTTCTGCAATCCATTCCATCGTCCATGGAAAATCCATGATTTAACCATTTTACTTCCTTATTCATTAATAGCCAGTGTCTCCCTAGTGCCTCTAGGATAAAATATAAACTCCTCTGGCTTTTAAATGCCTTCACAACTTGACCCCATCCTATTTCTCCAGCCTTATTATACATTATACACTTTCCAGTTCATCCAAGCTGGCCTCAGAACCCTATATCTCCTATTCTGTGCCTTTGTGTTGGCTGCCCCAGTACCTATAATATATCCCTCTCCTCTGTTTCATAGGATTTTTCTCTTCCTTCAAGACTCAGCTCCAGTATCACTTTCTACATGAAGCTGTTCCTGAACCCCCTTCTACTAGTCCCCTCCCTCCTTAACTTCCTTGCATTTATTTGTTTTATTCTGTATGTGTTTCTATCTGTACGTATTGTCTCTCCCAGTAGAACATAAACTCCATTAAGAGTAGGGATCATCTCATTCTTTGTATTTTTATCCCCAGTGCCTAGTGATACACTAGTAGGTATTTAATAAATGTTGATCAGGTCCTTTAACAACTCTATAGGGTAGATAGAGAGTCTTTTATTTTATAGATAGAGAAACTGAGATTCAGAGAAGCTAAGTCATTTGACCAAGGTTATTCAGCTCATAAAAGGCAGAGCCAGGACTGTTAGAATGTTAGAACTGGAAGGGTTGATAGAGATAATCTCATTGAACTCTCTATGCTTCCAGATGAGGGCAAGTGAATTGCTCAAGGTCATATCACTAGTGAAGGACAGACCAAGGACTTGAAACTAGGATGTTGTGACTGTCAGGCCAGTGTTCTCTCTACCCTATTGCTTCTGGGCCTACTAATGGTTAATGAGACATATAGGAGTCGAGAGGACTTACTGTCAGAGAGCACCCTTGCATTATTAATAGTAGTGAGATCATGACTTGGTAACACATTTCTGTTTAGAGGCCAAGACAGATAAGAAGAGAATGTTACCATGTAATCAGCATGACATTTGTCATGCAATAGAATTCCCAGCAACCAGAGGATACAGTATTCGGATGAGACTGAGAGGGAATGGCTTCCTTGTTCAGAGGACAACCTTTCATAGTGTGCTGGTGGAGTGAGGTTTCATGCAGTCAGATATGATTCCCCACAAACTCCCAGTGGTTATGTATCTCCCAAAAAGGAGTTAGAGAAGGCTCTGGAAAATAGACATATATTTGAAGTTTTCTAATACTTGTTATTCCTCTTTTGATCTTTTGTGCTTACAGCTGCTGTTGGGGTAGTACTAGCCAAATATCACATTGTATCAAAGCTTCTGACACTGCTACTTCATGAAAGTCTGGACTCGGGAGAAAAATTTAGCATTATTCTTACCCTTGGGCATTGCACAGAAGCGTGTGGTAAGTATGGGCCTCACTGAATGGTCTTGATACCACAGATGACCAGGAAAATACTTATACATTTTGTTCCCTAGTAAACCTGAGCCAGCGTGATTTATTGGAATGAACCCTAGACTTGGAGTCATGTGGCCTGATTCAATTCCTGGCTCTTCTACTAACTTCTCTAAGGCTAAGTTTCTTTATTTGTAGTAGGAGATGATCTCTAGGGTCCCTTCTAGCTCTCGAAGTTTCCCTGACCTGAATTCTCTTGACAATTACCATAGATCCTCCCAAGGCAGAACTTCCTGGTCTTTAACAGATTCAGATTCTGCCCATTTCTTTTTCTTTGTTTTGATTCCCTCATTTTAGATTTGAGCTGGATATTCCACTGGAATATTGTCATTAGAAAATAAAATTGATATGACATGTTAGCATGTTTCCAATCTGCTTAGCCAACTGTAAGTCAGTTAGGTTGTGAAGTGGAGACCTGATTTCAAATCCCATCTCAGAAGTTTATTATCTGTGTGACCCTGGGCAAGTCATGTAAACCTCTGCCTCATTTTCTTCATCTGTAAAATGGGCATAACAATAGCACCATCTTCACAAGATTGTTGTGAGGACCAAGCAAGATATGTGTAAAGTTCTGTGTAAACCTTACAGCACAATGTAAATTATAGCTATTATTTTTTTAAGGTAGAACCTACAATAGATTTCATGAACTTCAAATTACTATGTTGATTCCCTACAGGCCTCTAAAATTCTTATCTTTACAAATGGTTATTAAAATTTGGGGATACCTTTTCCCTCTCCTGCTGCTCAAGGAGCCAGCCACCACCATGAATGACACTGTAACCATCAGGACCAGGAAGTTCATGACAGACGGACTTGTTCAGCATAAACAGGTGGTTATCGATGTCCATCATCCTGGAAAGGCCACGGTGCCCAAGACTGAAATTCGAGAAAAACTGGCCAACATGAACAAGACAACTCCAGACGTCATTTTTGTCTTTGGATTCAGAACCCGGTGGCAAAACAACAAGGTTTGGCATGATTTATGATTCCCTTGACTATGCAAAGGAAAATGAATCAAAGCACAGACTTGCGAGGCACGGTCTGTATGAGAAGAAAAAGACATCAAGAAAGCAGCAAAAGTAACACAAGGACAGAATGAAGAAAGTTGGGGTCCTGCGAAGACAAATTTCGGTGCTGGCAAAAAGGAGGAATAAAAGGCGCTATGGATTACGTTGATCCCTGAAGATAATTTTTCACCAGACCACAAGTAAACTATGTAAAACTTCAAAAAAAATTTGGGAATGTACTGAAAACAAAAACCATCAATCTCAAATATAGTTAAGTGGAAAACTTGAAATTGTGGGTAAAATACAGTACAAGGAAAAACTAAAGAATTGAGGAAAAAGGTTCTTTTCATCAGATGATATTTGTTGGGTACTTGGTACATATGTTTTAGGAATTTTATTTATAAAAATCTAACTTCCTCATAAAGTGTTAGCCACATTATTTTAATGAATATTTACTTACTGTGTGCCCAACATTGTGCTGAAAGCTGTGGGATGTAAGAATAATAGAAGCTTATAATCTAATGAGGCAGATAGGACTTGCATAAGCAAAAAACATTTAGAGTAATGTGATCAAAAGCATAATGAAGTTTGAAGTTAAGTTTGATTCTAAGTATTATTGGAATTCGGAGAAGGACAGGTGGGTGTAGCCTTGTAGAGGAAAGGGGGCTTAAAGTGGGTATCAATTAAATTGACAAATTAAAACTTGAATAAATATTTTTTTCAAAGTGACTTACCCAAATTTAGAACTTTCCTAAAAACAAAAGCAAGTAGATCTTGGGTAAATCCCTTTCACAGCCTCAGTTCCATCATTCATAAAATTGAGGTGGGGCTTAAATAAAATAATCTCTAAAGCTCCTTCCACTCCTGGGCTTCCCTTCCCAATGATTATATGATCTCTAAGTCCCATTCTTGTTCTAACAATCTATCATCCTGTAATTGTTATAAAATTTTAAAATAAATTCTTGTGAAATGATGTTTAAAAATCAGAAAAAAATGTCATTTTGATTCCATAATACTTCACACTGGGATTATTAAAACAGCTGCTTTTTAATACCTTCCAGAGCAGCAAATCATGGAGATCGTCCAGTGTGCCATTTCTGTAACACTGGAGAATTTACAAAGCATTTTATATATACTTCCATATTGGACTCTCACAGCAGCTGTGACATATAAAGGACAAGCATTATTTGTATTTTAATATCTTCTCAATTGAGTTCTCACTGTGAGTTTATGGTAGAGTTGGGGTCAGAATGCAAGTCTCCCAATTCCCAGCCTCAGCCTATTTACATAATATCACAATGACTGAGGACACTTTTAAGATTCTCCAGGTCTTTTATTTCTACTTCTGGTGGTGATACTAATTAAGAAATGTGTAAAGAAATGCAGACATGAAGAAACAGTGGGACTTAAAAAGACACAGATTGAATTGTATTAGCCTAATTGAGTTGATTTTGCATGTTTAGGTCAAAATTTGGATAGTTTTCTCTAATAAGGGATGATTGCCATCATAGAATGACTCCTCATTAATCCTTCATTGAGAGATGGAGAGAGTACCTTAGACTCTCAAAAGCTGTGCCAGTGAAGCACAGGCTCTCTCCAGGCCAGTCTTGGAAAAGCTTAGAGTACAGAGGTACTGGGTGATTTTTTTTACTCACAGCAAATATTGAAGACCATTTGTTCAGTTGCAGAGGGACTGTGAACTGCATTAGTAGAGAGAGAAATCAGCAAGTACAGCAATTTGTTTAATTAAATGTTTGTTATATATATGTATGCACATATATTCAAGTTCAAAAGTAAAATGTTTATCACATGATAAGATGATATATTTTTAGAGGAAAGATTATTGCCTAGGTTGAAAATGCCTTAGAACTCTCTATATATATTTTTTCCTTTAATTTTGTATTAGCTTAGTGAACAACATTTTTTTTTTTGGAGGGGGAAGGCAAGGCTGTTGGGGTTAAATGACTTGCCCAAGGTCACACAGCTAGTAAATATGTCACGTGTCTGAGGCCGGATTTGAACTCAGGTCCTCTTGACTCCAGGGTCAGTGCTCTATTTTCTGCACCACCTAGCTGCCTCTATGAACAACATTTTTAATCAGGAGAAATCCACTGTGTGATTTTTTGGAAATTCTTGGAACTGCTTAAAATTCCTGCAAGAAATAATTAAAGTGTGGCTTAGATTGTTTAATGATGAAATAATTTGTTGTCACAATTTTATATAATATCATTTATTATATTTTATAGAAGAGAATCAGCTTCATCTATTTAAGAACAATGGTCTTCCATTAATGATCCAAATCTTAACTGAATCACAGAATGAGGAACTAAACAAAGCTGCTACCTTTGTGCTGCACAACTGCAAAAAAATTGGTAAGTTTATTCGATTTTAAAAATAAATCACAATAAAACAAAAAAAAACCCCAATTCTTCCCAGTTTTATATAGATTTATTTACATTTCTGTTGGTAGTAAAGAAGAAAACCCTTAATAACCTTAAAGCCTTTTATAAATCTAAGCATGATGTGATAGAAAGAATATTGACTTTGGAGTCAGAGGACCTGACTATGAATCAGGGCTCTACTACTTAATAGTGTACCTTAGTCAAATCACTTACCTTCTTTGAGACTCAGTTTGCTGAAATAGAAAATGAAGGTATTGAACTAAAATTCGTTTCAATTCTACAGCTATGAAGGAATTGGGAATGTTTATGCCTGAGAGGAGAAAATTTATGAAGAGTAGGGATAACTGTAATGTGGAAAAGGGCTTAAGTTTGTTCTCCTTGGCCCCCCAGGACCTCCAGAACCCCAAGGACCTGGATGCATAGGTGAAGGTGAAGAGAGGTAGATTTAAGCTAGCTATAAGAGAAAACTTCCTAATAATTAGAGCTACTGAATTATAAGTAGAATGAGCTGTCTTGGAAAGTAGCAGACCTCCCTCTCACTAAACTTCAGGTAAAAGCTGGATGATCACATGTTCAGTATGTTGTAGAAAACATACTTGCACTTGCACCAAAGAAAGTGCATTTCCCTCCATTCTTGATGGATTGTGGAACATTACCCATACAGTCAGACTAGATTGATTTCTTGTTTATTTTGCTAATATGTTTTTTTCTCCTTTATTATTCTCTGTTACAAAGTTCTCCAGTATATGAGAGGGAGAGATATTTATATTTGGAAATGAAGATGATATAAAAATAAAAAATAGCAGTTTCTTTTAAAAGAAGATGCTCATGTTAACTTTGAGGTTGGATTAAATGACTTTGAAGTTCTGCTCAGCTCTGAGGTTCTTTGATCCTGTGAAATGCTTCCTCCATGAAGTCTTTCTTGGTACTTGCTATTGATTTGCCCTTCAGACTTCATATAACCATTTCTATAGTATACTTATCATGTATTATTGTGTCTTTTCAAAAATTAATTTTCTTTTTTGTAAGAACTTAATGAATATCAGCAAGCAAGATCATTTTAACATATAAAGAATAAGAAAAAGGGATTTTTATATGAAATTGAATTATTATGTACAAGTTCTTTTTTTGCCCACTACAAACATCTTTTTTGTATAATTCAAATTTAACATGGTAATTCCAACACTGCCCTGTTTTTAATTCATTCTGAACTTCCTTTTGCACATTCTTTGTTTTCTTCCTTTTATAAATATCACTATCACTACCCCATGTTTATTTCCAAATTTTCCCAAGAAACAAAAATAAAAGTGTTCCCTGGTAACAAATAAATAGGGCCAGTCAAATATGATTTGGTCTCATGACTATTCTTATATATATCATTTTCCTACTAAATTTTATCTTATCTAAAGTTTGTTATCTCCTCCTCCCAGTACCTAGCATAGTATTCTGTGTACCATACCCATATATTAAATGCTTATCAAGATCTTTTCTGAAGATAAGCTAGAAAGGTGGTAGATGAGTAGATAAGCAACATTTTTTGTTTTATTACCTAGTTAAATCACTAAAATGACAAAGCTCTAGAGTAAATGATAAATTATCCATTTTGTCTGTTTAATAAAAGCAGAGAAATTATCTCTAAACCTAGAAGAATTTTCTTCTGATATGAATGAAGCACAAGAATTGAAAGAATTGAAGGTGAGAGAGAGGAATATTGAAGACTTCTGGAAGAAAGCAAAAGAGATTCTTCACAGAATAAAACAGCTGGAAAATAAGGAAGATGAGGTCAGCCTGCTTATTTTCAGGAATATAAAGGCTCTTGCAAAGATTTTTCTTAAGGTTGGAGGCAAAAATCCTTTCTAGATGGGTCTATCACAAGTGGGAGAAATATAAGCACCTAAAACATGTGATCAAAGCTTTTCATTTGAAAATATAGACCATGATAAAAGGAAGCTAGAAGAAAAGACTTGCTAGCAATGACAGTGGAGCAGATCGTTTCAACTCTTCACTGTGTGTTTGTAGGTGTGCACATGGTTGTGCGTGAGTGCATGAATACATAAGGGTGTGTGTGTGTAAATACATATGGTAGGAACATAGCTTTAGAGTCACTAGGAACCTTAGTTATCATCTGGTCAGGCTCCTGCATTCTAAACTGCCTAAGGTTATACTGTTCTTGGGTAAAAGTGACAAAATTTGAAGTTAGATCCTCAGTCTTCATAGCTAGTGCTCTCCACACCACTTCATGAGGCTAACTTAGATATAATATATATGTGTGTGTGTGTATATATATATATATATATATATATATATATATGAATGTATGTGTAGAGAGTAGATATATATACATACATGTGTACTATGTATATTTTTTCTATAATAGAAATTTCTCCTTCCTTCTCTTTAGTGTTAATGTTACCAGAATCTCTTTTTATAAACGTTTTTATTCTTGCTTTTGGCCAGGTTGAAGAGGGTTTGATTTAATATTCATTAAAGGACAGACATATTCTCAGTGACTGTTCTCTGCTGGTTCCTGGGGAGGTACAAAAATAAATAAGACAGTAAACCCTTAAGGAGCTTATAGTCTGCTAGATATGAGGGTCCAGGCCTCTCATTTTATAGAAGTTGAGTCTTTTTAGTATTTAGTACTAGTCTATTTAGTACAGCAAATAAAACCAAATAAAACTGTGCCCCCAATTCCTGAAAGTGTTGAAAGAATATAAAAGGTATTTTTGAGGGTCAAGGTCTTGGATTCAGTCCTGGCAGGATTCCTTTCTGAAGAAGTTATGTGGAGCTGCATGTGCATCCAGCTACCTTCCAAATCAGTACCTTGTGGTCCCCCAGAGCATTGGTGGACATGTCTAATGAGCTCTAAGAAGAAGCTCCTCCTTAGACTTAGCAAACATCAGTTTCCCCCTTGTAATACAGAGTAGCTCCCATTCCTTCAGTGTTTTACACTTTATCAAATGCACCCCATAACAGCCTGTGAGATAAGGAAGGCAAGCATGGTCATCACCCTGATATAGGTGAGGAAACAGAGGCTCAGAGAGGTGAGTCAACTCACCCTCGGTCACATAGCTCATGAAGTTTGGAGCCAGGATTGAGATGAGACGTGCTCTCAGTGCTCCAAACATGGGGCTCTTTTCAACATCCTGCTGTGGGGTTCTGCCCATGATGCTAGCTAATATTTATACTTGCATCAAGACCTGTACAGAAGACAACACAAAGAAATGAAGCCATTTCTCTCTTCATATGTTTTTTGTTTTCCGTAAAATGTTTGCCTGTTTTTCCCTCTCCCAATCCAAAACTGAGATGTTTCTCATTACTTATAAAAATGTGTTTCTATTACACATTGCAGAATCCACCTATTTCTTGTATAGAGAATGTTAAGGAAAAGCAAAAAGTGGATACATCTTGTAGTTATTTCTTGACATTTTTCTGTTACAGGAAAAAATAGAAAGAAGAGAATTGGTTGGTGATTCGTTGCCAAGGACCTTAAACACCTTAAATGCATCCAAACACTCTAGAGTGGATAGCATTGCTAGAGGTACTAATGCAGAAAGAAATGGCCCCCAAAAGCAGTGTCAGCCTCAGAGCTGTGAACCAAATGCTGCAAAGCAGCGCAATGCCTCTGCAGGGCGTGAGCCCCAGGACCCATCTTGGAGTGACAGGGCAAATCCAGTCAGTGCTTGTTATAAAGAGTGTGGGCCTGCCAACGTTCTGAGCACCACTAGTGCACCATCCACTGCCAGTGCCCCCAGAAGTCACAGCTTGTACAAAAGAGCAACTTGTGAGAAAAGGGCTTTGTTCTTACAAGCAAGGTACAGTATGTAAAAGGTAGACCTAAGCAAAAAGCAATGAAGCAGGCATGTTGAATATTAATGTAACACATCCCACATTCATACTGCTTCAATGAATCTGTGGTATCATGGACGCTCATATTGCCTACACCTGTGCAGATCCCAGCCCACTCACGTCTTCTCATTCTGTGACACCCTTGTCAGTGTTCTGCTGTCAGTTCTTCATTGCAAGTCACCTCAGCATGCTGGGGGCTTTCCTTTAGATCTTTTGACATTACTTGGGCTGTGGGCTCTCCATTTGTAATCTGCTGACCTTACCATATGATAGATTCAACTCCTTTTCTGGTCATATAACTCTTTGATTGTGTACTTCAAGCAGCTTTGGTTATGTTCACTGTTGGTAATATCCTATAGGGGAAGCTAGGATAGAGTGCTAGCCTTGGAGTCAGAAGACTTATCTTCCTGAGTTCAAAGCTAGTCTCAGACTTACTAGCTGTGTGATCCTGGGCAAGTCACTTACCCCTCTTTACCTCAGTTTCCCATATGTAAAATGAGATGGAGAAAAATGGCATACCACACCAGTATCTTTGCCAAGAAAACCCCAAATGGGGTCTTGAAGAGTCGCACAACTGAAAAACGATTGAACAAAAAATATGCTGCAGCCTCTTTATATCCATTGGCTATCTCCCCTTTGCCCTTTGGGTGACCAGTAATTTTGATTCTTCAGAGACTGTGGTATTCCATAATTTATAGCCCTATAACATCATTGGAATACTGTTGGCATTACAAAGATCAGCTTTTATTTCAGGAAGAAGCCTGGGATTTTTGAAAGCACTACACAGTTTCCCAGATTTAATCCTGCCCACTTTGTTTCTCTTATTAAATTCTGGACCAGCTATTATCCATCTTCAGTGTTTGTCCTTGATCTGTTGGCTGACTTTCCCACTGTTTATCTGTTTCCAACAACAGAGAGTCTTTATCCCCTTGGTTTTTCCTTTCTGGATAATTAGGTAGAACCCTTAAAATGCTTCTGGAGGCTCCACATCATTCCAGGGGTTGATGTCATCAGCAGGGAGTCCTCAGCAGGAAGTAGAATTGAGAGTATGCACAGCTGTTTGTGCTGGTCCAGGTTCATAGCCCGTCTTCCTAACCCAGGTGTGACGAACAGGCAAGGATGAAGCCATTAAGTCAGAACCAGTGTAGCAATGCTTACTGAAAGATGCTTGCTTACTAATAGAGAAGTTTGTGGGGATTAGACAAAACAGACATTTTCTTCACTATTAGGTACCTAGTTCATACTTAAGATAACATACGTGAAGCCTTTCCATATTCCTATAGTAGCTACAGCCTTCTTCCTTCCTGAATTATCTTCTGTTTGTTTTGCTTATAATTAGACAAGTTCGTTTTATCTCCCTCTGTGGACTATAAGCTCCATGAGGGCAAGAGCTGTCTCATTTGCCTTTGTATCCCCAGGACTTGGCAAAGTCTAGAACATGAACATGTCTTTCTTCCTTAAGTATATAGTACCTCATCGACCATTTGATTTTACCTGTTGACTATTCTATGTTTGGCCCTGTGCTTTTTGTTTGTTTGTTTATTTTTCTAGCCACTGTCTACAGTTTCTAACCAAGAGCCTGGAAGACTTCCTTGTTGCTGGTAGCTGGGCAAAGTGAGGGATGGGGAAGTGGTTTTGTCAATTGGCACTAAAGAATTGTTTGTGGGGGGACAGAGCCAAGATGGCGGCGTAGCAGCAGCAACATATCACAGCTCTCACATAGCCACCCCAAAATACCCATAAAATAGGACTCTAAACCAATCCTAGAACTCCAAAACGCACACAAAGATACTTCCCACTAAAGTCAGCTCAGGTACAAGGAACCATATCAGCACTGCAAACCGAAACCAGCCTGGCCTGAAGCCACAGCTGTGCCCCGGGGGCGGCTGGGCAGGAGGAGCAGAGGAGCCTCTCTGGTGAGTGGATTAGCGGCAGCTGCGAGTGGGGATTGCGAAAGGAGGAGATAAGC
>CM053585.1:51168301-51190084 GCA_028646515.1 Pseudochirops corinnae
ATAGCTATAGTATAGAGAAACACATCCAAACTTAACTGTAGCCTGGGGGGAAGAAGGGGAGGGAGAGAAAAAAAAGAACAAAGTAAAAAAGTACACAGCAGAGAACAAAAGAAAACTTACAAGAAAGCAAAGAAAAGCAGATAGTTCTCAACACAAAACGTATTATTTATCATACAGGTTTTCCTGAAATTGTGAGAACTAACTCATTCAGGCTCAGAGGGAATGAAGATAAAACGATAAATTTATTGGGCAGTGGCAGATGTCTCATAAAATAGACACACCCTCTGGAAACAAAAGGAAGCCTTAAAAACCTATGCCCAAGTACAAAGTCCCTCCCCTGTCTCCCCACTGGATACAGAGCACACAACTTTCCCATACATTTACTACACATTTCCCTTTGATATGTCTCTCTCCCCCCCGCCCCCACTACATGCATTGTATGACCATTAAAATGAACCTTTAGTCCTCCCAGAGGAGAAGTTAATATTCATAAGCTTATTATGCATGAGCATTCCAAGCAAGACTGAACTTTTACTCTACTTAACTGACTTACAACCTCAAAACAAGATAAAACCAGTTGGATCCTTGCTTTGTCCTTTATCTTCTGTGTTGAGACAAGACTCATTCTGTGTCTCCCATTCTGCTGATTGTTATTCTGAATTTATGGAAACAAATTTCTCTTATTATATCTCTCGATTTCCTTCTTCTTCTGCTAGATGATAATCCAGTACTAATCTATGTCTCATCCTTGATAGCCACAGGCAGAGAAACTCTCTTAAGCATGCTGATTAGCCTGAAAATGTTTAATCAACAATCCCCACTGCCTTCTTCTACAATCCATTTATTTTCCTGCATTTGCTGCATGTCAAAACACTTTCCGGTATATATGGATCCTTAGATTCCATAAGTCAAGTATTATATAATTTCTGTGGAAACAAAAGTTTTAATCATTCCTTACAAAATTTGTCATATATTTTGAATCCTCTCTCATGTTCTGCTCTGCACGTGACCTGCTTTTTTTTTTTCTTTCTTTGTATTTAAGCTCATGATATGTTTTTTGTTTCTTTCCTCTATTCTGTATTTGTGTTCTGGCATTTGAGTCTAAAATAAAATAATCAAAAAAAAAAAAAGAAAATGATTACTCAGCAGGGATAGGGAACTTCTGGCCTTGAGGCCACATGTGACTCTCTAAATCAGCAGTTCTCAACCTGTGGGTTATGTTCAATTTGTAACAATGAAAATACATCCTGCATATCAGATGTTTACATTATGATTCATAACAGCAGCAAACTTACAGTTACGAAGTAGCAACGAAAACAATTTTATGGATGGGGGTCACCACAACATGAGGAACTGTATTGAAGGGTCGTGGCATTAGGAAGGTTGAAAACCACTGCTCTAAATCCTCAAATTCAGCCCTCTGACTGAATCCAAACTTCATAGAACATAGAAATCTTTATAAAAGAATTTGTTCTATAAAATTTAGACTCAGTCAAAAGGCCACACCCAAGGACCTAGAAGGTCGCATGATTCCCTACCCCTGGATTTTTGATAAAAGAAAAAAAAAGAATGAGTGCGGGGCATTGTTCCTGAATTGCTACCTGAAGGTTTCTCTTTCAGATTAGTCCAGGATATCAAGAAAAATGTTTTCATATTTCTAAAAGGAGAGGGTGGGCAAGGGGAATCTACTTTTAGCAAATCAACTGTCCTGGCCTTGCCAGTTCTACCTCCATAACACCTCTCACATCCATCTCCTTCTCTCCATCCACAGAGTGTGAAATCCTAATCCAGGTCCTGATCACCTATCTTCCTGCATACTTGTCTCTCTGCCTCTGGTCTTTGCCATTTACAATCCATACATCCCACAACTGCCAGATAGCCTATTCCTAAAGCATAGGTGAGATCAATCTGTCACTGCCTTATTCAAGAAGCCCAGTGGCTCCAGGCTCTTTTATTTAGTACTCAATGCCCTTCAGAAGCTGGCTTGAGATGACTCCCCTGCCCTCCATACTTACAGTAACATTACTCTCTTTTACACACTGCATTCCAACTAAACTACGCTTCTCCCTGTTCCTCACACATGATGCTCCACTTCCCACCTTCACACTTTTGTAGCAGTGGTCTTCACCTACATCTCGCAGAACCCCAAACTTCCTTCAAAGCTCAACTGAAGTGATAATTCTAACACAAGGCCCATACTGATCCTCTCCATGGCAATCACCTCCCCTAAAATTACTTTGCACTGACTTTATATATAACTCATATTGACTTATCTCAGTTCATGCTGTTTACCTCATCTCCCCAAAGAATATAAGTTCCATGAAGACAAGGAGCCTCTTTCACTTTTGTCTCTGCATCTACAGCACCTACCACGATGCCTGATACATTAAGTACTTAATAAGTTAACTAAATTAATAAAATGTTCAATGCAACATAAAAAATACCAGATATCTTGAGAAATAACAATTAAACTGTTTCTAGAAGAAAGCAATACAGAAATATAAACCGGGGCAAGTAGGTGGTGCAGTGAATAGAGCACCGGCCCTGGAGTCAGGAGGACTTGAGTTCAAATGTGACCTCAGACATTTAACACAAAGAACTAGCCATATGACCTTGGGCAAGTCACTTAACCCCAATTGCTATACCTTCACCCTCCAAAAAAGCAAAAAAGAAAGAAATATAAACCACAGCAAAACATGGTACTTCATGTACTAAAGATCATCAAATGAACAACAATTAATGAATGTCTAGGTGTCCAAAACTATATAAACACTAAGGCAATGAAGAAATGGGAACCTAATATCACCATGAATGCATAAGCTATCTAAGGGACAACCATATAGGTAAAATCAATCAGCAACCATTTATTGGGAGCCTACTATATTCCAAGCACTAAGCCAGGTCCTAGAAAAACTGATCCTGAATGAAGCTATCAGTAAAAACAGTTCAGCAGAGATCCATGGAAACCAGTACACATGCTTCTTCAATAGAAGTTGGCAACCTGCAGCACTGCCTGTTTTGGTACCCACTGTGAGCTAAGAATGGTTTTTTAAAACTTTTAAATAAAGTCTTATTGAATTTAAAAACATAAAAATCATTCTTAATTTAGCTGTACAAAAACAGGTGGTAAGTTGGACTTGGCCGCTGGGCTGGGCTGTAATTGGCCCACCCCTATTCTACATGAATATAAGCCAAGGTCTGTGCCCTCAGGGATCAATAAAGACAAGACTAACACATAGGAAGCATTTAGTTAACAAGAGTATCCCCTATATAATTAGGAGCCAAATTACAGGGTATAGACTCTAAGTGCTATAGTCTAGTGAAAGGAACTATCAATATAAGTAAGTTGGAGTAGTCAAAAAAGTCTAACCAGGACTTTAGGAATGAGCCAAGGGACAGGAGATCTGAAACTGGATTCATGCCAAGCTGCTTTGGAAGAATTTTCAAACTGAACAACAGAATGCTAATTAATAATAATTGGTTACTATAAATTGAAAGGTTCATGGTTTTATTTACTATTTCTATAAGAAATTATTAAATTGCAACATCAGGACAGTATAATTGGAGTTCAAAGATCTTATGGGTATTAAGTCTTTGTAGCCAAGAAGTGTAGCCATGGAGAGAACACTAGACTTCTTCAATGATCAGGTTTCCTCACCTGTAAAATGGTAGCCATATTTCTGCTACTTACCTTGTAAGACTGTCTTTGGAAAGTGTCCTGTAACTCTATAAAATGTGAATTGCTGTTATTTTTTAAAAGTTGGTAATTTGCTAACTCAGCTCAAATAGTGGACAAGAAAGTGAGAGAAGCAGCAGCAGCAGCCACAGTAGAGATTTGGGGAAAAAGTATAACATAAACAGGGGACATTAAAGAGACTTTTGCCTAACTGGAACAAAAGGTCTGATTTGGAGAGAAGCTGGAGATAAAGCTAAAAAGACAAAATAGGGCCATATTATGGGAAAAAACTTCAGTGACTCTCCATAGTCTTTTGAATACAGGCTGAATTCCTAATGCTGATATTCAAGGCCTTTCATATACCAACTCTCTTCCCTTTCATATTCCCTATTTTTCAGCCACACCATACTATGCTTATTTCCCCCACTCTTGGGTATACTTCCTTGTCTCTGTCGTGATTGACTCTATCTCCCAAGACAGAAATTTCACTTATTTTCATCTGTTAAAGCTTTGCCATTCTTCGAAGTCCCAACTCAGATGACACCATCTCCATAAGGACCTCCTTAACTTACCTCCCCCACCTTCCCCAAGTAAAAGTAATCTCCCACTCCTCAAACTTTTCATGTTTTCATGCCTAGCTCTGTGCTCTTAACACATTCTTTACTGTTTCACAGTGATCTGTATAAGAGTCACAGTCCTTTTCCCATTCCCCACCCAATTATACTACAAGTTCCTTGAGAACGGGGACTGCTGTATTCTCAAAGCCTAACACATTTTTAAAAGTTTTAAATTACTCTTTTTACATCACTTACAATGTCCCTCTCCTTCATGTACTACAAAAAACCCAACCAACATAAGTTACTACCTGGGATTCCATGACAAGTTCATCATCTGTTCTCCAAGAAGTGAAAAGTTAAAGACCAAAAAGAGAAGCCACAAACTCATAATCTCTCATCACCTTCTATGAATAAATAAATTCTCTGGATCTTAATGCTTCCTCTAAGAAACATGAAGAATAACACTAAACCAGGGTGATACAGGAAAAGATTAAGCATTAGAATAATCTTGGCACATGGGCATTCATTCATCGAACATTCCCCTTCATCCTAAGTTGTCTTCCGCCAATACTACAGAATTGTTTAGCTTAACTTCATATATGTAATGGGTATCACATTGCTTGCCTTTTCAATGGATGGAAGGGCAGAGGGAGGAGAAAATTCAGAACTCAAAAAAATTTTTTAATGAATATTTAAAAAAAGAAAAGAAACACATACAATTTTTTAAGGGTGAATTCTGCCAAACCACAGACTTGGGTGTAAAAAAAACCAAGGGCTCTTTGTAGGTTTTATGTACCACACTACAAGGGTATACTCCTTAATAGACCAAGATAAGAGATAAACTATCATATCACATGCCTATCATTCCATTCCATCTGGTTCTATTGTAGCTCAGAGTACATAGAATCACCAAATGCCAAAATCAGTTTCTTAGCCAATGGCTCTCAATAAAGCTTTACCTTGATGAAGATCAGAAAGGTCTTCTTGTTACCCTGCCAGGTATTTTTGCTTAGTTTAGCCACTGATCATTTTATCCCCAAACCTGCTTTAAGAAAGAAAAATTCATGGTAGGGGAGAGTTCTGACCTTCCTACTAAAGCAATTTCTACCAGCACAAGGGCAAGGCAGGCCAAATGACAGATTTAGTTACACGTGATGGAATGCCTTAACAATCCCTGTTACAATAAATACTTGCAATACAATTCAAGAATGAGAGATTCCCACCACCAATATATGTTGGCTACATAAATCTGAAACATTCAACAAAAAAGTAGCCAGTACAGCAGAAGGGTAGAGAGTTGTTCCCCTAAGGTGAAATATGGTGGTAAACTATGGAAATTGGGAACCTGGCTTTCCCTTTCTTCCCCATCTCCTTGCTTTACCACTCTTGGCACAAGATTGGGAAGGCAGAAATTTGATAAATGTTAATTATGCCTAAGCTTTGGGTAGAGAGATAACAGTGAAATGTATGGTTGTATCTGCTCTTTTCTATGAACCACAGAGTATATATAGGGCCCATTTTAGGCAAAATTTCAAAACAGGCTAAGTTTGTCTTGGGTCATTCTCCCACCTCACTTTCTATGAACCCTTTTCCCTGTTGTTGCTTTTGTCTTAGCCCCGGACCCTAATGTTGCTTGGATGTCTAAAACTCATCACTGTAGCATCCCACCCAATTCCTGTCTTTTCTTCTTTATTTCACTTCCCCAAAACTCCGATTTTCTCAGTCTGTCTAATTGATAGGCAGACAAACTGTGCTAATTCTCACCAAATTATGATAGGGACTGATAAGACAGTGGCTTCTCCATCTTTTGAAGTGTTTATTAACCTAAATGAATCACTAATTAACAACAGTTCAGGCAGAGTGCAAAGAGTCATTTAGGGGCAGATGGCAAGTCCTTTAATCCTACTAATCCAGCTATTCCCCTAAATAAAGTCAATCCTTAGGTGGGGGAGGGAAAAGACAACAATGTGTCCTCTACCCTCTCCTTCTAAATGGAAGACAACAAATTCTTCCTCTCTACTTCTTTCCCCAACTATGATGAGATATATCGATGCCTTGTCTTCTGATAGGCTCTAGTTTAGTCTAAGATGTGAGCTGTCCCCATTCAATCTTTAACCATAAAGGGGAACAACTCAAAAGTCGGAAAGTAAAGGACTGACTTAACCCGATCTAAAAATCTATCATTCTCTGAAACAGGTGCCAAAGCCAAAGGCTACACCATCCCTCCTGACTTGTTCCTCTTCCAAAACAATGAAGACCAGGCTAACCTAGGTTTTCAGTCTATAGCTCCTAGAATACCCTGACCATATTCTGTCAGAAATATGACAAAGTCCAGTTGTCTGGACCTAATTGGGTCCAACTAGGTTATCAGACTGGGGAATCTTCAGAATGGGCCTCTGGCAGACGGCCTTTTCTATTTCCTTAAGCTGATCTCAAAAAGGTTTGATCTCATTATGCAAAAGCAATATAAATCAGAGATATTCAGAGGAACTTTTACTAAAGTATAAGTTTCTTGACCTAAGGTCTATAAAATTTTTAAAATATTATAATATGGATTAAAATTTAATTGGCTTAACTTCATAATTCCATATATTTTCTTTTTATGCATTTAAAAATGGTATTCCGAGAAAGGGTCTGTGGGTTTCCTATGTAAAAGGGGTCCGTGCCATAAAAAAGGTTAAGAAAACCTGCATTAAGTGTAACATCCAATAACATTCAATCCAATAAAGTGATTTTCAAAGGCCATTCCGGCATCACACCATAGAATTGCCCCCAAAGATCCGCTGAAGTTGGGAAGAAGTTCATCAATAAGAACATCTTCCACACTAAAGAAAGGGTCTTACAGCATCTCTGGAGTGTCCACAATGAGAAAATCACAGGACTTTGACGTGTTGTGTGCTCACCATTTATGACTGGCTACCACAAGCACAGCAACAATTCCCTCGACCCTGTCCGATGAGCTCTGCTCCAAATTGTAATTCCTCACGGTATCCAAACTATGCGGCTTAGTTTTCATGTATCTGATACTCACTTGACATGGACGTCTATTTGTAACTGTAAGGAGTTAGAGGGGACATTATTCCAAGGGCTCCATAAATTCAGTCTCCGTCATTAACACACCCAGGGTTAATATGACAATCGTAGCAGACAACTTCCACGCAACCCAGGGGAAGTAATGAATAGTTTGCTCAGGATGCAAGAAAGGAAGAGATAAAGAAAAAAGGATGCCAGTCAGGCTGCAGAGTATAGAGAGGAGAAAATAATGGTAGGTGATGGTTCCTCTGCCATGATGCCAGATTCCACTGACCTCTGCCATGATCAGACCACATTTAGAGAAATGGGTCTAGTTCCAGGAACTATCTTTTAGGGTGGACACTGATAAGCCAAATACAAATGCTGGGAAGGCCTCAGAATCTACTCAATGTCCTCATATCATAAGGAAACCAAGACCCAAAGGCAAAGTCAACCAAGATAACCGAGCTAGTGTTGAAATCAAGATTTCAGACTCCAAATGCAGCCTAGAGCCAGAGTAACTACTGTTTCTAGATATGCTCAATTCACCTCTTGTGAGATTCCCCATCCAAGCTGTAGCCTAGACATGGCCCTATGCAATCTTTTCAGAGAATTAAGGCATGAGTAGAATAAATATCACCACAATAAACTGATGCACCATGAGGAAACTCTGGAGAACCATTCCCTCCTAGTCTCCTTTAAACAAATTATACTTATGTTCATTGAATTAAGCAGCTTTATTAAGAGGCTGTACCTTTTAGTGGAGTACAATAAGGTACAGATATGCTGTTATTTTGATTGCACTTCAAAGGAAAAAAGACAACTCAGGAATAGAGAAAGGTTAAGAACAGGGCCTTTTCCACAACTTACATCTCATAGAGTTGTCAAGAGTAGTAGTGTCAAACCCGAAGGGAAATGAGAGTCACTCAAACATATGTAAGGATCTCTGTGGGCTACACAATGACATAGTTTTAAAATGTCACATTATCCATGTGTTATTGTATTCTGTTGTACAGTATTTCCCAATGACATTTTAATCTGGTTGAGGCCACACTGAGGAATGTTAGACACTGATTTGACCAGGGCAGTGCCTAGAAAAATTAACAGGATACCTTTATTTTAAAAAGGTCATTATACCTCAAGGACTAAGGAAGGAAACCAGTCTGAACTAGACATGTTTAACTGAGAAGACTGACTGGCAACTGGGTGACTTGGGGGAGGGCAACATGGTATATTTTACTCCCACCATTTGCTACCTTCCTTTCTATTCATATGATACTGGAGAAAAATCACAAAACTTTGATAACTTGGTCTACTACAGATTTCTGTGACATGACTTCAAGGGACAACCTAAGTGATTTATAAGATCACTTCAACCTCTAAATCTTGTGATTCAATGATAAATAAATGAGATTTGATTGTAAAGCAGTATTTGATGAAAAAACTACAGGAATAAAAAGATTTCCTGAAATAAGTATATTACAAGAAACCATAGGACTGCATTACTTTATCATAGGAAATGTCTGAAACATATAATCTATATATAATCTGTCACAAAGTCACAGGCAAAATAGTACAAGTATTTTGAAGTTGCAAAGCTTAAATAAAACGTGCCGGGCACACATTTTTTTCTTCTAAGTGCTGAACCAAAGCCAACACAACCAGAAAAAAAATTTTCAACCGCTCTAATTAACTCAGCAATTTGCTTCTTTTCTTATCACTTCCTTAAAGGCAATAGTTTCTACAGAGGGAGGATAGAGATTAAATTTAATAGAGATAAATGCTAAGTCTTGCACTAAGGTTTAAAAAAATAAATCTGTACTAGTCTAATAAGATGGAGAAGATAAAACTAAGAAGCAGTCCACATGAACACCTATAAATTTTAGGGCCTGAGTTTTCATTGAGACATCAGCATGCTTTGGAATTTTAGGCTTCATTGATAAGAGTAGGACAAGAGCTAACGGGGCTCATCCAAAGAAAGGGGATTAAGATGCCATCAGCTGCCACAGCTCAGGAAGTTGGGAAACTGACTTACTGCTAATAACCTAAAGAGGGCACCAGCTTCCGTCGTACTCTGAGGTTGCTGGCAAACAGCCAATTAAGGCCAGTAGGGTCCTGGACTCCCAGCTGCTGGGGAGGCTGAGCCACCCGGCTGCAGATGAGGTCATTTCATGGCACGGCACAGCAACTGTGGGCACGCTGTTTATCTGCATGGCTTTCCCAGTGTCTGTGCACCTTTGTATTAGGCTGTGCTACAAACTGTCCGAGGTCTTTGACAAAAAACAAATAAACTCAAAAAGGTCTGTCAATGACTTTGTCACAAGATCAGCAACAGTGACAACACCTTGACAACCTCGTCTGGGCCCTACCCTATGATCTGGAGAGTGTTCATGTCACAGATCCTGTAAGTATGTAATGAAAGAACTGAGAATCTTTATTTTTCTTTTCTTTTTTTTCTTTTTTCGGAGGGGGGAAGGCAAGGCAGTTGGGGTTAAGTGACTTATCCAAGGTCACACAGCTAGTAACTGTATCAAGTGTCTGAGACCAGATTTGAACTCAGGTCCTCCTGACTCCAGGGTAAGTGCTCTATTCACTTTGCCACCTAGCCACCCCTAAGAATTTTGAGATTGGTAAAGAGAAGCCCTAACCCATGACCTTGTCCTGGCTCTGAAACGAACTCACTCAGTCCGTGGCTCATGTGGTACCGAGTCATTTACATGTTGTCTCCTCCATTAGAAGATAAGCTCCATGAAGACAAGCACTATTCTGGTCTCTGTATCACCAGCTCTCAGCACAACACCTGGCACACAGTAGGTGCTTCATAAATGCTAGCTGACTGACTCTCCCTCTCTGGATCTCAGAGTCTTCTATGTTAAATGAGAGGATGGGACTAGATGGTCTCTAAGGTTCTCTCCAGTTCTAAAATTCTATACTCTCTAATGAGCTAAATAAGTAAATAAATCAAAAACAGGATTATAGGAACAGCATTTAGAGTATTAAAAATCACCCAAGATGAGACTGCACAGTGCTAACGAAAATGTCAGGTATTACTTAAAGACAGAGAGCATTTTTGCAGATAATACTTGCACTTACTGTGATATTCCAGTTGATCTGTGGTATCCTCGTGTGAAGATTGAGACTGAACATAAGCAGCAAAACTCCAGTAATTACAAATGCACTACAGCTGACAAACTCAAAGAAATAGAGCCCTTCACATGGGGAACATTCCATGATGGTCTCTATGCAGATGAATGCAATCAGTGCCAAAACCTAGAAAGGTAAACAGAAAGAGCCACAGTATTTAAACATATATCTGTGTGTGTTTATTTAGCACATCAGCACACACAGAAGCTCCCTAGACTTATGCATGACAGAAGGTCTTGTAGCACATCCATGGAGAAGAGAGGAGGCATGTCACAGGATGGATCTGGGTTCCAATTCCATTTCTGCTACTTACTTCTATTGGGGGCCATAAGCATATTATTTTTCCCTCTTTCCTAATCTGTAAAATGAGGGGTAGGATTTGATAGCTGCTGGACATTGTTTGAGGTCTTAACCCTTTGGTCAACTCAAGTCAACATCTGTTAAACACCCATCAGGTGGGAGAAAACAGTTCAGCACCACAGAAAGACAAAACAAATAGCACCTGCCTTCAAAAAGCTTGCCTTCTACTAGGAAAGATACAACAAGCAAATACAAAGTCATTCCAAAAGGAAGGAAGTGCAAGCACCTGGGAAAGGCCCTGTGTAGGATATGGCACATGAGCTATGCTTTAAAGAAAGACAAGGAGGGTTGGAGGGCTGTTGTGTAGAAAACTGAGCATCGCCTCCCAACAGCAAAGAGGAGGCCAGATTATAACAGCTCATTTGGATCCTGGGTTGTTCATTTGGAAGTACCACTAGTAAATCACCCAGAATTAGATGCCCACTTATGACTATGAAGAGTTCAAAGGTTTCAACCAATAGCTTCTAAGTGCGGTGTCTAAAACAGAACTCCTCCTCTCCAGCCCCTCCAGTCCCAACCAGCTCCTCATCCTGACTTTTCTATTTCTGTTCATGCTTACACCATTCTAATTGTAAATAATTCTACGTGAACTTCCTAGAAGGCATTTATACAGCAAGAGCAAAGAACACTTTAACTTTTCTGTCCCAACCTAATACTGATTCAGATTTCATCTCTTAAGTCCGAAAACTCATCCATGTTTCTCTAGATGTCCTTCCCAAAGTCATTCTCCATAAAGCTACATATTTCCCCAACTGAATGACAACATGCTTACAAGTCAGCTGAAAAGGGAACACATATGGGAAAGTCCTTAAGTCGTTTTTTTTAATATTTTCTGTAACAAGATCTAGTAATCTTCAGTAAGAAATAACATATTGTACTGATGAGTTGCAAATGCCTCTGGTATGCTACCTTCAAGCTGGTACTCCAGCTTATTTTAATACATCAAGAATCTGCAATTTCATCAGCATGAGTTCCTCCCTCCCTGAACCACTGCACATTAAAGTCCCTCCACACTATAGGTTCATTTAGAGGCAGGTCCTGAGACAAACACACAGGTTGTCACAAGGCATGTACTCAAGTCCTTTCCAGCTTGGTAGAATTTATCAGTTTGTATTCTCTGGAATAGCCTTGAAAACGCCAAAGTCACCTGCACATTCCAATAAGACAGAGAAACAGCAGGACTTTTTATGAAAAATGTAAAAGCCCATCAGACTAATCCTTAAAATGAAGTATGTACCACAGAGTCTTTTTCTTCTCCTACAGCCTGTCTGCCCCAACATACTGACATTAGATAGTATAGATTCTTTGAATACAATATTCTCATCTCAACAGCACAAAAAGGATACAAACAAACCGTGACCTATGGAAATTCTTTGTAAAATATCAGTTTTCCATTCTCAAATTTTGTTGAATTAGCAAATAATGTGGAATGATATTCCAGCCATAATACCAACAACAGCAGTTGGACTGGCTACCAAAAAAGTGAGAATATTTGGATGGGAAAGAACAAAAATCTCCACCACCTTAAGTATGACTTAAATTACCCCCATTATTTCTAATTTTTTTTAAAAAATACTAGTTTAGAGTAATCAAATTAAAATCTCAAGAATAACTTGCAAAATCACTAGAATTCATAATATTTGAGAACCAAATAATCATTCTTACTTCCATTTCCCTGACCTTATCAAAACTGAGGCAGAAAAAAATTTTAAATCAAGAATCAAATTAAGAAGCAAAAAGTTAAAACCACCTACTTTGGTTGGAATACAGTACATAAAATAACTTTAAAAAAAGTTTTTTGTTAATGCAAACTCCCAACATCAGTGCTAAAGATTATCCCTAAAGTCAACTATTTCTTTGACAAACTCAACAATATTAAGTATGTGCAAGGCATGTATAACTTTTATAGTGGATTGGAGAGATAACTACATTTGGAATCAGTAAGGAATGGGTTCAACCAAAGCCTCTGATACAGCAATGTAACCCTCAGCAAATCACTTAATCTCTATGTACCTCAGATTTTAATTAGTAGGATGAGCCCCAAAACACTAATCTGTATGTGGTGGGAGCTTCCACATGGGGAAGGAGCTGACAAAGTCAGAATTCTTTGAGTATTTACATATTTGTGTATGCCCAAGACACTGAGGATACAGGGGGGCGTAAATTACAGAATCTCCACCTATAAGGAACTTACAACATAACTGGGATGGACAAAGGCTTATGATAGAGACTCAAGGAACTAGGATTAAAGATGGAGAATAAAGGTAGTAAAACACTTGAAGTCTCCTACTGCAAACATTCTTGGTACACAAAAGTAGGCTCTGGCCACCCAGCTGGATCCTGAAGCAGTTTGGGCTTCTGCTCCCATGCCCTGGCACTGAAAGCTGCTTCTAGATGGTAGGAATAGCAGTAGCAGCCCAAAAGTAGCAATATTAGTCAGAGCTACCCAATGAGTACCAAGTGGAAGGAAGGGGTAGATGGGTGCGTCACCTAAATTATCATCCTGGCATTAGTGGTCTCTTGCAAATAAGTCGATACTTCAAGGATCCTTTATTTAATCAGTGTGGGTATTTCTTCCAGCAACATAAGATCACAACCTTTCTATGCCTCAGTAGACTACCTTCATGATTACTTAAGATTGTATTTAGAAATCTAAGTGACCTTACAGGTAATCTCATCTGATTTCTTCATTTTATACATGAGGATATAAGGTCCAAAAATGAGGGAGTGTGTTGCCCAAATTCATACAAGTAATAAGTGGCAGAAGCCAGGATTTTAACATAGGTCCTTTGACTCCAAATCTAACACTCCTTCTATAGATAACACATTGGCCGTGGCTGAAAAAATTCAGCCCCTGGTTACTGAACTTCTGAGGGGCAGCTCGGTGGTACCATAGCGCAGAGAGTGCTGGGTCTGAAGTCGGGAAAACTCATGAACCTGAGTTCAACTCAGCACTCTGATGCTGGCTAGTTGTCACTTAGTCCTGTTCAGTTTCCTCATCTTTAATATGAACTGGAGAAGGAATACCAAGGAAATCCCACACGGGGTCATGAAGAGTCGGACACGACTAAAACAAGTGACCAACAACAAACTGAGGACAAATCAGTGTAGTGAAATCCCTCGGCACAGTGGGCTTTGAGTTAAAAGACAAAGCTTTAAATCCTAGCTCTGGCATTTAACTATCTTGGGTAACTATGAACAAGTCATTTCTCCAAGCCCCCATTTCCTTATGTGTACAAGGAGAATGATAATATTTGTGTTATCTGCCTTACACGCATTTTAAGAAGGTATATTATTTATTTAAAGTGATGTAGAGGATGTAGAGGAGGCTAGGTTTCCAGTACCAGGCAGCACACATGTCTCTTTGGGTGGCCCTGCTTGCCAAAATGAAGTTTAATCCATTTGTGACCTCAGACCAAAGCAAGAACCGAAAGAGACACTTCAATGCGCCGTCGCACATCCAGCACAAGATCATGTCGTTCCCGCTCTCCAAGGAACTGAGGCAGAAATACATCATGCACTCGATTCCCATCCCAGAAGGATGATGAGGTCCAGGTGGTTCATGGACACTACAAAGGTCAGCAAATTGGCAAGGTAGTTCAGGTTTACAGAAAGAAATACATCATCTACATTGAGCATGTACAGCATGAAAAAGCTAATGGCACAACTGTCCATGTGGGAATTCACCCTAGTGAGATAGTTATCACCAGACTAAAACTAGACAAAGATCGCAAAAAGATTCTTGAGCATAAAGCCAAATCCCAGCAAGCTGGAAAGAAAGGCAAATATAAAGAAGAAATGATTGAAAAGATGCAAGAATAAAATGGTCTGTTGTACAGTTGTAATTTAAAAATTAATTAATTAAGTAAGTAAGTAAAGTGATGTATACATGAAAGTTATCAACATAAGCCTGAAAACAGGGAATATCATTACTGGGATTGTGCCATTCTTTTTTTTTTTTTTGCAGGGGGGAGGGCAGGGCAATTGGGGTTAAGTGACTTGCCCAACGTCACACAGCTAGTGTTAAGTGTCTGAGGCCAAATTTGAACTCAGGTCCTCCTGACTCCAAGGCCAGTGCTCTGTTCACTACACCACCTAGCCACCCCAGGATTGTGCCATTCTTGAAGTCTTACCAATTTGGTATCAGCGGCCAGAGCTTGGGCTCTACTGGCACAGTCCCTAGGGAGCCAGGAGAACTTCCCCAGCATAAGAAGGCACCAGCACAACTTGAAGGAGATCCCAGGTAAGACTGCCACTACATCTGTCACAGCCTAACATCTGGACATAAGAGAGCTGAAAAGCACCTTCTGGTGAGATTTCCTTTTTTTTTTTAAACAAAATAAGAATAAGCTTGTTGGTGAAGCTTTATTTGGAAGAGATGAAGCACCATACTTTATTGCTCAGAAAAAAGTTTCCAGTTGATTATGTAGAACTAAATGGAAACATTTATCTAATGAACTAAAAATCAGACAGTGTTCAAAATAATTCCAAGCATCCTGGCTTATCATGAATTAAATAGTTGGGACTAAGAACAAACTCTCATTCCATTTTGAAACTAATTCATGAATATTTTAAGATGAAACTAAAAACTTAATGGAAAACTAAAGCCACTCTTGCCAAGGTAAGATCCACTTCTTTCCTCCAGCTGGTACCACAGCTTGATGCCCTCTCCATGAGGAAGGAAAGGAAGCTTGCAAGCAAAAAAGAGGTGTCAGGAGTGGAGACCTAAGGAAGGCCTGAGTTCAAATACTGCCTCAGATACTTAGTAGTTGTAAATCATTTTACCTTGTCTGCCTCAGTTTCCCTAACTGTAAAACAGGGATAATAATAACACCTCCCTCGCAGGGTTGTTGTGAGGATCAAGAGAGACAATATTTGTAAAGAGCTTAGCCCAGTGCCTGGCATGTGGTAAGTGCTAAAAAATTGCTAGATATTGTTATTATATGAGATAATATTCATAAAAAAAAGCACTTTGCCATTATTATTGTTGCTACTGTCATTGTTGTTGTTCTAGTGGCATACCCTTCCTAGTAAGCAAAGGGACAAGTCTGTAGCTTTACCATCTCCCTTACCACTGGACCCTCCACACCCTGCTGATCACCATTTGCCCTACAGTTCTCCTGTATTAGAATGTGAGCTCTTAACGAGCAAAGGCTAACCAACTCGCTTTTCTATTTTTATCCCCTATTGGTTTAGCACAGGGGTAGGCATGTAATAAGCACTTGATTTTTTTTTAAATTGATGCATTTCTTTGAAGAGTTCATAATCTTTGAAGGCCTCAAGCATAATGCCAATGTTTTTCCTTATGATGACCACAATATCAAAATAATATTTGTGAATGTTATAAACCATGAGAATTATACAGCAAATCTAATATGTCCTAATGATGGGGTCTTTTGTAGGCAATGAAATCCCTAGTAGTATGGACTTTGAAGACAAAGAATGATAAATACATTATTGACAACTGGTTGCCATGATGTTGAGGAATCTAACAGAACAAAATTATGTTACATTCCAGTCCTTAGCACGTGGCCTCTCCCCCCTAAACCCTCCTCTCTTCCAATATTCCTGCCTCTGCTTAAGGCACCAACCATTCTTCCAGTCTTCCAAATCCCTAACCTTGGCATTAGCCTGAACTCCTCACTTTCCCTCACCACCCTCTATATTCAATCAGTTGCCAAATCTTGCAGTTTCTTTGGAACATCTCCTATCTCACTCCTTCTTTCCACTCATACAGCCATTACTTTCATTTGGGCTCTCATTACTTCTTGCCTAGATTACTGCAACAGCCTCCTAATTTGTTTCTCTACTTTATCTCTCCCCACTTCAAGTCCAACCATTACTGCCAAAGTAATTTTCCTTAATCGCAGATCTGGTCATCTAACTCCTCTACTCAATTCCAGTGGCTTCCAATTTTCTCTAAAATAAAATACAAATTCCTCTGCTTAGCTTTTAAAGCCCTATAATAACTTAGCTCCAACTTACCATTCTAGACTCACTGGGTGTTAACTCTCCCTCCCACAAATGGGTCTACAATCCCATCCATTCAAGCCCTCCAACAACTGAGATAACAACCCATCCATGCCAATTCATCCATTGTGACTCTAGTCTATGTATTCCCAAAAGTCCACCACAGGAAGTCCACCCAACTAAAGCAGCTGGAGGTTTTCCTCACTTCCTCCCAACATATTTTTTAAATGAACAGTTAGTCAACAAGCATTTATTACATGCCTACTATTTGCTGAATGCCTACCCTCAGCTAAGCACCGGGGGTACAAAGAAAGGCAAAAGAGTCTCTGCTCTCAGGGAGCTCAGACTAGCAAAACATGGGATTAATTTTAGAGAGAGGGCATAAAAATTAAGGAGGACTGGAAGGTGGTGGGATTTGAGCTTAAGATTAAAGAGTGCTTTATCAATAATTATCATTCATCGTGCTCCAGGTCTGGAGTGCAGCACAGGCTCTGGCAAGTTCTACCAAGACAGAAAGCCTCTGAGTACAAAGCTTAGTTAAACTGGGAGAGACTCATCACCGATTTTTTTTTTAACTGATACAACTTATAAAGAACATTTAAAGTAAAGATGAATAGAAAGGGGAGTAAATGGCAGAAGTTTCCAGAGTGTTCTCATAAATGAAATTATGGGTCCTTGCCTTCAAGTTCCCTTTCAAATCTAAATCTGATCCCATGGTATACTAAACAAAAATTTTTATTCACAAGAATTACTTAAATTCATCAGGTTCTAAATAAATATTTGGTGACTTGTTCAAATTTAGTACTAACTTATGAGACCTTCAAACATTCTATTGTTTGAGTGGAATGAGGCAATGTATGTACTAAGTAATTCATAGGCCTTATCAAACTAAAGCAGGGTATTCTTAGAACAGGCAGCCCCACCCACCTCTGAAGACCATATCTGAAGACCACATTTTACAACCAAAGCTAAAATGGAAATCACAGACATGTTAACAAGCAACTTAACATAGCATTTTTTAAAAACTGGATGTTTCTAATAATTTTTGTAAGATTTTCAACATCAAAAAGATAAACTAGAAAAGTGATTTGAAAAGCATTAAGTTTAATAATGAGAAATTTTTCCCTCATAGACCTAAAAAGTTGCTCACAGTGTTATGATGGAGAGAGTGAGAGTGCTGTGTGTGTGTGTGTGAGAGAGAGACAGAGACAGAGAGAGAGACAGAGAGAGAGACAGAGAGAGAGAGAGAAAGAGAGAGAGAGAGAGAGAGAGAGAGAGAGAGAGAGAGAGAGAGAGAGAGAAAATAAAAGCTCTTGCTATGCTATGTACCAGACCTGGTATTAGGTCTTGAGACAATCCCTGTCATCAAAGAGACACTGGGTATCTCCACTTCTTATCCTCTCACTGACTCCTCAACCCTTTGCAATTTATCTTTCAGCTTTGTCATTCAAATGAAACTGCTCTCTCTAAAGTTACCAATAATCTCTTAATTTACTAATTTGATGATCTTTTCTCAGTTCTAATTCTTTTTGACCAATTTGCTGCATCTCACTATTGACCATTCTCTTCCTCCTAAATATCTCATCTCTAGGTTGGTATATTTTCTTTTTCACAATATTCTCTCTTGGCTCACCTCCTACCTTTCTTCCTGTCTCTTTTACTTGCTCATCATCCACATCATTCTTCCCAAACATAAGTGGCTCTGCCAAATTTATTCTGGGTTCTCTTTTTTTCAGTCTCTATTTTCTCTTTCTCACTCTCTCTCTCTCTCTCTCTCCCCCCTCCCTTCCCCTCCTCTTCTCATTTAATTATCAGCTCTAAATAAATGACTCAGATCTACATATTGAGAGAGAAATAAATTTCTCTCTTATATTAATAACCAATTACTGAATTAGGACTAAGGTTTTTCCTCTTTTCTATTTCCTCATTCAGAAATCAGCCCCTGTAGTCTATCCAGTCAGCCTTTGAAGTGCAGGACTGATAATGAGATGAAATCTTGGGCAAAACCCAGAAAACTTATATCTGATCAAAAGGTAAAGAAACTCTAGGTTGGTGGATTGGTAGATTTCAGCCCCTCACATAGGTTTAGGTAGAAATGCATTCCCTCTTTTGTCTAGATTACCCTAGATAGGTGGTCCAGGTATAGATATGTCTCTTTGTCCAAGATTGAGTGATCAAAGACCTGTGCCCTGCCCACCAGACTCTCATTAGAATAAATCCACTTCTCATAATATTCATTCTCTCATTAACCAATCAGAGTTGATGTCCACCCTCAGGGACACCCACTCTTCCAAAGGTATATAAGCATTAAGTGGGTTCTTTGGTTTAGGAGAAACAGCTAAATGATCATCCTTTTATTAATTATTCACTAGCATAATTAATAAAATAATTACCCAGAAACTATGTATCTTGAACTTTTTATAGATCAAAATATCAACCCCCAATTTCACCAGAAATTTAATCCTACAAAATCAAGGATCTCTCAAACATTTCAAACAGGATGACTAAGAGATATTTCCAACTCACTCATTATCTTCCCCCCTAAACCCTCCTCTCTTCCAATATTCCTGCCTCTGCTGAAGGCACCACCATTCTTCCAGTCTTCCAAATCCCTAACCTTGGCATTAGCCTGAACTCCTCACTTTCCCTCACCACCCTCTATATTCAATCAGTTGCCAAATCTTGCAGTTTCTTTGGAACATCTCCTATCTCACTCCTTTCCACTCATACAGCCATTACTTTCATTTAGGTTCTCATTACTTCTTGCCTAGATTACTGCAACAGCCTCCTAATTTGTTTCTCTACTTTATCTCTCCCCACTTCAAGTCCAACCATTACTGCCAAAGTAATTTTCCTTAATCGCAGATCTGGTCATCTAACTCCTCTACTCAATTCCAGTGGCTTCCAATTTTCTCTAAAATAAAATATAAATTCCTCTGCTTAGCTTTTAAAGCTATGATAACTTAGCTCCAACTTATCATTCTAGACTCACTGAGTGTTACTCTCCCTCCCACAATAAAACCTCCTCACCTCTGACTCCCAGAATCCCTCTCTTCCTTTAAAGTACTGGCCAGGAACCATGTTCTTCGTGATGCCTTTCCTTTATTCTCCCAAATGCTAATGCCCTTCTTCCCTAATTATCCTGTATTTAGCTACTTTGTATATATTTATATTTATTAATTGTTTGCTTATACTGTATGCATTTTTATATGGATGTGCTGCCTCCTCCACTAGAACATAAGAATATCATGAGCAGGGTTTATTTCACTAATTCTTCTTGTATTCCCAGCCTCGAAAACAGTGCTTAGTGTTTAACAAATACTTGTTGATTTGTTTAATGAAGGTGCCTATATTCTAATGGGGGAAGACAACCTATGAAACAGTATTGGAAAGGGAGGTCAGAGCTAGAGGATATTGGCACTAAAAGAGAAGGCGGCAAGAAATCAAAGCCCCAGAAACCCAGGGGCAGGCTCCTCAAGTTCCAGTGAGAGGGAGATGAGGATGACAGTCCAATGTTTTTACATAAAGATATCAATCTTCATCCATCATCAACACCAATTTCTTAACAATCAGAGCTGTCTAAAAATAGGATAAGCTGACTCAGGAGTAGCAGGTTCCTCATCTCCATCATGAGGAATCTTTAAGCACACTATAACAGGACTGCTGTAGAGGGAATTCTTGCTCAGATACAGGTAGAACTGATAGACCAATGAAGTCTGTGGTTAATAGAACTAAAAGCAGGAATAGATATTAGAAATCATAAAGTTCAAACACACCCTCCCTTTTTACAAAAGAGAAAACTGATACCCAGAGTGGAGTGGGGACTTGCCCAAAGTCACCTAAAGTATAAGGAGCAGAACCAATATCCAAACCCAAGCCTTGGAAATACAGAAGAAAGAAAATTAAATCTGGACCCAGAAGAACTAGGTTTGAATCTTAACTTTGTCAAGTTACTATTTGTTTGATTTTAGATAAATTAGGCTCTGTGGACAGTTTTCTTATGCTTCCATTAATGGAGTTTGGGGGAAAACATGAACTGACAAAGAGCGAAGAAAACAGAACCAAGGGACCAACATACACAAATGACTCAAATAACCTAAAAGAAAATGATTGTAAAAGGCAGCTAGACTCCGATTAAATACACAATAATCAATATGAGGGAGACCCAAAGATGCCAAATGCTTCATATACTGTCAGAAACAGTATTTGTCAGTTAGGTTTCATTCATATCTTTGTTACCAGAAAAGGTTTTATGGCTGCGGAGGAGAAATGTCCAGAAATGTTTACCTTTCTTTACATGCCCAACACTACAGTGACACAATAACCTGAGCATAGTAAGTGCTTCATAAATGCAACAAAAACCATGGCCCCAAAGAAGATATGCTAGAAGACATTCCCACCTCACTCCTTTACAAATGTGGGAAGTCCATGGGAACACTGCATAAATTTGCAAAAAAAATTAGCAATACCAATCAACATTTTTCCCATGTGTTGATTGATATTGTTGGGGGTTGTTTTCCTCCCTCCTTTTTTTTTTTTTTGGCTTTTTGGAGGGCAATTGGGGTTAAGTGACTTGCCCAAGGTCACATGGCTAGTAAGTATTAAGTGTCTGATGCTGGATTTGAACTCAGGTCCTCTTGACTCCAGGGCCGGTGCTCTATTCACTGTGCCACATAGCCACCCACTCCCTCCTTTTTCTTAAAAAAAAAAAATGTTCTTTGTTATAGGGGATGGCCAACTAGAAAGGGCAGGGGAAGGAGAGATACTAGGACAAAATTTTGTAATGCAAAAACAAGAGATGTCAATGAAACTATTTTAAAAAAGAAATAAATGTTTTCTGACTGACTGGAAGGCTGTGGGATAAGCAGTAGGTATTACTGTTCCTTTTTCACATATAAGCAAATAGATTCAAAAGTCAAGGTCACAGAGTGACATTCAACTCTAGGTCCTCTGATTACAAAGTCAACGTTCCTTTTATTACACCACATTATATAATAAATAAAACAGCTCCAAGTAGCGTAGGATATCAATGAGATGTGTGAATATATGCATATATATATATAT
>CM053585.1:51190584-51213548 GCA_028646515.1 Pseudochirops corinnae
TGAGTCGCTTTCCTTTAGAAAAGCAGATCTAAGAACCTGTGCTAGTAGCCGCCCTAGGTATGCTAGGGTGCTTGCTGATACATCATTTAGACTTCTAATATTTTGTTCAAGAATTTTTTTTAAGAAAACATTTGCTTTTGGTTGAGAATGGCTCTAGTTGCTGCCACATTATGAAGCTGTCAGCCTGTCTTGGTCTTAGATTTGCTTGTGCCACAGCCCAACTATGATTCCATCAGATTTTTCAAGTTGCTTTTGACCATGTAAATATTTTTTTTTCTATTTCAGAATTCCCTAAACCCCAAAATAAGTAAAGGTAGTACTTAGTGGAGCTGAGATCTGCCCTATGGCTATACAAATGACTTAAATTTCAATTCTGCCTTGGCAACACTTCCATCTTTACCATAAATTCTGCTCCCAGGATTTCAAGATTTCCGGATTTCAGAAGTTACTTCAAAAGGCCAGCCGTGGTACCTGACAATCAGAGAAATAAAACAGGATCCTCTTCTGATATCTGATATGTGCAAGCGCACATAGACATGGTCATCCAATAAATAAGGTGGAAAATAAGTCCTATTGTACACATTTCATTCAAGAACTAAGAGGCAAAGGGGGATTAAAGGGAGGATAGACGAGGGATTGGCCTTAACAAAAGCACACTAAGTGAGGATCCACACAAATATCTAAAGCTCTTTCTTAGGTGGCAAAGAATGGGAATGGGGCAAGGGGGAGGTACCATCCACTGGGGAATGGCTAAACAAGTTAATGGTGCATAAATATCCGATGGAATGCTGTTATGCTGCGAGAAATGATAGAGAGGATGGTTTCAGAGAAAAATTGGCATGAATTGATTTGAAGTGAACAGAACCAGGAGAATTACACAATGACAACAAATTATGCAATGACAACAACATGATACAGACTGGAAGCAGAGAGCAATGAGAAGGCTCCTGAAATAGGCCAAGGAAAAAGTGAAGAGAGCCCATGTGAGGGGAAGGATGCAAGATATTGTGGAAGTAGAGCTGACAAGACCCACTTATTAGAAGTGAGAAATGAGGATGTCAAGGATAGTCAAGGATGTCACCAACCTTGATGGTCGGGAGGATGGTGCCACCCTCAACAGAAATGGTAAAATTAAGAAGAGAGATAAAGACTTTAAAAGCACTACAAGAAAAAAAAAAACAACACTGTAACTACCATAAGCATGCTTGGAATCAAAGAGGAAATGAGAAAATACAACTCCTTTCTTTGCATGAGTGGTAAGCTTTGGGTGTGAAACATTGTTTGTAATATAAAACTTGGTTAATATGTTAGTTTTGCTAAATTGTTATTTTTAAAACCATTCTGCTATAAGGGTAACAAAATAAATACAAAGTAATTTGAGGGCACTAGCAACTGGGTGGATCCAGAGTCCTCCCTGCCATAAGTGGCACTGGAACTGAATCTTGAAAGAGACTAGGAATTCTAGGAGGTGGGGAGAAGATAAATTCCCCAATGAAGACAGTGTAAGAACAAAAGATATTAGTAAAACAAAAAATTTTAAATACAAAGCACTACAGAAAAATTTCTTCATGTGGTTTAATGACAGAATTTTAGCTAATTTCTGTATGTAGGGAAAGAACAATGGATTAGAAGTGAGAGAAGCTGGATCTGAGGTCTACTACCTCTGTGACCTCAGCCAAGTCATCTCCTCTCTGGGCTGCTGTTTCCTCATGTGTAAAATGAGAACTTTGCAGCTCTAAATCCTAAAATCCTATGAAAACCACAAAATGGTCAGCATTTTCCCTGCCAGGAAGAATGCCCACAGAATTTGAGTATAAATGCCACCCTCCCCAAATGGTTATATATCCAGACTGTTTAAATTAGTACTAAAGAACAAACAATACATGCATAGAGTATACAGGAAACCAGCTGCCTTCAACCACATCCATCTGAAGATGTTTAGCCATACTGTGGATATTCTGGTATCTATGCCCCCCATTCTTTTTTATTTGCAGGGTTCAATCTCCATAAATAAAACTTCCCTGGTATTTTTCACTCCTTGCAAAATACATGTTTCCCATATATTCTAAAAAGCCCCGATTTCAGTGCTATGGGAATTGCCTAGAGACTATAGCTCTCTTAATGGATGGTCTTTGTGAGTTTCTATGGCTGAAAACTATTTCCCCTAGTGGCCAACATGAGCATCTAGATTGGCACATTGGATAGAGCACCTGGCCTACAGTCAGGAAGAGCCTAGCACTGAAATCGGGGCTGAGCAGTCAATCATGTCAATGTAAATTACATGTAAATGATTAATTTTTTTGTTGTTGTTAGTATGGGGCAGTGGAAAGAGCTTGAGACCAGGAGTCCTGGGTTCTAATACTTTCTACCACTGACCTTCACAACTTATTCCCATCCACCTCTACTTTCATGTCTGTAAAATGAGGGGGTTGGAAAAAACAGAGTTCATTTAAGCTCTTCCCAACTCCAACATTTATGAAGTTATTATTCTAAAACATGTTTTGTAGTTTCCCAATGACAGCACTGCTATAACTAGAGGGCACTTCTGTCTTCCTACTTTATTGGAATGGAACAGAGGAGAATTCTAAGAAGTAGTTATTTCCTTCTAGAAGAGGAAAAGATCTCTGGAAGCAGAACATGGACTCCACTGGCACAACCTTCAAGAAGTCATGGTAGGGAAAAAAAAAAAAAAGAAACTAGGACTGTTCCCCACTAAAAGAACATCACTATTCATATTAAATAACTACCCATAAAAAAAAAAAAAAGTCATGGTAGGAGATGCAGAACCAGAACAATACACACAAGGACGACAATGTTATAAAAATAAATTTTTTTTAAAAGATGTTGTACTGACCCCAAAGTCAGGGGAACCTGAGTTGAAATTCAGCCTCAGACACTTACTAGCTATTGGACCCAGGGCAAGTCACTTAACCCCAAGTGCCTTGAAAAAAAAAGACATTATGGAAGGTTTTCTTTGGGTGTTTTTTGGGTGACCACTATGTGAAAATTTATAAATAGAAAATGTTTTTAAAAAGAAAACAAAGTAATAATAATGATGACAATTCAAAGGTCTATAAGAGACCCTATAGTTAAGCTAAGTCTTTTACTCCCACTACTGAATCAAGAGCAATAGAAAACCTCTTCAGGGAGTGGGAAGTCATCTGTGGAAAATCAGCTTTCTGGTAAGTCAAGGAAGTAGAAGAAGTTCAAGGAAAAGTTTGAAGACAAAAGAGAATTTGTCTATAAAGAAGCCAGGCCACTATAGGACACAGTGAAAGGAAAGTAGTTAAAGATACAGCTTTAGGAAAACAGGGTTGTGGGGAGGTAAAACTGAACTGAACTGGGAGGACAGTTCCAGAGATGTGGAGAGTTGAGAGAGAAAAGAGCTCATGGGAAGGGAGGTTTCTATAAGAAGGACAAGTATAGATAGGAAAGTCAATATATTGGAAAAGTAAGGTAGATATGCATATTTGTAGGAAGAAGAATATTGGATTCAAAGTCAAAAGACTCAAGTTAAATTCCCAGCTACAAAACAGCTGTAGATGTTAAAGTCAAGTGTAATAATGATAATTATTACTATTATGAATAAATCATGTTTATAAGAGTTTATAAAGCACTTAACACCTTACAGGAATAATGTTAGCTAATCTCCACTTCACATATCAGTAAACAGGATGAGAAGTGAGACGATTTGCCCAGGATCACAGAGCAGGTTCAAAACAAGGATATGACCCCTGGTTTCAGTGGCAGATCTGGATTTGAATCCCCTGGAGTCAGGAATCTGGGTCCACAACTTCAAGCCCCACACTCAATAGGTGTGTGACTCCCTAACTAAATCTCATTTTTCTTACTTACTAGTCTCCCTAAATCATGGGACTAGTATGAGGAAGGGGACATCAAAGTGGTGCAGTGGATAGAGCGCTGAGCCTGGAGTCAGGAAGACTTATCTTCATGAGTTCTAATCCAGCCTCAGATACTTACTGGTTATGTGGCCCTGGGCAAGTCACTTAACCCTGGTTGCCTCAGTTTCCTCATCTGTAAAATGAGCCAGAGAAATGAATGGCAAAGCACTTCAATATTTTTGCCAAGAAAACCCCAAATAGGATCACAAAGAATCTGGCATGACTGAAAAACAACTGAACAACAACAAAATTTGTAAGGAAAGCTCTTGTAAAGCCATATAAATAAAATCTAAAGAGCTATAGAAACATCAACTACTGGATTTCCTCTATACTTCTTTTAAAATTGCCAGAGATTACAAATATTTAATGGAGCCAAAGAAAAGTCATGTCAAATTCCTTCCCCTTCTCCCTCCAAAACTGACTCTTATATCACAACAAAAATACAACATGAGTTCAGATTCTGTAAAGTATATAAATTTACTTGCAATATTTTTATTTTCTTTCCTTCTTTAAATATGTATATATTTTATATATCTAAGTTCCATAAGCTAAGTTTTTCTTCTAAGCATTAAGAGAATAGTTATTACACATATATCGATTAATATGAAATCACAATTCCCTTCAAAATATATTTTGAATATTAAAAAGTAAGTTCAAAGATTCAAGAGAGTGGTTCCCAGGAACAGGCATAATAAGCCCATGCAAAGCTGTCATAATTCCAACTCCCAAAAAACTTATTGTGAGACTCTCAATTGTTATTTATCTCTAGGTTTCATTTCCCTCGCTGGCAAAATAAATGTAAGAGAGACACACACAAAGACACGGACTACAGAGAGAGAGTTATTACTAGGAAGTTGCTCTCCCTGGATTTTGAGCAGAGTAACTTAAAATGTAATTGGCTAATAAATATTAAACCACATATAAAAAGGACCCCTTAAATTCATACACTTATCCCATCTTTGCCAGGACCAGCAGTTTTTTCCTACTAATTTCTTATCACAATACTAATGAAGTTCTGGTAACCTCACCTCCATTCCTTTCTCTGAGTTGTTAACATCTTCTCTGGCTTGAAAATACTTTCTATTTATTTACTTGCACACATTTTGTATCTTCCCCAATAGAATGAAAGCTCCATGATGAAAGGAACTGTTTCATCTTTGTCTCTGTATCCCCAGCACCTGGCACAGCGCTTTGTAACACAGCTAAAATTTAATATATAGTTATTGAACTGAATTGCTAAAATAAAAAATAAGACAATCCAATAAGTGTACTTTTCCCTTGACATTCAAATTAGGCATACTTATCCTCATAGGCCTTTGCACCACACTGTGATTTCCTCATTTAAAGTCCACAGCATCCAGTTATTCAAGAATCCAAATAGGTAAATAATGATTAAGCATTCACTGTGTGGACAACTTTTCTGAACTCTACTGGCTCAGGTGGAAGGAGAAACAAGGTTCCGATAAGACAGTTCTTGCTCTCATAGAGTTTGTAGTCTAGTTGGAATTAGAGATGCCTTTTTAAACTATACTTCAATTGATAGGGATACTCCATCAGTATTGAACAAGCCCTTTTCACACCTTCTCATCCTATTCAGTTTTGTCCATGTCTTTCTGAAAACCCAGCACAGAAGATCCAGCCTTCTAATTTTTAAATCAATTATTACGGCAGGATGTTATCTTCATTTTACTATACAACCAGTCTATCTTCATTTCCAGTCATACATACATACCCTTGGTGCTGTATTTTATACTACTTCTCACAAAAGTCATCACTAGTAATTAAATGTAGCCTCCTGATACCCAAGACGAATCTTCCCAATGCTTTTTAGGCATAATACTATTAATACACAATAAATTTATCAGTTAGCTATGTTAACTAAAAGAAAATAGAACTTTCTTAATAATAACACTTGAAATAGCAACTATTATACTAATACTACAAAATCTAGGTGTCACAGTAGACAGAGCACTGGGCCTGGAGTCAGAAGGACCTGAATTCAAATCTAGCCTCAGAGACTTCTAGTGATGTGACATTGCACAAGCCATTTAACTTGCCTGCCACAGTTTCCTATCTGTAAAGTAAGTATAATAGCCCCCACCTCCTGGGTTGTTGTGGGGATCAAATGAGATAATATTTGTAAAGCACTTTACAAACCTTAAAAGCTCCTATTAATTGGCTTTTATTATAAATGAAAGAAATTTAAGAATATGCTTTGGATGCTGAACAAAAAGACTCTATTTTCTGAAAGCTATTTTAGTTCTGATGAAAGTAGGACCAACTACTGCTCAAGATGCCCCTACAATTACCCAGTTAAGGGGTGGTTCCTTCTGTTTATTCTGTAATTAACCAAGGGTAAAAAGGCACTTTTGGGGCATTTTTGCTTAGGGCCCGAGATTGGAAGAGTAGCACTGAAGTAAGTAGACAGGCTTTCAGGAATGAGGGCCAATAGCTTTTATTTTTAACTTTCTTTTGAAGTTGGTTCAATAGCTGTTTAACATCTCTTTTATGAGACTTAAACTCTAATCCAAGTTGTTAAAGAAGCTGTTGTACCAGCTTCAAAAGGAAGGTACCCACAAGCCAACTCTGCTTCAAGTAACTGATTAACAAGAAACAGAAAGCAAAATGAAAATAATATCACAGATTAGAAAAAATTTCTCCAATAACTTAGTTTAGTTGAGGGGATTGCAGAAAAACAGGTACACTTATAGGCCAGTGAGAGAGTAGTAAATTGGTCACATTATGCTGGAAAGTAATTTGGAACTGTGCCCAAAAAGCTACTAAACTGTGCCTTACCCCTTGACTCAGTGAGCACTATTAGGACTATGCCTCAAAGAGATCAAAGGAAGATAAAAATGATCCATTTGCCGAAAAATATTCATAGAAACTCTTTTTGTGGTGGTTAACAAATAGAAACTGGGGATTTGCCCATCAATTGAGGAATGATTGAATAAATTATGATTTATAGTTGTAATAGAATACTATTGCTCTGTAAAAAAAAAAAAAAAAGATGAAAGAGATGGTTTCGGAAAAACCTAGAAAGACTTGAATGAACTGAGGCACAGTGAAGTGAGCAGAACCAGAAGAACAATTTATGCAACAACAATGCTGTAAAAACAGTCAACTCTGAAAGACTTAAGAACTCTACCTATGACAAATTACAATCCCAGAGAACTGATTATGAAACATGGTACCAATCTCCTATCAGAAAGATGATGGACACAGGGTGCACTCTGGAATGTATACTTTTTGGACAGGGTCAATAAGGTCATGTTTTTGCTTGATTATGGATATTGGCTACAAGGGATTTTGGTGGGGGCAAAGGAGGAAAGGTCCTGTATTACAGGAGTGGGGAATGTTAATGGATTAAGAAGATCCTCCTCATCCATTAATAGGCCTATGTGACCACATGTGTTCAATCACAGATGTCTTGCTGCTTTGAACTCCAGTCCAGCTGTGATACATCCTGAGTCACATGGAGCCTATTTAGGTGAGGAACTTGCCTAAGGAGGAGCTTGCTTAGGAGGGGCTTTATTGTAGGAAGGTTTTCACACCTTTTTTGGTACTAAACTAATTAGACATTGAGTCAAGAGGGTTGTGATGCCTTCTAGCTCTGAGTCTATTAGCCAAAAGTGTATATATATTCTGAGGTGATATTTTTCTTTGGGGGGTTTGCTCATGAGAAGGACCTTTTGATTCCCTGGACAAGACTCTGAGTAGCCATTTGTTAAAGCCCTGACTACTCAGAGGTTTGTGCTCTCACTATCAGATGGTGTATGTAGGTGGTTGTATTACTTTGTTCAGACAGTAGGAGCCCTGTCTGTTGAATCTCTGTGCTAATTTTCTCTGCTTGTATTTTCTACTTATCTGTAATTAAAGTAAGATTGTTGACCCCTTTAAAAGTTGTCTTTCCTTTAGCAAAGCAGATCAAAGAACCTGTGCTAGCAGGCCATCCTGGGTGTGCTAGGGTGCTTGCCATTACAGGAGGGAGAAAGAGAACAGAGATTTCTGTTAGTGGAAATAAAATCAAATTAAATTAAAATTTTCAAATGAATAGTAGAGGGGAATATGATACTCTAAAAAAAGATTTGAGTTAACTAAAATTTATCATATAACAACAATACTTTTTTTTAAAGTAGGTAAAAAAAAATACTTTTCATCATTAAAACCAAACTGAATATAATTCACATTTCCATAGTAATTTAAAGTTTACATAACGCTTCCTTTACAACGCAGTAGGTAGTTCAAAAATTATTATGCCTGTTTTAGAAATGAGAAAAACTGAGGCTCAGAAAGGTGGAATGATGTTTCAAGGTCTGGATGTGTATTCAGATCTCCTTGTTCCAAGTTAGGAGATTTCTACTAACACCATATTTCCCAAATCAGCCATTTTTTAATTAGTCTTACATTATTTAACTTTTCTTTATGGAATACAATCAATGAAATATTATATCAGCTAAAAAAGAGGCTATAATATATTGACAAAAAAGACAATAAGGAAAGTCTTTCTATATAATATGCCTTTGGAGTCAACAGTACAAATATGAACTATCCTTGTGAAAGAGAAAACATTTTAGTTGAGTTTTCTGGTTCTATGAATACTAAATAATAACAGTAGCTAATATTTAAGGGTTTTTGTAATTAAATCTTATTTTCAGATTCACATTCCCTCCTCATCACTGCCTGCCCCAGCTGAGAAAGAAAAAAAAATACTGTTAAAAACAGATATAGTCACATAAAATAAATTCCTGCATTAGCCATTTCCAAAAGAAAAAAGAAATACATCTCAATCTCTCCTCTGAAATCATTACATCTTCTCTAGCAAGAGGTGAGTTGCATGTTTCCACTTGAGTTGTCTGGAATTGTGGTTGGTTCACTGACCAAAGTTCCTCAGTCTTTCAAAGTTGTTTGTCTTTATAATATTGCTATTACTGTATAAATTGTTCTGGCTCTGCTCATTTCACTGGACATGGGTTCAAACAAGTCTTCCCAGGTCATCCCCTTCATAATTTCTTAAGGCATAATATGATGGGCACTCCCTCCACTTCCAATTCTTTGCCTGCCCCCCCCACACACACACACTTCTGCTATATATATTTTTGTACAGATAGTTCCTTTTCTTATTTTATTTCTCTGGGGGCATATACCCAGTTGTGGTATTGCTGAGTCAAAGGATATTCAGATTAATAGGGGCTTTTTGGTCAAACTTTCAAATAACTGTCCAGAATGGTTCTACCACTTCAAAACTCCATTATTACATTGTTGTACCTGTTTCCCCACATATGCTCCGGTATTTGTCCTTTTTCCTTTTTTTAATTTTTGGTCAACTTTATCAATCTAATGGGTGTGGAGTGGTACCTCAAAGTCGTTTCAATTTGCATTTCTCTAATTATTAATAATGTAGAGAATTTTTTCATATATCTATTGATAGCTTGGATTTCTTCCTCTAAAGACTGCTCATTCATATAATTTCACCATCTATCAACAGGGAAATTAGTCTCAGTCTTATAAATTTGGAAGAGGTCTCTCTGTGTATTAGAAATGAGACATTTATCGGAGAAACCTCCTGCAAAGGTTTTCCCATCTACCTGCTTCTTTTCTAATTTTAGCTGCATTGGTTTTGTTTTATCAAAACTGTTTCAATTTTATATACTCAAAACTATCTGTTTTACGTTCTGTGATCATCTCTGTCTCTTCTTTGGTCACAAACTCTTCTCTCCACAGAACTGATAGGGATTTTCTTCCTTGTTCCTCTAATTTATTCGTAGTGTTATATTTGTGTCATGTAGTCAGTTGGGGCTTGTCTCTCCTACAGTGTGTGAGATATTGGTCTATACCTAGTTTCTGCCAAGATGCTTTCCAATTTTCCCAACAACTTTTGTCAAATAGTAAAATAGCTGGGATTTGGGGGTTTATCATACACTTGGCTTACGTGCTCATTTGCTTCTGTATATTGTGTGCCTAATCTGTTCCATTGATTAACCGCTTTATTTCTTAACCAATACCAAATTGTTTCATGATTATTGCTTTGTAATATAGTTTGAAATATGATACTTTGAGGCCTCCTTCTTTTTCCACTTTTTTTCATTTATTTCCTTGAGATTCTTGATCTTTTGTTCCTCTAGATAAGTTTTGCTATTTTTATTCTATTTCTATAAAGTAATCCTTTGGAAATTTGATTGTTATAGCATTAAATATGTAAATTATCTTAGGTAATATTGTTACCTTTATTAGATTGGTCTGATTTGCTGTTCAGTCGTTTTTTAATTGTATCTGACTCTTTGTGACCCCATTTGGGGTTTTCTTGGCAAAGATACTGCAGTGATTCGACATTTCCTTCTCCAATTAATTTTACAGATAAGGAATCTGAGGCAAATAGGGCTAACTGACTTGCTCAGGGTTACACTGCTGATAAGTATCTGCAGTCAGATTTGAACTCATGAAGATGAGTCTTCCTGAATCCAGGTCAAGCACTCTATCCACTGAGTCATGACTTACTCATAAGCAATTAATATCTCCAATTATTTAGATCTGTCTTACTTGTGTGAAGAGTGTTTTGTAATTGCATTTATGTAGTTCTTTTGTGTAGGGGGGGCAGAAAGACTACTAAATATTTTATACTTTCTGTAATTTCTATATCTCATCTTGGATATTTTTGTTATATACAGAAATGCTAATGATTTGTATGAATTAATTTTATATCTTACAACTTTGCTGAAGTTGTTAACTGTTTGAATTAATTTTTAGTTGACTCTCTAGGATTTTCTATGTAAACCATCCCATCATGTTATCTATAAAAAAGTGAGGATTCTGTTTCCTCTTTGCCTATGCTTATTCTTGTCTTAATGGTATAACATAACTTCCAAAAAAAGTCAACTACCATTTGCCAGGCATTGTGGAGATACAAAAATGTGGGGGGGGAGGGAGGAGGAAGGAAATAGTCCCTACTCTCAAAGAGCTCACAAGTCTAAGGAAGGAGACAATAAGCAGGTAACTATATACAAACAATATATGTACAGTTTAAATTGGGGGTAATCTCTGAGGGAAGGTACCAAGATTAAGGAGGACTTGGATAGGCTTCTTGTAGAAGGTGGACTTTAGCCAATATTTACAGGAAGCCAGGAAAAGTGAGGGGTGGACATGAGGAAGATCAGTGCTATGAGAAAGGGGATAGCCAGTAAAAATCCTTGTAGTCCAGATATGGAGTGCTCTGTGCAAGAAACAGCCAGGAGGCCAGTGTCATTGGATCACAGAGTATGTGGAGAGGAGCATGGTACAAGAAGATTAGAGAGATAGGAAGAGGCCAGCTCATGAAGGGCTTTGAAAGCCAGAAGATTTTATATTTGATCCTGAAGGTAATAGGGAGCCACTGGAGTTCAGTGAATAAGGGAGACTCACTTTTTAGGAAGATCAATCTGACAGTTGAGTTGGATTAGAATGGAAAGAGACTTGCAGCAGGAAGACCATCACAATGTCCAAGTGTAAGGTGCTAAGGGTTTGCTCCAAGATGGCTGCAATGTCAGAGGGAAAGGGAGCATATGTGAGAGATGTGACAAAGGAAGAAAGGACAGGCCTTGACCACTAATTAGATATGGAGGATGAGAGGGAATGAGGGATTCAGGATGCCAACTGGGCTTCATCTTCTTTTACTTGCCATTGCTTCCATCTTGTGACTGGACGGGCGGTAACCTCAACTACAATAGGGGATTTACAAAGAGCTGCAGGGGAAAGGGAAATGGTAAAATGAAGCAGGAAGAACAATGGGTAGGTAGAGGTCTGGTTTCCAATGCTGGTTCTACCATGGATTCACTGTGTTACTTTGGACTGTACAGTCACTTCACTTTTGTAGGCCTCAATTTCCTCATCTCTATAATAAGGAGGCTAAAACCAGGTAATCTCTCAGGTTCCTTCTAATTCTAATATTTTGTGATTCTATGGTTTAACATTCTATGTTCTAAGGTGTGCCAAGGTCCCTTTCAGTTCTGGCCATCTACGACTGAGATTCTAAAAGTAAAATACATTCCAAGTAAAAACCAACCAAGAATAAGTATATGAAGGCAGCTCATGTAACACTGAATTTTTCAGACAAGATATACTGAAATTTGCAGAGTAGAGCTTTCTGTCTCCTCCAAAACACACAAAATCCTTCTGCCCATTCCACACACTCCTTTAAATATACCCAAAGTCTTTAAAAAAAATTGAGGGGGCGAAGTTTGAGAAAAATTTTGAATGACTCATCATTAACTAGGACTACAATTTCAAAATTGCTTATGATTTCAATGCAGAATAGTGGCAGCTATCTGAATAGATCTATGTGCATACAGAAAGCTGGATGAACCAACTTTGATTTTTTTTAAAGCTATCTATGGAAGATGGAAGTAAATGCAGGTAAAAGAAGATGAACTGTAAAAGATCTCAGAATGAGCTGAGGCAGGAAAGAAAAGAAAAGAAAAGAAGGAAGGATGTTATGGGGGTTTATTGTTTGTTTTAATCTATGTAAGGGAAGAAGATAAAAATTACAGGATCACTGCTTAAAGTAGACAGGATAATGATAAGTAACAGCAAAGAAAGGGCAGAAATGTTACATTTAGATTTTGATTCTGTCTTTTCTTCCAGGGAAAATGGACTGGAAAGGACAGAACAAAAATGGCTAAAAGAAAGTTGAGGCTCAGTATAAGTAAGGATAGAGAGAAAGTACCCAGCTGTTCTTGATGAATTTGAGTCACTAGGCCCCAAATGAACTTCTCCAACACTGAAAGAATTGTTGAGTGCGACTGCCAAATCATTATCAGTGAGATCTGAAAAACTCTGGGAAATGAGAGAGGAAGCTCAGAACTGGAGAAAGACAAATGAACCTATTTTCAAAAATGGGGGAAAGAATATAACCTACAAAGGATAAGCCAATGAGTCTGATATTAGAATCTTGTTGAAATTTTAGAATCATTATAGAAATGTTAGAATTAAATTAAAGGGGTCTCTGAACATTTAAAAAAGAAAGCAGTGATCACAAAGAGCCATCATGGCTTCACCAAGGAGTCAAGAACTAAGTAAGATGAAATTCAATAGGAATACACTTAGGTTAAAAAATTCAACTTCCCAAGGGTAAGGCAGGGAAGGCACCCCTAGGCGGCTGTCAGGAATAGATCTGGGGATTTTACGAATTTGCCCTGATAAAGGATAAAATAGACAAAAAAGCTCTTGAGAACTTGGATTGCATTAAGTCATCATGTCTAGTACAAAAAAGATGATGGTCCCACTGTATTTCTGCCTTGGTCAGATCCTATCTGGAATCCTGTGTTTATTTAGCTCTGGTCTCCACAACTTAACAATATCATTAAAAAGTGGGAGAATGTCCAGAAGAAGGCAACAAGAATTGTGAAGGACCTTGAACCCATGTTTTATAAGGATCAGTTGGGAGCCCCTGGGATGTTCAAGGGGAATATGCTAGCTGTCTTCAAGTTCTTGAAAGACTGTCATAGCCAAGAGGGGTTGGACCTGTTCTACTTAGCCTCAAAAGACAGAACTAGGTTGGAGCAATGGAAGGAAGTTGTAAAGAGGCAAATTAAAGCTGCATGTCAGGAAAGACTTGTTAATAATCAGTGCTCTCCAGAAGTCTTCAGCAGAAGTCACATGACTGACCATTTACTAGGCGTTTTACAGTGGGGAATTTCTTTTTGGGTGTCAGTAAGACTAGATAAGTCCTTTTCAGCTGAAATTCTGTGATTCTCTATGCAGATATGAAAAAAGCAACTATGGAGGATAATAAATATCAAGAGAGATTTAAAACTAAAATATCATAGGCAAGATTTAAAACAGCACTTTTTAAGCATCTACCCTATGCCAGACACTGTATTAAGCACTGGAGATACTAAGAAAGGTAAAAACAACAGCCCCTGCTCTCAAGGGGTTCAGTCTAATGGGGAAGACAATATGCAAACAACTATATACAAACAAGATAGGCACAGGACAAATTTGGGGTAGGCACTAAGATTAAGGTAGACAGGGAAAGACTTCTTGCATTAAGTAGAACTTTAGCTGAAACTTGAAGAAAGCAAGCAGTTATAGCTGAGGAAGGCCAGTGTTCCAGGCATGGGGGAGAGCCAGCAAAGCTGCTCAGAGTCTAGAGATAGAGCGCTGTATGCAAGGAAGAGCAAGGCTCGTGATCCTGGATCATAAAGCATGTGGAGGGGAGCAAGGTACAAAAAAACTAGAAAGATAGAAAAGGGCCAGGTTATAAAAAGTTTAAAAGGCAGTGGATTTTAGATCTTAAGAGAAAGATCACTGGACTTCTAAGAGTCAGAAGAGCTAGGCTGAATCCTGGCTCTGATGCTTACTGGATGATGTGACCTGCTTGCTGCAAGTCATTCTACCAAGTAAACCTATTTCCTCATCTGTTTAAAAAAAAAAAAGTTAATAAATTAGCAACCTTAAAAGGGTGCTTTAAAGAAAACATTTTTCCAAACCTTAAAATGCCAGATGTAAATTACTGCTATAAGACAAGCTCCCTGAGGGTGGAAACTTGAAACAAGAGGCTTCTTTGTAGAGAAGTTACTTCCACATAAGCAAGAATTAATTAATCAACAAGTATTAAGTGCCTATAATATGCTACACATGATGGTGGGAACTTAAATATAAAAGTAAAATAGTCCATACCCCTAAAGAGCTTATATTCTATCAGGGTTTCTTAACCTGGGGTCCAAGAATTTAAAAAAAAATACATACCCTATCTATCCATCCACATACACACACACCCCCATATATACATATATGTGTATATATTTCAGTAACTGCATTTCAGTATAGTTGTATGTTTTTTAATCCTATGTATTTTATTTTGTACATTTAAAAATGTTATTCTGGGAAGGGATCCACGGGCTTCACCAGATTGCCAAAGAGGTCCAAGACACACAAAAAAGTTAAGAATTCCTGAACTAAGGGGAAACAAGAAGGCTTCTTGAAAGAGGACAGATCTCAAGAGGTATTTGAACAGAAAATATGTGGGAGGAGAAGCCGCCAGTTGTTGATCTCATAACAATAAGGAGGTTATTTATTGTCTTCCAGGAGCAAATATTCAAGACATAACAGAAAACGTCCCAAGACTTATCAAAACCAATGACTACTACACACTTTTGGTGAATCATGTGGGCAAAAAAGGCCAGAAGGAACCTAAAAAATTTGTCAAATGTTATGAAGTCCTGGCCAAAAAGCTAAAGACCAAAGGAACACAGGGTTTGTTTCCTAATGATCACTGAAAGCAAAATATGCAGAAGGGAAAAAAATTAATCTGGGAAGTGAGCACCCCACAAGAGGAGGTCTGTGAATGGGATATGGACTTCTGAACTACAGCTTAAAATATAAGGGGGCAGATTCCCAGTCACAAGGTGGCGTACACCTAACAAAAGCTGGTAAGACCATACTTACTTGCTGGATGTTTTACCAATCCAATTAAGTTACAAATTTTTAAATGACAGAGCCGGGAGAAAACTGTTCAAGACAGATACCAGAGAAGTAAAAGAAATATAACAGTTGAGATAGATACCCATAAGTTTACCGGAGACAATATTTAAGAAAGGAGACAACAGTAAAACCTGTGGCTTCAAATATCTACACACACAAATATCTACACAAATGCCCAAAGTTTAGGCAAGAGTAACTAAATAAAGGTCTAAGTATGGAGGCAAATATAAGAATCACTGGGCTTTTTACTTTGTGAGATGAAATTCATGGCTGAACTATATAGCTTTAGATGGGTCTAATTTGTTAAAAAGAACTACAACAGGTAAAAGGGCATAGGTGGAACAGGATTGTATTTTAAAAGTACATTTATGTGAGCAAAGCCAGAAAGCAGAAATGGGCAGTGTGACTGGGGGGGGAGGGGGGAGGGGGGGAGGATTTTCTTGTGGAAATCAATTGAAAGAGAAATGATCTTGCCAAAATTATACAATGGACTCCCGGGATTTCTAAAAAGAAGAACTAAATAATGAATTTGAGAACAGAGAAGCTAACAATCTCCTTACCTATTTAATGATAATTTCATCCTTCAAAAAGTAGAGAAACCAACAACGGGAAATTCCATACTCCATCCGATTCTACCTAACTAGGTAATCAGTGCAGGTTGCTGGCAGAAAATGATGGGAACCTTAAGAGGCAAAGACCACTCCCTCCTAGAGTTTGTGATGAGAACAGGAAAGCTGTGCATGGTCTGTCATGGATCCTACACTGGGGGGAAACATATTTCAAAGGGTTCAGAAGAAAGATAATTAGGATACCATGTTCTCAGATTCTAAAAGGGAAGTCAACACAGGAGATATAGGAAACAAAGAAAGAAATTCTGAAGAAACAAAAGAAAATAGTTCTAGGGAAAAAATAATAAAGGAGTTGTCTAAAGAGACTGATGTGGATGCACAGGAAACTCATCAACTAATTTGGATTTGGAAAAGATATGTATGGGTAATGCAAGCATAGGGAGGTAAAAGAAGATGAATATGAGTGTTGCAAGACATTGTAAAAAGCATCAGAATCTTAAGCCAAGCATAGCTAAGAATGATTTAAGGCTGGCAAGAGAAAGGAAGAGCAAAAAGTTTTTAAAGCTTCATCTGAAAAAGGAAATGGAACAAAGAAAGGACAGCTGCTCAGCAGGGACAGGGCTATGATCCCTGAGAACAGAGATGTCATGCAATCCCTGTGCTGCTTTTGTTTTTTCTCCCACAGATAATGACCTTACTAAAAATGTCAGAAGAAAAATGGCTATGCATGGGGTTGATAACCCAGGTAAGACAGGACACAGTAAGAACTTAGTTGCCCTTGACAAACTCATATCACCTGGCTTAAATGTATACACAGTCTTGTATACTCTTAAGAATTAGAAGATGTGATTGCTAAAATACTATCAGTGATGACTCAAAAGATGTGGACAACAGGAGAAATATAAAAGGACAGGAAAGAGTAAATCCTGTCCTGACTTTCAAAAGAGGGAAGAAAACAGTCTACAAACTAGAGGTCAGTGATCCAGACTTCAATTTCTGGCAAAATTTTAGACAGATCATTAAAATGCTATGAAGTGAACATCTGGAAAAGGAAGCAGCAATTACAAAGAAGCAGCATGGATCAATCAAGAACAGGTGATGCCTCAAATATTTTTAAGAAAATAATCACAAACTACAAACATTTATATGACTATATTAAAAATAAAAATCACATGACTATCAAGAAACGCTGAAAAATCTTTTGATGAGATACAGCCCATTTCTGTTAAAAAAAACACTGAAAAAAATAGTTATAAATTGACCTTTCCTCAACATGCTAAATACCATCTAGCTAAAACCTAAAGCCAGTATTATAGGTAATGGAGAAATGCTAGAAAAAGTCTTTCTAATAGGATCAAGGGTAAAGAGTAAGGGTGTCAATTATCATCACCAATATTTGATGCAGTTTTAGAAATACTAGCTAGAGCAATAAGAAAAAAGGGAATTGGGAAAATATACATAAGCAAAGAAGAAACAAAATTATCATTTTTTGCAAGTTATATAGAGAACACTAGAGATTCAACTAAAAAATTATCTGAAGTAATAATTTCAGCAAAGTAATGAGATTTTAAATAAATCAGCAGTTTTTCCTCTATATTGCCAACAAAACTCAGCAGGAAGAGATAGAAAGAGAAATTCTATTCAAAATAACTACAGAATATTTCAAATATTGGGGAGCTGACCTACCAACACACTCAGTAATTATATGAATGCAACAACAAAGCACTCATTACAGAAATAAACAGACCTAACAAATGGAGATAGAGTAATTCCTCATGAATGCCCTGTACCAAAAAAATAAAAATCACAATAACATCTAAATTAATTTAGTCAGTGCCATATCAATCAAACGAACAATGGATTATTTTAAAGGACTAGAGAAAAAAAATCTATCAGGAGGAACTAAGGATCAAGAATCTTAAGGGAAATAGTACAGGGGGGGGAAAAGTCCAGATCTCAAACTTTCGTACAAAGCAGTAATCCTCAAAATCATGTGGAGCTAGTTACAAGCTAGAAAAGTAGAATAATCAGTAGAACAGATTATAAGTTTATAGAATCATAGATCTGGAGCTGGAAAAGACTCTAGAGACCTCATTTTACAGACAAGGGCACTACTACTGAAAAGTCAAATGACTTGCCTAGGATAGTACAACTATGTATCAGAGAATGTGAGCTCAAGTGTTTTTGATTCTGAGCCTAGAGTTCTGTTCACTATGCCAGCTGTCTCATAGATTAGATACACAACATACAGAAGCAAAGTATTAAAGTAGCCTAAAACATAGAGAGATCTGTAGGATTTGATGAATAAAATGAGCAGAACTAGGAGAACAATCTATACAATAACTTTAATACTGTAAAGACAGACTTAGGAAAGACTTAGGACCTCTGATCCTCACTATGATCCACTACAGTTCCAGAGGACACAAGATGAAACATGCTACTTATTTCCTGATAGAAAAGTGATGGATCCTGTACAGGTTGAGGTTTTTTTGGTTTGTTTGTTTTTTTTATATGGCCAATGCAAAATTTTGTTTTATTTGGATACACCTGTTTGTGACAAGAATTTTGTTTGTCTTGTTTTCTCAATGGGGGAAGGGGAAGGAGGATATTCAAAAGTAAAATAAAATTTAATTTTAAAAAATAGTAGCACAGTATTTGATAAACATAAAAACAGCTACTGGAGCAAGGACTCATCACTAGAAATATTAGAAAACAGTGTGGCAAAAAAAATCAGCTTATACTAACATCACACCATGTGCCCCCAATGAGCTCTAAATGTATACATGACGTAGGATGTAAATGATAATATCATAAATAAATGAGAAGAACAAAGAAGGAGGTAGCTTTTGCAGCTATTCATGGGAGAAAAACTTGTGATCAAGGAAGGGATACAGAAGATTAAAGAGGATAAAAAATAAAACTTTTATTATTTAAAATGGAAAAGTTTTTTCACAAACAAAATTAATGTGGTTAAAATTAGAAGGGAAACAGTTAACTAAGGGAAAAAAATTTATATTTAGTTTCTCTGAGATCTGACAGCCAATATATAAGCATGTGAATATATATATACGTATATCTATTTTAAGTATATCTAAGAATTATGCCATTTCCATATAGATAAATGACTAGAGGCTATAACAGGCAATTCTCAAAGTAAGAAATCTAAGCTATCAACAACCATATGAAAAAATGCTCTAAATCACTAATAAAGAAATATTTACTAAAACCACTCAGGGGTTGATACTCATAAAATTGAAAAAGGTGACAAAAATGGAAAATCAAAATTGTTAAGAAGGTTGAAATATACTGTCAGTGGAGTTGTGAATTGGTCTGGTATGCAAAAAGTTATTAAACTGTGGCTGGCTTTTGACTCAGTAATATCATTATTATGCTTATACCCCAAAAAAATAGATCAAGGAAAGAAGGGAAGGACCTTTACGCACAAAAAATATTCATAACTTTTTGTCATGTCATCTACCAATTGAGTAATGGCTGAATAAATCATAGTATATGAATGTAATGGACTATTATTGCTCCATAAGAAACAACAAAAGAGATGGATCAGAGAAATCTGGGAAGATTCATATGAATTCTTGCAGGGTGAAGTGAACAGAACCAGAAGAACAATTTCTACAATAACTTCAATGCTGTAAAGGAAAACAACTTTGAAATACTTAGGAACATTCTGACCAATGCATTGACCAATCACTGCTTTAAAGAACTAATGGTGAAGCATGTTATCCATCATCAAACAGAGAGGTAAGAGACTTAGGCCAGTTGAGATATACATTTTCAAAGACCAATATATAAATTCACTTACCTCAGCTCATGGTGAGAATTTTTGTGATTTTTTTATTTGAGGAAGATGTGTACAGCTTTGAAATTAACATGCTGAACTTTTTTTTTAATGCAAACTCTATATAATAGAGATTCCTGGTTCCATCCATAATCCTCCCTATCTGTTCTTATATGTGTATGGAAATTTGAGGATGTTTGTAAAGTACTGAATAACAAATAAAAAAAATTAAAAATAAAGAGAATGGGGTCATGCTGGACTAGTCTTATCAGGGCTAATTAAACTAGTAGATCAGAAGAATGTAGCAAATATAGCTTACCTAGATTTTACCTAAATTTAATGAAGCATCTCATTCTTAATGGGAAGATAACCAGATTCAAACTAGAAAGTAATGTAATTATATGGATTTGGAACTGGTTGAATGACCCAAATCAAGAAGGAGTTATCAACAGTCCAATATAAACTTGGAAGGAGGGCTCCCACAAAATGTACTTAATTAAGATTTTGCTTGGCTCTGCACTAATAATTAACTTTGTTATCAATGACTGGGACAAAGGTAAAGACGTTATGCTCATCAAGTCTGAAGATGACACAAGACTGGGAGGGACAGCTAATACAGTGGAATGGCAGTCAGGATCTAAAAAGATTTTGACTAGAGCACAGGGTTAAATCTAATGAAATGCAATTGAACAGAGATGAATGTAAAGGCTTACAATTGAGTTCAAAATCCAGTCTCACAAAGACAGGATTGGGGAAGACTTGCCCAACAGGGAGTTTAATGGACTGCAAGTACAGATAAGAATGTGTGCCACAGTATGATATGGCAGCCCAAAAAAGCTAATGGGAGCTTGGGCTGCTTTAAGAGGTCTGGCTCCCACAGGAACGTGGGTGGAGGTGATCATGTCCCCAGTCAAACCTCATCTGGAGTATTGTGTTCAGGTCTAGATATCACCCTTAAGGGATAATTTTGATAAACTGGAGAGTCCAGTGAGGGCTAGTATTCCATTGAACTAGGAGTCAGGAGACCAGGTCTAGCTTTATCACAGCTAACAAATCCCCCTTCTCTTGGCTGCCTCACAAGAGGTTGGATATGATCATCTCTAAGGCTGGTCCAGTCCTAAAGTTCTATGACTCTGCATCTATGATGATTATTGAGATAGAACAAAAGAACACACATGGAATTTGGAGAAGACAAAAAAACTTAGGTAGAAAAGGGGAGAGGGAGGTGTACAGAATAGCAAAGTAACTTCAGGCTATTGAGGAGAGTGAGGGACGGCATTAAGTGGCTTTGAAGAAGTGATTGGACTTGACTAGACAAGAATTATGCTGGGTAGAAAGAAGCAGGTGAAAGTCCTATAGAGCTTAAGTAAATTATTCCCCTCTCTGACAGTTTCCTCTGAAAAATTACAGGTTTAGGCTAGAAGATCTCCAAGGACCCTCCTGGCTCTAAGTAATATTCCTTCCCCAGGCTCAGCCCCACCTCCACCATGGCTATTTCATTCCATGACTGTGAACACCTAAAAGAAATCTAATTATCTGCACTGTGCTATGGCAGATCACATACAACCAATTGCTTGATAAGTGATTTAATGACAAACACTAAATTAAACATAAGAGGACTAAAAGCTTTTAATTTGAACCTGTGAAACTCTTGTAGCAGTTTAACTGTATCTAGCTATAAAAACTTGACTGTTTACTTGCTACATATCACCAGTGGAACGTTTACAAAGTCCTAGAGTTCCTTGGCCACAAATTCATTACAAGGTTAACTACTTCAAAATGGGCAGAATTATTTTTAGAAACTAAAATCAAGAAATTGTTTTTAGTTTGTTGTTCTGGTTTGTTTGGGAATGCCTTACTCTAAAATATACTACCACTCCCAGCCTAAAAAGATTACAACTATGATATAGTTATAAAATAAATTTCCAGTGCCAAAACAATCAAGAAATAAGAATTTTATAAAAGGTAGTCAGAGACTTTCTATGCAGTGATCTGGAAAGTTGTTGCATCAAAACTGAAGTCATGTGGCCAAGTTCTCTACTTAATAATTCCAGCTTTAAACTGCCCCCTGGAATGCCCAGTATTTTAAGAGGCTTGCTATTGTAAAGGGGCTACAAACAAAAGACACTCTTTCATTTTAATCTCTAAGAACCTTTGATCAATTGTAAAGTTAATTTAAAATACACAAAACTAAGCATTCCTTCTGAGGAATAATAACAGCTCATGATTTTTAAAGTGCTTTCTTCACACAGGGCCTATGCATGAAATAGGTATCATGAAGTAGTACAATATTCCCCAAACACAGAAGAAAATAGAAAAGTTACACGACAGCTCATAAATACGGGAAAAAGAATTAGAACCCAGATCTTATGACTCTGGACTCAGCGGGGGTTTTCCCCAAAAATACCACTCTGACAAGTGCATAAGGAGGTTTATAACTATTGAACATTGTATCAGTGACCAGAAGGAGCTCCCAGAAAGCAATCCAATCAACATCAATGATTCTGGGCACAGTGGGTTAAGCAGAAAGGCAAGGAGGCTAGCTCATCATTATGCAAGCTGGGTCAGTTGCTGGGGAACCCAAAGCTGCTGGAGAACTGGGAAACAGTACCAAAACCATGACCCTAGTATAAATAAAGGCATTGCTGGGGTGGTGTCAGGGAGGAGTGTCCTGCAGCTTCACAGACTGGGTTTAGTTTGGGAGAACAAGAGGAAAAGGCTCCTGAGGGACTGGGGAGCAAGCTCTGCTCTGCAAAGCTCTCCAGCATGGACTAGAAGTAGAGAGAAGAGGGAGGGTTGGTTTTTATCCTTGCATCAAAAGTCGAATAACTAGGGCTGCCCTCTAAGCCTAGAGAAGGTGGCCTGTGGACTGAGCCCCAGACTGTCTTACCTGGGCAGCCTCACCTATAGTTAAGGATTCACTCCAGTAATTTTTGTCTGGTGTCTGCCTGTGCTCTGTCAGCTGTACATTATGAAGAACAACATTACTGTCCAAGAAATAGTAGCAAGGCAAGATGAATGATGGAATAAGCAAATGAAAAACATTTATTATGTTCTTACTATATGTGCTACATTCCAAGGATAAAAACAGAAAATGGTAAAACAATCTCTTCTCTCAAGTAGGTCACAGTCTAATGGAGGGGATGACATGCAAACAACTATGTACAAAGAAACTATAGACAGGATAAGTGGGGAAAAATCAACAGAGGGAAGACACTAGGATTTAAGAAGATCAGCTTC
>CM053585.1:51214048-51232897 GCA_028646515.1 Pseudochirops corinnae
GGGGTAGAAGACTGGAAAAGGGGGAGGGATTGAAGATTAGCTTATAGAGGACTTTATATTTGTTCCTGGTTGTGAGGAAAATTCTTTAGAGTTTACAAAGCATCATATAAATGTGACTAATAACCAAAATCATAGGTAACTCGAGTAATTGAGAGAAACAAGGTAGAGAAAGTAAACTCTGTATTATTGCCAGGATTGGCTCATTGAGTTCAGCAGGCATGCCCGTGCATGTCCTCGGAACTAGGAAAGGCCCTCTTTGTCCTCAAAGTCTGACAAAGTGTGAATTCTTTGACAAGAGATGAACTCACTTGTGTCCCTGTTACCCAGTCCATTTGGCCCTTTGCTCTGGTATTGACTTAAATTCCCAACTTCAAAGTTTCAGGAGCAATGAAGACCAATGAGTTGATAATACATAACTGAGGAAGTTCACACACTGGTGCTGTCGCTTTAGGCTGAGCCTTTAAAATGAGCCACAACCATTCCAGGAGATCTGATATAGAAAGCAGAAAGACTCCATAAAGGCACAATTTCAAATCTCTTGAGAGAGGCCTGTGCATACATATAGATGTCCCCTAACTCCAGGAGGGGAAGAACCAGTGCCAGGTAGAGGCACAGACCAATGCAGGGAGCTAACGATGCAGGAGAGAAGACACCAAGGCATGTGAGAAAGCAAAGCAGCATCCCACAGCCAGAAGCCCTTAACATGGAGAAGCCATGAAGTATGCCTTCATTGACACTATGAATCATGATCAGTGACACTTTCAATTGCATACTTTTAGATTACATATTAAATTAATTCTTTCAGCCAAAAATAATATTTCTTGATTATCCATTATACCCCAACTGGAGTCACTAGAAATGTTCCTGGATCACCAATAACAATCAAGTCATTTCTTCACTGACATCATGAATTTCTCACCAACAATCAGAAGGTCTTAGAACAAAAAGTTTCAAGTTTTTGCCGTAAAAGAAAACAACTAAATCCCTCCACCCAAAACACAATGTATGTTTCACATAGCCAGATGGGGGGGGAGGGGCCACACACAGGACAGGACTGGGAAGGGAATGAGTAACAAGGAAGAATAATAAAGCTGGAACCTGTCTCAAGAAGTAGCTTCACCATCTCATTTACAGTTATAAAGAATTATCTTGGCAAACCAGCTCTCTATGGCTGTCGCTCTCTCCCCTCAAAGGACTTCCTCACCTCCTTGGAATCTTAGAATCCCCCAGCTTCCCTCAAGGTTCAGCTGCTCTAGAGCACCTCCCCACACACAACCCAGTGATCTCCCTCCCAAAGTCCCTTTGGGTCTTGCTTACCTGTTTACATACTGTCTTCCCCCAGGAGAATGCAAATTCCTTGAGGGATTTTATTTTCATATGCCAAGTGCAGTGCCCAATGCCGAGTGTAGTGCCTTACACATAGTAGGCATTTAATGAATATTTACTGAATATTAGGACCATAAACATAATAGAGTCCATAGAAAGAGGCTAAGAAAGTTACTATTCAATAGTAACTTTAGCTGCCCCTAACAGAGTTAGATCAGTTTTACCCTTCCCCCTAGCCAGACTATCCACCACTGTCATATCAAATCCAATATCCTTGGTTTTACATTCAAGACACTCAATCAACTGCTTTCTCCTCCCTTTCCAAACTCAGCTCTCACTCCCACAAGACATCCCCTGTTTCAAGCAGACCAATCTGTTTGTCATCCCACACACGTCTCACTAATTCTTTACTGAATTTACTGTCTGTACCACTGTTTTTGGCACTTAATCACGATTGCCTTATTTTTTTCTTATTCAAACATTCATGACTATGTCTCGTATCCCCCCAAAATGATGCATTTCTAAGACATGCTGATATCAGAGTTGGAAGAAACTACAAAATTGCATCTATAACATCCCCAACAAGTGATTATCCAGTCTCTGCTTCAATATCCATGACAGGAGATCACTCTGCTACAGAAATTCACTGCCTCCCAAGGCAACCCAGTTTTGGACAGCTCTAAACGTCCTTCAAGGCCCCCAGGCCATCCCTGTTCCTCAACTTTGTTCCCCCTAAGGACCAGCAAACCTTGTCATCTACCCTGAAGCTGAACCTTCTTATATGAATTAACTCTCCCTACTGGACTATAAGGTCCTAGAGAGCAGAGATTGTCTCAATTTTCTGTTTTTATCACTGGTATGTAGCAGAGATCTTGGAACATAATAAGAGCTTAGTAACTTCAATTCAATAAATATTTATTAATGGCCTACTACGTGCCAGACACTATGTGCCATCCTCCAAGTGCTAAATGCTGGGGATGTAAAAAGAGGCAAAAGACAGTCCCTGAGCTCAAAGACTTTACAATCTAATGGGGGAGACAACATGCACACAAACACATACAAAGCAGGCTATGTATGGGACAAATAGGAAATAATCAAAAGAGGGAAGGTTCTGTAACTGAGTTTGAAGACTTCCTGTAGAAGGTAGGATTTTAGTTGGGACTTAAAGGAAGCCAGGGAAACCAGTAGTTGGGATAAGAAGAAAGAGAATATTCCAGGTATGGGAGACAGAAAAAATTCCCAGAGTCAAAGGATAGAATGTCTAGTTCATGGAACAGCCAGGAGGCCAGTGTCGCTGCATCAAAGAATATGTTTTGGGGAGTAAGGTGTTAGATGACTGTAAAGACAGGAGAGGGCCAGGTTATGAAGGCCTCTGAATGTTAAACAAAGCATTTTAGATTTGATCCTTGAGGCAATAGGAAGCCACTGGAGTTTACTAAGTAGGGGGGAGGGCAGAATGGTGGTGACATGATCAAACAGGCGTTTTACAGATATCACTTTAGTGGCTGAAAGGCGAATGGACTGGAATGGGGAGAGAGGTGAGGCAGACAGATCCACCAGGCTGGCTACTGCAATAATCAAAGTGTGAGGTGTTAGAATGGTGCACTAGAGTGGTGGCAGTGTCAGAGGAGAGAAGGGGGAGTATGTGAGAGAAGTTACAGAGGGGAAATCTAAAAGCCTTGGCAACAGCTTGGATGGGGGGGGGCAGGGAGAGTGTGAGAGGTTGTAATGGTAATGTAAATGAGGAGATCTTTCCCCTCCATTAATAGGCCCATGTGACCTATTTGAGTCACATAAGTCAGAGGTGGGAGGAGCCTGCAGAACAGGTGGAGCACGCAGGGTAGAGCAGAGCCCAGAGAAGTTGGTCAGAGTAGTTAGAGCTGAGGGAGAGGAAGCAGGCAGCAGGTTGTGAGTGTTTGTGGGGAGGCCCTAACAGGGGGATGGCTTGGGGATGGCAGTACCCTCTGCATTGTTATTGTGTATAGACTTCCTTGTTGCTATGATGCATCTGGCTTTCTGGTGTTTGGATTCAGCTTTCTGGTATCTGAATAAAGGTTTTGGTTCTGTCTTTCATGGAGTGGAGAGTCTGCTATATTTTGCGATTCAGAATTATGCCAGCATATTCATAGCCACCATAGGCACTGTGAATATCATGTTGGTGTTACAGAGGTAGAGAGGAATGGAAGATGACTTCTAGGTTGTGAGCCTGAGGGACTAAGAGGATGCTATTCTCCTCTGCAGTAATAGGGAAGGTAGGAGGTGAAGAAAAGATAATGAATTCTGCTTTGGTCACGTAGAGTTTAAGATGTCTACTGGACATCCAATTCAAGATGTCTAAAAGGCAACTAGAGATGTAAGACTGAAGGTCAGCAGAGAGTTTGGGGCAGGAAAGAAAGATGTGAGAATCCAGCATAGAGATGGTAATTAAATACATAAGATAATCAAGTGAAGTAGAATAGAGGGAGAAAAGAAAAGAGTCCAGGACAGAGCCCTGAGGGATACCCATGGTTAAAGGGCATGATCTAGAGAAGGATCCAGCAAAGGTGATTGAGAAGTGATCAGATAGAAAAGGAGAAAAATCAGGAAAGAGTAGTATCCCCAAAACATAGAGAGAAGAGAGTATCAAGAGTGATTGACATGTCAAAGATTGCAAAGAGGTCAAGGAGAAAAGATTGAGAAAAGGCCATTGGATTTAGCAACTAAGACATCATTAGTATTTTGGAGACAACAGTTCAGTAAAGTAATAAGGAATTTATAATAATAATAAAGAATAAAGAAAAAAGAATGCTTTTTTCATTCATTCAAGAGGACCAATGACATCATGAACTGAATTAAAATCGGAGCTGGAAGTTGGGATTGATTTTCCCGGTTAATTGAATTTAAGGCAAAGCTGTGCAAAGGCAGCCTCACTCTCTCCTCCAGAGTCCTCAGAGTCCAGTGGCAAGACAAGTCTAGACCCTACTCCCTGAGTACCCTACCCCCCACCCAACCCCAGTACTATGCTCTTCATAGAGAATATTTTAATTCCTACCTCAGTCCCTCAGCATATGCTGTTTCTATCTGAAGTACTCACCCCCTAATGTTCCATCCACTCACTTCTACTACTTCCATTAAGATTCAGCACAAATCTAATCCTCTCCAAGGTATTATTCCCTGAATTATACCAAACTTTTGTACTTATTTATACATATGCTATTTTCTAACTATTCCATCTGTCTACTATTTGCCTTATGTATTATAATGTTAATGCGATTTAAGATCTTCCTACCCATTAATAGGCCTCATGTGGAGCCCATTAAGGGAAGCTTGCTTAGGGAAGGCTTGCTTATAGGAAGGCTTTTACACCTCTTGCTAATTTCTAATTAGGTACTGAGTCAGGAGGGTTGTGATGCCTTCTGGCTCTGAGAAGTGTATATATATTCTGAGTTGGCATTTGCTTTGGAGGCTCACTTATGAGAAGGATCTTGTGATTTACTGGTTGAAAATCTGAGTGGCCTTAAGTTCAGAGCTCCCGACTGCTCAGATATAAAGGCTCTCTCGATCCAGGGATATATGTAAAGTGTATAGCAATATTACTTTGATTCAGGCAGTCAGAGCCCTGTCTATTGGTCTGTATTTCTCTGCTTGTATTTTCTCAATGTTTTCTCTGTATTTTCTCTGAAGTTCAGGGTGCTGACTTTTCCCCTGAACTAGTAAATGTAATTTAAAAAGATTGTAGACCCCTTAAACAGCTATCTTTCCTTGTAAAGTAGGGTTGCCACTACACTTCACCCAATTATAAACTTCTCAAGAATGGAGACAGCCTTTCCCCTATATGGTGATTTCTGCACCTCTTTGTGGGTTCTCCCCAAAATTCTCACCAGAGTCCTTCTCTTCTGTAAAACACCCCTTTTTGCACTGATCTCATCAATTCCTATGGATTTAACTATCATCTCTATCTGCATAACTCCTCAAACTCCAGATACAGCCCTTTTCTCTCTGTCAGGCTCCCAATGCCTCTGGACATTTCCATCTGAATATTTCCTAGGCATCTCAAACTAAACACGTCCAAAACAGAACTCATTATATGTCTTCTATACTCATCCCTTCTTTTAATGTCCCTATTTCTGTCAAGGTCACTGCTATTCTTCTATTGTTACTCAGGTCCACAATCTAGAAATCATCCTCAATTCCTTATGCTCCTTCACCCTCATTCTGAAATAGCTGCCAAACCTTGTTAATTTCACGTTCTCAACATTTCTCAAATCCATCCCCTTCCTTCTACTCACACAAATACCCTCACCAGGGCCCTTATGGCCTCTTGTCTAACCTACTGTAATAGCCTCCTAATTGATCTGCATGGATCCAGTGTGACCCTCAACAAACTATCACTTCCTTCAAGAAGCCTTCCTTGATTTCTCTGTGGGGGGGTGGGGGATAGGGGGTGTGGGCGGATGGGTATGGGTGTGTGTATACACAAGGTGAACATGTTGTATGCCCCTAACTAGAATGTAAGCTCCCTAAAGGCAAGGACTGTCTTGCTTTAGTATCTGGATTCTGCAAAGATCAAAATTAATATTACCTCTAGTTTTTACTATATCGGTTTTATAATGTAATTGACTTTATGCTGTATAAATTTTTATAATTGAGTTAGTATCTGACTAAAGCCACCTTTCTATGTCCTTGAGTTAAACTCAAGAATTTAGCTTTCCCTCCGAGTTAAGTTTAAAAATATAATAATTTTTTTTTAAGTTGTCATCTCTTATACAGGTAATCTCTGGGATATCTGTTTGTTATCTTTAAGTGCCAACAAGTTAACCTGATGCCATTCCCCCAAAAGATATGTCATCTGTCCTTCTATAATTGGAGAGGGGCAAGTGTCTCAAGAGAATGAGCTGAAAACATTGTGTTATAAATGGATCCTAGTAGTTGAGGACTGGAACAACAAGGAAGACGTTGAAAGCCAGCAGAAGGACTGGGAGTGGAGGCAGAGCCCTCAGATCTGTGGCCTGGGCTTGGTGGGATGTGGCCTTTGACAAGGTAGCTCAGGAATGACCTTTATCTGTCAGCTGACAGCCTTTTTCAGGCGGCCGCTTTTCTCTCCTAACTCAAATATTAAAGAGCAGAAGGCAAGTGATGATGATGAAAGCATGGGAGCGGCCTGTTTGGCTGCTCTTGGTGATGGTGCTGACAAGTAAGAGAGCCAAACCCAGAAGACTTTTCTTCAGCGGCAGAACTAGGACCACAGGACAAGGCTGAGCAGGCCGTGCTGGCCTGAGCCATCAGTAGCTTCTCCCATCTGTGACTGGAGTGCATGTTTACACCAGTATTCTTCTGCGCACTCACTTCCATCCCAACAAGACCATCTGTTAATGCTGAATGACGGTGGCCAGAAAGCAGTTCCTGCATCACACCCTCCCAGCGCCTGGTCACTGTGTCACCTATGCCATTTTCCACAATCGATTTGCTGTTAGGCCCTTTGAGGAGCTCCTTACCCCTGCCAGACGACATTCCCTCACCACACACCATCCAGCCAACTTTGGTGGGCCTGTAAGAGGAGTTCTGTCCAACAGCAAGCCATTTCCTGGGAAGGAACCTGCTTAGTTCCATGTAAATGGCACAAGAGGCCTCATGCCCATGGAGTCCATGAGCCAATGAATATGCAAAGATCTTTTACAAACATTTCAGGGCTGGTTTCTCTTGTTCATATCTGACTCTGGTGCTCAGGAACAGGGACCCATGCTGATGCCTAAGGGCATGGAGACCCCTTCAAGAAAGGGGGTCCCCTGGCCCTGTTTGCCCATCAGTGGGCAACCCTAGGCTGTTTATTTTTCTTGCTTCCCTTCTTCCCTTTTGTTGGCCTTGTGCTCGGTTTGTTTACAGAGGATGTATTTTGCTTTACCAAATATTAAAAAAAAAATGGAAAACTCTTTACATATAAATCCCATTACTTGTCTGTCTGCCTGAGTTCTGTAATTAAGTATGTAAAAGGAAAAAAAATAAACTATTTTCTTTATTTCTTTATTGTTAAAAAAAAATAATTGGGGGGGGGGAGAATTTTATCTCCTCCAAGGGGAAAGCTAGTGTGACAGTACTGATTTCCTAGCAAAGATTCTAAGATATAGATGAGTCTCATAAAAAACAGTTAACATTCCTTAATTGTCAGAGAGGGATGTGATTAGTTTCACCTGAATGCCAGCCCACTTTTCTTAGTTTAACCCATTATAATTTTCCATGACTACCAAGACTTCCTTCTTTCCTATGTGTCAAAGCCATTTTTGCCTTCTCATTGAGATCACCGGTTTTACAGCGGCTGTCAGTCCAACCCATTTTGTTAACAGTTATACATGTCACTGTTAATAAACTGATCTTGCTTGGAGTCTGCACCTCAGTGTATCCTTATTAAATGTACTTGACATAGTTCCCTAGGTGTCCAGCACATAGCAGATTTTTTAATCAATGAGTGGTTTACTTACTGATTAACTGGTTTAGGGGCAAGTAAGGTGTAGTGGAAGTATAGGATCATAAATTTAGAGCTGGGGCAGTAAAGTGGTACAGTGGATAGAGCTCTGGGCTTGGACTTATGAAGACTCACCTTTCTGAGTCCAAATCTGGCTCAGATACTTACTGGCTGTGTGACTCTGGTCAAGTCACTTCACCCTGTTTGCCTCAGTTTCCTCATCTGTAAAATGAGCTGGAGAAGGAAATGGCAAACCTCTCCAGGATCTTTGCCAAGAAAACCCCAAACAAGTCCCAAAGATTTGGACATAACTGAACAGCAACAAATTCAGAGTTGGAAGAGCCCTTCCATGCCACCTAACTCAACCTCCTCATTTTATGGATGAGGAAACAGAGGTCTAAAGAAGCCAAGTAAGTTATCAAAGGTCACATGGGGTAGAAACTCTTGGACACCACCTCCAGTCCTCATTCTGTGGTGCCATGATGCCTCTTGATGGAGGGAGACTGCACATTTGATCATGTGACCTGGACAACTCATACCATCTCTTTCTCTTAGTTTCTTCCTTTGGAAAATGAAGAGAACAATCTCCACTTAATAAAACCTAGAGCTGGGAGGGTCCTCAGATCTCTTCTGGTCAAAACCATTTTCCAGAAGAAGAAACTGAAGTAGCCAAAAATGCAACTTTAAAGCCTCTGTTCCTGCACTCTCCAATCCATTCCTTGGCACCTCCCAGAGCAGCTCTGCTCCTGCTGTGTCCTGCCCAGAACCTTTCGATAGCTCCCATGATCTACACAACAGTGCAAACTCCTAAGCCTGGATTCAGGGCCTTCATCTGATTCCAAACTATCTTTACTTATTTCTCCCACATCACATATTCTGCCTGTCCCTCAGTCTTATCCTGCCCTTTCCTCCCTCTGTGTGTTCCTTGGCTGACATACCTTCTCATGGCTAGAAGGAATTCCACATGCTCAACCAACCACCATCACCCCCAAACCCCAATCTCAGCTTGCTGAAATCCTTCCCCATCCTTCAAGGCCCAGTTCGGGGACCACCTTCCCCATGAAGCCATGCCTTCTCATCCCTGCATATGCCCACTGGCATTCTCACCCACTGAATCTCCCAGGCCACTGGCTGAGCCTTGTCCATGCATTTAGACTTACATTGTAATTACTTGTGGGCATGTCTTAATCTTCTACTAATGTCCTTGAGGTGAGTGATTATCTTTTTTACAGAGAAGCAATACACTCTACAAGAAAAATCTCTGAACTTGGGAGTCAGGAAGATCTAGGTTCAGACATGAGTCTGACATTTATTCACTGTGCAACCCTGGGCAAGCATTTAATCTTACTGAGCCTCAGTTTCCTAATCTATAAGTGAGGATAAATACAAATAGTGATAACTATATTCAAAGAGTTCTTGTAAGTTCTTTCCAAATGTCAAAATGCCATATAAATGCTAATTATTTTATTTCCCCAGCACCTAGTAAGAGTGTAGTCCTAACAGCCAGCATTTACATAGTTTTACGTTGTATGTACAAAATGCTTTAAAGTATTTTATCCTCACAACAGATGAAGAATCTGAAGCAGATAACAGTTAAGTGCCTTGCCCAGAGTCACATGGCTATTAAGTGTCCGAGGCTGGATTTGAACTCAGATCTTCCTGACTCCGCGCCTAGCACTCTATGTACTATGCCCCCTTGCTGTACACAGAATTTAACATGCATCTATCTCAATAAACTTAACGGAAAAGGTCGCCTGGAGATGAGTGTGACAATCTGTTTGCAAACTGCAGTCGCTGCACAATTTCAATGACCACATTCTCCACTTTTTATCCAATATTTACTGAGTATAATGCCAGGCGAAGCCAGCAATCTCTCCCCCTTCAAAAGTGAAAAGCTGCCTCCTAAGCAAAAGCCATTTCCTACCAGAACCATTCTTTTTTTTAAGATAAAGTTTACTAAAAGGAACATTGTTTCTAGTTTTTCTTCCTACATGTTTTCAACATTTGCACTTCATGTTATAATTATAATTATTACTTGCCCAAGGAACACAATAAAAATGACAAAAGTGTGAAGTACCAAGTGTCAAAGCTGAGACCCAAACCCAGGCCCCCTGACTCAAACACAAGGGTTTTTCCACTCTGGTGGGCTAGTCTCATTCCATTATTATATTTGACTTTTGTTTAACATGCAAGATATTGCTTATGTTTTCCCCCCATACACACCCTAAATGTCCTCCCCAACTTTCAAGGCCCAGCCCTCCCTTGAACCCATCCCCAACTATTCCAGTCCCCATTGACTTCTCTTTTAGTAGTCTGTAGCATCTAATTTAACATTTGGTTATATATTGCCTTTTATTTAACTAATTCATATGTAGCCTTGAGGTTAGAAACTGTGTTTGTCTCACATAACAATTCCCACTTTTCACCATCCCAAATTTTTTTCAAGCTCTTCAGACAAAGGCAGCAAGATCATTTATAGTTAGGATGCTGTTTTGTAACTATCTGAGCAGTTCTACATGACATTATTTTCAAGTTCATTCTCATGTGTCCCCTAATACAATTCATAAAAGGCTACAAGGGTCTGTGGGGATATTTCATTCTGACTCCCTTATTTTATGAAGGAGGAAGCCAAGGCCTTTGAAAAGGAAATGACTTGCCCTTCGTGGCTGAGCTGGAACTATAAGGCATTTAATGAGTTACATGTAAGGCACTGTGCTAGGCTTCTGCTAACCTGGTCATGATTTCTATATTTCCCACTAATTTGTGAAATGATCTGAATGCTGTCAGCAGAGTAACAATCAGACCTGGGGGAAAGACTACTGTTTCCTAATGGCCTTTATAAGGTATAATACTATAGCTACATAACTTCAAATAAACTAAGACCACATTAAGGAGATAAATGTCAGCTTAGCCCTAACTTTTCAATTCTTCTCAAGTAACAGAAACATGATCACCATCAACAAATATTCATTCAACAAGCATTTATTAAATGCTTACTGTGTACGGTGAACTTCTCTACCTACTGGAGATACAAATTCAAAATTGAAATAGTACCACTGTTCCCATTAAGGGAAGTGGGGCAAAGAATGTGGGCATGCATAAGCACAAAATAAATGCAAAATAATTTAGAGGCAGAGAAAGAGAGATTTACAACTGGGGGACTTGTGTAGACATAACACTAGAGAGTACATCACTGGCTGGCCCCCATGCCTGCAATCCTGGTTCGCTGGCCTCCTTCAAGTCTCAGCTAAAATCATAAGAAACTTTTCCCTGTCCTCCCTTTATGCTAGTGCTTTCACTCTGAAATTACCTTATATATCTTTACAGAAATCTTCTATTTGTAATAACTTAAAACTGAACTAAGACTTTTGGGATGCCCTGTATATGTGAGTTCTTTGGAAGGAGAGACGGTTTTTGCCTTTCTCTGTATCCCCAGCATTTAGCACAGTGCCTAGCACATAGTGGGCCCTTAATAAATGCTTGTTTGCTTGATCTGACATTACACATTACATCCTGTGCTCCAGTCAGGCATCCAAGCCTTTGCATGGGCAGCCCCTCCCCCATCCCTAGACTGTTCCCCTCTTCATACCAACCTTCAGTAATAATTGTGCTAAGCCTTGGTTGGCCTTTCCTATTTCCCTCTGTGTACAAGGATCCCCTCCCCCACACATATCAATAACTATCTTTGTTGTTGTTTTAATTTTTCTCCTTTTATTCAGCTGTGGCCATGCTGTATCCCTCCAGTAAAATTGTATTTGTTTGTATCCCCGGTGCCTGGTAAATGGGGGTGGAGGTTGTTTCATTGTCTCTTACAGAGCTAAAGTGGAAAGATCCCAAACAGGAGAGCATTCCAAGACACTTTCCAAACCTCGAGGGCTGAGGCACAGCCTTGGCAGTGCAGCAGCCTTAGATTTGTAAAGGACCTCAAAGGGGGTCTAATGTAACCCTTGGCTACAATGTATCTTCTCCCCTCTATGACATTCTCCCACCCAGGGTCATCCACACCTTCCAGCTAGGAACTTGGAAGTGATAGCAAAGTTCTCTCTCTTGGCTGAGGAAGCCCACTCCAAGAGCACACCACCATTCATTGGAAATCAACCTCAATCTCAATCTCTCTCTCTCTCTCACTGAGCCAAATCTTGCTGTCCTTTATAGCTGTTCTCCCTAGTTTCTGGGGGATCACAAAATAAGTCTGTTTCCTCTTTCCTTCCAGGCCTCTTCAGTCCAAAATGTACTTCTTGGTTTCCTGTGTTTGCCCTTAATTCTCAAACGTGTATTTGCTGGTATTTTGGCAAAATGACTGTCAGATGCCAACATCATAGCTCCCTCTTTCTTCTTCAGCAGCTAAGCACTGATGAGGCTACCAATACAAAGAATAAGATCTGAAGAGAGTGAAGGGCTTGTTTTGACCAATTTGTAAGGCTTCTCTAAAAAGGTTAGAAATACAATATGATGAAGAGTTACCATTACTACTCTCTGATGACATGGCTGAGTTTTAACGATCTCTAAGTGGGGCTTGTTTGTTTTTCCAAAACCATTCAAGGTTCTCCACAATTTGGCTAACTAGTCCCCTTGAATTCCCAGCAAACTTCTTCATAATTGTTCTCCATTCTCTCCTCTCCTGCCTCTCCCATCCATCTAGTCTCCTACACCTGCCACTGACTCCCCACCCAATTTGGTCTCCTCAAGGCCTAGCTTGAATGCCACCTCCTCCAAAAAGCCTTCCCAGATCACTCAGCTTCAAGTCACCTTTCTTCTATCTAGACTCACAATATTTTTCTAGAACTTTCTTTTTAACTTAGCAGATTTAATCTTTATTATATTTACATGACAATAACAACAATAGTTAGCATTTCTATATTGTTTTAAGGGTGGCAAAGTGCTTTACAAATATGAGCTCATTTTAAACCCCAGGATATAGCTAGTAGAAAGCAAAGCCCAGGTTTTTCTTACTCCAAATTCTATGTTCTTGTCATTTTCAGCAGTTGATTGTTAAATTGATATTTCTTTTTTTTTTGCAGGGGCAATTGGGGTTAACTGACTTGCCCAAGGTCACACAGCTGGTGTTAAGTGTCTAAGGTCAAATTTGAACTCAGGTCCTCCTGATTCCAGTGCCAGTGCTCTATTCACTGCGCCATCTAGCCGCCCCCTTGATTGTTAAATTGAATTTGTCCAGCGAAGTCTGAGATCTCTAAACCTAACTGCCTCTGTCCCTTCCATCCATCACCCATACTTCCCTGTGGCCCCACTCCAGGGATAAGACAAATAACTATAAAGTTGGATGTCAATGGATGTGATTGTCTGGGACCAAAACAAAACACATCTCTGACATACCTACTGACATGATCCAATATCGCTTTACCAAAAGGCAATAATAAATACTATTAGCTTCAATTTCTGGTCTTAAATAAATTTTTTAAATTTATTACTGCCAAAAAAAAAAAACCAGGAATAAGGCCATGTTGATCATCATTTCAAAAACTATATAAGATGGCCAACTCAAGTTTCCCAGTTGCAGTATCTTATGTATTTGCAAAAATCCACAGAGAAAATAATTCATGTTATTTAATATTGCTCATGTATTCCAACTGCCCAAGTGACCCGAGTGCTGGGTTACTTCATTAGCTTCTGCTCACACAATTAACACTAAATTATGTCCTTTCAAAAAAAAAAATCACTATCTTCCTTCCCTTTTTTCCCCAACCCACACTCATCAATGATAATATATACACAGCAAAGAGACATAATAAATCTTGGTAAATATTTCAACCTTTACCAGATAAAGTCTATCCAAAATTCAAAGGCAGATCCATTTTCTTCCTCTAAAACCTTTCAAACATTTCTGCAGGACTCAGGAGAATGCAGTTTTTTTTTTCACACAAAAGAGATAACCCTTACTCTGTAACTGTTATCTACAATCCCGAGATCTTTATTTAAAGGTGCTGACAAATTGTATTATTCCCAAGGAATGTCTGTTTCCTCTCTAAGCAGGAGGAGCTCAACTTTCAGAAAAACCAAAATGCTAGGGGTATAGTTAAGTATCTTACACTGCAAACAGATTCTTTGTCACTACCACAACCAGCCATCAACTGTCACAGGACTTGGGGGAGTGAAGGGGAAGAATTTTGGAGATCCCTTGTCTTCTCGTTTTACAGATGAGGAAACAGAGGCACAGACAAAGGCATGTCTAAACCAAGACCACATTGGTAAGCAATAGAACTGGGATTCAAACTACATGCCAAATTCAGGGCTCTTTCCATTACACCACAGGTACCTTTCTAGTAAATGCACAAAACAAATGAGTAACAATTCAAAGGTACAGAAATTCCAGGTAAAAGAAGTGCTGTTATGGGCTGGAAATTCCAGGCTTCCTAGAATAGAAGGGAGAGCTTGCTCAAGATCATGCCATAAGCATAGGATTTGGACAGTACATGACTCAGATAGAAACTGGCACCTGGGAGGGAAAACAGGCAGAGTTTGGGATATATTGAAATTGAAGAAAAAAACAGAAGTGAGGAGGAAGCAAGGCAGTGAAGAAAGATGTGCTTGTGTCTAGGAGGAGACTAAAAGAAAAATAAGCTTCCTTTACTGGGTGTTTACTTCACAGACTGGGCTGAAGGCTGACCCTGGAGACTGTTAATGAGTGGGAAGGAAGAGGGCTTAAAAAGCAGATGAAAACTGCAGCTGAAAACTGATCCCTGCTGTCAGTAAGAGTAGTATCTGCTGTGGAAGCATGAGGAAGAACAGACCTCAGAATCAGGCAGAGAGGCACAGGATAGCCAAGCAGAAGGTTGCTCTTCACTGGGGCTTTAAACCTGGCTACTCCACTTCAGGTTGTTTTGAAACTCCTTGTGAAAAAGAAAAGAACAGAGCAGGCCTAGAGAAGGCAGGATGGGACTGGTGCCCACTGGAAGGAGGAGGAGGAAGAGGACTGGGTGTGCCCTGCCTGGACCCAGATGTGAAGAAGAAAGTGCAAAAGGCACCACCAGTAAAAGAGTCTTCTTTAGGGACTACCCCAAACGAAAATTCACAGATACTAGGGCTAAAGAAGATAACACAATAGTGAAAAGTCAGGACATCCAGTTCTACCAACGAGTCACAGTGTGGCTTTGGACCCATCATTTCACCTGGCTGACACTCAATTGCCTTATTTTGTGACACCAGGGGATGGGCACTGGGAATAGGAAAGAGTGAGGAACCAGTACCTGAGGGAGAATGGAAGGAAGATGGGCCCATGGCGGGGAGGGAAGGGGAGAATCAAACACGACACACAAGCTCAGGGAAGTAACCTGAAGAAAGACCCAGTTGTCTTGGAGGGGAAGACAACAACACCTAGAGGGGCCACAAGATAAGGACCCTCCCATCTGGGGCAAGGGAGGGAGGATCTATTCCTGGGGAGTGAGGAGGGGAACCTTACTCTAGGGGTCTCCTGTGACGAGGAAACGAAAACCGATGTCTAGGGGGAAGGAAAAGAAATTGGAATGGGAGAAAACCATTAGACCAGAATGGGGACCCCCTGCAGGGGCAAAGGGGTGATACTCCCTCGTGTGGGGGGAATCCCCTGGCTGACGGGGGGGGGGGGGAGGGGGGAGGGGAGAGGACCTTTGGCCCGGACAGCGCTGGGAGGGGGACCCTTTGCCCCAGGCAGGGATATAGACAGGGCTGTGAGGGGACCCTTGACTTGTGCTGGGCTGGGAGTAGGGGGTCGCAGGGCTAGGAGGCGGGGAATCCTTTGGCTTGGGGGCAGGGCCGGCTGGGGGGCTCCTCCTGGGTCGGGGGGCCTCCCTCTGGCTCTGGGGGTCCCGGCGTCTCGGAGCGGCGCTGGCTCGGGGTGGAGTGGCTGGGGGGGGGGTCTCCCGGCTCCCAGCCCCCCCAGCGCAGCACCTACCACTTCAGCCAGCTTGAGGCGGCCTGGGGCGCGGCGCAGGTAGTCGGGGTGGCAGCGGAGGCCGCCCAGCCCGCGGCGCTGGCTCACGGGCTCGGTGGTGGGCTGGTAGGGGCTGCTGGCCCCCGAGATCATGGAGGTGCTCGAGGCCTCGCCCTCGAAGCCGTCCAGCTCCTCGCCGCTCCGCATGCTGGCTGCCCGGGCGGGCGGCCTCCCTCAGCGGGGCCGCTCCGGCTGCATTGCGGGCCCGGCCCGGCCCGGCCTGGGCGGAGGGACCCGGAGCCGCCGCCGCTGCCGATGCCGCGAGGCCGCAGCCGCCGTTGCCGCCTCCTCGGGCTCCCGGGGCTCCTGGCACTCGGGCGCCGCCTACTCTCGACAGCGGAAAGGGAGGGAGGGGCGGGAGGAGCGAGGGAGGGGCGGGCGGGAAGGGGGGAGGGGGCGTCCGCTGCTCCGCCGCCGCGGCTGGTCCCTCCCTCCCTCCTCCTCCCGCTCACCTGCCGCGGCCGCCCCGCCTCCAGCCCCCGCTCCCCTCCTCCCCACCGCGAGACCTGAGCCCCGCCCACCCTGAGCGCTAGCCCGAGATTGGGGGGGGGGGGGAGGAAGGGGAAAAGAGAAGGGGCGCTCTGGACCCTCGCCGGCCAAACCCAGAGGGTAGAGGAGGGAAGGGGGCTGCAGGGAGCCAGAAGGGGCGGAGCCATACCTAGCGAGGGGTGGGCACTGAAGGAGGCCTGTGCCCCTGGACAGCAGGAGAGGGGAAGGGGCTGAAGTTAGCAGTAGAAGGGGAGGAGGGGGCTCCGCTTCGCCGAGGGGGCTCCGCTTCGCCGAGGGGGCTTGCATAGACAGCCTCGGAAGAAGAGCTGAGGGGGGAGGGGCGGCTGCCTTCTAGAGAGGGAGCTGAAGAGGGGAGGGGGCAAAAAAGGGGAGGGGGCTGAGGAGAGACTAGCCACCTCCTCCGGGTAACCAGAGGGTAAAGAAATGTGCTAGGGACTGACCTACTGGGTTTTGGCTGGGGATGGTGGCGAGGAACTGAGGGGGCTTCTTTCTGAGCAGAGTTGTAGAAGGAAAGGGAGGCCTGAAACATAGAGCAGGACTTCTTAGGGAGTAAGGTGGAGCTAAATTCAAATTCTGCCTCAGACACTAACTAGCTGTGTGGTGTTCTGTCGTGTCTGCCTCTGAGTGACCCACCCTATGGACCATGCACACCAGGCCCCTCTGTCCTCCACTATTTCTCGAGGTCTGTCCAAGTTCACGTTCTTTTCCATGACACTATCTATCCATCTCATTCTCCATGTGCCCTTGGACAAATCTGTTCTCTCCGCCTCAATTTCTTCATCTGTAAAACTTGGATAATAAGGGCGCTTACCTCCCAGGGTTGTTGTGAGGATAAAATCTGATCATTTTCGTGAAGTGTTTCCCAAATCTTAGAGCTCTTTATAACTAACTATTAAATTCTTGCTAAAGTAATGCTTGTGCACTGAGTCAGGGTCTGCTTCCTGAGAGCAAAGGGAGCTTGCAATGGTTTGAAGGAATTTGACTTGAGGAATCATGGAACTTCCTCACCGAGAACGAATCAGCTCCTTTTCCGGTGAAAGAAGAGGTGGAGTAGGAGAATTCTTGAAGGTACTGAGTATTGTGTTAATTCAGAAGACCTGAAAGTTTTCAGTGATTTCAAAGTGGTTTGGTGCATGACAGATCACTGCCCCACCCCCACCCCCACCACATAGCTCTGAATGTTTCTTGGGTTTGGGTCTGAGCAACAAGATTGTTGGATCACTCTCATTGGAGTTTCAGTACACTGTTGCTGCTGGACTTCCCAACTATCAGTCAGCTGGAAAGCTCTGCTGATTTAGCCTCAGAACTATAAGCTTCCCTTTGGTCTTGGGTTTCCGCTCTAGTTATTTACCTACAAGCTTCGGACTGGAACTACTGTTTACATCTAAACTTCCTACTTGCCTGGTACTCAACCCACACTGGAAACCACTCTTCACCCTGGAACATCATCCCTGGGCTCAGGTCCCCTCCTCATTCCACCCTGGATCTGTGACTCTGAAATGGCTAGTAATGTTGAGGGTTATAAAGGATGGATTTCTATTGAAATCCTGTGAAGGTTCTATTAGTCTGAAAGAATTACCAGGCATAAGCAGTCTTGGCAGTTTTAAAAGGGTTTATTACACTTGTCGGTGGGCAGGAGAAAATTAAGGGGAATCCTCCTGCGAAGTATGGGAATTGGGGGTACTGATTATATAGTAACAAAATCATAACTCTGATCTCAATTATGCTAACCATGTGTACAAAGATGGTGTTAGGGAGGAGTACCCAGCCTGTTTGCCCTGAAAAGTCCCCCTTTGATAAGGTGGATGAGTTCTTTTGTTAGGAGTTATCTTACAGCTGGCCCCTAGAACAAAAGGGGTAAACATTTCTCTAAGGAATCCTTTTAAGAATTCATAGGTGTGGCTTATTATAGTTAAGGAGCTTCAGGAAAGATACTTACAGGCTGGGGGAGGGAGAAGGGACTGAGTTAATGGGAAAGGTGACTTTCCACAGGCCAATGTCACATACCCAGGTGCCCGAACACAAATGAGATTCAAGACAAAGTCACCCCAAAATATTCAGAGGCACTCTGTTATTAGGAGACTGAATTGCCACTTGGCAGCCCCTTTGTGCTGGGTCAGGCCCTTTTCTTGTCCTGGTATGAAGCCTCTCCCTTCCCTGGAATGCTTCTGAGGAGACCCTGTCCCCAGTGTCAATAAACTTTTCTTTCTGTCTCCTTGTGCTGACTTAGGCTGGAAAAATGATTCATTGTGATTTTTTTCCTTAGATTTCTTCATAAGGATTTGATCTGATGTGTTTTCTAGATATGTTTAGAGGTGTTTGAGGAGGTGGGGGAGTTTCCTTGTAACTCTTCTTGCTACTCTGCCATTTTGGCGCTACCTCAACTCCAGATCATTTTCAAACTGTTGGCTAATTGCTTCACTTTGATGTAAGCTCTCTGAGGACAAGGACGGTTTCATTTTTATTTTTGTACCAAACTCCGAACCCCCCCAACAGCACTACCACTACCACCACCACCCCATTCCCCCCCCCCCCACCCTGTGCCTAGAATATGGTAAGTGCTTGTTTAATTGTACTGAATATCTTCTCCATCTTGTACTAGATGTGCAAGTTGATTTTTTAACCCAAGGGCAAGATTTCACATTAA
>CM053585.1:51242248-51258686 GCA_028646515.1 Pseudochirops corinnae
CAAAACCAAACATGGAAAAGAAAGAGAGCATGTAGTTTGCTTCAGTCTCCATTTAAACTCCATTCTTACTAGATCTTTCTCTGAATGTAGAAATCTCATTCCATCTTGAGTCTTTTAGAGTTGTCTTATAACCTTGCATTTCTGAGAAGAGTCCAGTTTATCAAAGTTGGTCATCACACATATGTTGTGTCTGTCATTGTATACAATTTCTCCTGGTTCTGCTCTTCTCACTTAGCATCAGTTTGTATAAGCCTTTCTAGGTAAATATAAAGTCCATCTGCTCCCGGTTTCTTATAGCACAGTAGTATTCCATTATATTCATATGCCACAACTTGTTTAGCCATTCCCCAATTGAAAGGCATCCCCTTAATTTCCAATTTTTTGCCACCACAAAGAGAGCTGCAATAAATATTTTTGTACATATGGGTCCTTTTCCCACTTCTATGATCTCTTTGGGATACAACCCTAGAGGTGGTATTGCTGTGTCAAAGGGTATGCAATTATTTATAGCCCTTTGGGCATAGTTACAGATTGCTCTCCAGAATGATTGAATCAGTTCACAAATCCACCAACAATGCATTAGTGTTCCAATTTTTCCACATCCTCTCCAGCATTTATCATTTTCCTGTTTTGTCATCTTAGCCAATCTGACTGGTGAGATGTGGTATTGGGGAAAACATTTAACCCCTCCTTATCCTCAGTTTCCTCATCTCTTAAAATAGGTATAATAGCCCCTACTTCCCGGGGTTGTTGTGAGGATCAAATGAGATAATATTTGTTAAAGTACTTTGCAAGTCTTAAGATATTAATGTAAGCTATCATTATCTCCTCATTTACTTATGAGAAAACTGTCTCCCTAGGGAGTTACTCAGATAGTCATCACAGGCAGTATTTGAACCCCAATTCTCTCTTTTTAGAGTCAGTTCTCATCACAACACATTCCGTAGCAAGTTAGCTTCTTTAGCTACCATGTCACAACTTTAGCTTCTTTGGAGCTAGGGGTTTACTAAAACTCCCAGATCTCTTTCTTTCAAACAAAACCAAAACAATGCCTTTGATTTTTATATCACAATCAGTTTTCCCATGTTGAACCCTTCCTTGTAGCAAAGAAAAAATAGGTCATCAAAGCCAACTGATGTGTATGTAGTATTCTCCTCCCATAATTCCACTGACCTCCCAAGTGGAAGGATATGTGTTTTATTGCCTGTTCTCTTGGACCAAGTTTAACCATTATAATTCATCAAAGTTCAACTACATGTTAGTGTCGGTTTTGTTTATGTCCTTTTAGCTACTTTATATATTGTTTTCCTGGGTCTGCTTACTTTACTCTACGTTGGTTCATATCATCAGACTTCTCATATTTCTCTAAATTCTTCATAATCTTCATTTCTTATGGAGTAGCAAGCAGCATGTCATTATTCCACTCCTTTTGTTCAGCCCTTCCCAATCAATGGGCACCTACTTTGTCTCTGAATTTTTTCTACTTAAAAAAATGCTGCTATGTCTATTTTGGTATAAGTGGGGGATTTCTGTCTGTGGTACCTTCCTCCCAGGTCTCCTTCACATGAACTGTTATCTAGTTATGCTTCCAAAATCTTATATTGACTAAGTTGTTATTTTTTAAATTCAGGCATCTTATTAGAGTCAGCTCATCATGCTAGCCTTTTGAGATCTTTTAAAATCCTGTCTTCCCTACATGTTTGCCATGCTTCCCACTATGTCATTTGCAAATATTATAGGCATACATTTATCTTTCTAATTTTATTTTTAACCTGAATTTTATGAATGCCCCAAAAGAGAGTATTTCCACATGCAAAGTAGCATGGAAAAGGAGGATTATATGTAGAGACAAGAATCTCTATTACACACAGCTTGCTTTAAAAAAAATGTATATAATCCATTATGTTCATTTCAAAGCTCTCCTGTTTATCTGTGTTTCCTTCTTAAATTTCTTCAGTTGTCTTCTGTGCAATTTTTTATGCTTTCATTATTTTATGCTTTCATTCAAGTCATTGATAGAATGTCAAAGAGCAAAGGACCAAGGATTGATCCTTGGGATACTTACCTAGAGATCTCCCTTCAAAATGACATTAATTACCTCCAAGAATGATTCCCCTTTGGGTCTAATCCTTCCATATTTGTGACTCCATCTAACTGTGCTGTCACCTGGCCCAGATCCCTAGCTTGTCTGCTAGGATATCATGAGAAACTTCTGTCAAATACCTCGCTGTCAGACCCCAGATCTTCCTGACTCTTAAGTTCATTGCTCTACCCACTACCCCATCATTGCCTCTCCATTCCACCCCCTCATGTTACCGATGAGAAAATGGAAAGTATCAACCAATCAATCAATAAACATTTATTAAGCACCTACTATATGCCAGGAACTGTGTTAAATGCAAGGGTTACAGAAAGGAACAAAAGACAGTTCCTGTCCTCAAGGAGCTTGCGATCTAATGGATTGAAGATGAATTGCCAAAGCTCGCAGAGCTAGTGAGTGCTAAGATAAACCCAGAGCTCCTGACTTCTAGTCTCAGTGGTTTTTGTTAAAATTTTGTTGTTCCCTTTTCTTGGTTCTTCCATCATCCTTTGAGCTTCCCCTATAGCAAATAGCAAAGCAAACAGTTAAGCAAAACCGCCTAGCATCGGCCCTTTCTAACAGTAAATGCAACACTCTGTACTGACAGTCTAGGTCAACCCCTCTCCTCCCTCGTAGGACTCACTTAAGGAAGAGGGTGTCTTTCCTTGTGCCTTCTTGGGGCCGTGCTTGCTTATTATAATGACTCAGAATTCAGTAGCCTTTGACTGTGCTTTCCATCTGCATTATTATAGTCATCGGATTGTTTCCTGGTTCTGCTTTTTATGTTCACATAATAGCATTTTTTTTAGAAAACCATTCCCAAGTTGATCAGCACCCACTTTTTCCCAGTCCATCGCTACCACAAAAAGTGGTTCTATGAATATATTGATTCATATGGGATCCTCCTTTCAGTCTTTGGCCTCCTTGGGGCATATGCCCAGTCGTGGGATCCCTGAGCCAAAGTCAGTGCCTTTTATACTGCACCATACTGTCAGAAAAGTAGCATAATGTATGGGAGTGCTGAAAAGTTATTTTGGTATTAGAAATCAGGATACCTGGGTTTGCATTTTAACTCCTGAATTATTAACTTTTTTTGATCTAAGGCAACTAACTTACACTGCTTGGCTGATCTATTTGAGCCTATTTCCTCATTAAATGGAACTTGGGATTGTGAAAAGCTGAACTTCTTGATTCTGGATGAGTAGAGGTGCTGGCTCAGCATTTAGGCACCCTAGGAATGATGAAGCCCCTACCTGCTGTCAGCCACATGTAAATCCTTACTAAAGGCTACTTTGACCTTGAAAAATCAATCCCTTTATTAGCCACTGAGCAAGAAAAACCAGTGACTAAGTGGAATTTTAAAGGAAGTGACCAGCCTTTCTTTTCTTCCTGGCTACAGAGTATATCGATATCTCTTGAATGCCTCACTATAGGGGTGAGCGTCCTTTCCCTATCCCAATATAATTTTTAACAAATTTATTTCTTTTCAATTCACAGAATAAAACAAGCATTTCTGAAGCACAGTATGATAAAAAAAAAAAGATGATTGCAAATGAAACTGCAAATCTACCATGTGCAACTTTCTATTTCCTCCAAATATACAGCAAAGTTATCACATAAATCTTTTTTTTCCTTTTTTTCTTCCCTTCCTTCCCCCTCACCCTAGAGATGGCTACGATTAGGCACAAATAGGTATGTAAGCATGCATGCATACATACATACACGTGTGTGTATATATGTAAAATTATTCTATACATACTTCTATTATCAGTCCTTTCTCCATATGCAAATACCATTTTTCTTCATAGGCACTTTATTTTTAATTTGTGTATTTATAATAGACAAAATGGCTTAGTCACTCAAAGTTATTCTTAAAACACTATTGCTGTTACCATGTACAATGTTTTCTTGTTTCTGCTCACTTTTCTCTTCATCTTTTCGTGCAAGTCTTTCCATGCTTTTCTAAGTTCATTAAGCTCATCATTTCTTATAGCACAGTAGTATTCTATCAGAACCATGCACCGCAGCTTGTTCAACCATTCCCCAATTGAGAGGAATTGCCTTCAGTTCCCAATTCTTTGCCACCACAAAGAGCTGCTATAAACATCCCATTCACATTCAAAGTTATAATTACTATTTGTGAATTTCCTTCCAATTTCCTATTGGAATCATGACTACTGCTCCCAAAAGGCATCTAGAACAGAGGGACTCAACAAGGTAAATGTAAGCCTGGGCCCTGACTATCTTTTCAACTCTGTGCTTCCTGTTGTGTGGGATGAAAGAGTTCAGAGTCTGAATCTAAGGTCAGAAAACGTCTTTATTCTTTCTCATGAGAAAAGACTCTGCCCCTGTCGCCCAACATGGCGTCTGCAGGGAGAGAGCACCAGGTAGAAGCCAGACCATGGTTATATAATCTTCTAATGCAGAAACCCAACCCCCCCAACTGGCCTTCACTCTAATTGGTAGGGGGGCTGACCCACAACCTAAGCGCAGGAATCTGAGACAAAGGACCCGGAAACATGTGGGAGTCCAATGAAAGCATTTGGCATATCTTCTACTGAGTTGGCTCTGGGGGAGGGTCTCCATTCCTCTAAGCCCCAGATTGCTGGAAGGTCAGGTGACTTATAAACAGGCCTAGAGAATACTAAAGCCATTCTGGATTTGATTTTTCAGAATGGGGAAACTTCACTATAAATTATCCCTCACACTTTCCTGAGCAGGTGACTGAATAGTGATCTCAAGATGACTGTATATAGGTTTGGAGGTGACCTTATGAGTTTGAGAGGTCCTGAGTAGTCCTGAGTCCATCGAGGTGACTGGTAGCATCAGAGAAGACAACTACCAATGAGAGGAAGGTGCTAAGCCCTGGTATGGTTGACTTGAAGAAATGGACTTTGAGGGGACAGCATCAAGCCAAAGGGAAATATAAATTCAGCAGTCCTGCAAAGTGCATTATGTTTTATTGATGTCTAAGTCTCAATCTCTTTGGAGGGTTTGACAGTAGTTATAAGTTAAGTTACTGGATCCTCTTTTAAAATCTTTTTGTCAGCAAGCAGTTGTGAATGTTTGTTGTTTAGCATTTCTTTTAGATGTAAGAAATAAATGTCATATTTGATTCATACTGAGCCCCCATTTTGTCTCATTTTGGGGAGACTCTAGATGTGAACTAAAATCTAAGCCTTAAGCGGTTTGAGAAAAAGGGTCAGACTCTTCTTATCTGGAACTGGGTCTAGAGTAGGTGGGCCTTTTAGGGCAGAGGCAAATGACAGAACGCCATTGAGCCCAACAGTGGGTTCTTACGGTTAGATGTTAGATGGGGACAAGCATATATGCAATGCCTAACAGAGTCAGTGTGAAGACACTCCCTATAAATGTGAGTTTCATCATAGATCATCATAGATACTGCCTTTTCTGTTCTGTTCTCCCTTTCAGACTCCATACTCACATATGTAAGGATTTTGTAAAGGATTTCAACTGATCTTTATAAATGGGATGGAATGATAGGCAAAACGTGGGGATCTTAAAACTCAGTAAATCACCTGGACACCCTAACTAGATTTTAAACTCCTTGAAGGCAGGGACTGAGTTTTAGAATTCTTTTTTTTTCCTTTTTTTTTTTTTTAGAATTTTTTTCAATCTCCCACAGTACCAAGTACAGTGTTAGGCATTTAGGAGATGCTAATTGGTTGGCTGATGACTTTGAAGCATTGTTGAAAGCATGAATTAGCAGCCTAGGACGAGACCTACAACTATACCTGATAGTGTATTAGGACTGAAATAAGGGCAAGTCTCAAACTATTGTCTTAATAAATGCCTGTTGATTCATTGGCTTGTAAACTCTCAGGGACCTTTTCTGGGGGCCTCCCAGGCATAAAATATGGCAGTTTGATTCTGTTTGTTTTAGGACCTTGGCAGGGAATCATCAAACAAATTGATTACATAGAGGCTTCAGTGGGATCTTATCATTAAAGATGACTCAGGATATCAGACCTAGAAGGAATTTTATTGATCATTTACTCCAGTTCCCTATGATGATGAAGTGTTAGAAAGTGCTTTGTCCAAGTTCACTGAGAAAATAAGTGGCAGATCTGGAAGGAGAACCAAAGGTTATTTCTTCCCAGAGTTTTTGTTTTAAAAGAGGATGTTTGGAGAGGCTGTGGCTTCAGCCCAATGGCCAGATGTAAAATGATAGAATTCCAGGTCCGGTGCCCAACCAGCTGGATGGGGAAGTTATTTTGGGGAAAAGAGACCGCTCAACTTTCCTCCAATCTCAATAATTCAGTTCAACAAACATTCAGTGCTTACTACAGGGCATCTTGGTATAGTGGAAAGACCACTGAAACTAGTCAAGGGAAAAATGCGCTCAAATCACTGTTCTGCCATTTGCTAGTTTGTGACCTTGGACAAGTAATGTAACCCCTTTCTACTGTGCTGAATGAAAACTTCAAGAGACAGTTTCTGGGTAATTAACAATCAATTTATTAGTTAGCCTAGCTGGCAATCAGTAAATTGACAGTGGTTTCTCTCAGTAACCAAAGCCACTAAGGTAGATCCTGAAAGGCCTTAAATGCTTTCTGAAAGGGAACTCCCCTGACCAGTAAAACTTGACCCAGTGAGGAAGTGGGCTAAAAGTCTTCAGCTTTGGTGGTTGAGTACGTTGTCTTGATGATCACACTCAACAGCCTCCAGGGATCTGGGCAAGGGGAAATCATCTCCCTGTAGACTTCTCTAGCTAGTCTTCTCCTTCATAAGCTGAGTTGCCTTAAACTCTCATGGAGGAGACCAAAGACAGGATTCCTCTTCCAATAAAGGCTCACTCAACTGGATTCTGTTTATACTCTAAACAGAAATTTGTCTTCCAGTTGGATGGGGTCTTGCCCAACTAACAAGCATGTTCCATGAGGGTTAGGAAGAAATCTTATCACTCAGCCAAGCCCTTCTGAGACTCTGACCTTTTCAGGAGATAAGTTTTTTACAGAAATAAGAGGTAAAAGGGTGGATCACACATTACTAATTAGTTATTAATATGATAGTATAAAAGTAATTTCTCTCACAACCTCAGTTTTCTTTTATGTAAAGTAGGGAAAATAATACCCATAAAACCTATCTCACAGGGTTCAGATGAAGTAACATTTGTAAAATGTTTTCTGGAAGAATGTAAGCTACGTGAGGGCAGGGACTATTTTTTGACTTTGTGTCCTTGCTACTTAACACAGTGGAATGCATGTAAATCCTTGTTGAAATGAAGGTACTCTGCTAGAAACGGAATAGAAAATAGACATAACATAGACCCTGCCCTCTAGGAGTTGACAACCTAATGGGGGTATGAGACAGTGAACAAATAACTGTTGAACAAGGAGAAATGAGAAAAATGCAAAGGAGAGAGCCAAAATGCTATGAGAAACTTGAGGAGGAAAAGATCGTTTTCACCCTGGGGGAGAAAATAGTGAAAGAAGGATTCTTGGAGGAGGTGACATCCGCACTCTGGCTGCCTCATTTCCCATTATAGTTAGCTCTTAGTTATTCAGGCCAGTAGAAAAGAGCTTGGATCAGTTATACCTTAAGTCAGAGCTTTTAAATTAACCTTCTAACTGTTCTCCTTCTCTCCAAGTTCTACAAATTAACCTTGCTAAAACACTGTATCATGAATGCCATTCCCTTCATTGGCTTCCCCAATGGCTACAAAATCCAAACTTCTTAGTTTGGAATTCCAGGCCCTCAACTCTCTAAGCCCAAGATGCTTTCTCAGGTTTATCTCTTTTATTGCCCTATACTAACTCTTCCAGCCAAACTGAAGTACTCACCATCCTGTGAGCTCCACAAATATTCCTATTTCTACCTCTGTTCCCCTAGGATTAAGATTCTCTTAATTGGACATTTACCAAGTTCTAATAAACATTTATTAAGTCCAAGGTGCCAGAGATACAAAAATATGGAAAAAAAAAAACTCAGTCCCTGCCCTCAAGGAGCTTACCTTCTCTTAAGGGAAAGAAGGGATCTCAGTGGAGTATGGAAATACAACATCCATACAGGTAAGGACCATATAAGGCACAGAGAGACAGGCACAAAGGAAAACCAGTAAACATGTCCTGAGACAATAACGAGATACACAAATTAAAGCAATTCTGAGGTTGCACCTTACACCCATTAGAATGAAAGGAAAACTACAGCTGTTGGAGGGACTGAGGAAAGACAAGCATTCTTTGTTGGTGCAGATGTAAATTGATCCAACCACTAGAGAAGACAATTTGAAACTATACTACAAAAGTCCACCAACCTGAGCATACAGCATTGTTGTGATACTACTACTAGAAATATACCTCAAAGAAGTCAAATATAGAGGGAAAAGGACCCAATCTTTATGAAAACATGCAAAATAGCACCTTTTTTTGGGTAATAACAAAGAACTGGAAACAAAAGGTTATCCCTCCATCTAGTAAAGCGGTTCTCAACCTGTGGGTCGCGACCCCTTTGGGGGTCGAATGACCCTTTCACAGTGGTCACAGGGGTTGCCTAAGACACTCAGAAAACACATATTTCTGCTGGTCTTAGGAACCGAGACATGGCTCCTCTATCCCTCTCCAGGCAAGTTTGCCCACATGCAGATACGACCACATACAGATATTAAAGGGTGGAGGCATTAGGAAGGTTGAAAACCACTGGTCTAGTATATGAATGTAATGGAATGATTAATTATGAAGTGACACAAAGGATGGATTCAGAGAAAAGTGAGAAGACTTGTTTGAACCAGATATTGGATGAACTGAACAGAAGCAATCAAATTATAAAGGAAAGTGACTTTGAAGGACTTGGAAACATTGTATCACTTGGGATACAATGGCTGATCACAATTCCAGAAGACCAATGATGAGCCATGCTTTCTACCTCTTGGCAAAGAGGTGATAGACTAGAGATATAGAACTGAGACATCCATTTTTCAGAAAAGATTGAGGTGTGGATTTGTTTTTCACTTGGTCATGCTTACTTGTTACAATGGAGGGAGGGCTTTTGTATGAGGGGAGGGGAAGAGAAGGAAAGTTGTCAGGAGGGGAGTAGGTAGATAATGACAGTGATGCAAAAAAAAAAAAGAAAGAAAAGAACATCAATGAAATATTTAAAAATAGGAGAGAGCAAAAGGAAGCTCAGAAGGGGTCACGGAAAAGTAGGGTAATGTTGGTCTGTCATTTAAATTTAATATATACTTTTTAAAAAGCTGTACATAAAAGAGATTTGTGGTTCCATATACAATCTCTTTCTGTTCTTTGTATATAAAATATTCATGTTCATTGATGTTAAGTTCATCATTAAAAAAAAAATTAAATGCTCTAGGACAATATGAGGAGGGGAAAAACAGGTTATTGAGGTTATTTTTCAGGTTATTAAGGAAGGCATTGTGCTTTATAGGATATATAGACCTTGAAGGAAGAAAAAGATTCTTAAAAACAGAAGATGAAAAGGGAGGGCACTCCAGCCACAGTGGATAGGCTGTTGGAGACTAAAGTCAACAGGTCAGTAGCTTGCTTTGGTTGGAACATAGCCTACATGAGGGTAATTATATTGGGGCACGCTTCTCTTGATGATCTGAGTTCCACTCATTCTTCAGTGCCCAGCTCAAGGCTCATATCTTCCTAGGAAACTCCTCTGGATCATTCTGGCCCATGGTGAGCATTCTTTCTTCTAAACTCTCACAGGCCACTCATTGGTCACTCCTCATATGCCATCTAGATTTCTCATTTTTACCCACAAAGTCATGGGACTCCTCCCAGAGTGTCTATAGTACAAAAGCAGATTGACTGAATTTATTCTGAGTCATGTCAAACTGGGAAATTCTGGCAAATTATTTTTAGTGAGTTACCAGGGCATATTCAACTGAAGAGATCATAGTGAATTTATCCTGTCTCGTTATTGTTATACTTAACATTTAGATAGCACTTTGAAAGTGATATCCTTCTTCAGTCCTGGGAGACAGAGAGGGTATATATTGTCCCCATTTTAAAGATAGATGAACCAAGATTCAGAGAAAACAAGAAATTGTCCCTAGCCATACAAAGAGTCAATAGCAGAGCTGGGCCTCAAACCTAGGCTATCTTATTCTATCTGTATTCCATGAGATTGTAAGGTCCTTGAGAGCAAAGACGGTTCTTTGTATCCCAGGACCTTAGGCATAGTAATTTTCACATGTTGTTATTGTTCAGTTGTTTTTCAATTGTGTCCGAATCTTTGGTAGAGATCAATGCTTTGTGTCATCATTAGGGGATGAAGTTGATGAGAGCCAAAGAAAACATGCTCCAGTCTCTTGAATCTCTTCAGGCTCTGCAGTCACTTTGGTTGCTTCTGGCTTCCAGCTTTCAAAGAGAAGATGGAAGATGCCAAAACCCACTTAGGTGGCTGCTGAGAGGAGAATAAGACCCTGGGAAGAAACTGATATAAGAGGAGCTGGCAGTCTCCATCATGTCCCTCTCCACAACTTGCTATACACTAGAGACTTCAGGAAATTTTCCCCTTGGGTAAGATATAGGACTCTCTCTTGGTTGAGCTATTACCTCACTCCCAATGGGAGAGTTCCTAGACTTCACTCAGGGGGAGAATTCCGAAGTCTCTAGTGCAGCAGTTCTCAACCTGTGGGTTATGTTCAATTTAAATACATCCTGCATATCAGATATTTACATTATGCTTCATAACAGTAGCAAAATTACAGTTATGAAGTGGCAACAAAAATACTTTTATGGTTGGGGGTCACCACAACATGAGGAACTGTATTAAAGGGTTGTGACATTAAGAAGGTTGAGAACCACTGCTCTAGTGTGAAGAGAGTCCCATTTTAGGGTTTTCTTGGGAAGGCTATTGGAATGCTTTATCATTTTCTTCTCTGGGCTCATTTTACAGATGAGGAAACTGAGGCATACTGGGTGAAGTGACTTGCTCAGAGTCACACAGCTAGTAAGTGGATGAAGCCTGATTTGAACTCAGGAAAATGAGTCTTCCTAACTCCAGGTCCAGACCTAACTGTCCTTATTTGCACATAGTAGGTCCTCAGTATGAGAGGATAAGAATGTTGGGAGTTAGAGTTTCATCCCTGACCCTCACAGCTGTGTGACCATGAACGTGTCATGAAACCATCTTCTGCCTAAGTTTTCTTTTTCCTAACATGAGAATAAGAATCCCAATACAGTTAGTGAGGGGTAGTGGACAGAGTCAGCCTCAAAATCAGGAAGACCTGGATTCAAGTCCTGCCTCTGACATAATGACCCTATGACCCTGATCAATAGTAGAGGCCAGTGCCATGCTTAAATAAAAAAAGAAGCCATAAAATTGAACATGAGGATCCCTTTGGGTCACATATTGACTTAGAAAACAACATATTAACATTATCTATGTCTTATTGTATTTTATTTATTTAATTAAATATTTCCCAATCACATTTTAATCTGGTTCAGGCCACATGTTGGTCACTTTTTGACACCTCTGGCTTTCTAAGGCAGCTTTCTAAGGCTTTTTGAGAAAAGGTGTCAACCTGTACCAGTAGAGAGAATTTCATTACTTGTGTGGAAGAAAATACTGTACTCTGCGTTTATGGCTAGAGCTCGCCAGAAACAATTTTATCCGTTTAGAAGAAATGAATTCTAAACATGGAAAGTTAGGTGGTGCAGCAGATAGAGCTCTGGGCCTGGAGTCAGGAAGATCCAAGTTCTAATGTGTCCTCAAACTAGCTGAATGACCCTGAACAAGCCACTTAACTCTGCCTCAGTTTCCTCATCTGTAAAATGAGCTGGAGAAGGAAATGGCAAACTGTTCTAGTAACTCTGCCAAGAAAACCCCAAATGAGGTGATGAAGAGTTGGACATGACTGAAAAACAACTGAACAACAACAAATTGTAAACAGTGAGAGAGGGTGGGAGAGTGGGAGGGAAGGAGAGACAGATGGAAGAAGAGAGACAGAAACAGAGAGAGAGGAGGAGGAGGAAGGAAGATGAAAGAGTTGGAGGGAGAGACAGAGAGAGCATAGTTTCCATATGCCTTTGAAAAATCTAGCACACGTCATTTTGGGATGGTAGCTTATAACATTCTCAAACAATAGACAAAAGGCCACAGTCAAGATTAGCAAGGGATCAGAATTCTCAGAACAATAGTAACTCAAAATGTCATCATGCCCTGAAGTGCACTGACCCATTATACTAAAACCTCTCAATCCTTCCTTTTGACCACTACATCTAAGAACTCTACACCTGATCAAAGGTGAGCTCAGGAGATCCTTCCATTAACTGAAGATATCAAAGATTTATTCCTTCTAAGAGCAAGAATAGGCAGCTAGACAATGTAGTGGAGAGAGTGCTATCTTTGCCAAGAAAACCCCAAATGCGGTCAAAGAAGAGTTGGACGTAGCTGAAACAACTGAACATCATCAATATGATTTTAGAATATGTAGCCGAAAGAGGTAAAGGATGGTGTGTGTGTGTGTGTGTGTGTGTGTGTGTGTGTGTGTGTGTGTGTGTGCATGCACATGTGCACCCACAGGGTGGGGAGGGGGTCCCTGATGCTCCACATATGGGAATTCTCTCCCTCGATGAAATCACAGGTCCAGGCCCTAATCCCAAATGCCTGTAGTACTTGCCTCACAGATTTGCTATGAAGCTCAACTGGAATGATATCTACAATGCTTTTGGTAAACTTGGAAGTGCTTTATAAAAATCAGCTGAGTTTACCTATGTGTGACCCAAGTCCCAAAGCCCACTGGGACTTGGTATGGGCCTCTCTCCATACTAGAAAGTTTGAAATTCTCCCCTTGAGTGAGGTCTGGGAATTCTCCCGTTGGGAGTGATGTAATAGCTCAACCAAGAGAGAGTCCCATCTTACCGAAATTCCCTGAAGTCTCTAAGATATAGCAAGTTGTGGGGAAGGACATGATGGAGACTGCCAGCTCCTCTTATATCAGTTTCTTCCCAGGGTCTTATTCTCCTCTCAGCAGCCACCTAAGTGGGTGTTGGCATCTTCCATCTTCTCTTTGAAAGCTGGAAGCCAGAAGCAACCAAAGTGAACGCAGAGCTTGAAGAGATTCAAGAGTCTAAAGTGTGTTTTCTTTGTCTCTCTTCAATTCCACCCTCTAATGATGGCACAAAGCAGTGATCTCTACCAAAGAGAGAATCCCATACTAATGAGCTTTGGAACTCGGTTTACATGTTTGCTGATGACGATAACTCCAGTTTATTTAGCACTTTATAATCAAACTTTTTGCCTGCATGGGCCCATTTTACAGATGAGAAAAGAGTCAGAAAAATGTTTACTTGCCCAAGGTCATACAGCTAGTAATCATAATGTTTAAATACGTCAAGGATGTGTGGGTCCTCCTCCCACTGAGACAGATTTCAACTCCTCTGTGACTTAGAAGATCATCCTTGAGAGCTGCTACAGTCAAAAATTTCATCACCCAAATGGCCGGACTGGTAATGACCCCTTCTAAGCCCCACTAGATTAGTCCTGGGACTACAAAATGCACAGCACAGTTCAAGGCCAATATTCAAAGCCTTCCAAATAGAATACAGTTATGTCCCCAAGCAATCATTTATTAAAACAACAAGCATTTAAGTGCTGCTTGTTGTTGTTAAGTCATATCCAACTCTTTGTGACCCTGTGGACCATAGCGTGCCAGTGTTGTCCCTGGGTCTTCTCCGCAAAGACACTGGAGGGGTTTGCCATTTCTTTCTCCAGTGGATTAAGGCAAACAGAGGTTAAGTGACTTGCTCAGGGTCATCTAGCTAGTAAGTGTCTGAAGCCAAATTTGAACTCAGGTCTTCTTGACTCCAGGTCCAATATTCTATCCACTCAGCCTCCTAGCTACACTATTAAGGATTTACTATGTGCCAAATACTTGTACTTGTATCCCTAGCTTGTCACTGTACTAAGCACAGGGAACACAAATATAAGCAAAAAGAAATGCTGCCCTCAAGGAGCTTATATTCTAATGGGGAAAGACAACACACAAAAGGAAACCAAAAAGCCAGAAGGTGGGGAAAAGGTATCCAAGTTGGGGCACGTGGTCAAAGAATGGAAAGTCCAAAGTAGGAATGGGATGGGAATGAAGATTATCTGGCCTGGACACTTCCCTCAAGAGACCCCAGAAACAGCTCACCATTGGGAGAGTAGTCTCCAACATGTCCGTGTCCATAACTGTCCATGGCAGAGAGATATTCTAGGGTAAGTCAGCAGCTAAAAGGGCATGATGTCAAAGACTAGAAAGTCAGAAGCAGACCCTAGATTGGAATGAAGGTTGTTTGTTCTATATGTCTCCTGAAAATGAAAGCCCCAGGAGGAACTCACCAATGAGAGAAGGAAGCTGCTGTGGTGGATGGATGCTGTAGGGTAAGAAGTGGCAGGTTACTCACTATGTACTAGGCACTGAGGATAGAAGTATAAAGTATGAAATAATCCCTCCCTACAAGGAGCTTATATTCTAAAGGAGGACACAAGTACCTATGAAAATGCAGAAAGCACAAATGTAAAGTTACTAAGTAAAAATAGGCCAAACAGCTAAATACAAAATAGTTTGGGAGGGAGGGTGCTAGCAGGTGGGAGGACCTGGAAAGGCATTTGCCCATGATCTCACAGGAAGATGCTCAGCTACATCTTCAAGGAGTGGAGGGAAGGGGCGAAGTCAATTCTAGGAATATGGGATGGTCACTGCAAAGAAACAGAGAAGGGTATGTTTTATCCCAAGGTGGTAAGAAGCCACCAGAGTTGATTGAGTAGGGGAGTCATGGTCAGATCTCTATTTAAGGCAGCAGTGTGTAGGATAGACTGGAGAGGGGAGGGACTTCAAGCAGAGACACCAATTAGAAGGCTGTCAGTGATCTAGAAGAGAATCAATGTGAGCCTGGAGTAAGGTGTCAGCTCTTTGAGGAAGAATGGGTCAGACTTGAGGGATGTGGTGAAGATAGAAATGGCAAAATTTGGTAACTACTGGATATATTGGGTGAGAGAGAGTGAAAATTCCAGGATAATGCTGAGATTATAGACTTAGGAGACTGCCAAGATAGTGGTGCCATCAACAGAAACAGGGACATTGAGAAGAGCATTTAGCACAGTGACTTTCACATAGAATGGAATGGAATTTGTTGAATTTCTAGCTTAAATCTACCAGAGTTGATGTAGCCTTCAAGAACCCAAGTTATATTCTATATTACCAAGAAGCATGAGAGGAGGTATTTCAGTGGAGGAATAATGACTCATATTTCTATTGTGCCTTAGGGCTTACAAAAGACTTTCCTCATAATAACCCTGTAAGGTAAGTCATCCAAACCACATAATACAGGTAGAGTGTTTTACAAAACTTAATGGGACTATATAAATGTAGGGTAGGAAACTCCCTCCAACAGTACAAGCTCTGGCACCTGTCTCCAAGTCCTAGAATATTCATTTCACTTAATAAGAGAACTGAGATTCAAGTTGGGTGACACTAGCTCCAGCATTAGAGAATCTAGGTTCAAATCTTATTTCTCATGTTTGTGACCTGTATGACCTTGGGCAAGTCATTTAATTTCTGTGGGCCTCAGTTTCCTCATCTGCAAAATTAAGAGATTGGACTGGAGATGATCTTTGAGGTCCCTTCCAGTTCCAAGTCTGTGATTCTATGACTCAGTGTTCAGCTTTCTTTCCACTCTGCCATGTTTGGCAGAGGTCTCCCAGCTCCAAATATAATAAATGTTCTCTCTCTGCAGTCCTTAGAGCACCGGATCTGGAGTCATAAGGATCTGAGTTTAAATCTGGTCTCAGACATTTATTGGTTGTGAGACGCTGGGCAAGTTACTCACCCCTGTTTGCCTCAGTTTCCTCATCTATAAAATGAGTTGGAGGGGGTGGAGCCAAGATGGCGGCATACGAGCAGCAACATATCGCAGCTCTCACATAGCCACCCCAAAATACCCATAAAATATGACTCTAAACTAATCCTAGAACTCCAAAATGCACACAAATATACTTTCCACTAAAGTCAGCTTGGCTACGAGGAACCGTATCAGCACTGCGAACTGAAACCAGCCTGGCCTGAAGCCTTGGCTGAGCCCCAGGGGCGGCTGGACAAGAGGAGCTGAGGAGCCTCAGGGGAGCGGATTGGTGGCAGCTGCGGCAGTGTTCAGAACTAGGTCAGTGAAGCTTGCAAGGTCTTGGGAGAAAAGCAGTCCGGCCGAAATGCCTCCAGGGTGGGAAAGCGCAAAGGCAGAGGTTTTGCACCCGCCTCCACATTGCAGCTTCCATGCCCTTGGCCTGCAGACTGCAGGGGGACTAAGAGATCGTTCAGAGGCCAAGTGCTCTCATGTTGAGTGGCCTGGATCCGGATCGCAGTCTTGGGCTTTGGTCCTGTGAGTC
>CM053585.1:51259186-51309814 GCA_028646515.1 Pseudochirops corinnae
TCCTCCTGAACTAGGTAAATGATATGTTTGATTAAAGTAAGATTGTTAACCCATTTTGAGTTGCTTTCCTTTAGAAAAGCAGATCTAAGAACCTGTGCTAGTAGCTGCCCTAGGCATGCTAGGGTGCTTACTGTTACACTAGCTTATTTATACCACAAGACAATCACAAGTAGTAAAACTACAGCTTTTCTCTTTATGAGGCTTAAATCTGAAATAAAGAATGAAATGAACACCAATCTTAAAAAGCTGAATCATAATGGAATGGGATCAGTGCTAATTTAGAAGGGCATTCTTTAGATCCTTACAGATTTTTAAAAAGATCCTTCCTGGTTTAAATAAAGATAGAAACAACAGGGCGTATATAAAAACTTAAAATTCTCTCAAGTTTCAAATGAACTAGGGGCTCCTAATTTGATGTTCTTCTTATAGAATTAGAATCTGCTCTTGAGAGAATTAGAATCATAGGGTTTAACCTGGCTTTCACCATATGAACTAATTGTTCCAAAAGTAAAATTTAAGTGCCTGTACTAAATTGCACTGAAATCTGTTTTGCAAAAGATTTTAGCAGAGACACGTAAGGATCTCTACAAGTTAACCAGAACCAGAGAAGGAACATCCATCAGAGCTGCTCTGAGAGAGATTCCAGATGTCTGAGAGAAACCAGACGACTATATAGGACATCTGGGATCCAAGATGAAATGTGCTGATTAAATGGATATTTGGAGTAGGCTACCAGGATACAATGTTAATTAATGCTAATGATTATTATTGTATTACTTTGGCTTTTTGTTTCAGTATCTACGTTTGCTGAGTTTTCTTAGTTACCTTCGTGACATATAAATCTCCTCTAATATTAGTCCATGGTTTTAGATATTCTTACTATGGCTTGAGCTATGATTAATCAATCTTGATGTTCTTACATTAACCAGTCGGGGAATACTGTGACAGGCCTACATAAGATTCAACAAGTTATAGCTGAGATGTAATTACTCATTTCAGGTGACCCCAGGTGGAATTCCTCTTCTTGTTCACATAGCTACAGGGAAACAGCCTGTTACTCACCTTTGGTAAATGGGCCCTTGTTGCCCTGCCTTATTATTCCTTTCAGACCTTGAATTAGTTGCTGTGTTAAAGCCTGTTCTGAACTCGCACTGAAAAACCTCTCGCTAAGTGAACCCTATCAGTAATGATTATATTAAAGATCTTAGAGAATTGGCTTATAGATAAGTGATCCAGGGGAAACAGGTTTTCCATTGATCAACAGGGAGAACTGAGAAAATCAAACTGATTCTGATTCCATTTTGTAATTTCTACATCACCCCATATATACTGTAAAATTGCCTGAGCCATGTTTCTTTGTCTCTGAGTTCAGAAGTTTAGCTTTCCTCTCTGAGCTAAACTGTCTTTTAAATTATGTTAATTCAAAGGAATATATTGTCTCTACATATTTTACTGCCCATGTACAATTAAGGGAAAACTCTTCTCTCTCACGATTAAGCCTTGCAAGATGCAGTGGGCACCAGAAAATCTGTTAACTCTGCAATGCTGGCTATCTTTCACGAAAGTCTGGACTGTTTTTGCTGTGACTCTACCTAACCATGCAATGGGATCTCCATAGCCACAAGGTGAAAGGAGTTATTGCTATTCCTGCATTCCTGACTTTCACCCAATCACACTGTATTCCACCATCTACAATACTTCATCCTTTGTAACCAGTCATCTTGTCTTATGCTTCCTGTTCTTAGTTTCCTTGTACTTCCCAAAACTATGAGGCTAGTAAACCCTACCTTGTGGTATTTTAACTAAGGTGTTGAGAGACCCTTTTATTGGTAACTGCTAGCCTTACCAATAGATGTGATGTGCTCACAACTCTGTGCCTCAGCTTACCTTAATTTCAATTGTAACAGACTGCATAAGGACTTCGAGGGTATAATACTTACTGAAAATTACAGATGACAGTACTCATGCGCCCTATGCCCCAGGGAGGTTGTGAGCTACAAAAGGTGATTATCTGTAATGCAATGCCAACTGATTTAGAACTCTCTCAGTACCATTACCTGCTGCTTCATTAGAAATACTTGCTCATCTTCTGCTGCCAATTCTTTATCATGGACCAACTGTGAAAAAATATGCTTACTTTTAATCAAAATGCATAAAAATATCAACTTAGTATCACAGAATTTTCCAAAAAGAACACAAAATTTAAGTCTTACTATGCATCTGGGAGTCAATTTACACATAAAAAACCCCAAACCTTCAGTCAAAACTCACAGTAGCTTCTCAAATCAAGTAATCTGAAGGATGATGGAGAGATGAAACAGTTGACTTACAGTAAAAAATGGCATTGTGGAGAGAACAATGGAATCAGGAAGAGCCAGGTTCAAATCCCAACTCTAAAACTTATTAACTGTATGACCAGAGGTAACTCTAAACCTGTTTCCCCGTCATACCTGCAGTACCCACCTTAATGCTGCTGTGACACTCAAATAAGGTAATATACATAATGTGCGCTTATAAACTTCAAAGTGCTATCTAACTGATCGCTCTTATTAAATTCATGAGAGCTGCTAAGACTGAATAGGCCTATGATATTTTGGATAGAACATTTAAATTTTATGCAATATCAGAGAATTTTATTTACAAGTTTTAAAAAATTTTGAATTTAACCAAACTAAAATGAAATTAATATTTCCATACACAGAAAGAGGACAGTACCTCAAATTGCCAACCTCTACTGTACACAGTTTGCTGAAAATTACATTAACAAAGCTACAAACAAGAGCTGTGGCAAGCATGAGTGAGCAAAAATTAAAATAGCTTTCTTTGGTGCAAAATTAAACATCAGAGGAGCTCCAAAAAAGCCTGAAAGACTCATTCCCAGATGCTTTGGAGAGGCAGCAGTATGGTGTGGTGGAAGGGTCCAGAACTTAAAGTTCAACAGTGACTAGTCACGGGGCCAGAGACACCTTCAGGTTCCTCACCTATAATATGATAATACTCTTTACTATTCACTCTGCCTATCTCAGGAAACCATTAAGGAACACTACAAAAAATCTGAGCTATTCTTAATGGTAATAATCAACTTAATGTTTGCTGTACTCACATGAAAGAAAGAATATTCAAAGCATTCAAAAACTTGTTAGAAATAGGGCTTCCAAAAAGTGTAATACTGATAAAATCTTGTATTACATAAGCAAACATCCTAACGCTAGCATAGAAAAGGCTGACTCTGGGGCCCCAAAACTGGGAAAACAATTAATCCTGAAACATATTTAAGCATTGTTACTAGCAAGAGGTCAAATGTACTTCAATACTAGTTTGAGTTCAAATATTTATTTTTATATGAAATAACTGTGGCTAATGATTATGACCCTGAGAATATATCAGGTGGGTGAAAATAATAAATAATGCCTCCAAGTTTAGAATCTAATTAGTAATTCAATTTATAACTGACAATCAAGTTCAAGTCTTCTATTTCTTTTCAAAACAAATCCCACTAATTTTATTCCATGACAATGTATAAGAAAACAAAAATTTATTAGATAATTTTCTTCATTGAAATATTTCCTTGAAATGATGCAAAACTCTTTAAAATAAATGTTTTAGTACCTTTCTTACAGGAGGTTTTACAATGAAGTCTTCATATGCATCATCTGGTTTTACTGTTGTGAAATTTTCATGTAAAATAGCTATTTTCTTTTCATTGTCCCAACCAGCAGGTCTAAAAGGAAAAGAAACAGGGAATGATTTGCTTTTTTGGACATAATTTAACATATTAATGAGATGGAGAATATTATGCAAGATTCAAGCACAAAGGACAAAATACTTTGTTAACTAATGATCACTGAACACCTGATAGTTTTAGGGACCAGAGAGAATATATTTCAGTTCAATTCAACAAATATTTATATGGCACTGAGGAAATAAAGACAAAAATAATGCTGTACCTGCCCTCGTAACCATATAAAAGCCAAGTTCCTAACCAAACGGAGCTCACACCCTCAGAGGACAGCATTTTACAGGGTGGCTGTACAATACAGCCAATATGACCCTTTCATTTGAAATGAAAAGCCTTTGGAGATCAAGCCCAGGCTCCACCTTTTACAGAGGATTAAATCAAGGTCCAAAATAGTCACATGATAGCCATGGAATCCTAGGGTTGGAAGGCAGCTTGTTCCACTGTGGAACAGATCCAAGTTTCAGGCACTTTTTCCTTAGACTAACTGAAAAAGTATAATTTTAAAACGCCTCCTACATCTCTGGGAAAACAAGGCTAATCATTCTTTCCCATTATAGTGATCATATCTCCCCTAAGTCTTCTCTTTTTAAGCTTAAATAACCTCAGGTTCTGTCAGCCATTCCAGCTCCCTCAAAATGAACATGGCAGGTTGTTCTGACTCTGATGTCACAGAAAATAATGCTTTCTCCTTAGGAGGTAAACTGATGACACGATATAAGTTTCTTCATTTCAATGATGAAAGTTAAAAAATATGATTTAATGTATTACAATATACACACGCTGAAGGCAATAGTACAAAAACAGCCTTACAATTGTGCATTTAAGGTGATATGTTAAGACTTGATTATACTGCTGTGATTTCCTATGCAGGTTATAAAATCACTCTCCTTGCTTGGAAGTTTAGGGAAACCTTTACTTATAATCTTCCAGGTTGTTTTACAGACAAAAGCTTTGACTTCTTTTTGAGACGGCAGGATGGTTTGGTGGAAAGAGCACCGGATCAGCAGTCACAGGACCCAATCATTAACCTATGAGGGGCCTTAGTTTCTAGATGATCTGTAAGGTCTGTTACAACTCCAAATGCAGGCATCAAATACCTTGTTCCAAATCACTTATTTCAAAGGTATTAGGGTTGGGCACAGACTCAAATCTGAGTGCCAAGAATGGTGCCAGAGCATCTCCCCACTATTCCATAACTGAGAAGCATGATGTTCTAAAGTGATAGTGATATAGAAACCCTACAAAGAGTGACAATCTGACCGGTCTTAGTCAATATCTTGCTGATGGGATCAAAGGTAACAATATAACAGTTCATACTTACAATGGGCATAATAAGTAATTTTCTTACTCCTTAAAGAAATGAGATGCTATTAAACAAGACCAGACACACCTGACTAGTCCTCTGTATCAGGTTTTCATCTGTCCTGTGGTAGATTAGGGCAATTTAAAGGAGACAAGTAGCACTTAATTATTTGCCTTTGTTGTGAACCTAAAGGGATTTTATGCCTACTTTTTCTGAACTATAATTTTAAAAATCAGCCCAGAAGTGAATACTAGAGTATAACTAGATTCATGTCAATGGAGACTGTCAATGAACATTCACCAAGGTAGGCGCTACTTGTCTTGCCTGGCACAGGACCTGGCACAATGCTGTGCATATAAAAGAGTTTAATGTATTTTTGTTGTTGATAGTAGACTTCAAAGAATACAAGAAAACAAACATAACCTACTAAAATGTATGAAGTAGCTAGGTGGACAACTGGATACAGAATCTGGCCTCAGACCCTTCCCAGCTGTGTGACCCTAGGAAAGTCACTTTACCTCCACCTGCCTCAGTTTCCTCAACTGTAAAATGGGGATAATAACAGCAACTACAGGGTTGGTTGTGCGGATCAAATGAAATATCTGTAAAGTGCTTAGCACAGTTCCCGGCACAAGTAGGTGCTTAATAAATGCTTGTTTTCTCTCTCTCTCTCTCTCTCTCTCTCTCTCTCTCTCTAAATGCAAGACACAAATCTCTCTAGAGGATTATTTCATTTTCATCATAAATACCCATCAAGTATCAAGTGACCCATAAACAACCCTGGTGAAGGTCCTCATGAACCAGGGGAAACGCCTGTAAATCCTATCAAGGAGGACTGTACAATCTGGCCCAGAGAGCTCTGGAATAAAAATGTGAAAAACCTGATTAACTAATACTAAGAATCAAAACCATGAATGATGCACAAGGCAAGGGAGAGATATTGGCGGAGCTAAACAGATCACAGCCTATCACTAATGACAACTTATGCATATGACTACGCTAATATATGAGTGAATGAGAAACTCAGCAGTCATGTGGGAAAACAGACAGGCAGTCCAAATGCTGTAGAGGTGTTCCCAAGACACAGAGAAAGGCTTCCAAATTCATGGAGAATTTGTGGAAGAGAACACGGACAAGAACTGCAGAAAATGAGATACACTCCAATACAGAGGGAGGAAGAGATTTCGAGATGGATAAACAAAAGACACACATAATCTCCAAACTTCATTTGCACACATTCCATCTCTCACTTCTATCATCTATTAGAAAGCCATAAAAGTTATTTAGTCAATTTTGCTCCCAGTTTTTAAAAAGGCTGAGGGAAGGGAAGAATGACCATTTTGTAATCTGTTTTAAAGTTTGGTGGTATAAGATGACCCCTACATTGGCTTATGTTTCAGCATTTTTCTATAAAAATTTCATTATAACTTTATTCAATTCTATGAACAGTCCTCGCAGTACTTTTCTGGGGGGGAGGGAGGATGGAGAGTCAGCAGCTATGATTTCATCAGTTTAGGGAATAAATAACCAGTTAGGAAATTCCTTGAAGTGATGGAAGACCAGAAGATGTGGAAGACTGCTACCAACATTCTACTATGCCATGCTCTCTGTGATGGATACTGCATTAAAAATGTAAAAAATGAAGGGGATACAGTCATTACCACCACACTGATAAACACTGAATAGTCCTTTGATTATTCAGTTCTTGCTTTATTTCAGTTATTGGCATTTTGTAGTCACCCTTATACAAGTCACAGATCTCTGGCCTGGGTAGGCTCATTCTCATAAATTTCCAAGATTTTTCTTTAATAGGAATGATTTTTGTGGATTAATCATATATTCTATAACATTGTAAAATTTGAAAAAAAAAAACATTGTAAAATTTGTTCATTATATGTAAATCTTCTGGCCAAGATAACTGGATTGTCAAGACATGCCATTATGTAACCTGCAAATAATGATATTTTGAGCTTATTTTACAATTTTAATACCTTATTTTTTCCTGTCTTATAGTAACTACTAGCACTTCTAAAACAGTCAAAGAAAAGTGATAAAAATAGGCATCCTTATTTTCAGTTGGAAGACTTCTAATGGTTTTCCATTAAAAATTATATCAACAACCGGCTTGGGTAACCTATCTAATATTGTGCTGAGGAAAAAAAATCCCTCTTTTCCTCTTCTTTGTGATGTGTATTATTTTTTATGAATGATACTGACTTTTTATCAAAAGCTTTTTTTCTACTGATAGAAAAGTTCTGAAAAGATTATTTTGTTAAATTTTTACATGATTATAGATTTATAGCTAGAAATGAAATGAGGAACCTAACAAGGGGATATGACTAATGTCACACAAGTGGCATAGTCAATATTCAAACATGGGTCCTCTGACTCTGAATCTAAAGCTCTTTCCAATGTATCACACCGTCTCATGTTGCTCATTTTTTCTGACTTTGAAACAGCCTTGAACACCTAGCACTGGATTGTAAGAAATCATTTTTAAATGTACCGCTGCGTTGTGTTTGCATTTATTTAACAAGGCACTGTGGCGTAACAGAGTGCTGGAATTGGAAATCAGGAAGATCTGAGTTCATGTCTCAACTCTGGCATTTACTAGCTGTGTAACTAAAGGCAACTCACTGGCACCTAAAACAACTCTCTAAGATTTGGAGTTGGACAGCAGTTGCAGCATGTGTCAGTGGACAGAATTCCTACACCAATTAAATCTCAGGTCCTTAACATATCATTACATAACAAGTATACTTAGGAAAACTGGTTAGCATTTCATACAGGAATGGATTTAGAGTCATCTTATACCATAAACCTCAATGAATTCCAGGTGAATGACAAACATAAAACAAAGAATAACATTATTTATCTCAATCAATCATTGAGGACAGAAGAATACTTCTACTAAATAGAGAAGGAATTACTACAGACAGACATGTTTGATTACATTAAAATTGTGCAAAAAAAACTTAACAAAAGAAAAATAGAGGGAGAAAACACATTCATGGTAAATATAACAGGTAAAAACCCGACATCTAAAATATGTAAGATATTGTTAAAAATTTCATTGGAAACTCCCAAGCTAATAAAGACTAATTGGTCAAAGGAGCCGGATAATTTTTAAAAAATAAAACATGAATTGTTAATAATCCCTTGGAAAAATACTTAACCCTACTAATAATAAAAGTGATGAAAATAAAAACTAGCAGTTACCACTATACTCACCAGATTGGCAAAATTAATTAAGTGCAACAAAACTCAATGATGATAAGTCGTGAAGAAATAGATACAGTCATTTAGTACTGGTGGAACTGTAAATTAGCAGAATTGGGAGGGGGAGAGGAGAGACAGCAATCTGCCAGAAAAGCTACAAAAAATAATTGTCATATTTGACTCTAAAATTCCACTCTTGGGAATAGACCTTGAAAGTGTTATCAAAAACAAACAAAAAAAAGATCTCTTTTCGAAAATTTTCATAGTGATATCACTTGTAATTTAAAAAACTAGAAGCAACTTAAATGTCCAAAAATAGAAAAATGGTTAAATAAACTGTGGCAAATAAATATAACTGAATTATTATATAATTAAGACAGACTATGGGATAAAGAAATATGAACTTTTATGAAATACTGCAAAACAAAAAATTCAAACTAGAAGATGACAGCACAGACTAGACTAATTATGACCCTGAAGAAGGAAAGTGAATAGGAACAAAAGGACAAAGAATCTTGAAAGAGACTAAGAATCTGAGTGAAAAGGCATTTTGTACAATGCAGTCAATTTATTTAAATGTAAACAGGGGCAAGGCAAATTTGATTGGTTGTATTGATATTTACTATTGTTTTCAACATACCATTTGTTTAAGGGCACAGGTGGGCAGAAGAATGAATCATCCTTGGAAAACATGGAGAGAAAAGCTAATGTCTCAAAGTAACCTCAAAGTAACTTGCTCCTAAGTAATAGTGCTTTTTAATTACTTAAGAACTTGACTTACAGTATCTTAATTCATCCTTACAATAGCCTTGCAAAGTCAAGAGAACAAGAAACACATAATCAAAGAATTAAGAACTATAAGGACCCTAAGGGAAATAGCTTGACCTTCTAGGGTCATAGAGTAACAGGGCTGGGATTTGAACCTGGGTCTCCAGGATCCAAAGTATTTTTCTATTCTACTATATAACTATTAGCTTCATTTTACAAATAAGGAAAATTAAAGATTGAATGAAGGAAATGGCCCCAAATAGCTGGTTACTGGCAAAAGAAAAGCCAGGTCTTCTGCCTCCTGGTTTAGGGGTCTGTCCATTGCCTCTGTGTAGCCTAAGAGAAAGTGGGATAAAGTCGAAAAACAGACCACTTGAGAAATCTAGAAAAACACTACACTTTACAGAGATAAAGAGATTTAAAAGGTAAAGAAAAAAACATCTTTAAGTGAACTTACATAAAAACTGCATCCTTTTCCACCACTAAGGCAGGTGTGGTGAAGTGAAAACCGTATGTTTTATGTACGATATACTTGTACAACAAGTCAAGGTTCTTTTCTTCCTTAACTGAAGTATAAATCAAGGCAGCTCCATCTATTCAATTTGCTTAAGGAAAGCTAAGTCAGTATGAATGTTTAAATCAAGCATGCACAATCAAAACCCAACCAAGAAGAAACAGGTCTAAATTATTAATCCAGATATGCTCAGTGAGACAAACACTGGAACTTTTGAAACATCAAAAAGGTAAAAACAGCTACAGAATCATAGAACATTAAAACTGAAACTGAAAGATCATCTAGCCCAACCCCTTTATCCTCTATGAGAAAACTACGCTCTACAGTGAGTCACAGTCATTCATTGGGGGATTTGTAACTAAAATTCAGGTATTTGGGATCCCAAATCAGAGTTCTTAACTATATCCTGGATGCTTATCCAAATATCAAGAATCTTCTCACTCAGAATCCTAATGTTAAAATAATGAAAGGTCTAGTTTCCAGAAAAAAAAACGGTATACATACACTTTGATATTCCAAGAATCCATGATCTTATCTGTGTGGCTATACTATATGCAGACTGCAACACCTTTTCCAACTAAATAAAGTATTTTTGAGTTTATCATAGCCTTAAAATTCTTGACCTGATGGTTAACTTTATGGTGAAGAGCTTCTCAACCCTTATTTGATTAGATTAGTACTAAGATAACATGCTATTAAAAGGACTATATATACTACCAGTTTGGTAGTGCCTATGCAAAAGCTGGAGCTCCAATGGGTACATACCTTCAGAGAATTCAGAGTCATCTCTATCCCATAGTAAGGGATGTAAGGAGCACTTCAATGAAGGAATAACGAAATATTTAAAATCTGTATATATATGCATATACTATATGTCTAGCATAGAATAAAAAATTTAATATATATGCTACATGTAAATAAATGATATAGCACATAGATATGTAGAGTATAAACATCCCCATTATGTTTCTTTCTCAAAGGAATTTTCTAACAGTATATTAGCTCACAATCACTACTTCACAAAATGTAAGCACTATGGACATACATAAAACTATTCCAAGGTCACTAGACCGTCCTTAATTAAATTACTAACACAGTGTATTAATTTGGCCTTGGTGGTACAAAAATACTACAGTAAAGACAATTTTTAAGTGAACTTTTTGCCAAAGAAATAATTTGTTCTTCTAGTTAGATTTTAGTTGATTTTTCTGACCATTTTCCTACTTTTAAAATCTCATAAAATTCATCAGCAGAAAAAAGAGCTTTGCACACCACAAACACATCTGGTATATCCCTACTCACAGGACAAATCCAATGTATTCACAAAAATAAGAACAGTTTTCCAATTTTTGTGTGAAATAAGACTATCAATGTATTCCTTTTACATCTCTCTTATACACTGTGATTTATTCAAGAAGGTCTAAGCCCATTTAAGGAAGCTTCCTGGTAGAGTCCAGTCACCTAATGTGGTTCTGGAGCACCATTTACTGGATTTGAAAAGACCTAAGGCTGATGTTAACTCTGTGTTTTATGTGTAGACTAATAAGGGATCCCCTACTAAGCTGAAAATTATGTTCTGTTCAACCATAAATAGCAAGAGAGCATTTAAACAGGGCTTTCCAATTTTCAAAGTACTTGGTGTTCATTAGCTAATTAGATCCTAACAAGATCTCCTTGAAGTACATTGAGCATTATTCTGTCCATCTGAGAGATGAAGAAGCTGAAGTGAATGGACTTGGCCACAAAAGGATGAAATGTCAGAGCTGTATTCAAGCCCAATTCCACATCTGCTGATTAAATTTAGACTTCAAATTAAGTCTGATCTTCCCATTCTGAAAAAAGCCAAGTTTAAGTTTTAAAAGACACCTAATTCTGGGGCATCTAGGTGGCGCAGTGAATACAGCACAACCCCTGGATTCAGGAGGACCTGAGTTCAAATGTGACCTCAGATAATTGACACACTTACTAGCCATGTGACTTTGGCCAAGTCACTTAACCACAACTGCCCTCCAAAAAACAAAAAAAACAAAAAACCCCCACCTAATTCAAATGATGTGTGGCAGCAGAACTGTCAGTTCTTTACTTCCAGCTGATATGTCAGATCACCCAAAGTATACCATCAATAATGTGGACTTAGCACAGGTATGAATAGAATGCCTCCAAATAACTCAGTATTGCAACAGATAGCCTATTCTTTAGGAGACTCTAAATTCCTTTCTCTCCACCTTTAAGGTGGCCAGAGTATTTCACATTTCTAATGTGTTGTACAGTTCACCAAGTGCTCCCTTCACAAGGAGAAGATTCCCTGAGGTTGGGAGCAGAGGTATTATTATTAGTCCCATTTTATTGATGAAAAAATAATCACGGCTCAGGAAAGTTACACACCTAGTGCTACATTTAATTTTGGAGGATCCACTATTTTACTGGTGTAGGAGAGTTCTGATGAGGGAATTCTCTCTACCAATAAAGATCAGCATCTGTTTTGCAAATTATGTGGCAAAAACATTTAACCTTATACAATTTTAAGTTGTGTAATTTTGAAGGGCCATCTTAGAAAACAAAAACAAAGAGGAAATAGCAAAAATGACACCACCTTAAGTGAGGATACATTGTAAGCAGAATTTACGGATGTGCGACTGAATGAAATCAAAGTGCTCTTCTCGATAGTCATGCTCCTTCTCTAGGACGCTCACTGCATCACACTAGGAAAAAAAAAACAATGAAGGCAAAGGGTTTAGAACATCAGTTCTCAAGCTTTGTGGTCTCAAGACCCCCTTATACTCTTAAATGTTATTGAGGACTTCCTCCACAAATCCTTTTGTTTATGTAGGTTATAGCAAAAGATATTTATCATACTGGTAATTAAAATATCTTAGTATTATTGTGAAAAAAGTTTTGACTGCATGGTCTCTCTAAAAGAGTCTCAGGGAATTCCAGAGGTACCCTGGACCACACTTTTGAGAATTATGGGGTTAGAAGTTGATTCTTACTAACATCCATGAGAATAATCCATTTCAAGTTCTACTTCTTTGTCTTATGATTGACTGGCTGCTGATAAAAAATGTTTACATTACTAAAAAGCTTGCTATCCACAAAAATCCAAATGAGATTAAAAGAGTAGGCTGAGCTAGATGATTTCTGAGATCTTTTACATAAATGGATGACCTTATAACCTCATCCTCACAGTGACCTGGCACAATGAAAGAAATGATACAATGATGAGTGGTGTTCATCTTTAACAACTGAATCATGAATGCTTCTTTAGGAAGTCAAAGATTCTATAGCTAGACCCAAACTCTTGCAAAAAGCTGAGCTTACACTTTCTGAGACTCTTAAAAGAACTGTTCCTCCCTCCGCATAAGTACATTTATAAGCTCATCACTTATAAGCTCTTAATAAATGCTTGTTCCTTTATTATACACTATATGTCTGTATGTGTTTTATTTTAAAATTCCTCTGAAACTTTAAAAATTACAAATTTAAAACCATATAATTCACACCTTGAAATAACAATACATTCTCAAAGATCCACATCAAAGCTATTAATGTCCTGATGGGCAGATTATTTCTGACATTTTACTTTTTCCTTTTATTTTTTGTTTAGTTTCTTCTGTTCCTTTCTTTAAATTCAAGATCATCTGGAGGTTTGTCATTGCTGTCATTTTTTAAGACTGACTTTTACAGAGTTTTTCTACCAAAGAAGGAGAATGTCTTTTGTATTTTTAAGGATTAGATTTCTCCCCCTCCTCCCATCAAATGATTTTTTGAACATTCAAATTTTCATCACTTTACACAAAGTATTATCTACAAATATATTTAACTGGTATTATTTCCAATGGTCTTCCATTAAAATCTTCCTCTAACATCCCATCGTAGTATGATCTTATCTAGGATTCTCAAAGACTCGAGGATCTGGAGGTTTCTACCATGCCAGAAAGGTTCTGAGTATGGATACAGACTTTGTATTTTCTGTCCGGCCACCAGTCACGTTGAGTGTGGAGATAGATACTCCTCACTAAAGAATGAATTTTCTGACCACTGGAACTTGTACAATTGTCGAATGCATTGGAGAAGATTATAAACTACAGCAGTGGAAAGTTACCAGAACAAAAGCATGAATTTGTATAAAGCATTCCAGTAGTATTTCTAATTTTACTTAACTTTAGCTTTGAGTGCCATTCAACTTGTGTCTGAAAAGAATTCACTGCATAAAGTCAATCAGGTTTTGCTTACAGACCTCTAGTGAAAGGAGACTCAAGCTAACTGAAGCAATCATTCCACTTGGGTACCATTCTGTTAGGAAGTCCTTCGTAGGCCAGAAGTACAGTGAGGGACTCACATATCCAACCCCACCATCACGGGCTCCATTCATCCCTCCTTAGGCTATCCAATGGCCTGGCTGTTCCTGGGGGTTCACCACATGAATGATAAACTTAGCTTGGTTCTGCACTGCAGGTCAGAACTACCAAGTTCAAGAAATCCACTAGTCTCAGATTTTCAGTAGCAGGGACTATAATATATTCCACCACACCAGGCTATTTTGACCCTATTCTCACTGGAATATTATGTGATTTATATTCATCTTTTACCCCTGCCTCCATTTGCTGTATATGCTTTTTAAAAACCCAAGCTGGTCAATGAGTTCCCTATACATTCATATTGACATCTTTAGACAAGTTGTCCTTTTCTTCTTAATCAGAGTAATTTTTTTTTTTTTGGATATTGAGAATTTAATCCTTAAGCAATTTTCATCCTTCCTGGGCTATAGAATTTCAGGCCATGAAATCTTCTAAATCTTTCCTTCTTATCTACCATTTTTGTTCTATCCTTTCCAGAGCAAAGATCATGGTCCTTGGCAGAGAAGACAGAAATAAATTAAGGGTAAAGCACCTGGGGCCCATCTCCATCATCTGTTAACATTGTCCCACCTGAGTTTTTGCACACCTAACGCTATGATACTCTACCCTACTTTGGCACAAATCCTACTACCTACCCTTGCTTCCAACTTCTCCAGTCTTTAAAAATTCTAAGTTGGTCAATTACTTCAGTGTACATCTACATCAGTTTCCTTACCCAACATCCTTTTACATTGGAATTCCTGGGATTACTTTCCCCACGAAATTTCAGTCCAATGACTCCTACCTATTCTCTCTGAAATATCTGAAATTTGCTTTCCCAAAATCTATAGTGTATGTCAAACTACGCACTGTTTTCCAATCCTGATACAAATTCTGATATGGAGTGATCACTTTCTCCCAAGCTTCCCATGATTTCTATTTCAATAACCAGCTTTTCTTTACTGATATAAATCAGGTCTAATATAACAGTTCCTTAAGTTGTTTCCTACCCTTTTAGGAATAAGAAATTATTATTCCAGCAAGTCAGCTACTGTGCTTTTGGCAGAGATGATATTCTAATAGATGTCCAGACAACAGAAGTCTCCTATCACTACTATATCATACCTCTTTGTACCAGGGTGATGATGTGTTTTCCAACTCTTTATCTATTCCCTCTGTCTATGTGTTCTTATAATTTGGCTTCTAAATTCTTTACTCAACTTAAACTACTTTCTCCAAACTCCCAATTATTGGACTGCCAAATCCACTGTTCTTTTTTCAATGATCTTCCTTGAACTGTCTACAGGATTTGACACTGCCGATCACCTCTCCTTTCAGATATACTTTTCTATCTAGCTTTTCATGACACTGTTCTCTCAGCTGACAAGCTGCCTGATTGCTTGCTTCTTCTTCTCAGTCTCCTCTGCTCGACCATTATCTATGTCCTGTGCCTTAACCCTGTGAATACTCTAGGGCTCCATTGTGGGTCCTCTTCTTTCTAAAAAAATCCTCTCTTGAGGAATTTACCCACTTCCATGAACTAAGTTAACATCTCTGTGCAAATGATTTTCACATAACATTTATGTAAGCCCTAAATGTCTCTCTTTGAGTGTCATACCTGTATCATCAACTAGCTGCCTGACATTTCCAACTAGATCTCTTGACTCACACAGGCACCACTACAGTTGAGTCTTTCATCACCTTTGCCCTGGACTATTTCTTGCCAAAGCCTCCCTTAACTGTTCTCTCAGCCTCCAGTCTCTTTCCTTCTTCAATTTATCCTCCACACAGTTGGTAAGAGTAACATTTCTAAAGCACAGGTCTGACTAGGTCACTTGCCTAATTCAAAAGCTCTGCTGGCTATTTTGACACTAGAATAAACTATAAACTTTTCAGGCATCTAAAGCCCTTCACAATCAGGTTCTAGCCAACCTCCCCACATATGGAACATTACTCCATCTTGTGCACTCTATGCTCTAGACCTGCAGTGTAAAATTCAAACATTCCAGATATCTGCAGTTGCATATTGACTTAGAAAACCACAAATTAACATTATCTACACTGTATTATATGTGTATCGCTTTTGTTACACATTTCCCAATGACAACTGAATCTGGTTCTGTGGCACTCAGGAGTTCTATAAATAGCCTGGGGGCCAAGACTTTGACATCTCTCCAGAAAACTGTCCTACTTGGGTGCCCCTCACATATGGCATTCTCCTTCCCATCTCTGAGTCTTTGTAGATGCTATCTCTCTCCTCCATTCCCCACCATACTCAGAATGCAGTTGAGAAAATGCACCTTCTTTGCAAGGAGAGGGATATATCTGGGAAAGAATGCAATGTGAAAACAAAAAAGAATCAGTAAAAATAACTTTTTTTTTTTTTGCAGGGGGGAAGGCAAGGCAATTGGGGTTAAGTGACTTGCTCAACATCATTTAGATAATAAGTGTTAAGTGTCTAGAGTGGATTTGAACTCGGGCCCTCCTGACTCCAGGACCAGTGTTCTACCCACTGTGCCACCCATTTACCCCAAAAATATTTCTAAAAAATCCTTAATTTCCTTCAAAATTTAGCTACAGTGCCATTTCTTACATGGGTCTTTCTTGAACTCTCAAATCTATTAGCACTGTCTTATACTTACTTCAGATATAGTCTGTATTTATTTATATACACATGCCGTTTCCCCCAAGTAAAATGTCAACTTCTTGAGGGTAGCAACTTTGTAATTTGTCTTTGTATCCCCAGTATTTTAGCACCATGCTTGATACATGGTAGGCACTTAAATAAATGCGTGATGATTGTGTTTGTCTACAGATGTGACTGCCTCCTTAATCTTAACCCAAATCCCTTCCACCATGCTCCTCTGGATTTTTCTTAACTTATAAGGCTATTCCACCATTCTTTACCTATTAATTTTGAATAATGTAGTTTTTCAGAGCCATACCCCTGTCTCGGTGCCCTCTCGCCTAGTTTCAAGAACACCTATGAGGTAAAAATTTGCCTGCATGTATTAGTATTTCTACCTCATCCTGCTTGTTACTCATATTTTGTGCATTTGTAGATGGACATCAGAAGCCACAAGCTTTAATGCAGACTCCTTTTCTTGGATTATTTCCTGCAAACTTTGGGGGTTCTCTACTGCTATTCTTCTCACAGCTCAGCTACTCTCATTGACATTTAATTTGGAAGAGATATGAAGGCAGTTTTCTCCCTGGTCCAATTGGTGATTGCCAATCACCACTACTCTTTCTGCTTTGGCCTCTTTCCTTGGGGCAGTTGGTGGGTGGCACACTAGAGAGACCACTGGACTTGGGGTCAGAAGACTTATGCTCATTCCAGCCACAGATCTTAGTTGTTTAACCCTGACATGTCACTTATCCTTTATCTGCCTCGTTTCCTTACCTATCTTTAAAATGGAAATTATAAAAGTTACTACTCCAAGGGTTGTTGTGAGGATCAGATATTTCTAAAGCACTCTGCAAACCTTAAAGTGCCATACTGTTATTATAATATTATTATTCCTATTATTATATGATCTTTTAAACAACAGAAACTGTGTATCTATACCATTATTCTGAGGAAAAGAAACAGCTGCTTCCTCCCCTGAAGTTTTAGCTTCCTTCTCTCTGGAAAGAAATAAGTGTCTTTTATTTTTGATAAAAATTGATAAAAAATTATCAAATATGCAAGCTGATGCCCAGCTACTCAAACACTCTGCCTATGGACTCCTCTCTCACCATGACAGGGTCAGAATTTAGCCATACGGTTTGATCTCAGCTACAGGCTATGAGTAGTGGCTTTCATGGTTCTAAAAGTTCTGGTCTGAGCTGTGTCTAAAAGAAAACTTCTATCCATAAGATGAATAACCCACTTAAGTATTTCACAAATGAGGATTTTAGTCTCACAAATATTTCAATTTTCATTTTAAACCTTTAAGTACCATCTAAGCACAAACTATTATAATTTCAATTTGTTTGTTTGAAAATGTGTGTTCTTTTCCTTGAGGTGAGTATCTTCTATGTTTGATTTCTGTTTAATTCATAATATACTATTGCTAGCAGGGTTTTTGTTTCATTTAGAAGTTTTCTGGGAGCTACAAGGTCAGAGAGAAAGTAGTAAGGGAGACAGACAAGAAATATTCTACCACTTTGAAACATACACGGATACGTACTCAACTTCACATGAGTTTCAGTGATGATCAAAATGCTCAAGCTTAAACTTGCTGAACTGGAACCTTCAAGGAGGCAAAATTACTTTCTATACTCTGTTTTTAGATGACAGAGACAAGACAGAACTGAAGTTCTAAGACTTGTTCCCAGATAAGGGCACTCTGCCAGATTTTGTTTCTATCTGTCAGTGAAGTTACTGGTGTTCCTGCTATATCTTCCTGGCTATATTTTAAGCTTTTAAAGTATAGGCACAACGTCTACATCAAGTTAATGCTAAAAAAATTTTTGATGGCTGTCACGTAGATATGAAATTACTTACAACACTTCAAAGGTCAATGATTTGTCAATAGTGAAACTAAACCCCCTTGGCGTAGATATTCTTTGAAAACTGTCAAAGACAATTTCTGTGGCAACCCCAGTGATAAATATTTCTAATCTTAGCAAGGCTAGTTTTTAAATAACATGTCGTATATGACACATGTTTATCAGAGGCCTACACTGGAGCCCTTCCCCTTGTGGCAGGGTTCACCAGAATTTGAACTCTTGACAAGGCCCTCAGGATCCCCATCATTCCACAGTAAAGCTTCAAGGAGGGAGTGGGTACAGACAGGGTGAAGTTAAAAAGAATATTAACACTAAACAGTTAAATTAACATAGGACTTTATATTACAAAAGTATTCTTCACTTGAAATGAGGATTTTCTAATGGGGAGTGGTCTTGGTGAATTTAAGACATTTAAAGCACAATTTGATTTACATAAGATTTTTAAGAAAAATATCTACTGAATAAAATGAAGTCTGCCAGAACTCACAAGTAAATCAAAAAAGTAGCATAAACCATTGCATGCAAAGAAACAAGAACAGTTTTTAACAGTTAAATCAACTCCTGTTGGAGTTAGATATCTAATGACAAAACTGTCCAACTGTAGAACTGTAGACTGGAACGCTCCAAGCAAAGATTACAAATTCTATAGGTATTTAAATTGAGACTCAATGACCATTTGTTGGGGTATTGTAAAATCTGATTCATAATTTGAATAGGGGTCAGACTGAGGTTCCATCCACCTATGACAAATTAAATTGGAATTCTGACTCTATAACTGACCTATTTTCTCAGCTGCAAATACAAACATACTGAAAATTTTATATATTCTTGAGTATTATTATTATTATTACTAACATGATTATGGCTCACATTTTCAAGCACTTTTAAGGTTTACAAATATTTTATTTACAAAAATCCTGTGAAGTTCCATGGTGAAAATATTAACTCCATTTTACTGATGGGGAAACTGAGAATCAGAGATACGAAGTGAATTGTTCATAATCACATACACAAGTATTGAAAGCTAGGTCTTCAATATAAGCCTCCTGACTCCATGGCTCTTCCTATTGCTCACACAAAACTAAAATCCAATAGTTTGCTACCTGAAAAGATAGCAAAGAACTGAAGCCAAAGAATGAATTGGTCCTATTCTTCAACACTTTGACCATATTGCTAAATGGCTATCTGCCTCCACTTCCTCTCCTCTCAATAACTTCTCAATCCTTTGCAATCTAGCTCCCAACCTCAATACGCTAAGGAAACAGCTCTCTCCAAAATTACTAATGATCCCCTAATTGTTGAATCCAAATATCTGTACTTAGTCCCTCATTATTCTTGACCTCTCTGCAGCAGCATATGACTATGACACTGGACAACCCTGACCTCCTGTAACTCTCTTCTGCTTTGGTTTTCTTCCTACCTACCTGAACATTCCTCAGTCTCCTTCCATGGGTCTTTACCCATTATCATGGCCCCTAACCATGGGTACCTTCCAAGGCTCAGTCCTGATTCCTCCTTCTTTCTCTGTGCTCTGTCACTGGTGACCTCATCAACTCTTATAGATTAAATCATCATCTTTATGCATAAAACTCCTGGATCTTTATAGCCAGCCTCAGAGTCTCTCCTAAACTTCAATCCCACATCATTAACTGCTTATTGGACATGGCAAACTGGAAGTCCTATAAACATCTCAAACTCAATGAGTTTAACTCATTTTCTTTCCCATAAAACTCTGCCATCTACCAAACTTCTCTTATTTCTGTTAAAGGCATCACTATGTCTGCTTCAAGTCTTAAAAGTTCACTACCTTGAACTTCCTAAAATCCTGTCTTCCACATGTCACAGAGCCACTGAGTTGATAAATCTGATGATTTTTATCTCCACATCTCTTGCAACTGACCAGTTCTCTACTTGCACAGCCACATCCTACACCAGGCCACCATTGCCTCTGGACTACTCCAACAGCCTGCCTCAGATCTCCTTCCTATGCATTCCATCCTTCACACGGCTTTTAGAGTGCTGATTCTAAAGCACAAGTCTGACCACCTCTTTAGTCAAACCCCAATGGCTACTTATTAAATGTAGGATCAAATAAAAACTCCTCCCTCTGGCACTTAAAGCCCTTTACAACCTGGCCCCAACTGACCTTAAAAGCCCCATCATACATTTCTTTTCTTTTTGCATGTGACAGTTCTGCTGAACTAGATTTAGCATTCCAACCCCCTACAACACTGAATCTCATCTCTGTGCCTCTGCACTCAATGACCTCCATCCCTGGAATGCCCACTCTCAACTCCACTCCTTAGAATTCCTTGTTTCCTCAAAACTCAGCTCAAGCCTCACCTTCTACCTTAAGCCTTCCTGATCCCACCAGTTCCCTGTGTTCTCTCTCTTAAAATAACCTTGTAGAATATTTTGTATATATTTATTTGTATACATGTTGTGTCCCATGATAGAATGTAAGCTCCTTGAGGGAAGGAATTTAATTTTATTTGTCTTTGTATCCCTAACACAATGTCTGACATTGAAGACACTTAATAAATGCCCAGCTGATCAGTCCCTTTAAAGTGCAAATAATCTGTTTTTAGTTCAAGGCTACTGAATGATTCACTGAATGAAAATGAGTTTTTCATCCATTCATTCAACAACTATTTCTTAAGCACCTGACACTTAAGTACCTGTGAGCACTATGCTTAGAACTAAAAGAGAAAAACAGAGGGGGGGAAAAATATGTGGCTTCTGCCCTTAAGGAGTTTGCCTTTTACCAGGTGGACTACACTAAGGATATGGGAAAATACTCCTGGACTCTATTCCATTAGTAACATCAACTTGAGCAGAAGGAGTTTATAGTGCATTTATAGGGTAGCATTTTACAAAAGGCTTTTAAACGAATTCTCTTGTCTGCTCTTTATATCAACTCTACTGTGAAAGTGGAAGGGCCTGCATTATTTTAAAAATAAGGACTGAAGCTCAGAGAACTTAGCTGGATTACTAAGGTCACAGAGCCAGTCAGTGGCAACGTGAGGACCCAAAGTCAGATCACAGAAGCACAGAATTCCGAGGTCATTTAGTTCAACCCCAAATGGCTACTCAACTGTCATTTGCACACTTTCTGTGACAAGGAACTCACCAGCTACTGAAGCAGTCCATTCTAGTTTGGCACAGCTATAACTGTCAAGAAATTCTTCGTGAGGGGCAGCTAGGTGGTGCAGTGAATAGAGTACCAGCCCTGGAGTCAGGAGGACCCAAGTTCAAATCCAACCTCAGACATTTAACACAAAAACTAGCCATGTCCTTGGGCAAGTCACTTAACCCCAACTGCCCTACCTTACCCCCTTCAAAAAAAAAAGGAAAAAAAAAGGAAATTCTTTGAGATATTAAACCAAAAATCATTATTCTGTAACTTCTAGTCACTGGTTGACATCTGTCTCAATACTTCTCCCATTTACAGTAATTCATCTATTTATATACAAAGCCCAAATTAAAATGGACCCACTGTCAGGTAGCATGTTTTCATTGGAAAACCAAAAAAGCAAGTAACACTTTAATCTAGCTGTGCTCACCTTTGTGCAAACTACCAAGACTGGGATCCCAAGATTATGTGTGAGCATGTTGTCTCCAAGTGGTAAGGTAACATTTTCACCATCTTGTGCTGAAGCTAGAGGTCCTCTCCTCTGGGGTGAGCCTTGATAGCCTTCCTCAGGTTCCACATACTCTTGAAAATCCTTCACAACTATAAAAGACAACACATTTCTAACAATATATCAGATGCCTTTAAAGCAGCAAGCCCTGGAAAATTAAATCACCCCTCATTCCTTCCCACCTCCCAAAAAAATCAAAGAAGATTAAAGGATGTCAATGGAGACTGTAAATTTTAAATAATCTAGTTAGAACTCTATTACTTCAGAGTAGCACAGGTATTTTTCCAGACATCCCCATTGCAACTCTCTCTGAATACTTAAAAACACACCACCCAGCGGTTTCTCATAACATGTATTTTAAAAGCCAACTCATCTCAAGATAAATTTAAATAGTTCAGACTTTCAAAATACCGTGGATAATTAAACTGCTTATAGAGTATCTGAATCTTTAAAATGACTAAAACACCTGAAACTCATTTAAACCATACCAGTGAGAAGTTCTACATGAAGTTTGCTCTAAAGGAAAACAGAATAAACCACTGCTAAACTGCTGTGGTATTTACATACTATAGAACAGAGTTGAATGGGTCTATATATAATCCCTGTTGTATGTAAATAAGAGATGGAAAACCCACAGCCTAGAATACTCAACTTTCTCACCTGTCACCTGAGAGGGTTGGACAATGACTCCTTCTACCCCTAAGTCTACGATCTACTGAGGTCTATTATTTAAAGTACTGTTCCTTGTAATCTGCAGTAACCATAATAAGCTGTCCTGTCATAAATTTAGAATTTCCTCAGAGTAATTTAACTAAAGCGAGAGAGTGTTGTGTAGAATTCTTACTCTCTCTCTTCCGCTACAGCTTATTACAAAGGGTAGAATTTTCTGAAATAGCTGTTGTAGGGAATCAAACCTATGATCTCAGCCTCATTAGCACAGTGCTTTAACCAAAAGAACTAACCAGCCACAGACAAGAAATAGCATCATTATTTAGGCTCAGTGCCTTGATCTAAATATGGAACAAAGGAAGGAGGGAAAAAGATGCACACAACATCTTAAAACTTTATAGCCTCAGAAGGAACATTAGAGATCTTCCAGCCCAAAGCTCCCACAGTACAGAAGAATTAAAGTTGGAAGAGGGGAAGTGACCTAGCCAAAGTGACACAAACTAGAACTAATCTAGCTCTCAACCACCAATCCTGTACTCTTTCTACTACACCACACACCTTTCCCCCTCATGCCAGAAAGACAAGTTGCCAAATCACTCTTTCCATGCCCAATCAAAAAAGGGATCTGGATCTACAGATGCCTCTAATCTTTTACCTTGATAAACGTCATAGGATCCAGAACTAGAAGGAGCATTAAAGATAATCTAGTCCAATATCTTTATTTTTCACATGAAGCAACAAAGTGAGAAAATAAAATCAAACAACTAATTTCAAAAGGACCCCAAAAGAGTTGATATCGCTCTTCTTATTCATGGGACAGACTTTTTAAGACAAAAATGCTAATCTGACAAACTATCTTCAACCATTATTACTGTATCAGCTTTGGCTAGCTTAATATGCAGAATACTGTTGTACATGTGAAGTTAGGGGGCTGACCAAATATAGACTGTTTCCAAACTGAAGCAGCTCTCTGGAAAGCACTGCAAATGGTGTTTTGTTTTTACACCTAATTTATAATGAACTTTATTCAGTGATTTAAACTTCTAATATAAGTGACCCAAGAAATACTCATGGTTGCATCGTGACCTGAAAAAGCAGCAGTTTGACCCAAACCTGAAACACAAAGCATTCTAATGTGTCCATTTGGATTATTAATGAGCACCAAGGAGCAACTGGTCTTTTTGTTCCTTCTAAAAATATAAAAACAACTGTTAACTACAACAGCCAGTATTTTAAAACAATTGTCCCTTAGCATACTGAACAACAAACAACCTATGGTTGACTTCATGATGAAAATATGAAAAGAAGGAAACTTCAACCTTTAAGAAAATTCCATTTGTTATAATAATAATTTGCATGTGGTATTAAATGTAAGGTGGTAGTGATTGTTTATTTTTGTTTAGCATTTTCAAAGCACAGTTATATGATTTTTCCTTCCTCCATGAAGTAACCAAAGAAAAGCATTATTATGCTGTCTTACAGAGAGGCAGCATGGCAGAGTGGATAGAGAGATGATCTCAGGGCAGAGCCTGGAAGTCCTGAACTCAAGCCCTCCCTCTGACATATACTGGCTATGTAACCCTGGGCCAATCACTTAACTTCCCAGGGTTTGAAGCACCTATGGCAGTAAGTTTCAGAAAAGATGTCAACTAGCATTGGTAGAGGAAGCCTAGACTAGAACTGAGGTCTTGTCCTCTTGCCCTCACACCACAATGCCTCTCACTGGATTAAGGCTCCCTCTTCTTTCTTCTGCCATGGCTTATCAATATGCTTAAGTGAAGCAGTTTCATTAATCAAACTGGTGAAACGAATACCACTTACTCTAGTTTTTGTGTGTAATGTATTACACACACCTCAACAGAAACAGACCCTGACAGGTTACAATCACTAAAGTTACCACCATCATGGGAAAGGGACAAGCTTTGCAGAACATTTCGAAAACATCAGATTACCTTTAAACATTTTATGACTAGTTTTTCAGAGCTTGGGCAAGGTCTAAAAACGTGTAATAAGTTCATATTAAGATAGAAATCAGAATCAGCAATTCCTCCAAGTAAGGGTAGGGATAAACTTGAGGATGCGCACCAAGGGCAGGTTAGCACACTCCACCTGTCATGGCCTATACAATCTAAGTTTAGAAAACAGTTCAGTACAACTACAGCTTTGATGGACCATTTCTAGAACGAGATAAGATGAGAAGCATCCACACTTCCAAAAATGAGAATGCTTATGAGTATAACTGAAAATGTTTCCACTATCTACTGGTTCACATTAATCAGAAGAAAGAAGTCAGAATAACTAACGTTAGTCCTATTCAAATAACACCAAACCACTGTTTACACCTGAGTAAGCAAAAATCCTGAAGTACTTTGGAATTCTGTATTAGAAGAAATTTTAATTAAATAATTTTGCGGTAATTTGGTGAAGCAGCAGCAAGCCTGAACATTCTATGAGCTTTAATCAAGCTGGGTTCTCTCATTCTCAGACTGTTTCCACTGCTATCTGGAGACAGCAGTTTAAATGAGAAAAATTTCAGCCAAATTCCAGTTTTACCATATTATATATTTCAGAGAACTATGTTTAACTAACAACAAACACTAGAAATTCCACTTAGAACTTTTTTCACATGAAGAACCTTTTAAACTCATGTTTCATCCAAATGAAATCCTTCCCATTCTGCATCCTGCCAATGAAGCACACATGAAATCAAATGTCATCTAGTAATCTGAGCACCACAGCCTCACACCTAGGCCCTACAGGAAATATAGGAAAACAGGTAACTTCTCTGACACTTCTCCAATGACTAAATGACTTATCTTTGGAGGGATTCTGAAATTCCAAATTATTGCCTACACTTTAAACCCTGAGGTGAGCTACAGACACAGATGTGGCTGAAAATAATAAATAATTTAATTGTGGTAAAGTCTTTTGCACATGTAACTCACCAAGCACCCCCAAATGCTAAAACCCACTGATCATAAAACTCCTCACAAAAGCACTTTGGCAGATTACACTTTTGTATAACATGGCTCTTCTACTGTGCTGCTCTATGAACTGGACCAAGTGTCTATGATGGGTCTCAAATTTTTTATCTACAAAATGTGGGGTTGGACTGTGACCTCTCGAAGTCCTTTCTAGTTCTGAAATTCTAAGATTTTATTAATATTTTTCTCTCCTTTCTGCATATTCAATTTGTCTACTGGCTAATTCATAAAGCACAAAGCCTATGTCAGCCCTGTATCATATCAATACTGAGAGTTATTATCTCCAGAATCAAATATAAAGTCTTCTATTTGATTTTTAAAGCCTTTCATAACCTGGTCTCTTCCTACTTTTCTAGTGTTCTTACACCCTACTCACTTCCATAGATTCTATGATTCCAGTGATACTGGCCACCTTGCTGTTCTTCCCACAAGATACTCCACCTCCCAACTCTGGGCTTTTCAGTAGCTGCCCCCCATGCATGGAATCCTCTCCCTCCCCACCTTCTAGCTTCCCTGGCTTCAAGTCCCAGCCAAAATCCCACGTTCTACAGGACATTTTCCTGATCCACCCCACTCAACGCTAGTGGCTTCCCTGTTTATTATCTCGAATTTATCCTAAACACATCTTACTTGTACATAGCTGTTGGCACATAACCTCTCCCATTAGACTGCGAACTCCTTGAGAAAAGTTCTATTTTTGCCCTTTTTTGCATCTCTAGTGCTTAGCACAGTGCATGGCACATAAAAAGCCCTTAATTGCTTGGTAACTTGCCTCCAAACAAGTCTACGTTTTACCCCACCCTAAAAAAACCCTTACTTGATTCGTTCAGTCCCACTACCTATCATTCCATCTCTCTCCTATCTTTTGTGGTTAAACTCCTTGAGAAGGCTACTTACAATCTGTGTCTACAACCCAGGTCTTTGCTGCCTCTCTTAATTCTCTATACTCCAGCTTCTGACCTCATCATCCAACAGAAACTGCTCTCTCTAAAGTTACCCAAAACCTCTGAGTTGCCAAATCCAATAGCCTTTTCTCAATTCTCATTCTCCCCAAACTATCCGCAGCCTTTAACATTATCAATCACTTTCTTCTCTTTGATGCTCTCTTCTCTCTAGGTTTTCATGACATTTCCAGGTTCTCTAAGCAACTAAGAAGCACAGTGAAGCTGGATCTGGAATCAGGAAGACCTGAGTTCAAAGGTGGTTTCACACATACACTAGTTGTATAACCGTGGACAAGTCACTTAATATATCTGCCTCAGTTTCCTCAACTTAGGAACCTTACCTCCCAGGGTAGTTGTAAGGATCAAATGAAATACTTGTAAAGCAGTTAGCATAGTGCCTGGCACACAGTGGGCACTTAATAAATGCTTGTTTCTTTCCTTCCTTCTACCTATCTTGGACTGCTCATTGAGTCTCCTTTGCTAGATCCTGGTAGAAGTGACATCTGCCTACAGAGGGTGTCCCTCAGAGCCCTGTCCTCAGCTCCCTCTACACTATTTCACTCAGAAATTTCATCAACTCCCATGGATTCAATTATCATGTCCATGCTCATGATGCTCATATCTACTTACCCAGTCCTAAGCTCACTCCGGACCTCCAGTCTGGAATCTTCAGTTGTACGCTGGACATCTTGAACTGGATGTCCTTAAACTCAACATGTCTAAAACTGAACTCAAACTTTCTCCCTGAGCTCTCCCATCTTCCTAACTTCCTTATTACTGTTTGAGAGTTCCACCTTCCTTCTACTCAGGCTCAAAACAGGGGGGTCATAGTCCACTTTCTCACTCCCTTCCATCCCCCATATGAGAGGCTGCCAAATCTTATTGGAGTCACCGTTGTGACATTTCTGGTACACATCACCCTCCACCTTATAGAAGGCCCTTATCATCTTATGCCTGGGCTACTGCAATAGCCCACTGGTTGGTCTATCTGTGAAAGGGATCTTCCTAAAGTGCAGTTTGACCATGTTGTTCCCCTCCTCCCCCTGCATAAATTCCAGTGGCTCCTTACCATCAGTGGGACCAAATATAAAATCTCGTTTGATGTATGAAGCCCTTCATAACCTTTCTAGTTTTCTTATACATTACATAGCCCCAGGAACTCTGACCTAGTACCACTAGCCTCCTTGTTATTCCTCAAAGAAGACACCACATCTCCCAACTCTGGGCATTTTCACTGAATGTTCTTCATATGTGGAAATCTCTGGCTCCTCATCTTCTCCTCCTGGCTTCTATGGCTTCACATCCTGGCTAGAAGCCCGAAAATCTTTACAACCCCACCCCCACCCTACCCCCACCTCCTTAATGCTAGTGCCTTCCCTGTGTTTATTCTCTCCAATTAATCCTCTATATATCTTATTTTTACAGTTTTTTACATGTTGTCTCCTTCCTTAAACTATGAGCTCTCTGAGAGGAAGATCTACTTTCGTTGTTGTTTTTCGTATCTGCTGCACTTAGCATGGTGCTTGGTACACTGAAGGCATTTAGTAAATGCTGCTGACAACTATTCAAAATTGTCTCTAACCTTTAAGGCCTAGCTTGAATTCCACTTTCTCCATAAAGTTTCTTCTGATCTTTTTTTTCAGTACTCTTAAAAGTCCCTATAGTCTATAACATATAAAATAGTATTTTTATACACTTACGTATTGTCCCCTATTGTCTCCATATAATCTTGCTCCTTGGGGGAATAGAAATCCTATTTTATATGTCCTCATATTATCATCACTTTCATCTTAAAGGTATGTCAACTGACGAAGACAGGTTAAGTGACATGGTTACACAGCAAGTCTCAGAGGTTCCAAGTTAAGCCCTCTGTGCCACTGCCGTAGATTATGACTTCAGGTCACTTCTGGGTTTCAAGTAGGGTCAATAGGTAAACATACCAAAACATTTCAAAAGATACTGCCCTGTCTTCCTGCTCTGGCTTAACTACGCAAGGGACCACTCAAAAATACAACTGAGAAGGAAAGGGATCTTTAATGTAAATACTACCTTTCAATCACTTTTGTTTTAAAATACAAAAGCACAAGGAAAAGTAACAAAGATACTATAGGATAATTCAACATCTGGAAGAATCTCACTATTGGGAAGAAAGAGTCAGCTGACAGAATTAAAGCTTCTCCTGGGAAAACATCTAATTCAAACCCTTCATTTTAAAGTTGAGGGAACTGAGACTCAGAGAGGTTAAGTAATTTGTTCAAGACTGTACTGGTGATTCTCAAGTCTTCTTTATCCTGAAATAACCACATTATTAACATGTAACTTAAGACTAACAGACACTTTAGCACACACGGCAAAAAATCTGTCATCCCAAATGTTTGATATATTGGGGGTAGGAAAGAGAACAAAGATTAACCAGAATTAGAATAAATTTAGAGCACTGGACAGGACCAAAGAAATCTCTCAACATTATAAACATCTGCACATAGATATAGCATGTCAGAGCTGGAAAGGACCTTAAAATCATTATTTTGCAGAGGAAGAGACTGAGGCCCAGGAGGATGGGGAAGAAGAGTAGCATGCCAAAGGTCACATGGCTACTAAGTAGGAGGGCAAACCCAGGTCTCCTAATTCTTACTCTGGGGATCTTGCTGCCTCCAAGCTTAATTTAAATTGTTTTAAAAAAACAAAACAAACCCCAAAATGAAACATTTTTGAAATGTCATCACATTATAAAAATGAGCTCAGAATAATCAATTTATCACAATAAATCAACTTACTTCTCTCTGTACCATATTATATGTGTATCGGTTACAAAACTCCCCCATGTTCAGAAGTAGTTTGCTTTAAGTGTGTCTAATTCTGGGGAAAAAAATCCTCATTATCTGTAAAGGTCAGTTGTTTGATACTGGCTAGCTGGACTGCATAGCAATCGATGCAGCAAATAACTGAGAAAACTTACAAGACAGGTTGAAAAGCTCAACTATAAAGCTCCCAGTGTCTGTGGGATACCTGAACTGACATGTGACACAGGCAAAATGAAGAGTGCGACAGGAAGACATGGGATGTGGAATCTGATTTGAAAAGCAAACCGAATATTCGGGAACCATCATTCTGAGTGTCGTTATAATGCACAAGTTAGCAATCTGAGGATACTGTATACCATGCCCAAAAGGGCCCTCATTAATTCACTGGAGTGATGTCATACTGTGGAAATAAGCCAGTTTGAGCAGAGCCAACCCTTGTCAAAGACTGTTGCTGCTGCCGTGGCCACTCCTACTCTTCTGGCAAGTGGTCAGATGCTCATGTAACTGCACAGAAGCAAGGAAGAGGAAAAACAATCTTCTGAACCACATATATTTTAAAACAAAAAACAATCCCTCCCCTCCCAAACTTCCTTCAAATTTGAAAATCAAGTCCTTTATTTTAAAAGAACTCTTACTTTAATAAATACAATACAGTCTACCATTTAACAACAGAAAATGAACCTTTAAATCCTCTTAATTTTTCATTTAAGCACTTGGATTCAGAAACAGATCACTCTAGCACTGGCTTACGTCTGAATTCTCTGACAGAATTATGCTTTTAATTTCTATTAGTTCTCCTGCAGGTTAATGAAAGAAACTAGTTTTCTCCTGCCAAACAATGTAACTCCTAGAGGAAGCTTCAGGTTATAGAGACCACGTTAAAACCACAGACTCAAAGACTGTCAGAACTATATGTGACCATAGCAATCACCAGGCCTAAAGATAATCCTTACTTTACAAGAGAGGAAAAAAAGCTCTTCAAGGGGGAAGTGACTATGCCATAAAACTATTATGTGTTAGAGCTAAGACTTGGACCCAGGTTTTCTAAATGCAAAACCAGAACTATTCCCACCAACAAACTGGGGCCTGTTAAAGAGTTCTAAGGACACACATGCTAAGTACAAAGAGATCTGCAGATCAGATCATGTTTAAATAAGGAAAGCCTTATTGTACATCCTTCCCTTTAAAAACCACCAAAAAAATGACTTTAATCTTCAGATCAATGTGGAAAGTAAAGAATACCAATCAAACTCACTTCTTACAGAAAGACCACCTGGAGATATGAGGAGAACCTTGAAAATGTTCTGAGACCCTAAGCTGAAAAAGGCTGAACTTTCAAAGGGCATCTTCAGGGAAGAGAATGCAATCATTCGTTCAATAAACATTTATTAAGCACCTTCTATGTGCTTACTTCTTCAAAGAGAGGATCCTGAACGTCCAAAATATCATCCACCTATTCAAATGAGGACCATTCAAAGGATCTACCATGAAAACAGGCCTATAATTACACTCTAAGGCAGAAAAATGCATTGTACTTACACTTTTGCTCCATGTCTCTCATTTCTTCTGGTGGGATTTTCATTTTATCAATGTGTTCCCGCAAAACACTGGCCCATTTCTGTAACGATTCCATAACAGTCCAAGGTCTAGACATATCCGCTACAAAGATGACTAAAGTCTCTTGCAGGGTTTCTGCAGAAACAGCAAACTTCAACAGGCCTTTATGGTACAAATCTCCATCCAGGATCCACACATTGCAACGTGTGTGATCTGTGGGGAAGAGAAAAAAATGGAACAATTCAACACTCAAGTTTGCTGCCACTGTACCTGCATTCTAGAAAAGTATTAGGAGGTCCTTAATGCCAAAGTCAAAATTAAAAGACACTTTAACTAGAAACGCTTTATTTACAAAGGAAAATGCAACCAAGAATCATAAGCACATAAATTGCTTCATTTCCTAAAAAGGAGGGATAAGAGAATACGTGTACAACTTAACAACAACAAAATACTAAGCCTTTTGCTACTTTTATTGGAAATTAAGGCTTTGTTACAAGGGAAGACCATATTTGGAAATAAATGTGACGTAAAAACAAAAGATACCAAGAAAAAAAATAAAGGGCACATTTCCTCTTTCAAATCTAAAAGGCAGAATTTGAGGAATGAGATGACAAATGCTGACATATTAAGATTATACAATTTCATGCATTATCTTATTTGATCTTCATAAAGTCCTGTCACATAAGTAGTAGGAGTAGGCCCATTTTACAGATAAGGAAACTGAGGCTCACAGTCTTTCATTGCCAGTAAGCAGCAAAGTAAGAAATCAATATGCTAGTATTTGCCAAGAGTGTCATTTTTGTAAGATAAGATTGAAGTTTAAGACTCCTGCATCAACTTAAAAAAAAAACCTTATAATTATGCGGTATTTTAGAAAGTGCTTTCACATAACATTTTATTTGACCCTCATATCAATTCTGGGGCTTCCTTATCCCATTTCTGGATGAAGTAGCTAAGGTACAGAGGAGGTAGAGAACTCTTTGGCATGAAGCATTGGGATGCAGAGTGCATCCTCCTCCACTGAAACAGAAGCTTCTTAAGGACAGGAATCTCTTTTTGTCATTATAGCTTCAGTGTTTTGCACAAATTGGGCAGGAGTAGATGTATTTTCTGTTTTCTATATTTTTTCAAAGGATACAAGGGGCACTATTTGATACAAAAAACATTTACATTTTCATGTGTGAATTCTCTTATTCACACATTCTACATTGCAACCAAAATGTCTCATACTTTCCCACCTATATAATTTGCTCATACTATTCCCCATACTATTCCTTCATACTATTATCCCTTGGAAAAGCTCCTCATTCCCCAAATTTTGCCTTTTGAATTTCTACCTAGCATTCAAGACCCAGCTGAAATGCTACATTATCTAGGCATCCTTTCATGGTTCCTCAAAGTACAAGCGGACTCTTTTTCATATGCTCCTACAGCAATATCGAATGCAGGCCTTAAGGCGGTGACTGTTCACACTGCTTAGATAAACTGGGAGTCACCAATTCTAATCTTTCTGGTGAGAAAGGGAACTGCCAGGTCTTACCATCTTTCCCTCTTCTATACCCTCCTAGGCGCTGTCATCTGAGCTACTGATACACCCTAAAGACCTCTGGGCCTTACCATCCAACTCACTCTTAAATCCTTAGGACACTCCCTCCCTCTGCACCTGAACTCCTCTTTCCCTAAAGGTACTGTGTGGATTACCAGTGTTGGGTAGAAGAATTGGGTTCAAGCCCTGCCTCAACATATAGTGACCATGTGATCCTGGGCAAGTCACTTAACCTGTCATCAGTCTAGGTCAGGAGTGCTGTTCTCAAATAGAAACGGAGACCACTAAACTATAATAAGGATCCCTGTGTGATGCATACAGACTTAGAAAACCATATCTTTACATGATCTATGTTTCATTTTATTTTGTTAAATATTTTCTAATTACATTTTAATCTGGTTCAGGCTGTACTCAGGAGTGTTGAGGGCTACATGTTTGATACCTCTGTTCCAGGGAACTGTCTAAAACATGCCAATCTGTATTGGGAAAATAAGTTTCCTCATGGGGATGTTTCTTTTACTAATGCAATGGCTGGCCCAGTCCCTAGCCTATTTCTCCACAATTAAGAGTGTGAGCTCCTCAAAAACAGAGACTCCCTTTCTATTTGCATTTCTAGCACTTAGAACAATGCTTGCATTGGCACGTGCTAAGCGCCTAAAAAATGCTTTATTCATGATGGGTTGGAGCAACTTACCATCTCTATCTTCATCATGAATGTTAAGGTACAGATATTCTAAACCTCTTCCTTTTTTGCTGTGCTCTGCTCCTTGTAATTTAGCCAAGAGTGTTGTTTTACCTGAACCATCTTCACCTATAAATGATATTTAGAAGGAAAACATAAGAATGTAATTACTCAGTTCACAGAAACTATGTTGATATTCTAAAGGAAACAGAAACAGCTTTCACACTCACGCACATATCTTGATATAAAAGGTGATTTCATAGCGTAAGACAGAACTCAAACTTATGCTAACAAACTGTAATAGTTATGTTTTGGCAAGACGTTATTTAGACAGGCAGAAACATGACAAGGAACTATAAAAAAACTGGAACAAAGGATATCATAAAAGAACTGTATCATCATAAAAGAGCTGGCAATCTGTCAAGAGGCATAACCTAATGGGTGGTTCATGTATTCCAATGACATCTTCATCTCAAGAAAGAGTGAACAAGGTCCCTCAGCATAATGGGTAAACCCCCTCACTCCATGGTGAACTTATAGGAAGACATGAACAAGACTGTTTCACAGGATGGGCAGACATAGATGGGCTACAATCTACTCTGCTGAAAGGAACATCCCTATCAATGAGATCACAAATCTATTTAAGTATTTCAGACTTGAGAAATTTAAACCTGGAATATCAAAGATCACCAAATCCAGCCCCTTCTTACTTTTGCAGATAAGAAAACCAAGGCCCAGACAATGTGACTTATAACATAAGGTTACATACTACCTAGCCAGAATGGTAGAAATGGGTTTAAAATCTAGGCTTTCTGATTTCCAATTCAATGCTCTTTTCTTTACTTCACAATGCCTTCACCTATGCAAGGTATACCTAGTTCTCTGTAATGAAAACCCAAGTTATAAAACGAAGTCTTTCATGTGAAAAATAAATGAATTTGACTCTACCTACAATTTACAAAAAAGGTAAATGAAAAAGTCAAAGAATAAGTTGAGATCAGTTATTTATAGCAAATATGTTAAGACAGACTATCACAAAGAAAGCAGTAAGACACAGTAAGTCTAAAATGACAACCTTAAACTTTCAGAATTTAAACAGTAAGGTCTGAGTATGACAGCCAAAGATCATCAAGAGAAATTTCAACCTACGGCAGGAGAGAACCCAATGTTTGCTTCCAACTTCAGTGTATCTTCTTCACCAGCACTCTGAAGGCTGGGAAACTAATGAAAATAATTACAGAGCTAAGCAATACTACATGTCTCAAGCAGACTCTATAATTATCTCCAATTTATCCTGTCCATATCCGGTTTGTACATAGTTGTTTGCATGCTGTCTCCCCCATTAAGAATGAACTCCTTAAGGGTAGGGGATGTTTTTTGCCTTTCTTGGTATTCCCAGTGCCTGGAACACAGCAGGTACTTAAAAAATACTTGATGAATGGAGATGATACATTTTGTTATCATTCCTCTCCACTCGCTTCAGCAACCTTTGCCAATGTAATGGAATAATTCTGTACAACCAGAAGGTCAGAGAGTATTGAAAACAACAAAAAAAGAGAATTGCATAACCTGGAAGAATCTGGGGGAAAAAATATGGTTAGTTTAAAATCTATCCACATTATTATCAGTTGAAACAAGGAAGTTTCAAAGTCTAATAACCACATGTGGAAATATCACAAAAGCCCCAGAGGTACTTAGCACTTCCTTATCTGCAAAACCCAAGTCCCAAAATCTTCCCCAGCTTCCAATAATGGCTTAGGAACACCTGCTGCCTGGCCCACCCCGCAGGCAGATGTCACAGTAACAGGTGCACCCCCTTCCCCACTTACTCCAGACACCACTTACCAAAAACGAGGATGTTTTTGCCTGCTGGTAACTTCGATCTGGACCGGGTGGAAACTTCACTGAGGATGGAAGACCTGCGGGGAACACAGCACGGCTGTTAGCCTGGCGCCCCGACGCTGGGCGTGGGGGCGAGAGAAAATGCGGCAAAGCCCAGGTTCGCTCTGCGAGCTCCGGCTGTGCTCCTCACAACGTCCCCGTTCTGTCTCTCGTGGGGAAGGAGGGAGGGAAGCCCACCTCTCAGCACCGACATTCTCCCGGGGGTGCTAGAGCAGATCTGTGAATCATCACGAATGGCGGGGTAGGGGTGGAGGGGCTGAAATGCTGGCCTTGGGACCCCCGAGGAAGGGGGGAAAGCAGGGGAAAAAGAGAAAAACCACGACGGCTGGTGTTTATATAACACTGTGCAGTTTTTTACGGACGTGATGTTCTGGTCCGCACAGATATAGCTCCGGGAGGGAGGTGGTGTTATTATCCTCATTTTACAGAGGAGGAAAAATAAGGCCGGCAAAGGTGAAGTGACTTGCCCAGGGTCACACAACTACTAAATGTCAGGTTGGATCTGACCTCCGCTCTTCCTGACTCGTAGAGATGAGGGCGGAGAAGGGAACGAGAAGGGAAATGAGGAGGGAGATGAAAGGGGGTCCATCAGCGCGGAGCCGGGAGAAAGGAAGAGAGGCAGGGGAGAGGCGGGAGGAGACTGCCCCACCATCACGGCCGTCCCGCCCGGTCTTGCGGCCCCGCCCCGCCCGGCCCGGCCTCGGCCCCGGAGCATGAGTCGCGCTCGGCCCCTCCTCACTCAGCCCGTCGGTCCTACACTCACCACAGGTTCTGCCCCTCGTCCTCCTCGCTGGGCAGGTCCCCGGCGCCCGGGGCCCCGGTCCCCTCAGGCCCCAGCAGCAGCTTCTTCTCCACCCCCACCGGCGCCATCTTGCCAACTGCAGCCACAAAGAGGGCCTTCCCCCGGGCCCGCCGAGGACCCCGCGCCAGCCGGGTGGCCGCAGCGACGCCGGTTGCCGACAACGAATTACCTCATTCTTCTGTGGCCGCCGTGGCCGGCGCCCCACGCCAAATCACCCATCGACCTAGACGTCTGCCTCCCTGAACAGCTCGGCCAGACAAGCGAGGGCAGCAGAGCGCGCGGTTTTCGGTCAGGCAGTAACGAAGACAGCTAAGAAGCCGAAGGCTTGGCTCTGTGACACCGCGAGGAGCCGCCCTGAGTCCGAGGAGCGCGGCAGAGCCCCCTCCTGGCCCGAAGGAGGACGGCAGCCACGACCTCCTCCAGACTAGAGTCTGGTACCCAGGCTCCTCGATCCTGGGAGAGCATCATTCAATCCCAGGACACTCCGTGACCGCAGAAGGTCAGTCACAGGGTGCCAGGGCTTGCAACGGACTTTGGATAATATACTGTTTCCAGGATTCAGAGCTCAAAGGAATCTTCGAGGTCCCCTTCATTTTTACAAATGGGGAAACTGAAGCCCAGGGATGGGGAAGGGACTTACTCGGTATCACAAGGGGCCAGTGAGAAAACCGAGAATAGCTTTGTACAAATCAAATCGTCTGACTCAGAACCCAAGGCTCTTGATGAAGATAATTGGGGCCCCTGATTAATTTGATGAATTCTTCAGTCAGCCCACTACTGGCATTTACATAGGACTTTAAAAAAAAACAAACTATTTTGCAAAGTACTTTTAGAACATTATTTTATTTGAGTCTCACAACAGCCTTGTGAGGCAGGTATGGTGGGTGTCAATTATTTCTATTTCACAGATGTGGATTGACTTCCTGTTCCATTCCAGGAGACTGCTTCCTCCGTCATCCCTACCCTCTCACTTCTCTTCAGTCTACAATCTGCTATTTTCAATCTACAATCTTCCCTGTCTACAATGTGCAAGGCATGCCCATGTCTCCCCCCATTATCAGGGGACTCTTATTTGATCCTTTCATCTCTGCTGGCTGTCATGTCTTGTCTCTCCTGACTGTTGTGGCTGCACTTCTGGAGAGGGTTGTCTGCAATGGTGCCTCCACGTTTTTCTTACTCTCTTCTTAATTTTCCATAGTCTGGCTTCTGACTCACATTTGGCCAAGACAACTCTCTCCAAGGTTGCTAACAATTTCTTGATTGCCAGCTCTGATGACCTTTTCTCTCTCTCTCTCTCTCTCTCACTCTCTCTCTCTCTCTCTCTCTTTTTGGAGGGGGGAAGGCAAGGCAATTGGGGTTAAGTGACTTGCCCAAGGTCACACAAGTAGTTAAGTGTCAAGTATCTGAGGCAAGATTTGAACTCAGGTCCTCCTGACTCCAGGGCCAGTGCTCTATTCATTTGCTTGTTGTTGGCATTTCACAAGGCTCCATCCTGTGCTCTTTTCTCCTCTTCCTCTCTATGATTTTACTTGGTGATCTTGTCAGTTCCCATGGATTCAATTGTCATCTTTATATTAATGATTCTCAGATTGACTTGTCTAACCCTGGATGTCATCCTTGGCTACCCAACTCTTCACTCTCACCTCCTCCCAAAACCCCATGTAGCATCTGTTTCGAAGGCCTGTCGATTTTCCCTCTTTAATATCTCTTGCATATACCCCCTTCTCTCCTCTGCCACTGCCCTGATGTCTGATGTGGATCTTCATCACCTCATACCTGGACTATTGGACTAGCCTGATGGTTGGTCTGTCTGCCATGGGTATCTCCCCATTTTCATCCATCCTCAACCCAGCTGTCCTAGTGATCTTCATCAAGTCCAGGTTTGATTGTATCACACACCACCACCAGTACCCCTCAACAAACTCCAATGGCTTTCTATCATCAGCAGGATCAAATATAAAATCCCTTGTTTGTCCCACCCCTACCTTTCCATTCTCCTTAAACCTTACAATGCCTCCCCATCCAGTAGTCTTCACTGGCCTCCTTGATGTTCCTAAAATAATACATTCCATCTCCTGACTTTGAGCATTTTCTCTGGCTCTACCTCATGCCTGGAATGCTTAACTTCCTCATCTCTTTTCTCTGGCTTCTCTAGCTTCCTTTAAGTCCCACTTTTTATAGGAAGCCTTTCTTGATTCCCCTTAATTCTAGTGCCTTTTGTCTGATTATTTCCAGTTTATACAATGTACTGCTTGTTTGAACAGTTATCTGCATATTGTCACCCTATTAGACTGTGGGTTCCACAAGAGCAGAGACTTTTACCTTTCTTTGTATTCTCAGCATTTAGCATAGTGTCTGGAACATATTAAGTGCTTAATATGTTTATTTAGGGCAGTTAGGTGGTGTGGTGAATAAAGTACCAGGTCCTGAGTCAGGAAGATTCATCTTCCTGAGATCCAATCTGACCTTTCTCTCTCTCTCTCTCTCTCTCTCTCTCTCTTACACACACACACACACACACACACACACACACACACACACACACACACACACACAAGATGTGTGACCCTGGGCAAGTCACTTAGCCCTGTTTACCTCTACAAAATGGGCTAGAGAAGAAAATGGCAAACCACTCCAATATCTTTTAGAAGAAAACCTCAAATGAGGTTTTGAAAGGTTGAACATAACTGAAAAGGACTGAACAACAACAAATGATTATTTACTAACTTGTTCATAGTCGCACAGTGCCAAAGATAGGATTTCAGGCCTTTTCTACTCCAAGTTCAGCATGAAGCTGTCTTTCAAAGCTGAAAAAAATTCAGTTCCAGTTCTTCATTTACTAGATGGTGAAACAAATGGAGACCCAAATGGTGACTTGCTCATGGTCCTGCTCCTACTACTTCTGCTTATGAAGTAAGAGTGAAGAGGAACCAAAGGATGTGAGAGTTCAGGGCAAGTTGCACCTACTCCTTGTCCAGTTATTGGTTAGAGAAATGTGGATTCCCTCCCCCTTGGGACATGGGATTCATACTTGGGAATGGGAAGCCATTGCTTTCTATTTATCATTTTTTCTCTGATTACACATAAAAACTATTTTACCATTCATTTAAAAAATTTTTGAATCCAAATTCTCTCCCTCCTTCCCCCTTTATTGAAAAGGCAAGCAATTTGATATAGGTTATACATGTGCAGTCATGCAAAACATATTTCCATAATAGTCATGTTGTGAAAGAAAACACAGACCAAAAAAAAAAAAGAAAAAAGTTTTTTAAAAAAGTATGCTTCCATCTGCATTCAGATTCCACCCATTCTTTCTCTGGAAATGGATAGTATTTTTCATCATAAGTCCTTCAGAACTGTATTGGATCATTGCATTGCTGAGAATAGCTGAGTCATTCACAGTCGATCATTGTATAATATTGCTGTTAATATATAAATTGTTGTCTTGGTTCTGTTCATTTCAGTTTGCATCAGTTCATGTAAGTCTTTCCAGGTTTTTCCAAGAGCATCCTGCTTGTCATTTCTTATAGCACAATAGTATTCCATCACAATCACATACCACTTGTTCAGTCATTTCCCAACTGATGGGCATTCCTTCAATTTCCAATTCTTTGCTACTACTAAAAGACCTGTTATATATTTGCATACATATAGGTCCTTTTCCTTTTTGTTTTTTATCTCTTTGGGAATACAGACCTAGTAGTGGTATTGCAGGGTCAAGGGGTAGGCATGGTTTTATAGCCCTTTGGGCACAATTCCAAATTGTACTACAGAATGGGTAAATCAGCTCACAACACCATGTGTCTCAATCTTCCCACATCTCTTCCAACATTTGTTATTTTCCTTTTTTGTCATATTAGCCAATCTGATAGGTGGGGATGGTACCTCAGAGTTGTTTTAATTTACATTTCTCTAATCAATAGTGATTTAGAGCATTTTTTTCATATGACCATAGACAGCTTTAATTACTTTGAAAATTGCCTCCACATCGATTGAGAAATGTCAGTCATTGCTTTCTATGATCACTAAAATGAAACTTGGGAGGGTAGGTGTGGTTGCCAGGAAGCTAGACAAGGCTTTGTCCTGATGTGGCGCCAGAGGTTAGGTACATTTAAGGGAACTCCCACAAGGTACTCAGAAGGTAGCTCCAGGCCAGTGTTGCCAGGACCACAGAAACAGGAAGTAGGTAAGGCAAGGTTTATTCAACACATACCTGTGATCAGGAAGAACTCAGGACAACTAGGGTGAGTTGTCCTCAAATGGAGAGGGATACCAGAGATTTAGGCATATGGGAGAACTTTTATAGGAGATGAAATGGGGTCATGGTGGTCTCTTCTTTTCCCAGTTTGTAGCTAGGATATAGTTCCCATCACACATGTCAACCCTACCAATGCATGGGTGGCTCCCATCTTGAGGGAGAATCTTTGGTTGATATGGGAGAGAAATAAGGGAATACAGGGCTCAGATCCTGATATGTTCATTAGGCAGTCCTCAGGTAGCAGGGTAGGACACCAAATAGTGAAGGGGTTGGAATGAGCAGGGTGACTTAGTAGACCAAAGGTCATCTTCCTGAATTCAAATATGGTCTTAGACACTTACTAGCTATCTGACCCTGGATAAGTCACTTAACCCTATTTGCCTCAGTTTCCTCATCTGTAAAATGAGCTGGAGAAGAAAATAGCACTCCAGTATCTTTCCCAAGAAAACCCCCAAGTGGGGTCACAAAGAGTTGGACACAAGTGAAAATGACTAAACAACATGACATTATTACTGCACAGCTAGTAGAGATGATATGAGGTCAGAACTCTGCTTTTCTGGCTCCTGGGCTTATGCTCTTTCCAACATCCCAGGCTGCTTCTTCAAGGACATCCTCCTATATTCAGGCAGATAATGTATCTATTATCCCAACTAGTAGCTTTCCTATTAATGATTTCTAGGGAAGGGGCCATCATTCCATTCCTTTATTTAAAAGAACAAACAAACCAACCATTTACCCTATCTCACCTGTGAACCAGAGCTCTATATCTGGTTGGTGCCATGTCAGATACTGAGGCATAAAACACAATTCCTCTTATAACTATGACCCCTCTTTTAGGAAGCTTCAGTCATAACATGACCTGGTTAAAAACCAGTTCTTTAGTGGCTCCCCACTGCTTACATGACAATCAAAATTATCAGCCTTGCCTCCAAGGCATTGCAAGACTTGGTCTGAAATGATTTTTCTCCCCTTATCCTATACTTTACTTCTATATATATTTCACACTCCAGGAAATCAGATTACCCTGTTATCTGAACATACCTAGACTTTTCTGGACTTTGTGAAAGAAAACCCTGGGTTTTAAACTCAACCAGTATTTTTTCCATCTGAAATGCCTTCATTTTCCATTTTCCACCTATGCCTCACTGGGTTGCTGGGAATCAGGTGCTCTAAAATTTTTTAACTTGCTATATGTGAGTATAAGATTATTATATTGAAATCCTATCCTTCAAAGTCCAGGTCAAAATGCCACCTCCTCACTTGCTAATAGCTACTTAGTCAAGAATTACTCTTCTAATTGAAGGTCATAGGAGACAGAACAGAGTGGTTTTAGACATGCTGTTAATGAAGGACATAAAAGGCTGCTTACATAAGTTCAGGAATTCACATTCCTGGGGTGTTTTCAGGTAGGAACATTTTCTCCTTTCACCCTGATTTAAACAACAACCAAAAAACAATTATAATTTAATATGTCCTCCTTAAAAAGGGAAAATACTTGTTTTATTACTATTATTTATTTCTTAAACCACATCTCTATTCTTACCTATATCTGCATCAAGAGATATAGCAAAATATCTACATACACACACACACACACACACACACACACACACACACACACACTCACCCCTGCACTCAAAACTAATATTTCTCATTTTCAAGTAAAAAAGTATTAATATACAACAGACTTCTAAAATTTTTTTTAATACTGTCAACTCTTGATTATCTGCGTTAGTGAGCTGAGACTAAAAGCATTTTTCCCTCAGCTGTGAATTGATGACTATGTAATGGCAGACTGGCCTACAACAAACCAGTTCCTGATGTAGATATTTGATAAGCTTGTCTCTGAGCATGCCTAATGGAGGGCCCTGCTCCTCTGGCTAATAAGTGGAAGTCTGTAACAGTTTATTTTCCTTTCTTGTATATGGTGAGAGAAGAAAGAAGAGTGAGCTGCTCCTATGGGAGTCTTTTGTACAAAAAAAATCAGTTCCAATTCAGCAGCCAATCAACAAAAATGTCCCCCTCTTCCACACATAGTAAGTGGACAAAAAATGGTCATGGGATACCTACACATGCTCCAAAGTCTAAAACAAGGTTCTCCATTATACATTCCTGGAGGCAGGCTTATCAAATATTCACAAGCGGTATTGCATTAGGCAAACACACTTCAAAAATAGTCTTGAGGACTAGACGTCCCCCTGGTGGTGGTATGCGGATGACCCTGCGTTCTCAAAGTCTTCAGACTTTCCTACTTCTACTGAAAGTACCACCACCCTTCCTACCTCTCAGGTTCATAACTTTAACATTATCCTTGCATCCTTATTCTCCCTTTCCCTACCCCAGATCTTACCATTTTTACCTTCACAACATCTTACACATCTGAGCCGTTCTCTCCACTCACACAACTATCTAGTTTGTTTGGTCTTTGCTCACCCCTTGCTTAGGTCACTGCAACTCTTGCATGAATGGTCTCCCTGCCTCAAGTCTCCCCAACGCAGTCTATCCTCTGCCAGCCCTTCTTAAACTGTAGGTCGAGACCCCATATAGGGTTGTGAAAAATTTGGCAACAGTAAAAGGTTTCTGAATGTGCAATGACCAAAAATTGATTAAAAATCAAATGAGCAATGAATCTGAGTTTCTGGCAGCACTTGCCCATGTTGCATAGAGTAACTTCACTGCAGCCTTGGTTCTGAACACAAAGCATGGGCATTTTGTGCAAACACTGCCAAAACGGAAAAAGGGGTCTCCAACAGAAAAAGTTTAAGAAGCCCAGCCTGACACCACTACAGAAGTAATTTTCCTTAAGGGCAGATTCAACCATGGGACTCTTCCATTCAATCAACTCTAATGGTTTCCTCTTGCCTCTAGGGAATAAAAAATAAACTCCTTTGTTTAGCTTGTAAAGCCATACAACTTGGCTTCATTTTATTTTTCTAGCCTTATTGGATATTATTTTCATTCTGGCATTCTGGGAGCCATTCTGAGACTTGACATCAAGCCCTTGGTTATCTCTTCTAGTCTGTATTTCTTTTCCTGAGCACTAGTCATCATACAGTGATCCCAAGAGGTAGTCATTCGTAGCCATGTCACCATTTTGATATGTTGGGAGCTGATTGCCAAGCAGTTATTTTTTTGCTACATTGCTCTTGGGAGCAATGACCACTTATAAGAGAATATTCCAGCTGTAAGGGTTAAGAAAGCCCAAGCCATGGCTGGCTGGCCAGAAAACCGAGACCTTGAAAATTGCTTTGTTGGGACATATCAGAAGTGAATGTGAAATGGCTATTAAGTCCCACAAGTTTCCTGGGAATCTTTAACTTCTAGGAGAATATGACAGAGGGGATAGGTTATTGGGATATAAATTTTAAGTATCTGTTATTGTGCATTTATGATTCTTTTGTGTTTTAAGCATTTCTTTTGTAGTAGAGAGTGTTTTTTCTAGAAGAGGCTCTATTCATTTATTTTACTGAACCTAGTGCATATGACCATAGAACCAGGGCCTCAGTAGCTCAGCAAAACCAGGCAACAAATCCACTGAATCTGATGGTATAGAGAGTATTCTGTAATATGCTGTTGTTCAGTCATTCAGTTGTATCCAACTCTCTGTGACTCTGTGAACCATACTGTCTGTGGAGTTTTCTTAGCAAAGATACTGAAATGGTTTGCCATTTCCTTCTCTAGTGGATAAAGGCAAACAGAAGTTAAGTGACTTGCCCAGGGTCACACAATTTGTAAGTGTCTGAGGCTGGATTTGAACTCAGCTGTTCCTGACTCCGGGCCCAGCATTCTATCACTGAGCCTTTTAGCTGCCTCCATTCTGTATCTACAAAATTTCTCCCCAGTGGTACAAGTTCTTCATCTGGGGTTAACAAAATAAATGCACTGTTTTGAAGAATGAAGTAGCAGATACAAATAGAGACTGAGAGAATTGAAAATGATTAAAGAAGCTAGAAACAGACTAGCTACATATTTAGGCAGAGGTATAAACATTTTATCTGGTAAGCACTTAAGACTGTTCAAATTTTAATTTCATTTATTTGGGAGTAAAAAGTGTTTAAATACTACTAACAGGGCCAGAATATAAACAGTGAAGGCACAAGCAATACCTACAGCTGTCCAACCTTTAGAAACTGAGTAAGACCACGAAATTGTATTTCAGTGATTTCTCATCTTCTTTATTCCACACAAAAGATATCCTGTTCTTCCAACAAAATTCTACAAAATCTTCATTTCTCTGTAATCAATTGGAATTATATTTGTCAGTCTTTTATAAAGTTTATAGAATTTATGACTAAAAATCTTCATCTCTCTGTAATCAACTGAAATTATATTTTCAGTCTTTTATATAATTTATAGAATTTATGACTAACATTTAATGAGCAAGATTCACCCCAACATAGGAAGTTACTTCCTGAAAAGAAACCTGGCACTCTTGGTACCTTATGCTCTGAAAGAATTATTACTCTAACATACTCTTAGACTTGGAGACCAGAAAAATCCATAACACCCAGCAGAGCAATACTAACATCATAGGCACTCAGTATAAACTGAAATGGCTGAAAGTGGCCATGTTGATCACCATGTAAAAATATGTCACTCAAATGTTAAATTATTTTTTAAGTCCTGCTCAGCTCAAGTGAACAATTAATAATAGCCCTGTGAGGTAGATACTACAGGTAATACCATCCCCATTTTATAGATGAGACTGATAGAGGTTAAATAACTTGCCATTGGCTGCACCGTTATTTACATTAAAGGTTGGATTTGAACCCACATCTTCCTGACTCCAAGTTCAGAATCCTTTTCACTACCCTATAGTACTTTTCTTTCGCACAGAAATCATGCTAGGCTACAGAAGGCTATGCTAGCTGACAGCAAACTCTGGCAAGTCCTACCAAATTAGAAAGACAACTGTGGCATCAGTGACAAGCTGATGATCTGTGAAACATGCAAAAATTTTTAAGTGGCTTTCAGTCCCCATGACTTTTTTGCTTTTGTTAAGGACAGAAATGAGAAAAAAGAAGATGATTGTTAACAATCATACGAATTATTACAAATATTAACTGGTTCACTTTTGGCTCTATAAATAAGATGTTTACCAAATGGGAGAAGAGTTGCTAGACTACATTTTCACTATAAATATTACTAAAAGACATAAAGAAGTTCTAGGTACATGGAAGGGTGGCTCACAAGTTCTCCTCCAAAAGGTAGGTAAAACAGCTAGTTCTACATGGTTTCATTGTGACCATAGAGGCAACTAAGGTCATCTTTCCTGCAGTCTTCATGGTAAGAAAAAGCCAAACTAACCAAATATAAAGGAAATAAATGCAAGATGGTGGAGGAGAGGCAGCTACTCAGATGAACTACCCCGACAGGCCCCTCCAAACAACTTTAAAATATCACTTCAAATTGAATTTTGGAGTGGCAGGACCAACAAAATGTCAGGGTGAAACATTTTTATGGCCTAAGACAATTTAGGAGGTCTGCAAGAGAGGTCTGTGGCACCAGGGTGGGAGTTGGCCCAGAGCACAGCAGTAACACCAGCAGTGGGCCTTGGAGGTGGCTGTGACAGCAACAGCAGTTTCAGGAGCTCTCATCCCAGAGACAGTAAGGGAGTCAGAGAACTGGTCAGAGATTATAGGGGATCCTTTGCTGGCACTGGATGCAGCCGGCACTGACTGGTAACTTTCTTGCCCATATATGGTTTTAGGTCACAATTCCATGGAGGAGAGGAATACCTTTGGTCTTTCACAAGGAAGCAGGGACTCTGGTCATAGTTCCAAGGCAGAAGAACTTGTGATTGCAGGGGAGTAGGGGTCCTTCCTAGGCAAAGACCAGAGTCCAAACCACAAGAGGAGTGATCATACCTCTCCCTGGATCACATCACCTTGGAAGCACCAAAAACTTGCAGACCCCCAGAACTATCTCTCAAAACAGCAGTACAAAAAAGTCTTAAAAGTTTGAGAAAGTTCCTCCATATCCACAGGTAAATAAAGCCCAACCTTAATATAAACTTCAAAGTCAAGAACTATGGTGAAAAATGAGCAGATAACAACAACAAAAAGAATTTGACTATAAAAAGCTACCATGGTGGCAGGGATTAAGACATAAACTTAGAAGAATACAACAACATGAGAACAGCTACAAACAAAGCCTCAAAGGAAAATGCCAATTGGACCCAAGCCCAATAAGAATTCTGAGAAGAGTTAAAGAAAGTAATGAGTGGTAGAGGAAAAATTAGGGGAGGGGAAGGAGAAATGAGTGATGCAAGAAAATTATGAAAAGAGAATTAACAGGGGTGGCTAGGTGGCACAATGAATAGAGTACTGGCCTTGGAATCAGGAGGACCTGAGTTAAAATCCAGCCTCAGACACTTAACACTTACTAATTGTGTGACCTTGGGCAAGTCACTTAACCCCAATTTCCCTGCTTCCCCTCCAAAAAAAAAAAAAAGCAAAAAGAGAATGAAAAGTTTGGTTAAAGAGGCACAAAAAATACTGAAGGAAATAATGCCGTAAAAGGCAGAATTGGCCTAATGGTGAAAGAGGCACAAAAATTCACTTAAGAAAAGAATTCCTTATAAAGCAGAATTGGCCAAATTGAAAAAGAAATACAAAAGTTCAATGAAGAAAATAATTCCTTAAAAATTAGAATTGGGCAAAGATCCAACCTTTGAGACAAGAACTCATTATATGACAAAAATTGTCCATAAAACTTGAAAGCAGTTAGATATAGACCAACATCTTACACCATATACCAAGATAAGGTCGAAATGGGAACATGATTTAGACATAAAAGGTAATGTCATAGGCAAATTAGAGGAGCATGGGATATCTTACCTGTAAACTCTATGAATAAGGGAAGAATTTATGACAAAACAAGAAAAAGAGCATTATGTGAAGTAAAATGGATAATTCTGAACTAAAATATGCCAATGGGCATCAGGGAGGATGTCAAGAAATATGTTGGAAAACCTAATTCAGGATTAAGAAATAAAAGAGGTCAAAAGTTTATAAATTGTTTGAAAGTCTCATGCCTGAATATGATCACATGCCAAGCAACAAATAACACAAATACACAAAAAAGAGAAACTGATTATAACTTAACTGATTAGAAAAAGCTGATGAGACTCATCTCAGAAATAGTTGTTTGTATTTTTAGACCATTAATTGGTTATAAAAAAGGTTAAAAGACTGGTTTTCAGAAGATGATTTCCTATAGCAGACTATATATTCAAAGTCAGACAACTAAATGAATGAGATAAAGATTACAAAATCACACTGGACTGTCTGTTGATTATAAATAAGCAACTGACTCACTAGAACAAAATTTAGTCTTAGAGATCCTTCTTCAAAAAGGTGTCTCACATGTATAACCTATATTGAATTGCTTGTCTTCCTAGTGGAGGTGAGTGAGGAGGGAAGAAGGGAGAGAATGTGGAACTCAAAGTTTTAAAAAACAAATGTTAAAAATTCTTTTTACATGCAACTGGGAAATAAGATATACAGACAATGAAGTATAGAAATCCATCTTGCCCTACAAGAAAGTAAGGGGGGATGGAGAGAGGATATAAAAGAGGGCAGATTGGGGAAGCGGTATTCATTTGCCATCTTTGGGGGGAATAAGGGAGAGACAAAGAGAAAATTTGTAACTCAAAACCTTGTGGAAATGAATGTTGAAAACTAAAAATAAATAATTTTTTAAAAAAAGGTGTCTCCCAAGCATATGTTAAAGTCATATGTTAAGCTGTGACCCTAGGCAAATCATGTAATTCTTTAGTGCCCCAGGAAAGTCTCTAAGATGACGAGTTGAAGAAAAGTTGGCAGAGATTTCCTCATCAGGAATTTCCTTATCCCAAAGAAATCACAGATCTAAACCAAAAAACAAATAAACTAACAAAAAAATCCCCAGAGCTACAAAGATTCCCTGAATGAATGAAGAGAATCATTTATTAATCACTTATAATATTCAAAGCAGACTACTAAGTGGTAGGTATATAAACAGAAAAGTGAGATAGTCCCTGGTCTTAATGAGCTTACATTACAATAGAGAAGACAATACATAGGAAAGGTTTCAGGAAAGTCAGATGGAAAAGTCCCAATGTCTGTAGGTATAGGGGCAAATGCATCTTCTTTAATGACATTTTCCCTGATAAAAATGGCATTAGTTCCCAATGTTGAAACACTTGACAGCGTCAAAGACTTTGCTGACAAAAACATTCCTTTCTAGGTCTTTAGGAGCTGTGACTGCAGCATCTGCAGGTACAGATGTCAAGCTGTGTCTCCATAAGGGTGGCTTCCCAGGATGATGGTTGGGGGCACAAGGCTAGAGGCACTGCTATTTGGGCCTTGGGCCCAGGGATCTGGGCTGTCTCTATCAGGGTCTGAGAGGAATGATAGAGGTCAAGGTGATAGTGGTCTGATTTGCCACTCACATGCTGCCTCAGAGTGCTTTGCTTCAGCTACTCTGATTTTCATGCCCTAAATAAATGATTACTTGTTAAAAGTAATCATAAAGATTACTTTGTTAAAGATAATATGGAGCAGCTAGGTGGCGCAATGATAGAGCACTTGCCCTGGAGTCAGGAGGACCTGAGAGTTCAAATCTGGCCTCAGACACTTAACACTTATTAGCTGTGTGACCTTGGGCAAGTCACTTAACCCCAATTGCCCTGCCTTCCCCCCTCCAAAAAAAAAAAAAGATAATAGATTATTAGTAAAAATCAGGTCAACATTGTGGTTATCAGTGATGTTAAGATGTTTTCTTATTCTTCTTCAGTATATTCCTGCCACTTCTTAATCTCTTCTACTTCAGGTTAAGTCCCTACAACTTTTGTCTTTTATCACACTCGTTTTTTGCATGAAACATTCCCTGGTTATATCATTTCCTAGAAGAGATTACCTCTAATTTCCTTGTTTTTCCCATTCTATTGTTTTCTTCTATTTTTTTGCATTGCTCATTTAAGAAAACCTTCTTATCTCTCCTTGCTATCCTCTGGAATTCTGCATTATTTGAGTATATCTTTCCCTTTCTCCTTTCTTCAGCTTTTTGTCCTCACCAAACAACCATTTGTTTTCTTGCTTTTCTTTTTCTTTCTGATTTTTTTTTTATTGCTGCCTCCTGTACAATACTGTGAACCTCTTTCCTTAGTTCTTCAGGTACTCTGTCTACCTGATCTAAGTTCTTAAATCTATTCATCTTTATATTCATAAGGGATGTTATGTTTGTCATACCTATACAGTCTCACAGTTTTCCCTACTTTCTTCAATTTAAGTCTAAATTTTGCAATAGGAAACTCAATCTGAGCCACAGTCAGTTCCAGGTGTTGTTTTACTGGATGTATATAGCTTCTCCACCTTTGGCTGCAAAGTACATAATCAATCAAAGCTCTATCCACTAAGCCACCTAGCTGCTTCATTACACATGTCCTTACATATCATGTGGTTTTCCTGTTTGCTTTTTTAAATTATATCTATTTTCACTTTGCCTTACTTTGCTATTTCTGCTTTTTAAAAGTTCACTTGAATCATAATAAATTCTGCTCCAGATTCTCACACAATTCTATATAAGTCCTTATGGTTCAATTGTAAACAAACAACACATTTTTGGAATCTGCTTTCCAATCTATTCTGCCATTTTTCTCTCTTTTATGGACAAGTTCATCCCAAATACAATCCACTGCCATAACCAAGAACATGAATCCACTTATACAGCTAGATTCCAATTAGTACAAATAATGAATCCTCTGAAGTGGTTACATGTATTTGAATTCAAACTATTTGAAATTATAATTATATAAAATATAATTAGTTCTAGTTCAATGACCATTTCATGTGATTCATTAAATTGCACTAATCAAGACCTGGCTATACTTTTTGTCCCCATCCTCTGAAAGAGGCTTTTCTTAGACAAATTGGATATACAAGACCCAGAAGGAATCAAACATAGCAACATAGTATTTGATGAACACAAGGGATACAACACCTAAAATAAGGATTCCTGATTTCAAAACCAGTGGGCATAGTGGAAAGCAGTTAGGAAGAAAATAGTTAAGATGAATATCATACACCACATATCACAATAAATTTCAAATAGATACATGACCTAGTGATAAAAGTGTATATCATAAACAAATTAGAGGAGCAGAGACCTTTCAGAGTCACAATACAGGAAGGGTTCTTGGCTAAACAAAATGTAGAGAGGATCGCAGGAAATAAAATGAACAATTTTGCTTACATAAATTTGAAGTTTTTTTAATTTTTTAATTAACTTTTATTTTTAGTTTACATCATTCATTTCCACAAGATTTTGAGTTACAAATTTTCTCCCTATCTTTCCCCTACCCACCACCCCAAAACAGTGATCCCAATGTATACTCCCTCCCCCAATCTGCTAATTCTTATATTCTCCCCCATCACCCCTCTGACTTTCTGGTAGGGCAAGATGGATCTCCCTACTCCAGTGC
>CM053585.1:51310314-51351162 GCA_028646515.1 Pseudochirops corinnae
TTTTCCCAGTGATCACTCATTGGTTACAGCCCTTCTATATGACCAAACTATTGTACAATGTGAAAGTATTTGCAGATCCTATACACGATTGCACGCCACCATGGGGGGGGGGGGAAGGGAGGGGAGAAAATCTGAAACTCAAGTGATTGTGGAACTGAATCTTGTAAATTAAAAGTAAATGAGCAAATAAAAAAAAAAAAGAACCCTTCAGTTCTTTTCTGAACCATTAAAGCTACAGTCTTTTACACTCTTCTGCCTTCCTCATCTTGACTCCTTAGTGAACCAGGTCCAATCTACATTGTCCTCTTGTCTTCGGTCCCTTTTCCTCAGTGCCCTCTTCTCTGCTCTGATACTATCACTCTGCTGTGAGCTCTCATTTGCATCATACTTGGACTGCCACAGTGGTTTGCTGCTTGATCTCCCTGCTCTAAGCCTCTTTCCATCCTTTCCTCACCTGTCAAAGGAATCTTCTTGAAGCACGGGGCTGACCATGTCACACTCCCCAGCTTGGTAGACTCCACTGGCTCCCCATCACCTCCAGGAACAAATACACAGTCATCTCTTTGGTTTTTGAAGCCCTGCTTTCATAACTTGTCCCCCTCTCACCTTTCCACTCTTTTTTTTGTTTTGTTTTTTGGAGGGGGAAAAGTCGGGCAATTGGGGTTAAGTGACTTGCCCAAGGTCACACAGCTAGATTTTTTTTTTGTGTGTGTGTGTGTGTGTGTGTTAAGTGTCTGAGGCTGGATTTCACCTCAGGTCCTCCTGACTCCAGGGCTGGTGCTCTATTCACTGCACCACCTAGCTGCCCCATAATTTTCATTCCTTTAGTCAATAGTGATTGATTCCTTTGCCTGAAAACTGTCTGTTTGACCATTTGTCAGTTGGGAAATGACTTACATTTTTTATAAATTTGATTCAGTTTTCTATATATTTGAGAGAGATGAGGCCTTTTTCAGAGATGCTTGTTGCAAAATTTTCTCCCAGTTTTTTGCTTTCCTTATGATTTTGGTTGCATTGGTTTTGTTTGTGCAAAGATGCTTTAATTTTATATAATCAAAATGATCTATTTTACATTTTGTAATGCTCTCTATATCTTTTATGGTCCTAAACTCTTCCCTTATCCACAAATCTGAGATACACTGTTCCATGCTCTCTTAATTTGCTTGTGGCGTCACCCTTTATGTGTAAATCATGTATTCATTTTGACCATATCTTGGTATATGGTGTGAGATGTTGTTCCATACCTAGTTAGTGCTATACTGTTTTCTGGTTTTTCCAGCATTTGTCAGATAATGAGTTTTTGCTCCAAAAATCTGGGTCTTTGGGTTTATTTGTACCTTATCTGTTCCACTGATCCACCACTCTATTTTTTACCCAGTACCAGATAGTTCTGATAATTACCACTTTATAATACAGTTTGAAATCTGATATGGCTAGACCACCTTCTTTTACATTTCCTCCTTTTATTCCCTTGATATCCCTGAGCATTTGAATAATATGATTTACAAAAGCTATGAGCACTGTGCTCCTATTTTAAATCTAGGAGTTTAGGTGACAAATTTAATTTGCGTGAATGATCTAACAGGACTGGATAATAAAGGAGTACACTCCGTTTAATTCTTCTCATTACTAGCTTAATTTTCCTGTTTCTGGCCTGGAGAATGCTCTCTCCCCCCCCACCCCCCCATTTGGATACAGTTTCTGAACCACTGGGTAACTTGTATGAGTTTGGGTGGTGTATGCCTCAGTTTCCTCATCTGTAAAATGAGCTGGAGAAGGAAATGGCAAAACATTCCAGTATCTCTGCCAAGAAAACCCCGAATAGGGTCATGAAGAGTCAGACATGACAACAAAAATTAGGACTTAGGTGCCATAAGTGAAACAGTTGTTCAGTATCCTCAGTGCTGGTCCTGTGGCCTGATCTGGTATTCAGGAATCATAAAAGAAAATCTGTATTTATCAATGTAATGTTTGAAAGACCTTACATTAAATAAACACATTGCCAATTTGGATATTTTTGTATATGTTTTATATTAAAACCAAGTTACCTTTAATTATGAGAAATGAATGTGGTGGTGGAGGGTGGGAAGTGGGGTGGTGCTTCTAAGCTTCTGAAGGTACACCACCTTTGCCCCTGCAAATTCTAGGCTTATGTTGACAGTGTGGGCACAGGGCTGTCTGTGAACATAATTGGAGCTGGGTCCAGGCCACACTGGTTGGGTCAAATGTTTGAGTTCTATATAGAAGTCCATTTGGTTGGTGTACCATTGAGAGGTTTGATGTCAGTTGCTATTTTTGCAAGAGAAATCGCTTGAAAATTCCAATATCCTTTAGTGAACTGGTGAGATGCATTCATACTTTAGTGGCATCCTCAGCTTGTGTGTCTCTGATTTCCTCTGCGCTGACCCTTCCCTCTGTTGCATAAAATACAAAATAAGTAACAGTCCAGAAAATGGGATATTGTTGTTCTTATTTTGAATGTTCTCTCTTTAAGAACAAAAACTAGGATGATCCTTTTCAAATAATTCCACCACTTTTCTCTCTTTTAGGATTTGGTCAACACTGGACTCAGCACCTTTTTCTTCTTTATTGCCTCTATAGTACTTGCTGCTTTGAACCATAAAGCTGGAGCAGAAATTGCTGCTGTGGTAAGAGAACAAAGTAGTTAAAACAGAAGGACTCATCCTGGTTTTCATCCCCACCCCAGGGTATTTTGTTCTAATTTTCCTTTAACCGATTTTTTAAAAAAAATGATGCTATTATTTGAGATGTGGAAATCCCTGTTGCTATTAAGAAACAGTTGCCACCAACATTTATTATATACCTACTGTATTCAGAGTCCTGAGTTATGTACTAGGGAAGATATGAAGTAAAATATGATAAAGTTCTAGTCCTCAGGAAATTTACATTCTGGTTAGATACATGCATGGAAAGCTTTGCTATACAATATTGCATGAGAGGTGCTATGTGAGTGCCCTGTGAGATCTCATGCACATGTTGGTTGTTACTGTTGAGGGGAGATATTTATAAAGGAAGTAGCTTTTGAATTGGGCTTTAAAAAAGTGCTTTTGAAAAATAGATTAATAAGAATTCAAAAAGTATAGAGGGAGGACAGTTTTCCCTTCCTGATGAGTTTTGTGGTCTGGTAGAGAGTCATGGAGTACAGTTTCCAAATTCAGAACTCCACAAGGAAAGGTTTTTACATTAGTAAACATTGTCACAAGCACAGGTTTATAAGTGAAAATCAATTCCCTAGAATCCTGAGCTAGATTTGTTACTACTCCTTTCCCCTGAATACATTCCAGTTATAGGGATACAAACTCAATCCCTTCAACTCCAGAATTTGTGTATGTGGATAGATAGATATAGATACTCACTTGCTTAACTGCAGTTGGGATGAAAAAAATGCAACATATATTTGAAAATGAAATATACATATTCACATATTTCACAGAGTGAAATATATATTATATGTACATACATACATTAATACTGGGCCAGTTAGGTGATGCAATGGATAGAGTATTGGGCCTAGAGTCAAGAAAACTCATCTCTGTGAGTTCAGATTTAGTCTTAGACACTTACTAGCTGTGTGACCCTGGTCAAGTCACTTAAACCCTCATCTATAAAATGAATTAGGGAAGGAAAGGGCAAACCACTCCAGTATCTTGATCAAGAAAACTCCACATGGGGTCATGAAGAGTTGGACATAACTGAAAGAACTGAACAAGTCGAAAAATGTATCCCCCCGCCCCCCCGCCCTGTATTTTAGGGGCAAACAGGGTTAAATGACTTGCCCAAGGTCACACAGTTAGTAAGTATAAAGTGTCTAGTGCTGGATCTGAACTCGGGTCTTCCTGACTCCAGGGCCAATGCTCTATTCACTGTACCACCTAGCTGTCCCCACATTCTTTAATTTCAACTGCAATTAAGCAAGTGAATTACTATGGTCTCAGCTCCATCTTAATGAAGTACATGCTGATCCAGAACTCCAGGACTTGAGTTTGCTCCCCTTCCTTCCAAGACATTGTCAGTCAAGCAGAAGGAGGGAAAGACCAGGGCTTCATCAGCAATATTAGGGAAAAATCCTGAAATGTAACATGAGTTGGTAGGAGTTAGGTAGCTTAAGGGCTTAGTTATATCTTAAGGGAATCTTTGTGTGAACTTGGAAATAGCAGTTAACCTGTATGTAATGTTTTCTTCACAACCACCTATGGCATAAGTAATGTAAGTACTGCCATCTTCATTTACTGAGGGACAACCCGAGAGCCAGGGATGTTAATGACTTTCCCAAACAGTGAGGAATGGAGCTGGGTCAATGCCTCAAGGCTTCTGATTTAAAATCCATAAATCTTTCCTCTCTATTGTGTGGGATGGCTTTCATCCATCTTCCACACATTATAGAAACAGCAGAAAAACAGGGAAGGTCTAGGTTAGTAATTAAATGCATTAAATCTAAAGATTTTCCATTGCATTATGGTTGTTGCATATTTTAGTTGTAATTTTTGCCAGTCAAGTTCACATTTAGAATCCTGGAGTCATAGAATATTCAAGCTAGAAGGGCTCTTAGAACATAAAATGTTGTCACTTGAAGAGACCTCAGGATTTCAGAAAAGAGGTGGAAGGAGCCTTAGAAATCCTCTCTCTAGACTAACTCAGTCATTTTAAAGAAAAGGAAATTCAGGCCCAAAATGAGGTCATGGAGCTCTCGAGTGGCAGAATTAGAGCTAGAACTCCACCTGTCTGTCTGTCTTTTTTACATAGCACAATGCTTCCCTGAGTTACAGTGCTATAGTCATATTACAACAAATATCTCTATTATCCTTTTCTTTGAAAGATACTATAGAAAGAAATGCTTATGTGGCATTGGATCTGGTAGAAATAAAGTTTCTTGTAGACTCAAAGAATGGGGTCTGGTGGATTCTTGGAGCCCCGAAGATCTGGGTTCAAGGACTACTTCTAGCACATACTAACTTTATGACCCAAGGTGAATCGTTTAACCTCTCAATACCCCAGGAAACTCTTGCAGGTGATAGAACTATGTGCATTGGTAGATGGAGTTACTCTATCAAGATTTCCCTACACCAGTGAAATCATAGGTTTGGACCAAAGTAAAAAATAGATCCAACATTCCTAAATATGAGACCATTTTGTTTCTGTCTTTGTATCCCAACTACTTGCTATAGTAATAGCTCACATTTATTACACACCTACCTTGTTCCAGGCACTGTGCTAAGCATGGAAAAGGACAGAAAGGACAGAAGACAGTCCATTCACAGTCTAATCAAAGCTGCAACTTCCTTTTGCTCTGAGATTTCTAAAAGCAATAATGTAATTGACAGCAAACATATTGATAGGTAACAGCATTCATTGTTGAGCTGGGTCAGTAGGAGAGCCTACATAAAGTTCATTTGTATAGTGCCTTGCACTCCATGGCTTGTTCATGTCCAGAGAGCTGGTACGCGGTTGACGTATTCTGGAGCACTTACGGGAGGTGTTTCTTTTAGGTTTTTGGCTTCTTGGCGACAGCAGTGTATGCTGCAAATACCTTCTTAGCCGTGCAGAAATGGAGGATGAACATTCGACAGCAGAGCACCAACGAATACATTCGTGCACGGACAGAATCACGAGAAGTGGATAGCCGTCCTGAGATACAGCGTTTAGACACTTGAGAAGGAGCGTCCGAGCAGGACTGTGGGCTGAGAGAGAAGTCACCATCAAAGAAAACTTCTTCCTCTCTCCTCCCTGTCCTGATTTCCCCTCCAAGTTCCTGTCATCATTTCTCATTATTTCATCATATCAAACTTTCATACAATTTTACATTTTATCCTTCTTAAGAAAACAGCTGGCCTTGTCAAAGAGCATTCGCAGCACCATCATTAAGGAGCTTCACTTACTCCATCAGATGTCCCAGCTGCAGAGCCAGGGATCTCAACAGCTCTGGAGCGGCCACACTATTAGGGTGGCTATTTTTTCCACTTTTAACCTTAATTCTGGGTACAGGCTGCACATGGTTTCATCATAAACCAGCATTCGATCAGATATCTTCATGACCAGGTCAGGAGTTGGAGGGCAGGTGAAGAATGTAACTCATTTAGATTAAATGTGATCACCTAGAAAAACTGGTGAGTGGCACCAGCTTAGGTCAGTCAGCAGCCTTCATGAGGTGACTACTCTGGACAGAGGGCTGTTGTAGTTACTCACAGCCCATGCTCCCATTGGTCTTCCAACATAACTCCTGAATTCCTGCGCTCTGTTTTTGTGGCCTGTGGATAGCTGAGACAAGTCGTGAAGCAAATTATGGAATTGAAAACTTTGGTAGTATGGACAAAGATCAGCTGGAGTCTGTTGGCTTTGGACTTTACAGATATGAAACACTGGTAATATCATGGCAGTAAAAAACACCTAGCAGTTCCTAACTAACAGGGAACTCCATATTGTGAGCGCTACATTTTATTTCTGGCAATGACAGAAGGTCACTGTGCCATTTCCCATAAACAACTATCTTGAGTCTGAGTAGGCTACAAAATTCCCACATTCCTACCCAACCTGAATGCTGTGAGGCTGAATTTGGAGAAATTTCACATGAATTCACAATACAATCCCCTGGCCAAAACATACACCACTACTGTGTCCCATTAAGCAGAGATGGGATGTTTGGGTATTTCTTTATGTGTAAATTACAAATGTGTATGTCTACACATGCACTACATGCATATATGTCAATCTCTACACCATATCAGAATCAGTTCTTTTCCTGTAGGTTATACCCAAAAAGGTCTTTCAGGTTATAGGAGTATATGATGGTACTTAAACAAACTTCTGCATATGATAAGATAGGTTTTCTTTTGATTACAGGCATTGTGCATGACTGATCAACCAAATGTGATTGGAAAAAAGCTCCGCTTCATCCAGAAAGACTTGAGGGTATCCCAGTTAATTTAATATTCAGTTTTAAATGAGGATTTCTCTTACATACCATGCCTTTTCAACAGTGCAGGGATCCATGATTTTTCATCTGTGTGGGTCCTGCCTTCATTGATTGCAAATTACAACTCGTCCTATGCCTTAACCTAAGTCTTCGTGAGTTTCTGTGGCTGAAAAAAGTTCATTTCCTTGTGATCTTCCTTCTGGTGATAAGTCTTCCTCTGTCTGCTTCATTTGACTGGTTCTTGGACAGCAGACATATGCAGCATCACTCTGCATCCGAGGTCAAAATCAAAAAGATTTGGAATTGCTGTAGAACCAGCCAAATTGGGCTCTGCTCACTTAGATTCAAAGAGCCTGGGTTTGCCTCCATGCTACAAGGAATCATTAGACTAGGACTTACTAGGAGTTTACCATACATAGACTATCAATTCTCAAAGAACTGAGTACAGTAAGACAATTCACTGAGACTATATTAACCATAATATATTCACTCTTTCATTCATCAGCTATTTATTAATTTTACTGCACTGTGCTTTGCACTTGGGAAGATAACAAAGACACAGTCTTTGCCCCAAAGGATATTCTTTCTTTGATTCGAAAGTCACTTCAGTTTATCACAGGCCTCGGATCCTTCATTATGAAGAGGAGATACTATCATGCAATACTGTCAGAAAGTTCTATTTAAGTTTTCTTTGTTGTTTAGATTCTGAAATTTATGGAGAGAAGTTGATGTAATGTATTAGGTCTTCTCTCGAAGATTATATCTATGGTGGGGGGAGGGGGGACACACACCATTTAGTTTTCTGGATTGTCATAGTTTGGATTGATTTAAATGTTTACAAATCTCTCTCCAGCCTGACAGTTGGTATTTACCAAGGAAAAGAACATTTACTGCTGGTCAGAGAATCAGAATTTTTTTCTCCGTAAAATGTGGGTATCTCTGGCATTTATTTACTGAAAGATTTAGTGCACAGCGTTGACTGTGTGCTGTGTGTTAGCAGGTGTGTGGGTGCATGCACACCTGTGTCCCTGCATGATTTAAATGCGTTTCATTCGTTGCATAGCTTACTTAGTATGACTTTATTGTGTGAGATTGATAAAATTACCCATTTGGGGCATATGAAGGACCAAGTCTAGTTTTCCTATATTTAAAAGTGTATCAACTTAATGTTAACTTTCAGAGCCTCAGATGACATTTAGTTTCAGTTGTCATGTTCCATTATTAAATAGGCATTTATTGTGCATTCTGTGTTTAGGTGGCCCATACAGTATCCCTAGATCACTGCATCTAACCTCGGGGAGAATTGTGTCGTCTTCCACACTTGAAAGAACCCTTGGTATCTCCACTCTTCTATGAACCCACCCCACTAGGATTAATGTTTGCTTGACAGTTTTTGATTTAATTTTCTTAGCAGTAGCTTTAGGAAGTGTGACATCTGGATCTGATCTTTTAGTCCCACACATTGCTTTCACCTTCACTGCAAACATGCATAGAATGCAGCTAGTGGCTGGGCTCACGCTAGCTTAAGTGGTCTATCGGGTTGGTTTGTTTTTAATTTTTAAAAGAACAGAATCATGCCTCTTATCCATTACTTTGCTTCAAATTCATGGAAAAGAAGGACCATTCCAGCTTGTTGCTTTTAATTAATTATGGTTTATTTTCAGGTTTCTTCTACTATATATGTTCTTAGAAAACTACCTTTGAAATCAAATATAGAGAGAATACCAGATAGCACAATTACTAGAGTTTTCTCAAGTGATCTGAAAATATACAGTTTACCATTAGGAAAAACAGGATGATTGAGCTAATGTCCTTTTCTCATTTTTGAGGAAGGGATAGAGTTGATTATGAAGTAAATTGCAAACAGAGTGTAAATATGTGACAAATACGAATACGGTCCATGGAAAGTCTTGATCTTTTGGTAGATCACAGAGTTAGAAATGATTACCTATGTAATTGTATACCAGTGACCGAATTTTTGGAAGTATCTATTTTCTTACAGTTGTTTCTAAATCCTATTACCTGTGTTTTGTATGTATATTTCTTTATAACTGACTAGTGAACAGAAAGAAAATAAAACAGATTTCAAAAACAGCATAATATATAATCATATAATTTAAATATGGAACATGGGGTCAGTAAAGTAGGTCTTACCTGGGGTGAAGGTAACACTAGTATTCTTTCTATTATAATTCTTGTAAACAGGCAATGAAGACCATGTGTAAATTTAAAACTTTGATCAAAATGAATATTTTGTTGGTTAAAATCCAGTATCTGAATAAATCTTAATTTTAATAATTATACCTACTTAAATTTATTATTTCTGTTTCCTGAGGTGGCTAATGTGTCATCAGAGGATAAACTGAATTTTAATAGCCTGCAGTTTCTTTAATAACTTAAAGTCAGCTGCTGCAGACTAAATAGCATACTGGCATTCTGAATATGGGACTTCTTATAGCTTGAGAAGTGCTAAATTGTGGATTGGGCATTTCTGATTTGTAAATCACTTGTAAAAGCACTTCATCTGTAAAAGTGCTTTTATTTTCATGACACACATGGAAAAGGTACTTTTCCCTCATGTGAATGATATATTCTTCTAGTTCTTTCCCCTCCCCAAATGACACCATTCAAACATGCATAACTTTTTCTTTTGGTATTTCTTTAGACTATTGTAGGATGAGAGGAATGCCCCTTCTCTTTTTGGTCTAGAGATGTCATAGTTTCACAAACTATTCCTGGCTCCAGATAAAGATAGGAAAAGACAAATACTTTTGCAGATAAAGTTAATGAAATTGGATGCAATCCAAAATAAGTTAAATGAAATACATATATTTTAAAAACGACAATAGGAAAGCTCCTGCTTTATGAAAGAACTGTATGCAGACTGAGCTGTGGGATAGATTACCATCTGTATTGGTCGATGGCATATCTGCACCCAAAATATCTCTCTTCTTGGGAAGAAGAGAAAGGAAGTGGTTCCCATTCCCAACTACCCTCTCCTCTGTGGATTTGTTCAGTTTAGATCAGTTTAGAAGAGACAGATGATCTGACCCTTGCTAATGTCCTAGTGACGTTTTTCCTCCTCTAAACTGATGCCTATTTACCTCTCTGTGTTAGACTCTGCATAGGATGCTTTGAATATGACTTTTCTTGGTTCATTTAGGAATTGTTTCATGGTCTCAAAGACTAGAGTTTTTTTCTGTCTTCCTGTGTGATTCAGAGACTTAGGCTGAACCACAGATGGTCTCTGTGGAGACGAAGCATGAAGTGTTTTGTCTGCACAAATATGCGAAGTCTCATTTGCAATGAATCAGCCATAAAGGAAGGGAACTGTTTAGTTCTCCTTTTTAAAAAAAAAAAATCATTTTTGTGAACCTTGAATAACCGCTAAGTCTCACATGACTAGAATTTCTATATACTCTGGTATGGGTAGAATCTAAAGTTATAGTTTTGTTGAAGAAGAGTCCTTAGATCTCCACGTTTTCTGCAAGGGTAGATCAAAGTTGCTCATGTCCCATCCCCAGTTGAGGCAGAATTTCCATTATTATCTCTGATTTGTTTCAGCAGCAGAATAGAAAATGTATGTGACTTTGGACCCTTTTTGATAACTTCCCCCTGGCAACCCTGTTTCTGGTAACCCATTTCTCATTCTCTTTAATTAGAAACAAAAAGATACCTTGAAATTAAACTCTTGTCGTGGCAGCTACTGTAGCAGGATTGTCTAAATGAAAGAAAATGACACGAAACAGGCCAACTCAGTAGGTAAAAGAGGTGGCCAATGACAGAGGTGAATTGGTAATCAATACTCAGGAGCAGGCGTTAAGTGGAATTCCTTCTGGACTCTCAGTATTCCTGTTGGTCCTTTTGTTCCTAGGTATATTGGTAGTACCTGAGTATGGCACTAGGTCCTAGACTTTCTGCTATCTGAAAACCTTCTTTACCTTTATTAATAACAAAAGGACCTAAAGAAAATGCAACTCTGCCGACTCCATATTACTAACTCATATTTCTATGCCACAAATACATGATGTGGGGGATTTAGAATCAGATGAGCTGGGTTTGTGCTCTGACCTCGTCCCTTACGTTCTCTTACTTGGGACAAATTACTTCCCTCCTGTGAACCCAAGATTTTTTGTCTGTAAAATGAGGGAATAGGATTAGATGGCCTCGAAGGGCCCTTGCAGCTCTAAATCAATGATCCTAAGGTTTTACGAAGACTTTTTCCTTAGGATGACCCAGTGAAGAAGTAGAGATAAATTACTATCCCCATTTTATATGATGAGGAAACAGACCAAGAGGTAAGTGAAGTGCCTTGCTCAAGGTCACAGTGCCTGGCAGATCATTAGTGCTTGACAAATGTCCTAGCTTTTGGATCTAGAACTTGAGACCAGCTTTCTCACTATTCTAGCTTGCCTCCTCTACTTCAAGTAAATATCCTTTTAGATGGAAGCAGTCTACATGGGTGCCCTTTGGAAGTTAGAACAGGGAGAGAGATAGGAAAGAAATGTCTCGAATCTTCACTTCTTATAACCTTTCCTGTAGGATCAGGTTCCAGGTAAGCTGTAACAGCAGGGCCCAGTGTAGACAGGCTTAGCACTATATTTCCTGAACCAGGATTTTGTGTCATTAAAAGGAACGCAGGTGAAATATTGCTACCAAACCCCATTGCAGTGTCAGGAAACTATTGTGACTAAATGCCTTTGGTCAGTCTGCCACTTGAAATGTTCCTCTGGAATGACTGTTCCCCCGTAACGTCATTCTGCTGAACCAATCAACGTTAAGTGGGATAGGCCTATACCAGACAGTTACTGACAGACTACCACCATGACCTGATGGGGTACCCACACATTTTAGAAGGGTATCATCAGGATTGACTTTCTGTGCCTTTTTTGAATGCTTTAAGGGCCACACCGAAGACTGAATTCCTCTAACCTATATACAACTTCTCTTCTCAGTAAGGTTCAAATTGTTAGAATGATAAAAACTTCCTCACTGAGAGAATGTGACCAAAGGGACTAAGATATTTATATTTCTTAGAAACTGCCTTAGAAGTAGCCACAGTACTTAGTTGTCCAAATTTACGGAATAATATAATTTGTAAGAGCTATGAGCACTGTGCTCCTGTTTTAAATCTGGGAGTTTAGATGACAAATTTAAGTTGCTTGAATGATTTAGCAGGATTGGATAGTAAAGCAGTATACTTTGTTTAATTTTTCTCATTACTAGCTTTATTTACTTTATTTTTTGGACTGGAGAATGCTTTCCCCCCTCCATTTGAATGCAATTTCTGAACCAGTGGGTAGCTATCTACAATAAAATTTAACTTGTGTTAAGTTTGGGTAGTGATGGATTTTATAATATTATTTTGATTATTGTTTACATGTCTTTAATGGGAAGTATACCTTATGTTCATATCATTTGCTAGTGTGACATTCCCTGTGTTGGTACTATGTATAAATTGACTAGAAGTTATAGACAAAGGTCAGGAAGTCTTGCAATATAGGTATAATCGCCCTATTTTCTAGATTCTGCTGAAAGAAAACAGTGGGTTATCAGAAATGTTAGCATCCTTTTCATTAAGAATTTGTCTAAAGCTAGAGGACCTAATTTTTAATAGCAGTTTGTATATGTGTATTTTGGAATTAGGGCTGGTTCCCAAAGTTTCTCCTGATAATCTCACTCAAAATATGAGGATAAATAAAAATGAAGATAGATTTTTTTAAAATTTTTTTTGCAGATAGGGAGGAGGGCATGGGATTTTTTTAATCTAGAAGTAGTAAAGTCTCATTGGTTTAGGCATGGGGGAAATAGGTCTTTGTAACTGAAGATCTTCCTACACAGTGTCTCTCATATCTTAAGCAATCCCAAAGACATGGTACTATAATTCTGTTTTGGAAAGTGGGAACCTCAGATGAGGTGGGAGAAGAGGTACTTTAATCCCAGTGTCTCTGTAAAGAACCAGTTCTCTATGTCTGCCTTCTTCCTGTTTCTGCCTTGGTTTTGCCACCTTTACCTTTGCATAAATGTATTCCCAAAGTGACTTCGTTCCTTTCTGCAGATGTGACAACAATGAATGATCACTGCTTATCAATGTGACCTGGTCAATCCAGAGCCAGTGGTGGTAGCCATGCTTTGCAGGGAGAAGGAGGACGGTGGTAGCGGATTCCCCCCATCTAGGTCCCAACCCACCTCAAACGTGGCCAGATAGAAACCCTGGGAATGCTGCTGCTCACTGCTGTTGCTTTGTAAGCTTCGTCTAGTTCCAAAGAGATAGTTGTCTCACTCTTGTTTCAGACTGTGACCCGTTTTGAAATGCATTTTCAAATTCTCCCCTTTGTTGAGAACAGATTCTTTTGTGCACCATGGAGGGAAGCAGGCCTGTTATCATCGAGACTTTGTTCATTTATTTGGGCCCGGTTTTTCCTCTGATTAAAGTGGTAGGAAGTGAAACTATTTGTATATGTTGAGGTTTATAAGGGTTCAGGAACCCATGACAAAAATAATAAACTATTTATTACTCGTGTTTTGATTTGAAAATTTGATAACTGTTCTATCTTTTCATGTTTTTTTTTTTTAAACAAATATAAAGTAACTACTTCACCTTTGGTGCCTTCCAAGTTGTCGGATAAGCACTTGTTAATCACGAAGATGAAAAAGTTGTAAATTTATTGTCCGTAAACACTATTTTTGTAGCATGGTCCTATGATCTCGTCTTTTTAATATTGCTTTCACTGATGCCAATTACAATATTTAACCAATTTTCCTTTTGTGAACTAGTTAGCCTGGTTGCTCCTCTTTTTTCCCCTTCATTGCTTCAGAAGGACTGACCCTTTTCTCTCCTTCCTCTCAATCCCCTTTCCTCATTTTGTTTAAGCAAGACTGAGGGTAAAATGATTTTTATGTGAAATAATTGATTATCAATTCAATTACATTTCTTTTTTTGCAACCATTTTTGAAATCCACACAGAGAGCTATTCTTCCTGATAGGTTTTTTAGAAAAGCACAGAAGTTAATTTCATGATAGAAGGGAAAAATCTAAAGGTCACCATATCTGTGTCTTCTTGGGGATTAAAGTTCTCATCCAAGTAAGTCATACTAGGGAGTAGTTTCGTTTGAACTACTTATTTCTTGGAGTCAAATCTGGCACTTTTCATCTCCACTGCTTACTTAAAATCAGACTCATAGAATGTTAGCTCTGAGGGAGAAGTATAGAGCATATATAGTCCATATATAGTCCATATATATATAGTCCATATATAGTCCAACATCCTCGTTTGATAGAGGAGGGGAAACCAAGTCCTGGAGGGCTGCTTTATGAGTTTAATGGGAAGAACAAGGCTCATGGAGGCTGCCTCATCGGTAATGGGTTCCCTATCACACTGCAGGGAGGGGTGATGGTGGTGGTGTCAAATGAACACTAAATATTTTTCAGTGTAGATGATTGCAGCTTCAGAGGAGAGTTAGTTTGGATGACCTCTGGAGTTTTTTCCAAACTCATGATTCCATGAAGTGACTTGCCCAAGGTCATATGGCAAGTTTGTAGCAGAGCTAGAATGAAAACCTAGCCTCCTCACCCCACCCCCATCCATCGAATTTTCTACTTTATAGTGCTGTCTCCACCCAGTGAGAAAAGTACAGGTCACAAGCTAGAGCTTCTAACATACTATCTGGAGTCAAACTCATGTTTTTAGATTGGTCTGTTTATGCCATGAAAGAGTTTCATGGCTCTTTTAAGTTTCTAGGTGAAATAAATTGCTTGTTTGTTTTTGTGTCTTTTAAAGAGATGAATTGCTGGACAATCCTTTTTTCTGTGGGGTCATTGAAATGTCTGGGCAAGGAAAAATCTTAGAGATATGACTAAGCCATTGCAAAACAATGCTAATGATTCTTCAGAAACATCACAGATACATTTTAGAAACAATTTTTTAAAATGATTCTTTTCTCAAGTGTCTTTTTTTTTTCCTTTTAGAGGGGAATGAGAAGGGAGGGTCAAAGTTGTAGGTATTTTACACCAGGTGAAGTGTCAAGTCAAATGGCAAACTAATTGTCATAGTTTTCCAATAGCTACTTACCCAGATTTAAGTCACTGATATTTTTTCCTCTAGAAATACTATTAACTGGATCAAAATTAATCTTGATGTAGTTTCTATTTTCTATAAGTGAAATATTTTTTTTTGATTCTCTCTGAACAGCTTAAAGGTACAAGCATCCTACATTTTCCAGATAATACTCATTTTATGAACTTAATTTTCTGAGTGTTACCTTTTGTAGGCTGTTTTTTTTTTCTGCTCTTACAGCTGAATTTGAAGGATTGTAATTTCGTAATGGTATTATAAAAACGAATTCAAATTTACTTTTGATTCTGATTGTTTTAAGTATGTGACATTATAAAGTATAAATGACATATTTTACTTGTTATGTATATTTTAAAAGGGCACAATATGAAGGTTTTTTTTTTGGTAATTTGCTGGTTTCAAATGAAGTATTACGTTCATTGATTTTTTTTTTGCTCCCCCCGCCCCACACTTTTACTCTCTTCCTTTTGATAATAGCAAGATGCTGAACTTCACAAATTTTCATGGTCCTTGTCTTGATCATTTTCATAGTGGTAAAATCTGTATTTTTGTATGTAGGGGGAGACAATTTTCTCAACACTAATCTCTTGATAAATATTGTATGAAATTGTTGTGAAGGATTTCTTGTTGAATAAACGGATATGGCTAAAAAACCTAATGTGTTTTTCTCCCTTTTGATCTACCTTCTGTCTGGCACCTCCTTAAAGGGTGCAAGTTCATCTCCTGAAACTGAAAGGCTATTTGATGCTTGGAAAGCTAACTTATCGAGGACACAGAAAGAGGAGGAAGGGCACCATGGCTGCCTGCCATGGCTGTTGACTCAACTGACACTGTCCTTCAGGAAAAAACCAGGCAAGCTGGAATTTACATAGATGCACTTATTTCAGGTGGCGGTCACATGAACCATAGATAACCAAACCTTTTAGTTTCTTGGTTCAACACAGTTGCCTGATGTGGAGCACTGTACTAGCAATCAGAAAACCTGAGTCTAAATTCTGACTTTCACTTTCTCTACTTGTGAATCTGGGGGGAGTTGGGCTAGATGGATGGATCTCTTGAGGCCTAGCTCAGAGATTCTGTGATTCTGAAGATACATATTGCAGATGGTACAATTCTTTTGAGGTCCCAAATAACCCATATTGGTTAAGGTCCTAGGCACTCACCATGGTTCACAAATCACAGGAGGATTTTGTAACAAATACATTTTAAATTTCTCTTTTGGGATACCTTCTTAAACATTATATAGGATATGGTGATCATGGCTCTTGGTTTATGGTGATGCCATTGATTAATGGTGCAAACACCCACAGCACGTGGTCAATATGATTGCAAGTGTGGCTCAGGAATCATAGAACTGTGAAGAGCCCTGGGATAGAAGATTCTGTGAGTCATTTATTTCCTGACTGACACAGTATCTTGGGCTGATGAATGGAAATTAGTTTGTAAGCTTTATAATGCCATTTGTCAGAGTAGTGTGATCATTAGCATTTATTAAATACTCCTTATGTGCCAGGCAATGTGCTAAGTGCTAGGGATGCAAAAAAAAGGGAGGGGGTAGAAATAGCCCCTGCTCTCAAGGAACTTGGAGTCTAATGGGAGAGACAAGATGGGAAGAATTGGGCATAAACTAAATGCAGGATAAATTGGGGGTAGAAGACACTAAGGAGGACTGGGAAAGGAAACTTACTGAAGATGGGACTTTAGCTGAGGTTTGGAGGAAACCAGGAAAGCTAGGAGGCAGAAAAGGGGGAGGGAAAGTGTTCTAGGCATAAAGCATAGCCAATGAAAATGCCCAGAGTCAGAAGATGGAGGCTCTTGTCCAAAGAACAACCAGGAGGCCAGTGTCACTGGATCTCACCAAGTATGTAGAGGGGAGTAAGTACAAGGACACTGGAGAGGTAGGAAGTTTATGTTTATGAAGAGCTTTGAACACCAAACCAGAGATTTTTATATTGGATCCCGTAAGCTATAGGGAGCCACTAGAGTTTATTAAGTGGAGGCAGGGGTAGGAAGATCACTTTGACAAGAGAGTGAAAGATGGATTGGAGTGGAGAGAGACTTGTGGCAGGAAGTCCTACCAGGAGCTACTGCCATAGTCCAGCCTATATTTGATTTGAAGTCCTTTCTAGCAGTAAATCCTAAGATTTCATAATGATGAATCATTGGCACTAGCCCAAGAGGCCAAGGCAGGAAGCTGTGTATCACACAGAATAAAGCTTATGCTTCTTAGAAAAGGATTGAGCTGGATAACATTATATGAAATATATTCCTCAGAAAGTATGAATTATGGGCATTTTATATGTGACAGGCTAAAATGCATGTTGTCCAAAAACTTGGAAAAGCTGAAAAACAAGTTTGTGTGGTTATCTGTTACTCCAGAATCCACCACCAGTTTCAGGCAGGATTTGTCCCTGGGGAGCAAAGAGAATACATTGGATTTTCAAAGAGGGGGAGGGAACATAAATATGTCTCTATATATGTAAACACAAACATACATACACATTATATTTGTGTGTGTGTATATATATATATTTATATGCGTACACACACAGGCACAACCAAGTAATCACTATGGTTTAATCAATCTTGACTTTTCATGGTCATTGACATGCAGTATATTGACAAGTGAAAAACTTTACAAATCAAAGGCACTTAAACATTCATATTAGTTCTCAAGTCATAGCAAATACCATTTACTTAGGTGATTGCTTTTGTATATTGAAAGCTTTTAGGCTTAAATTTTATATAAAAATGTTTTGAAAGATGATAACATTTGAGAGAGAGAGAGATACAGAAAAAAATCACAGTTTGCTGAAATAATTAAAGATGATCCTTCTCATCCCTGGAGAAATTCATTGATTACATTGTAGTTTCCACAGTACTTTGGTCTTCTATGCCCCCCGAGTGCCCCTAGCCTGCTAGCAGGCACCCATTTGGAACAGCCATCTCGTGACTCTGCTGCCGATTTTCTTTCCCCTGAGTTTGTTTCTTTATCTGTCAAATGGGGATCATATATACTTGTACCACCTCATTCACTGGGCTGTTGTGAGTCCAAAAGTAATGCAAACTGCTGATACATCTATTCATCACCTTGTCTCCGGGGTCCCTTCCAGCTCTCTGATATTTGCGTTGTATATTTTTAACAAGGTTGAGATGGTGTCCTTTCCTATTTAAGGATGGCAGCTTACTTCCTTAGGCTAGTCTATTAGAACTACATCCTAGCAACCTTCACATCTGAAATTAGATGTGTTTGTACAGGACCCAGTGGAGTTAAGAGTATCCACTGTCTGAAATGAAAGATGTCAAATTGTCCCTGTGTACCAAGAACATGGAGAAAAGAACTGTCTAATAATAGATTCTTAGAAAGACCACTATTATTCAAAATGTCAAATGCCTCAAGTGGGTATTGCCTCAAGACCTGGCTGGTGCATGTGTGCGTGTGCGTGTGCATGTGTGTGAGTGTGTGAGAGAGAGAAGAAGAGGCAGAGGTCTATCTGTGTAGCACAGTTTGGGGTACATTGTAGGTTCATAAATGGTTCTTGATTGCTATGTCAGGGTGAAGAACAAACCCGTGACTTACTAGGATAGGCCTCTTGCTCTGTGGGAACTCTGTCCCCTGATGCAGATCAACCACATATCAGCAGCACACAGTTGTAGAGTTGCTTGAGGCACTGAAAAGTTCATTGTTTTATCCATTGTCATTGCACTAGTATGTCTTAAAGGCAGGTGGCCTGCCTAGGACCCAAAAATAATCTTTTTAAGAAATGTGACTCCCTGTGTGATCTGGGCTAAGTCCCCTCAGTCCCAGTTTTCCTCCTCTCATAAGGGAGGTAGAGTTTTTTAATGGCAGAAAATGGAACTCTCCTCAGCAAATAGTTATTAATCTTTTGATAACCAAGGCTGCATGTGTTGCAGTGAAAATTCCTGGGCACAGTCAAGCCTCAAGGGGTACAGAGACATCACTATCACATGTAATATAAAATACCTGGTAAAAAGCAAGGTAGGAAGACTTTACATGGCACTATGGGACCTGAATGCAGGTATAGACTAAGGCCTTCATTGATTGCATTGTATTCCTCTCTGACACAGAAGTCTAAAGGGCTCAGTGGTTCGGTAGAGACATTTGTGTTAAGTGAGGTCTCCATTATTTTAAGTCTAAAACTCCAGTTTGTAGAGTTAGCTCTGCTCAGCAAAGACTGGTAAGGAAACCTGATGCTGAAAAGACACTTAGACATGAGAAAGGTGTGTAGGCCACAGACTGCAACAACTCAGTACAGTCTGTTTGGAGGATAGAGTGGAGGGGGGCAAGGTTGAGAGCTGAGCTATTCTCCACAGCCACATCCCCTCAGGAGGAATGAGAAGCAATGTCCAACCTAAGGAAGGAAAAGCCTCATTCTCAGCTGGGCAGTGCACTTGGAGACTGAAAAATCAGGGCACCCACTGAGATTCCCTTGGTGGCTTGAACAGCAGTATCCTCCAAGCTGGCTGGTCGTCAGTCGGAATCGGAATTGGAGTCTTCCTCTGAAATGGAAGAGGGAAACTCTTCAAAAACAGACTGTTCTTTAGATGTTGACAGGTTAGCAGCTTCAAAGGCCAGCAAGACTCCTTAGAATAACCACAGACACCCTCCCCTGGTGGTTCTGGAGTTGCTGGTGTCTGACCTGATTCATCATAGACCACTGTTAGGCTTAAGTCTTTTCTTGCTGTGTTCCTCCCCTGTCTAATTCTCTGTGCTTCCTGCTGGTAGCAGGCTAGGGTCCTGAGCTGCCAAGAACTAAAAGTCTGCCTAGGGAGGGATGGCATGACATAGTTCCAGAAAGGCCTCCCCACCCAGATGGTATTATTAGGAAGAAGAGGCATAATATAATAGCCAGTGTTTATACAGCACTTTAAAGTTTCCAAAGTGCTTCAAAATATGATCTCATTTTCTCCTAACTACAACCTTGGAAGATAGGTGCTATAATTATCCCCATCTTGCAGACATGTTAAGTGACTTGCCCAGGGTCACACAGCTAGTAAGGCCCGATTTGAACTCAGGTCTTCCTGACTCCAGGTCCAGTGTTCTATCCACTGTGCCACCTCTCTGATGGGTAAAAGTTTCAGAGTAGCATAGTTTAGCTCGATGTAAGGGAAGACTTCCAAACAAGAGCAGTTCAAAAGTGGAATGGGCTGCTTCAGGTTGTCCCTCAATGGAGGTCTCAGGTAGAGGCCAGATAACCACTTTGGCTTTCTTTTGGATAAACCATTTTTCACAAATGTTTTGGGAGGATTTCAAGTCAAGTATGGGTCAGACTAGATTCCTTTGGAAAATCTCCTTTCAAGTCTGAAATCTGATGCTTTTCTGACTCATTATGACCTTAGGTAAGTTTTCCCCCTCTCCAAGCCTTTGTTCCCTCATCTGTAAAATGAGGGGGTTGGACCAGAAGATTCCTAAAATCCTTTCTCTTTAACTTTGTATGCTCCAGCTTTCTAGACTATATGCTTATATCCCTTCTGCTTGAGTGTTGTGTTCTCCGCTCTAACCTGTTCTAAGGCCACAGTCCTAGAATGTTAGCATTGGAGGGGTCTTGGGCATCATCTGGTATAACTTCCATGTTTTATAAGCAAAGAAATTGATGCCTTGAGAAGCTGTGAATTGTTTAAGGTCACACAGCTCATGAGTGGCCACCTAGAGACTCAAGCCAAGATCTTACGTTCGAGCCATGAGTCCCCTACTCTTTCCACTTTGCCAAATCTCCTGGCCTTTCAGCACAATTCCCTCTTCTGAAGCTGTTTCTAATATGCTCTGATTCTATAAAATATCAAGTGACAGATCACAGAAGTGGGATGAGAGAAATACCAAGAGTCAGCTAATCCAGGGAGTTACTTATATCTTTTTTTTTTTTTTAGCACAATTGCTTTAAAGTTCTTTTCCTGCATACATACACACACACACACACACACACACACACACACAATTCACCTTCTTTACTCCTCCTTCCTTGCTCCTTCTAAGGTAAAGATGAGGGAGCACAGACTCGCCGATCCCCGATGGAGGTGTGGGGTGTTAGTGTATGTTAGGGTCATGCAGCTGTGACGCATCCACCCACCTTCTGATTTTTCAGCTCCTGTGTCATTGGCAGGGTTTCCTTGTTTGAGAAATTTGGACAGATCATTAAAGATGACGTAGAAGTCAAAGGCATACACGATGGTGGCGATGAAGCCAAAGACCTATAGGACACAACAGCAGGGATCACAAAACCAGGCCCACGGCAGGGTTCTAGGCCCAAACACGCTGGTGAACATGTTCTGTCAAGGGCTGGCCCTAGTCAAGACTGCAACTATATTTAGCAAGATTATCTGTGTCAAGGGTAGGGTGGCAACATAGGTTGGTATGGTCAATCAGCATTTATTAAGCGCCTGCTGTGTGCGAGGCATTATGCTGAGAGCTGAGGATACAAAGGTCCCAAAAACAAGAACCCCCGAACCAAGACCACCCAAACTGGTCTCAAGGAGCTCTGAGTCTGACAGGGGAGACAGCATGCAAACTTAAGATACATACAGGATAAAGTGAAAATGTTCTCAGAGGGAAGGCACTAAGATTTAGGAGGACTGGGAAAGGCTTCTTGCAGATGATGGGACTTGAAGGAAGCCAGAGAAGCCAGGAAATGGAGATGAGGAGGGAAAGCAAGTGTTCCAGGCTTGGGAGACAGTCTATGAAAATGACCAGAGTCAGGAGATGGAATGTCTTTTTTGTGAAACAGAAAAGATCCCAGTGTCTCTGGACTGCAGAGTATGTGGCATCAGAAGGCTTGAAAAGTAGGAAGGGACCAGTTTATGAAAGGCTTTGAATGCCAAATAAAAGATTTTATTTTTGACCCCTGAGGTGATAGGGAGCTGTTGGAGATTACTGAATAGAGAGACATTGGCCTGCCCTGCCCTTAAGAAAGATCATTTTGACAGCTAAGTAGATCATTTGGAGTAGCAGGCAGACCAGCTAGCAGGCTACTGCCATTGCACAGGTGTGAGGCGACGAGGGCCTCTGCCAAAGTGGAGGCAGTGTCAGGAGATAAGAGATGTATAGAAGAGAAGTTATGAAGGTAGAAACAACAGGACTTGACAACTGATTGGATATAGGGATGGGAGTGAGAGTGAGGGGATGAAGGTGACACCTATGTTGTAAGTCATAGTGACTGGCAGCATGGTGGTACCTTTCCGCAGTAACAGAGAAAACTGTGCATACCCTATGACCCAGCAATATCCATTTCCAGATAGAGAACTGATGGACTCAGTGTAGATTGAAACATTTTTTCTTCTCTATTTTTTTTGCTTTCCTTCCTTCCTTCCTTCCTTCCTTTCTTCCTTCCTTCCCTCCTTCCCTCCTTCCTTCCCTCTTTCCTTCCCTCTTTCCTTCCTTCCTTCCCTCCTTCCTTCCTTCCTACCTTCCCTCCTTCCTTCCTTCCCTCCTTCTTTCCTTCCCTCCTTCCTTCCCTCCTTCCTTACCTCTTTCCTTCCTTCCTTCCCTCCTTCCTTCCTTCCTACCTCTGTCTCTATCTCTGTCTCTCTCCCCCTTTCTTTTTACAACATGCCTGATGTGGAATGTTCTGCATGACTTTATATATATAATGAGCATGAGTATCATATTTCTTGCCTTCTCAATGGGTGGGGTAAAAAGTGGAGGAAGGAAGACAATTTGGAAATGAAAATTAAACTTAAAAAATTTTTTAAAAAACAGCTAATGGTGAAGTTAGGAAGAGGGGAGGGTTTTGAGAGAAAGATAATGAGTTCAATTTTAGACATGTTGAGTATAAGATGACTTGTTTACAAGATAGGCAGTGTGAGATGTCCCTTATCAGACTGGCCCTTGGGAGAGGATAGAGCTGGATAAGCAATCTGAGAGTCATCTGCATAGAAATGAAAACTGAAACCAGGGAGTTGATGAGATTACAAATGAAGTAGTAGAGAGGCCCAAAGGAGAGGGCCCAGGACAGAGCCTTGGGGGATACACAATATCACTGACTATGACCTGGATGAAGATCCAGTCTAGCAGAGGTTGGACAGGGAGGAGTAAAGAGCTGACTTCTTCACTGGACCACAGACCCTTCCCCAGTCCCAAGTCTACCTTGCAAATGTGTGAGTTGGCCTATGCTGCTGCTCACATCACTCTCTTGCCTTGGCGTGCCCACCTTACCTCTCTCCACTCCGTCTAGCCAGATCCTACCCTTACTTAAAAACAGGATAAGTCCACCCTTACCTGCTGTGATCACTTCTTGTGACTTATAGATAGCTATTGACTCTAAATTACTGGACAGACATAGAGATTATGAGCTGCCCCATTAAATTCTTGATTTATTCATCCAACTAGACTCTGTTCCTTGAAGGCAAAGGCCATGTCTTAATCACTTGTTGGCTACATTACATTAGAGCCCTTTGTTAATTTTTGAAACTTATATTTTACCCCACCCCCACCTCCCATCAATACCTATCCTCAAGTTGAGGCCCTTTGAATCCAAATCCCCTTAATAAAAGGATTTGTTCTGTAAAACTTGGACTCAGTCAAAAGGCTGCATCCTAGAAGGCATGCTATGTGGCCTTGAGGCCCCAGGTTTCCCACCCTTGTTACTTATCCCCCTGTTAGGATGATAACAACTCAAATTTCTGCAGCCTACACTACATTTTCTGTAACGCACCCTCATGTCAAAAATACTTGGTAAACAACCTCAGTCCTCTGCTGCCTCATTGTGGGGGATGAAGGTGACCCTAGGCTGTGCCAGTAGACCACAGGTTCTGCAAGATCCTATCATATTGGAAAGGCTTCAGGTAGAATCCTAGAAAGAAACTGTCCTCCAAGGACTAGTCTAGATGAGTGCAGAGAAGTTTATAACCAGAAGGTGGACCACCAGAGAATGATGGGTTTTGTGTGTGACAGTTTTACTAGCACATAAAAAGGATTTGATCTGTGTTGGCGGAGGGAGCACCTACACTAATGAAATCATGGGTCTTTGGAAATATTGACAGATTTGCCTTCAGACGATAGAATTCAGTGTTCAGCAAGTTGAACTGAACCTTGTGTTTGAGGCTAAGGAGACAGTCCTTCCTATGCTAGAAGGCTAAGGGGATGGTCCTTTCCCTCAGTATGCTTATAATCTAACAGGAGGTGAGACACACATCTGTTAGTGTAAGCTGCTAGTATGTAGAATGTAAATGGGAAAACAGAGGTGTCTATGAAGAGTATTAATGTAACATACTAAGATTAAGAGGGTAACTGGGCAAACACAGATGTCTTTATGCCCCTTGATCTGCTGAACAATCATAAAATGTTCTAACTGGAAGGGACCCTAAATAATGGTGATGATAAAAACTCACCACTGCACGTAAGGCTTAACCTGTGTCCTTTCCTTTGATTCTTCCAACACTATGAGGTTTAGTCTAAGTATGGTTATGTCCATATTCTGCAGAGAAAGACCCAGAGTGAGGAAGTGTACACACAGGGTCACTCAGCTAGTAAGTGGCAGAGCCAAAACTTGAACCCTGTGCTCCTGATTCCTAGCTTGGTGCCCTAGGGGAATGGAAGCACACAGATGGAGCGTCAGTTTTTCACCCCCAAACCTGACTTTTGGCTACTTACTCCAGCTGCTTTGGCAGCCCCGTCTGAATACTTGGAGATGGCAGTGATGGAGATGGCAAAGTAGATTATGGCTGCCATGACACAGTGGAGGAAGTCCTGGAAGAGAGCACAGTTGCAGAGAATTGGATGGAGTATTCTGAGAAGGAGGCATCAGCTTCCTCTTCTAAATCCAATTTCTAGGAGATTGGATTCTGGCTGCCGGCACTGGGTGGTTTGGGAAGGCCAGGGTGGCACCCGAGCAGGGAGCCAGAGAATGGGCAGTCAGATGTGCTGGAAGATCCCTGGTGGGGGGCTGAGGTCTTTCTTGGGAAGACCTCCCCTCCACATTTCACAGAATTAGAGGGGAAAGGAACCTTAGGGAATATTCTGTTAGAGCTTCAAAGGCCCTTAGGACATGGAATATTAGAGTTTAGAGAGACTTTAAGAGATCATCTAGTCCAGCCCTCTAATGGGACAGATTGAATTCCCATTTACGATTTCCTTAACTTAGGACTTTTCTCCCCCTACCTCCCATCAAAATGTACCTACCTCTTCTCTATTTCCTCTAGGGCCCTGTTGACTTCTAGTGAACTCATAAATACATTTCTGCTGATGTACTAATGAGGTTTTCTTCTACCAGGTAATAACAACTAGAACAAACCACATTTATATAGTAAACTAAAGGTTACAAAGACCTTTTATGTTAATTTACATTTGATAATATATGTGACATACCCAGGGTCACAGGGCCACTCCCCCAGGAGAGCTGAAACTGGAACTCTGCTCCTAAGAACCTTTAAGGGCCATTGCATTTAACAACACAGGAGTGATTAAGTGGGGATTTCAGGAACCAACACAGGCCTGATTGGAGATAGGCAGGGGAGATAGATTGTGATTTAAAGGACATGGAAAATAACCTTTCAGAATTTGTCTTGTTTTTCTTCCGAGGGAGCTTGAATTTGTTTTCTAATTCTTTTATTCTTAGGATGATTGGGTCTCACTGTCTCTTAATGCCTTCCTGGTAGCTGGGCCTGCTCTAAGAGGTGGCCTTACCAACCATTCACTGTCATTATTTGTTGTTAGTCTTTCATTCTGGAAGAGGACCAATGACATCAGGGGATGTTTTGACTTGCAAGTGAATTGAATTTATGTGAGACAGAGCTGTGCAAAGTCATCATCAATCTCACTCTCTCCTCCAGAGTCATTGGGGTCCAGTGGCAAGACACAGGTCAGGAAGACTGGTGAAGGCCCCGGATGCAGTGGCATGCCCTCCCTTTTTAAGCTAAGGTCTTTCCCAGGTCTCAGTTTGTCTGAGGCAACACCCTGTCCGGTAGTGAAAGGCTAGGTAAGAACTGAGCTTAAGATGGCTTACTTGGCCTTCACAAAACAATCAGTGAGGGAGAGGAAGACCTTCAGTTTCTGACCAGAACAGAAACAATTGCTATTTACACTTACCATCAAACCCAAACAACAAGCAAGTGAAGCTTGGACTGGGGACTATTATTGACCAATCATTGAGAGCCAGAATGATTTGGATTTAAAAGTGTAGGTGAAGTAGCTCCATTTGAATCTCAATGGGCTTTATCAAAACCCAGTTTTCTAGAAATACATTTCAAGAAATCATAAATGAAAACTGCATGAGGCAAAACAGTTAACTATCCCAGTTTAAAAAACAAACAACTGATAGAATAAATAAGCAGGGAAGAAAAGAATCTAGCCCCCAAACTGCAAGATATCTGGAGAAGTGTAAGCCAACCATTCACCCTAAGTTGGGAAGGCAGAGAGAGGCCAAATTCAGGCTGTAGCATCTGGCTCTCTCTGAGAGAAATGGGCAGGCAGTTCTGAGTTCGGGTATTGTTGGGCACGTCCCTACCCCAGGGTGTCAGATTGTTTTGTTCCTTATCTATTGAATGGATCTAACAATACTTATGCCACCTCTAAGAACTACGGAAATTTAGAACTGAAATAGATCTTGGTGGCCATCTTGCTTGGACCTCAAAAAGAAATGCCCACTATAACACCCAAATGGTCTTCCAGCCATTGCTTGAAGACCACCAATGATGGGAAACTCACTACCTCCCATGGCATCCCATCACACTCTTAGACACCTTTAATAGAGAGGAAGTTTTTCATGAAATCAAGTCTAAATTTGACTTTTTGTCATTTCCCCCATGACTCCTGGTTCTGCCCTTTGGAGCCAAAACAGAACAAATGTAATCCCTTTAGATACATGTAGATAGCTGTCTTTACCCCCAAAATCTTATCTTCTATAGGCTAATCACCCCCAGTTTCTTTAACTAGATGTTCCTTGTGTGACATGGACTTGGGGTCCTCTGTCATCCTGGCAGCCTCCTCCAGACCCTCTCATGCACCTCGGGCATCCTAGTACTTCGTATCCCTGAACAATGGGCTATAGAAATATGAGTTATTTTCTTGTAGACCAGGGGGCAGCGAAGGATCCTGTGTAGAGTTAGTTAAAATCTGAGATTAGAACCCAGATCTCTTAGGCCAGTGTGGACTTAGGAATGAGTATCAGAGAAAGCAGAGATGACATGTTAAGGTTTTGACCCTCTTTTCCGTGAGTCATCATCGGGATCATAGTCATAATTCTCTCTTGCCTTCAGGAGGCAATGGGACACACACACACACACACACACACACACACACACACATACGTTAGAAATATATGTAGCTGCATACATGTATACATGTATAATACAATCACACACAATCATAACTAACACTAGTTATAAACACGCATGTAACCACATGTGCACACATGTATGATGTAGATATAAAATACACGTGTGTGTGTACACATACATACATATCAACATAACTTCTTAAAAATCCTTAATTTCCTTTCCCTACATAATTCCTGAATTAGCTGTGGATCCGTTTAGAACAACAGCAACACCTGGTGGTCAATAAAGGAAATGGTCTTGAAATTTCTTGGTTCAAACTAGGAAAAACCCCACTTTACACAAGTTCAGTCAGCCCATCCTTGGGGTCCCTGGGCTCTGCTCTACCCCCCAAATCATGTGTTCCATGTTAGATAAGTCTGGTGGTTGCTTTTTTCCTTAATTCACTTCGAAGGCAAGTGTCCAAACACAGAGTGGGAATAATGAATCAAGGTAGAGTTAGCAAAGACACATTGGTATAGTGATTTGTGATTATGAAGTATTTTGCGTCTTATTTGACTCTCAAATAATAAATAAATTAAGATGGAAGCACAAATGTAATTAGAATCGGTTTATTCCCTTCGCAATCTGGCTCCAACTTGCCTTTCTAGCCTTCTTGTACATTGTACCTTTTCACTCGCTGTATTCTTACATCTGACTCTCCATCTCCCATCTCCACACCTTTGCACATTTGGTTAGCAAAACCCAGAACACATTTCCCCCTCACCTCCCCCTCCTAGAAACTCCAAATTTCCTTCAAGCCTCAGATCAGGAGCCATCACCTCCACAAAGTCTTTCCTGCTTGCTCCAGCTTCTAGTGGAGTGGCTCTCAAAGTTTTCTGCTCATGGCACAGGATTATTCCTGACTGTGAGGAATCCCAGCACATTATGTTTGGTCACGTGCAAGTCATTACAAGTATTAGATTCCCCATAATTCAGAGCATCCTCACCTGAGAACCACTGGAGCTCTGCTCCTCCTACCTCCATCATCATATATTTATTTTTTATCTACTTATATAGGTACATGTTGCCTCCCTTAGTTGGAATGTGAGCTACTAGATGGTGGAAATGGTTTTATTTTTCTGTGTATTTTCAGCACCAAGCATAGCACCTGGCATATAAGGCACATAAGGTGTTTAATACAATGCTTGTTGTTTGATTTGGTGCTTTTAAGGCTTACAAAAGGCTTTCTTTAAAACTCTGTTAAGAAGGTGGTGTCAGTATCACACCAGTGAACTCTGCAGAAAAAGCTTTAGGCGATGCAAAGTCTAGATAAGAAATGGTTCTTGCCCTCAGGAAGCATACAGTTAATTAAGACTGGGAGAGCAATTGTCCCACTGACCAGTCATTTCCTTGCTAGATATTTGGACTTGATCTTCCAAACTTCCAGGAACATCTTCTCTGGGATACCTGTGTTGATGGGCTCAGCTAGGTAGGCACTAAGTGTGTCTGTGGGCACTCCCTCGAACCCTACCTCCCCTGCTCCCCGTTCTTGTTAAGGAGTGAATAGAGCCTGCTGAATTCCACTTTTTCACTCTTATTAAACAGGACCCACTCCCTTTGAGCAAGACTAGACATGTAGTCTCCTCAGAGGCTGCCTGGTACAGTCCAGGAGTGGGCCTGGAGGTCACGGGTTCCCCACCCCTGGTATAGTCAATTCATCAGCAAGCATTCATTAAATGCTTACTGTATGCCCGACTATGTGCTAAATCCTGAGAATACAGAGAAAGGCAAAAACAGACCCTGCCCTCAAGTCGCTCACATATTAGTTGGGGGAGACAGCATGTAAATAACCAGGTTCATAACAAATATATCCAGGGAAGCTAGAAAGTAGCCTCAGATGGGGAGGCACTAGTGGCTGGGGGGACCAGGGAAGACCTCCTGCACAAGGTGGGATCTGAGGCTAGTCTTGAAGGAAACTAAGAGGCAGAGCTGAGGAGGGAGGAAGAGCATTTGGCATGGGGGTGGAGGAAGGATGATAGAACAGTACAGGATCTGTAGTCGGACGACCCGAGTTTGAACTCTAACTCTCCTACTTACTAGCCTTATGGCCTTGAGAAAGTTACCACTCCTCAGTGGGCCTCTGTTTCTTTAGCTGTGAAATAAGGGGTTTGGACTAGACAATCTTGTAAGTTCCTTTCCAGCTCTAATCTTTCAGCCATCCCATGTTCCATAAAACAAAATCACCTTCATCTTCCTTTCCTCCCCACCCACCCTGATTTCATAGCTTGCTTACCGAGAGAGGCCAGCACATTCCTGGGAACTTCTCATTGATCTTCATGAAGTAGCCAAAGAGGAAACAGAGGGCCAGCAGGAGCATCAAGAGGGGCACGGTCAGGAAGGGAGCCGCCGTGGACGCGATGTAGCAGATAAAGATGATGAAAGAGAGTGCCTGCCAGGGAGAGGAGTCTCAGCTTCCTCTGGGGGTAACCCATGCCCAAGGAACAGCTGGATCTGTTTCTCCATCCCAGCCTTATCATCTTGCTCCTTTCCCTTCCTATTCCTGCCTTCTTCTCACTGCCTATAGGTCAATGGTTCTCAACCTGTGGGTCGTGACCCCTTTGGGGGCTGAAAGACCCTTTCACAGGGGTTACAGGGGTTGCCTAAGACCATCGGAAAACACATATTTCCGATGGTCTTAGGAACCGAGACACTGCTCCTCTATCCATCTCCAGGCGGGTCTGCCCACATGCAGATACACCTACATATGAGTATTAAAGGGTCGCAGCATTACAAAGGTTGAGAACCACTGCTCTAGGCTGAAGTGAGAAGGGAAAAAACCCCACAACAATGTGATGGGACCATAGCAGTTACCTGGTTCCCCTTCACCTGCATCAAAAGGGCTTATGTCCCAAAAGATCAAGCCACCAATAAACATATATCAAGTACCTACTAAGTGCCAGTTACTCTGCTAAGCCCTGGGGATACAAAAAGAAAGTCCCTGCCCTCAAGGAGCTTACAATCTAGATGGACTGGAAAGTGAAGGGACCCCTAATTGGAAACACTCCTCTGAGGTTCTACCTCATGCTTATCGGACTGCTGAAGATGACAAAAAAAAGGAAAAATGACAAATGTGACAGGATCTGTAGGAAAATAGGCTCATGAATATATTGCTGGAGGAGATATGAATTGGTCCAGCCATTCTAGAGAGCAAAAAGTTACACAAGTGTAATATCACTTTGACCCAATGATATTTATACTAGTATGGCCTAGTAGTATAATTATCATTAGGTCAGAGTGATATTAGTAACTAGTAACTAGGCTCATCCCACAAAGAGATAAAAGAAAAAGGAAAAGGATCTATTTGAACATTTTTACAGCTCTTTTTTTTTTGTTGGCAAAGAACTGGAAATGAATGGGGTGCCTATCAATTGGGGAATGGTTGAACAAATTATGGTACATGAATGTAAAGAAATACTGTTGTGCCATGAGAAATGATACAGGGAGTGATTTCAGAGAAACCTGGGAAGACCTGTGTGAGTTGATATTAAAGTGAGCAGGATCACATAACAGCAGCAACATTGTAATAATGATCAACTCTGAAAGATTTAAGAATACAATGATCTGATCAATACAATGAATGACCAACTGTGATTCCAAAGGACCAGCAGTGATGCATGCTACCCAATTCCTGCAGGGTGACAGATAAAATATATAGAATGAGATACATTTTGGGGCATGACCAATGGGGAAATTTGTTTTGTTTCACTATGCATGTTTGTTATAAGGAGTGGTATTAGAAGTTGGAAATTCCTTAAAAGCAAAGACCACATTTACTTTTACAGTATCTCCATATAGTAAATGCAACAGCTCCATATAGTAGATGTAGAGGCGTGTGTGTGTGTGGTGTGGTGGATAGTGCCCTCTACCCAGAGTCAAAAGACCCAAGTTCAAATCCTGCCTGTGGGACTCTGGACAAGTCACTTAAAATTTATCTAAGGCTCAGTTTCCTCAACCATATAATGGGGATAATAATAACAGCCACATCACAGGGTTGTTGTGAGAATCAAACAAGATATTTTTAAAGTGTTATGCAAATCTTAAAGCACCATGTGAATGCTAGCTATTATTATCCAGAACTGCTTGTTAGATATGGATAAATATGTGCAAACCCTCTGCTTCATAGATATGCACACATATCTACATGTACACACATATATGTCCATTTTTATGCATGTGACTTTCTTGGCAATTTCTCTCCTACGAGGACAAGCACCTCAACTCACACTTCCTCCGGTGCTCAACAAACCCAATGTTAACCAGTAATACTTTCTATGTAGATGATCCCCAGACTCCCGTTCTCTGAAGGGCAGCTGAACACAAGTTTGAGCATTCCCTTTTCAGCAGAGTATAACAGGTAGAGCCTTGGTCTGGAGTCAGAAACACCTCTCAGCCTCAGTTTCTCCCTATATAAAATCACATTTGTACTGCCTCCCTCACTGGGCAATTGGCAAGATCAGATGAGGAAATGTACCTAGGGTGCTTTGTAAGTTTTGAATATGTAAAAACAAAAATAAATATGTTATGGTTCCTTAGTGATTTCACATCTATGATTCTTCCTTCAACTTCCTCTGAGACAGCAGAAATTGGCCTCTGTAGTTGTCTCTTATTATCTCCAGAGAGTGAACAGTGGGGGCGGGTGTTAAAAGACAGGAATTTTTGACCTTGGACAAATCCTTTTCCTTCTCTGAGCTGCAGTTTCTTCTCACTTGTAAAATAAGGCCACTGGACTAGAGCATCACCTCCTCAGGATCGTAAGGTTTAGGTCCACAAGGGACTTGAGAGATCATCTGAGTTTTATAGAAGAGGAACAGAGACCAGAGAGGGGAAGCTTTGTTCAGTCATAGTGGGAGTAACCACTGAGAATCTAACCCAGGGCTTTGGACTTCCAGTAATGCTTTCTACTCTGTGCTGAAAACTCTGCCCACTACCCATGAGTCATATGCTGAAGGGCATAGAGCTCTTTCTCTATATCCTCCTGGCTCAGGGGCTGCATCCCCCTGCCTGGACAGACATCAGCAAAGAAATGTCCCAGTTCAAGTCCTTCCTTCTCTACCTAAGAGCCTGAAATTCTAGTCTAACTCTTTTACAGACCTGTCCAACACATGTCATCATGAGGAAAGTACTTTGTTAATCTTCAAGTGCTATGGAAATGAATTCTTTATTCTCTGTGGGTTTTGGGTGGGATTCCTGGAAGGCAGGCTCTCTCTATGTGTCCCTTCTCCTGCCCCTCTCTCTGCTACTGTTCCGTCACACAGTGACTGGCCCTGGCACAGAGCTGGGGGCTCCCAGGTTGGTTATTGGAATGAGCCATGTCATTTTCTGTAAGTCTGTCTTAAGTCGGGGAGGAAAAAGTGGGGAGCAAGAGCCTCCCTGCTGATCCAGCTGAAGGGAATGTGGACATCACAGCCCCGGGGACATCAGCTTTCCAGAGCACAGGGCCTAGACAGTGTGGTTCTGAGGAAAGAACACCAAATGTCAATCAATCCATGATTATTTATTAAGCAACTACTACAGTCAGGCTGTGTGCTAAGCATAGTGGGGGGGTTTAGGGGGGGAATAGAAATGCAAAAGTGAGACAGTTCTTGCCTTCAAAGAGCTTATATTCTTAGGGAAGATCCAGTATGTTCAAAGATAAGTACATGCAAGAGCTATACAAAATAACTATCCAGTGATGAGTTTTGGGAGGGAGACTAATAACTGAGGGGGCACTTGGGCTGTGCATTCAAGGCAGCCTCCTAAGAGGCAAGGGTGAGGAGGAAGACCATTCTAAGCACAGGAGACAGCTTGAGCAGATAGGCAGGAGATTAGAGTGTATATTGCAAACAGTAAAGAGGACAGCTGGCTAGGGGGAGATGGAGTGAGAGGGAATAATGAGTAATCTACCTGGAAAGAAAAATTAGCTGGAGCCAGATTGTGAAGGCTTTGAAGGGCCAAACAAGAGTTTGTACTTTCTCCTAATGGCAGTGAGGAGTCAGTGAAGCAGGAGCAACATGGTCAGACCCATGCTTTAGGAATAATAGTTTGGCCGTTGTGTAGAGAATGGGAGGAGAAACCAATGAGGAAGCTACTGTAATTGTCTTTTTTAGTCTCAGGACCACTTTATGCTCTTAAAAATTATTGAGGATTCCCTCCCAAGAACTTGTGTTTATGTGATAATATACTGTCATTATATCTATTGATAGTTCTCATATTAGAAATGAAAGTATCTAAGTATTACTTTGAGCATAATTTTGACCTCACAGATCCACTCCTCCAAAGGATCTGGGTAGTTTCCTGTACCCCACTTTGAGAACTGCTTATCTAGAAAATGTGCTAAGGATCTGGACTGGGGTGGTTGTGTGATTGATGCAAAAGATACTGAGGAGGTGAAATCAGTAATACCTGGCAGCTGATTGGAAATGAGAGAAGCGGAGTGAAGAGTCCCCTAGGTTGTGAACCTAGGTAGACACAAAAATGGTGGTGCACTAAACAGAAATGGGGAGGGCGGGAGAAGGACTGGATTCAAGTGAAATCATAATGAATAGTGTTAGATCATGTTGAACTTAAGATGCTTCTGGGACATACAGGTGGAGGTACAGAGTAGCCAGTTAGAAAGGTGGGATGGAGCCTCAGGAGACAGAAAACAGCTAGATTTGGAAATTTTCGGGTCATCTTGATAGAAATGATAGTTGAATCCAAGGGAACTGATGAGTTTACCAAAAGCAAGTAGAGGGAAAAGAAGAGGCTCTGGACTAGAACCCTAAAAGCAAAATGTTCTCCCTCCTCATCTCTGCCTACTGGCCTCCCTGGTTTCCTTTAAATCCCGACAAAAGTCTCACCTTCTACAGGAAGCCTTCCCCATTCCTTCTTAATTCCAATGCATTCCCTCTGTTAATTATGTCCTGTTTGTCCTGTATATAACTTGTTTGTACGTGTTTATTTGTGGTCTCCCCCATTAGATTGTAAACTCCTTAAGGGCAGGAACTGTCTTTTGCCTCTTTTTGTAACCCCAGGGCTTAGCACTGTGGGAGTGCTTAACATAATAACATAATAAGTGCTTAACACATGTTTCTAATTTATTGATAAAACCTACAAAAGAGAACTGAATGATTGCTTTGACAGATAAAGAGAATCAGGGCAAAGCAGTGTCTCAAAAACCCATGAAGAGACAGTAGGGGTGATCAGTAGTGTCAGACAATGAACAGTGGTCAAGAAAGGCCAGGATAGAGAAAAGACCATTACATTTAACAAGAAAGAGATCACTGGTGACCAGGGAGAAATCAGTTTCCCATTGAGTGGCCCGAAGGAAGTCAGGCTGGGATGGGATTAGAAGTGAGAAAGTTGAGGCAGGGACAGGACAAAGCTTTTTCTTAGAGTTTGGCTTGAAAGGAAGAGATATGGGATGATATACTGGGAGGATATGGGAGGATAGTCGAGCCAAGACTTTTGAAATAAGAGAATAACCAGGCACATTTGTAGGGAGCAAGAAGGAGTCAGGGAGTAAAGATTTTAAATCATAAGACATCTTTAAGTCCCAGCACTGGTATTTCCTTCTTGTACGACCCTGGGCAAGATCCTTCCCCTGTCTGGACCTTAATTTCCTCTGAAAAAATGATAGGGTTAACCAGAGAATGTATTTTCCAGCTCTAGATATCATGATCCTCAGTTGTTTTGGCTAGCAGAGTCTATAATATATTGCATATTAATATTATATGTTATATTGTATTTGTTATTTTTACTACATTATCTATTATATATAATAATTTGTTTATAATACACTATATTATTATATTTATTCCATCACATCATATATATTATGATAGGATACATTATATTATAGACACATATTATATGATATAATTTATAATTATTTTACATATATTCTATAAGGATTATATATAGCCTATAAGGCCATATTACATATAGTCTATAATCAATCTATAAGGACTATCTACCCCATACATTCTCCCTAATGTGCATTTCCATAGTGGTAGGACATGATAGGGATCTCGGTACTAGACCAGTTACTGGGGCAGACCCTGAGATTGACTTTTCTGTCTGTTGTGCTTCTAGTCAATGATGGGAGCTAGAGAAAGAAGCCTGTCAATGGCGCTCTCTCTGGAAAGGTGCTGGCTGGCTCTACTGCTTCCTGTGTGATCTGGGTCTCAATTTTCTCCCATGTAAAATGGGGAGAGGGGAGGGAAATTTGAACTAAGATTCCTTCTAATTAGGTGGTGTAGTGGATAGAGTACCTGCAGTCTGGAAGACCTGAGCCTTAAAACTGCCTCAGACTAGTTATTAGCTGTTGAATCTCGGGCAAGTCTCTTTATCTCTGTCTGCCTCAGTGTCCCTATCTGTCAAATGGGGATAATAAAACAACAAAGTTGTTAAAAGGATCAAATGAGGTAATGTATGCAAAGCACTTTGCCAAAGTTAAATAGCTATTTAAAGGCTAACATTAGTATGGTCATGACTGTGATTTTATATAGAATTTGATCCTACAAGTCAGCCACACAGGCCCTGTTCTTGCCTGATCTAGTCAGAGGATGCTAGAAAGGCTCTAAGAGGTCCCCAGCCCCAGAGGGGAGAAGTCACTTGCCTATGGTCACCCCCCTAGCAAGCCAAACCAGGACTACAGCTCTGAGCTCCTGATTTCTAGGCTAAGACTCATTGGCTCTCACCTCTAGCTGGGAGTCAGGCCCACCCATCCTTAGGAGGGAGCACGAGCTTCTTGGGCAGTGCCAGGACCAATTCATACCAACACCACCTGGCTACCTGGAGAGAGTGTGGACACCAGAAAAAGGCACTTACAATACTGTGTGACTAGGGCTGGGAAGCTTTCACCTCTGTCTGCTTTCTTCTCTGTGAAACGAGGACTGGGACAAGATTACTTCAATGATTTCTTTGAGCTCTAAGATTCTATGATCTGACATTCTAAATAAAAAGCCCTCTTCACCTTCCTGTCCCCAGTCCTCCAAGATAAATGACTTTTTCCCCTGGGTTTAGTGATAGCATCATTTCTGACCAGTGCACCTATCTAGGGGAGAAAAGGCCTGCTTCCATTGTGTCTCCCCTTGCTTCCCAGCTGGAGGCCCACATTTGGGCCTGGTACTTAATAAACGTGATCCGACTGATTCGCCAGCCTTCTTTCCCCAGAGAAAGTAAACATTTAGGAGTGGCTGCCTGCTGTCTTCTGGTCATTTAGGAAAGCTAAAAGATGTAGAAGTGAGCTCAGGCTTCTGTTGGTATCCAGACAGTGGTATCAGAATAACAGAATGACCTCAGAGGCCAGCCCAGCCCAGCCCGGCCCAGCCCAGCCCGGCCCAGCCCAGCCCAGCCCAGCCCAGCCCAGCCCAGCCCAGCCAGCCCAGCCAGCCCAGCCCAGCCCAACCCAGCCCGGCCCGGCCCAGCCCAGCCCGGCCCAGCCCAGCCCAGCCCCCACATTTGAACGCTCAGTAAACTCAGTCATTTGCTCCAGGCTCAGGTGTTCTGACTCCTACACAAGTTACTGCTGAAGAGTTTGGAGCCCTGTGTTCCATGTCAAATGACCGTGACTTTGGCAGTTCTTAATGAAGAAGCCTAGGAGTTGGGAAGGAGACCTAATGATAATTTTTTAAAAATTAGCTAGCATTTATAGAGCACTGTACATATATTATCTCATTCCATCCTCACAACAATCCTGGGAACTAGGTGCTGTAATTTTCGCCATTTTACAGATGGGGAAACTGAAGCAGCCAGAGGTTAAGTGACTCACCCAGGGCCACACAGCTCTTACGGATTTGAGGCTGGATTTGAACTCAGTTCTTCCTGACTCCAGGTTCAACACTCTATCCACTGGCCCACCCAGCAGCTCTTTTGCTGGACCTGTGTTCCCAGCAGTCAGTAAGAGCCGAGGGGTAGACTCCTTGCTTCTCTGTATGATTAGAACAAAGTAACAGGATGTGTGTCAGCAGCATCTGAGGCCCAAGGTATCAACCTTTTCTCTCACATCCTCCCCTTCACAGCTGCACGGGGGAAGGAGGGGTGGGAGGCAGGGTGGCAGCATGGGAGGAAGCTTATAGGAAGGGACTTTCAGATGCTTTCACTGCTGCTCTGAAGCTCCAATTGGCTTCTCTTGTGGTTCTGTTATTTCAATTAAATTTTATTTTTTCAATGAACAAAAATCTACCTTCTCTCCCTCCCCCTTCCTTCAAATGAAGAAAAAAAGAAACCTCTGTTCCAAATACATGTAGCCAAGCGAAGTAAATTCTTGCACTAGCCATGTCCAAAAAGCTCTGCGTGTCACTCTGTACTTTGTATCTATCACCTCTCCATCAGGAGGGGATAGCACATTTCATCGTGAGTTCTCTAGAATAATGGCTGGTCATTGTATTTCACAGTTGTTGGTCTCTGCAATAGCATGGTTGTTGTATAAATTGTTCGCCTGGTTTCACTCACTTTACTCTGTATTGGTTTGTACAAATCTTCCCAGGTGTCTCTGAAAAAATGCCCTTCATTATTTCTTAGAGCACAACAGTATTCCATCACATTCATATATCATAACTCCACAATTTGTTAGGCAGTTTACAATTCTTTGCCAATGTGAGTAGAGCTGCCATGAAAAGGTAGGTAGGTAGGTAGGTAGGTAGATAGATAGATAGATAGATAGATGGGTAGGTAGATAGATAGATAGATAGATGGGTAGGTAGATAGATAGATAGATAGATAGATAGATAGATAGATAGCTAGATAGATGGGTAGGTAGATACATGGGTGGGTAGGTAGGTAGGTAGGTAGCTAGCTAGCTAGCTAGCTAGATGGATAGGTAGGTAGATAGATGGGTAGGTAGGCAGATAGATGGGTAGGTAGGTAGATAGATAGATAGATAGATAGATAGATAGATAGATAGATAGATAGATAGATAGGAGTCTTTTATTCTTTCATCGATCTCTTTGAGGTACAGAACCAGTAGAGGTATTGCCATGTCAAAGGGTATGCACAATTTATTAAATTTGCAAGCATCATTTCAAATTGCTTTTCTGAAAGGCTGGACCACTTCACAGAGCCACCCACAGTGAATTCATGTCCCTGTTTTCCCACTGCCTCTCCAGACTCAGTCATCCCAATCCATGCCAGCTTGCCACCACCTCTTTTCAAGGCCCAGTGCTGTCCTATCAGAAGGGGCAGCACCCTGATCTCTCAGTACAGTGGTGGTTCTTGGTGACCTCTTTCCCCTCAGCTAAGACAGGGTGAACTGAAGGGCCCAGAGGTAATGGTGGCCTGGGAAGGTAAACGCTGTCTTATGTCCAGAAGACTTGAGTCTGAGTCCTGGTTCCAATCCTCGACACATCACCCACATTCTCTGAGCCTCAGTTTCCTCACCTGTACTATGAGGATAATATTGACATTCCCAGCCTCACAGAAGAGCACTATGTGACCCATGTAACTTAAATGAAAAATCCCTCCCTCCATCAGTCTAGGGGACAGTAACACATCTATGATTAAGCAGGTAAATTTTGGGGAATCATCTAGGACACATGCACAGATATTCTGTGACTTGCCTGGGCCCATATGGTAAATGTCAGAGATCGGGTTTGAATCCAGGCCTTCCTAAACCCAAGCTCTCCATTACAATGCACCATCACTATGGGAGCCTACGATAATCCTAGGCAGAAAGAATGTTCTGATGGGTCTCATAATAATCTATGGGCAGATTCATTGTCTTCAATTAGACCTGTAAGCACCGTCTGGTAGAACAGTGGTGCTCAACCTGTGGGTCACAACCCCTTTCACATATTTCCGATGGTCTTAGGAACCAAGACACTGCTCCTCTATCCATTTCCAGGCGGGTCCGCCCACATGCAGATATGACCACATACGAGTATTAAAGGGTCGTGGCATCAGGAAGGTTGAGAACCACTGTGGTAGAAACTGGTCTAAAGACCTCTGAGACTTACCGTGAGCTGCGAGATGCTGGACAAGGCATTTAACTTACCTAAGCATCAGTTTACTCCTTTGTAAAAAGGAGTCAATAACACTTGCAACTTTCTAGTTCCCTCACAGAGTTATAGTAGGAAAAAGCTTCATCCATCTTAAAGGGATAATGGTGAAAAAAAGAGTGACTGAAAGAAAAGTGAGTGGTTATTGTGGTCATTGGTGGTTTTATCTCACTCAGTGTCTCACGTGATATGGCCTTGTATGCGCTTTAATAATGGAAGGATCCAGGTTTCATCCCTGTGAGCACTTGTTACTTAATACTAAAGATTAACGTTTATCTAGTGCAAAGACAATGCATTTCACATATTATGATTATCACATACTATCTTCTATATGATTCTGTGGGAAAAGGAGCAGGGGAAAAGAGAGAAGGCCTTGAGCAAAACGAGAAGATATCATACAGGGGACTTGGAGAGGTTTGTACTAGGCAACTAGGGAGTGTGGTGGATAGAGAACGGAACCTGGAGTCAAGAAGACCTGAGTTCAAATCCTGTCTCAGTCATTTCCTACCTGTGTGACCTTGGACAAGTCACTTAACCACTATTTGCCTCAGTTTCCTCATCTGTAAAATGAGAATAGCACTAGTGCAACAATCCAGGGTTCTTGTGAGGACTAAATGAGATAATATTTGTAAAGCATTTTCCAAACGCTTTACAAATGCACCGGCTGCAATTATTTATTATTATGGAGGTCAGGAATTGAATTTGGGGAAAAAAAATTTGACAAAATTTGTGATAAATTGAGGATAGTTTGAAGACCACTTTCTGGACCCAGATAATGGTTTTGATTTTCCTTCTGAGTTGTTAAAGAAGCAGGATCAAGGAGAATGAGGGGCGATATAAAAAGATTATGAAGTATTAGGAATAGAAGCCCCAGATGTAGACAAAGTGAGGTGAGTAAGCGTTTAGCACAGTGACTGGAGAATAATATGCACTTAATACATGTTTAATGACTGACTTAAGAATTAAAGGGATGAGGGGGGCGGAGCCAAGATGGCGGCGTAGCAGCAGCAACATATCGCAGTTCTCACATAGCCACCCCAAAATACCCATAAAATAGGACTCTAAACCAATCCTAGAACTCCAAAACGCACACAAAGATACTTCCCACTAAAGTCAGCTCGGCTACAAGGAACCATATCAGCACTGCAAACCGAAGCCAGCCTGGCCTGAAGCCGCAGCTGTGCCCTGGGGGCGGCTGGGTGGGAGGAGCAGAGGAGCCTCTCTGGTGAGCGGATTAGCGGCAGCTGCAAGTGGGGATTGCGAAAGGGGGAGATAAGCAGTCCAGCCGAAAAGCTTCCAGAGCAGAAAAGCGAAAAGCAGAGGTTTTGCACCTGCCTCCGCGTTGCAGCTTCCCACCCGCAGCCTGCAGACAGCAGGGGGACTTAGCGATTGTTCTCAGGCCAGTACTCTCGCATTGAGCGGCCTGGATCCAGATCGCTGTCTTGGGCCTCGGTCTTGGAGTCTTCATTATCCAGTCAGCCGGAAGTAAGTAGGAAGAGTTCCCAGCATCTTCCTGAGAGCTATGGCAGCTGGGAGGAACCCAGCGATTTGGGACAGAGCTTTCCCTTCTGGAAGCAGAGCCCCACAGAGATTTAAAAAAAAAAATCACGGTCTG
>CM053585.1:51351662-51380196 GCA_028646515.1 Pseudochirops corinnae
TAATTTCACATGTTCAGACTGTATTTGATTGCTTGTCCTTCCAGTGGGGATGGGTGGTGAGGGAGGAGGAGAAAGAATCTGGAATCTGGAGTTCCATAATCAAATGTTATGAATGTGTATCTATCTATCTATCTATCTATATATGCAATTATTATTATTATTATTGAATACATCCAACTGGAACTTGAGATACACAGGCACTGCGGTTGGGAGATCCATCCTGCCCTCCCGAAAAGTGACATAGGAGAGAATAGACTGGGGGAGGGGGGACACACTGGGATGGCTGTTTTGGGGCGGTTGGTGGGGGAAAGAGGGGGAGAAAATATGTAACTCAAAATCTTGTGGAAATGAAGGATGCAAACTATAATAAAATTTTAAAAAAAATAAGAATTAAAGGGATAAGAAGATCGATGTAGCAGACTGGAGGGTGGGACAAATGAGTGGAAAGGACCTGGGCAAGGCTGTCGGTTAGAGTGGAGACAAGGAAAAGCATCTGAAGTTCTTCAGAAATGATCACTGACTGTAAAAAGTCTCCAGCAGGGGCTGAATGTTAAGTTGTAGACCTGTGGTTCTCAACCTTCCTAATGCCACAACCTTTTAATACAGTTCCTCATGTTGTGGTGACCCCCAACCATAAAATTGTTTTCGTTGCTACTTCATAACTGTAATTTTGCTACTGTTATGAATCATAATGTAAATATCTGATATGCAGGATGTATTTAAATTGTTACAAATTGAACATAAGCCACAGGTTGAGAACTGCTGGTATAGACAAACACCCACAATTTCTTTCAACAAATGAGACTGAAAATCTCAACTGAAGAAATGTAAGGGAAATTGTGCAATGACTCACTCTGGAGTTGCTGGTGTTTGCATCTTTTCCAGCAACAACAACAACAATGTTGTCTTCTAACAGCCAAGTAGCTGTTGTCTATGTTTCAAGTGTTGGCTAATTTCCCTGGAGGAGAAGGGTAAGGGACCTCTACGCTCTAGGTTGTCAGGAGGAATGAAGGGTTCCTACAGGTAACGGAAGTAAGGCTTCAGTGGTGGGGCAGAAAGTGGCGGAGAGGAGATGACACTTTCCGGGATCATGGAGAATGGAGAAAGAAAAGGAAAAGCCCATTTGTGTAATCAGAGCTTACGTATAGATTTGAGGCTATTTGTAAAGAGGAGACAATTAGATGTTCTGAGGAGTAAGAAGCTACATACTTTCCTAGGAATGATAGAGGAGAGCCTCAGGAATTGTTGGGAGAAAAGATGAGTAGTGGTAATAATGGGTGATTCTCTGCTCAGGGGCACGGGGGCAGCTGTTTGTTGTCCCATTAACAACAACAGGCAGATCTGTTGTCTTCCGAGGGTAGAACATATCCAAGTCATAACATAGATCCTTCCAAGACTTAACAAAGCAGACAATAACTGCCCCTTTCTGGTGATTCACATGGGCACAAATGGCATTTCTAGAAGGAAAATGAAAAAGTATTGCCAATGATGATTAATTAAGCCTTAGACAAGAGCAGGGGGTACAGCTTGTGTTTTCCTCACTGTTACCCACTGGGGGAAAAGGATACAAGAGAGAAAAATCAGTTTGGGAAATGCATAATGGATTAAAAATATGGCATCTAGGATGGGTTTTGACAAATTCCCGGCCAGAGATGGAGTTCACTCAAACAAAGACTGCTGCAAACGATTTGCCAGGTATCTTGCAAATCTAATCAAAAAAAGCTTTAAAGTAATAAGTATGGGGGAGGGAACAAGCATTTATTAAGTGTCTGTTATGTGCCAGGACTGCCTACATACATCTCCAAAGATAGCTACTATAAGTAGTAACCACAAAGAAGGAAGAAGAATAAATAGTTTGAGACACTAAGAAATTCACAGGAAACAAGAAAGCAGCCAGTAGCAAAACCCATGGCCTCAAGTGTGTATATATAAATGCTGAAAGTTTAAGCAATAGATGGGGAACCAGGAACCTAATGCAAAGGGAGAAATTTGACCTCGTAGGTATCAATGAAACTTAATGAGAAGAAACCTATGACCTGACAATGGCTGTGAAAGGCAAAAGGGGATAGGGTAGGGGTAGTGTTGAATAAGAACAATAACAATATTAGCTAAAATGTATATAGCACTTGTATGTACCAGGTATTGTGCTAATATTAAGGAAATTTAAGGAACTGAATGAATTTTAAGGAAATTATTTAAATTTAAGGAAATCCAGGAACCAGGAAGGAATGATAGGAAGTATCTGAATGAAGGTCAGTGGACTACAAAACAGGAATGATTTTGTAACTGGAGTATAAAAAAGATCACAGGGACAGGTGGAGTAACTAGATGAAGAGTTTGGGAAAAAGATCCCCAAGCCTGGTAAGAGGCATGATATAGTAGGACCAGGAGACTTCAATTATACAATTATCCACATATCTGCTGAATAATTCATTCATTCATTCTCTCTCTCTCTCTCTTTCTTTCTCTCCTCATTTCATCTCATCTCTTTCATCTCTTTCCATGCCCTCCAAAAAAACCCCAAAGAGTAGCTAATTACTTCTTGACTTGCCTTAGTGATAATTTAATTCTTCCAGAGATAAAGGAACCAACAAGAAGAAATTCTATTTCCTCTCCATCCTCACCTCTGGCTCCTGGCTTCCTTCAAGAATCAGCTCAAATCCCAGCACCTGCAGGAGGCCTTTCCTGTCTCCTCCTCCTCCTCCTCCTCTTCCTCTCTACCCAGCTAGTGTCTCCCTTTGAGACTGCCTTCCATTTACATTGTATTTATCATGTAAATACAGTAATTTGCTGCTTGTTTCCCCCTTTAGAATGTGAGCTCTTTGAGGAACTGGATTTTTGCCTTTCTTTGTACAATGCCTGGCACATAATATTAGTCAGTGGTTGTTGAGTAACCTATCGACAATTCCGGATCTAATTCTCACTAACAGAGAGGAAATGATTTTGGGGATGGGTATAAATGATGGGAGCTCTGGAGGATGCTGATCACTTCATCCATTTTGTAACAGAGGAAAGGAGACCTGCACTCGGCTGACATACCCCCTAGGTTCGGGGAAAGAAGATCTCAAAGGGTTCCGAGGGAGGAGGGGCAGGATCCCATGCTTCAGGGCAGGTCAGCCCAGGAGGGACAAGGCATGACCAAGAATGAAATTCCGAAGAAGGGAAGCTGTCAATGAGATTTATCTGAAGAGCCTGCTATGAGTGAACGAGGAACTCACCAGCCAACAGAGATACCAAATAAAGAAAGTGGAGGCAAGGCCTGGTAACAGAGCGACTCTAAGAGCGTGATGTGGTCCTGTGACAACTGTGTGAGGAACACCGAAACTCAGATGAACTGCACATTGCCAGAGTCACCAAGGCCTCCCAATCACCACATTTAATGGCCATCCTTCTTGATCTCTCTGCAGCCTCTTACTCTGTCAATCACCCTCTCCTCCTACTTTTTGGTCCTTCTCCCACCTCCTTGACGACTCCTTTTCTGCCTCCTTATCCAAATCATAAGGTTCTAACCTGGTCCTCTTCTCTCTACATACTCCCTCTGGGTAACTTCCATTCCACCTCCTGGGAATGGGTTCAATTAGCATCTCTATCTATATACATGACTACCAGATCATATATCCATCCCCAATTTTTGTCCTATGTTTCAGTCCTACAATGCCAACTGCCTACTAGACATTTTGATTTGGATGTCCCCTAGGCATTTTAACTCATCATGTCTAAAACAGAACTCATTATTCCCTGCCCCTCCCCCCAAATCCATTCATCTTCTGAACCTCCCTGTTACTCTTGAGGGTGTCACAATTCATCAAGTCATATAAGCTAGCAATCTTGGGATCATTTTTGATTCCTCTCACCCCCACCTATTCAATTGGTTACAAAATCTTGTCTTTCTACCAGCACAACATCTTTTGGATATGCTCCCTTCCCATCCAGTCATACAGGTACCACCTTAGTTCATGCCCTTATTATCCCTTGCCTAGATTTTGCAACAGGCTCCCACTTGTATTTTTCTGCCACAAGTTGCTCCCCATTCCAATCTGTCCTCTTCATAGCCACCAAATTGCTTTTTGTAAAATTTATTTCTTATCCTGTCAATCCCCAATGCAACTGACTACTCATTCTAAAATAAAAAAGGAACAGAGACTGGCCCCTTCCTACCCTTCTTGTCTTCTTACACATTACTCCTTTCCTTGTTCTCTGCAATCTAGTCATCTTGGTCTGCTTATCATTCCTCACACATGCACCATTTCCTATATCTGTGCTTCTGCATTGGATGTCCTCTGTGTCTGGAATACACTCCCTCCTCACCACCTCCTTGGCTGTCTATTTCAAGATTCAGCTCAAGCACCATTTAGAGTGGGAGGCATTTCCTCATCCTCCATCTTCCCTTTGTCTTCCACTTCATGGTAACTACCTGCTTAATTTATATATATATCTTATATAGACTCATATGGGGACATGTTCTTCCCATTAGAATGGAAGTTCCTTGGCCGTCTTCTCCCTCTATGCCATCTCATTTCATGATCTGACCATTATTGACCTGAGGGTTCAATAATCTAGATAGATTCCAATTTATGAAGAGATGAGTGTCTAAGAGTAACTGGGCTTCATCTTCCCCATGATGGCACAGCCAAGGAGCTGCCTTCAGGATCCATCCCTGAGAGACCTGAAGTGAAGGCTCATACAGCAGGGAGAGCATATTTGGAAAAGAGCTTAGTGGCACCGATGCTCTGTAAGAACTGTCCTAACAAGGTCTGAGTCTGCTTTCCCCAGAAATCAAAGTGGTGTAGCGGAGCACATCCTCCCAAGGGCTTGGGGGTAAATGTATATAGTTTTGTTTTTGCTATATCTTTAAAGTAAACATTGACTTCTGAAAGCTAACTGATGTTAAATGGAACTGTAGCATTAGTCACTAGTGGCTAACAGTGTGTGTGTGTGTGTATGTGTGTGTGTGTGTGTGTAACAGTGTATCCCATATGCTGTTGCTGTTGTTTGTCCTTTTGTTTCTGAAGAGACCAATGCCATCAAGGGTACCCATATGAATGTGATTATTAGATCATAAGATTTAGAGCCAGAAGGATCATTTAGTCCCGACCCTTCATTTTATTGATGAGAAAATTGGAGTACATTGTAAAGGATATGACTCACCCAGAGTAATGCAGAGAATGACAGAGATGTCATTTGAAACCAAGCCGACTTATTTCACTATACCATGCTATCTACACCCACATCCCCTGGGAGGCTATTATTCTCTGAAGAGTTTTCTATCTTGACCTGGTTGGGAGGGAGTAGTTTGCCATCAGACATAGTCACTATGTTGGTTTTGCCATAAAGAAGGGTTCAAAAAGAGTGGTTGGGAGGACAGAGAGGACAGATGAGGAGGAGAGTGGTTATTGGTTGGTGACAGTGGTATAAAAAATAAAATCTTAAGCACAACATTTTTTTTAAAGGAAAAGAAAATGGCCAATAGGAAGAAAGAAGCTAAACAATGACAGATTGTGGTCTCAAGGCCAAGGAGGACAAATTGAGGAAGAGGGGCTGTGGATAGGGAAAAGCTGTGACTAAGTTCCTTCACTAGAGGAAAGATGATGTCATTGATGTGGGGGTTGCTAGCAGCAGGTCTGAGTACTGGCTTTGTTTCTGAAGGTGGATTTTATCAACCCCACAGCTCCCCTCCCTTAAACTCCCAATGGCAATTCCCATCCAACCAGACTCAGGAAGAAATTGCAGATTAGTACACTAGCTTTCTCATTTTGACTTTACCAGAAGGAGCTCAGATTGTTTGGGTGATTTAAGGTCTATCATGTTTTCTCTACTATGGAATGCCCTATGACTTAGCTCATGCAGCGGTTTCCAGATGAGGAAGATGGAGCTCAGAGTGTGAAACGGCTTGTTTAAGGTCACACAGTCAGAACTCTTTAATCCAGATTCCTGACCCCGAGCCCAACAATCTTTTCATCCCACTATGGTGAGACTACAGACCCTGTTAAAGACAACAGTCTTATCTCTGGTTATTTGGTATGAAGCTACCCCAGAACCTCAGATGACCTTTCCTCTCCATCTCAGTCAAGCACCATCATTTCCCACTAGGCCTGCTTGCAGGAAAACTGGAATATCCCTCACACTCCAAACCTGCCCTATGTTCTCCCTCTTCCTTGCCTTTGCTCACACTCTTCTCTATGCCTTCTTCAAATGTTCAATTATTACCCATCTCAAATATTCCATACCTTCTCTTCTCTCCTCCCATAATACTCACTCCTCCCTCATCCTCTCAGGTGGCCCTCATCTCATATTTTCATCTATAAAATTGAGGCTATTCACTTCTTCACATATTCTTCTCCACATCTTATACACTTTACCTCCCAAGCCTCGTCCACCATCTACTCCTTTACTCCAGTCTCTGATGAAGAGGTGACCTTTTTTACTCAGCAAGATAACATATAATTGTGTATAATCCTTATACATCAGGAGTTCTTAACCTTTTCTGTGTCCTGGACCCCTCTGGCAGTCTGGTAAAGCCTCTGGACCTCTTCTTGGAAAAATATTTTTAAATTCATAAGATATAGGGGATTGGAAAAGAAGCCAATTATGTTGAAATGCAGTGATTAAAATATTATTTAATTGTAAGAACACAAGTTCCCAGACCCCAGGCTAAGACCCTCTGCAGTCTATGTGTACTCTTGATCCCATCCCTAACCATCTTCCCCAGCAGGTTCACCTCCAGTCTCTCTCCTCTCTAATCCATGTTTCACCTACCTGAGGTCTACCAATGCTTACAAATATGCCTGTGTCTCCCCTGTCCTTAAGAAACCTACATTAGACCCTAATATCCCCTCATTCTATAGTTCTTCTTCCTTTCTCAGCCAAATTCCTAGAAAAAGCTGTCTATACCAGCTTATAGACTAGCTGTCTACAAATTTGTTTTGTCAAGCTTGAAGTCAAAGGACTGCACTTGAGGACTTAGAGGGCCACATGTGGTCTCAAGGCTGCAGGTTCTCTACCCCTGGTTGCCACTCATTGCATTCCTCTCTCCTTCTCTTCTGAATCCTCTGTCATCTGGCTTTGGTTATTTGATTAAAACAGCTCTTCAAAGATGCCAATAATTTGTCTCTTGTTGCCAAAACTTCCGACCTTTCCTTGACCCTCATCTTTCCTGTCCTCTCTGAATCCTTGACAGTTCTGGCTGTCTGGACACTCTTTTCTTTTCTTTTTTGCTTTTTATTGGGGTGATTGGAGTTAAGTGACTTGCCCAAGGTCACAGGGCTAGTAACTCTTAAGTGTCTGAGGCTGCATTTGAACTCAGGTCCTCCTGACTCCAGGGCCAGTGCTCTATTCACTGTGCCACCTAGCCGCCCCTGGATACTCTTTTCTCTACTGGGTTTTCATGACTCTACTCTCTTTCTGGGCTCTTCTCCAACCTGTCTGAATGGTCCTTCCTCAGTCTCTCCTGTAGAGTTGTCTTCAATATCACACCCCCACCCATGGGTGTACCTGCCCCAAGCTCTGCCCTGGGCCCTCTCCCTTCCTATCTCTATACCCCCCATCCTTGGTAACAGGCACATGGATTCCATTATCATTGTTTTGCAGATGGCGTCCAGAACCTTGATATCCAGCCCCAGTCTCTCTCCTGAGCTCTAGTCCCATGTCTACCAAACATTTTGAACTGGATGTCCCTTAGGCATCTCAAAGTCAACATGTCCAAAAGAGAACAAACCCACACCTCTCCCGAGCTTCCCTATTTAAGTTGAGGGCACCACTATCCTTCTAATCACCTGAGTTCAAAACTCTCATGACTTTTGACTCTTTCCTCTCCCTCCCCCCACATCTCTGAACAATGGCCACATCTTGGTGATTTTCACCTCCACGAGATCTCTTAAGTCTATTGCCTTCCCACCTATCCAGCATCCTAGTTCAGGATTGCTATTACAATAGCCTCCTAACTGGTCTTTTATCCAGTTTCTCCCTCACTCCAATCCATCCTCCATAAAGCTGTCGAAGTAATATTTCTAAATTTTGTCCAGGTCACTCCACTGCTCAATAAACTCCAACGGCTCCTTCTTACCTGTAGGATCAGATACAAACTCCTCCGTTAGGTATGTAAAGCACTTCGCAACCTGCTTCCAAACTAACTTTCCAGGCTTATTACATATTTTTCTCCTCCATAAGCTCTATGGTCCTGCCAAACCGGCTTTGCTGTTCCCACCCATGACATTTCATCTTCTATCTCTATTTACTTTTACAGAATGTCCCTCATGCTTGGAACTTACTGTCTTCTTGCATTTCCCTCTTGGAATTTCTGGTTTCCTTCAAGACTCAACTGGTGCACCACCTTCCACCTTTCCTGCGCATTTCTTCCTTCCCTGATTCCTTCCCCTTTAAAATTACTTTATATCTGGTTTTTAAAACATGTTTTGTATTTGTCTCTAGATGTGTGTTTTGTTTCTCCTGAAACAAACATGGGAACAGCGACTGTTTCATTTCTTTCTTTGTATACCAAGTACACAGCAGGTACTTAACAGATGTTGATTGAATAATTGGTGATACCTTTTCCAGGAACCCTACCTTGATACCTCCAGATACTATTGGCATTTTCATTTTCGGAGCTCACATGGGACTCTATTTTGCATCATTTTAAATGTACTTATGTATGACTGTAATTACAGGTACCTTTTAGTGGATTTTCTCCCCATTAGACTGTGTTTTATCTAAATTTTACATGTACCTCATCACCCAGTACATATTAGACACTTTAAAAATGTTTTTTTTAATTACATTCATTCTGGCGCATATAGATTGCATTGGTGGAAGAAAAGAGTTTGGCTTCACTTTAGGAAAGTTAGATCACTGGTTCTTTGGGTATGAGCTGCAGCCAGATGTTAAAAGCCTCCCTCCCCGCCCTTGTCCTGGCAGCGACGGCAGCTGTGAAAAGAGCATTGGGTCTGGAGTTAGAAAGCCTGGACTGTATCCCAGTGCTGCTACTGTCTAGGCAGATGAGCTGAGGCCAATCATTTAACCTCTTTAGGCCTCAGTTTCCTCATCTGTAAAATGAAAATGACAATACTTACATAGGATTGTTTCAGGGATTCAATAAGAAATGTTCATGTGGTGCTTTGTACCCTTGAGGGGTTATCTAAATGTCAGCCTCTGCTATTATCATGTCCTCCCATGAGGTCCAGATGCTGGGATGGGGAGCTTTCTTCAATTTTTTCCAGAAAAAGGGCCAGAGTCAGGACCCAGGGCTCCCTAGGACTTCCCAGGCTTCTTGAAAACAAAATTTGTTCTCCTTATCCTACCTAATTTGCTTAGTGCCCCTTTGAGGAATGGAGTTTTTCAAGGGATACCGGAGATACGTAATCCCTTGCTATTGGAGTCCATCTTTAACTTCAGGAAGGAGACTGGGGGAAGGGTGCTGAGCAGGATGAGCTGGAAGGACCCCCCTCTGCTACTTCTGTTGCTCTGGCCTTTCCTGTTCCCAGGATCCCTGACTATTGGTGTCAGCTGGAGGCCCTCTCTAGAACTTGCCTTCAGCCTTGTTCCAGCCCTGCACACGAGCTAGGCTAGCACTTGGTCAAAGTTTAGGCAGAAGATCTCAGCCTTAGCGCTCCAAAAGGTAAAAAGAATCACAGGATGCTCATGTTGGATAGAATCTTAAAATACAGGCTATTCTGTTGAATACCAGCGGTCAGAGTTCAAAGGAATCTTAGGATGTCAAATGTGAGAACATGAAACTCAGAGCTGGGAGGGTGTCAGGTGGATCCCCTGTGAAGTATTCACCAGAAGATATGCACAAAAAGTGCACAGGATGAAGGGGCTGTTGCTGCTGCTGTTTAGTTGTTTCCGTCATGTCTGATTCTTCTTGACCTTATTTGGAGTTTGAGTTTTTTTTGCAAAGATACTGGGGTAGTTTGCCATTCCCTTCTCCAGTTCATTTTACAGTTGAGGAAACCGAGGGAAACAGGGCTAAATGACTTGCCCAGGGTCCTACAGCTAGTGAGTGTCTGAGGCCACATTTGAACTCAGGTCTTCCTGATTCCAGACCCAGTACTCTATCCACTGTGCCAGCTAGCTGCCCTTGAAGTGTGTGTGGGTGGTCATCTGTATGGATGGAAGAAATGTTCACACTGCATCAGCTTAAGAATACAGAGTTGGAAGGCCAATTGTCTGAACTGAGACACCACCCACCTCAAATCATAGAGGAGAAGACTGAGCCCCAGTGATAGGAGGTGACCCCCCCAGGGCGGCCCAGCCAATTAAGTGTTGGAGTAGACATTCAAACCCAGGGCTTCTGATTCCTGGCTCAAGCTCATTGCTCTATACCACAGTTCCTCTCTTGGATGGATGGAGAATGGTAGGCATTTGTCCCATCAAGGAAACCCTTGCCCTGGCATTTTTGCTTTTCCTCAACAGGGGCCGTGGGACTTGTGCTGCCTTCCAAAGGGGTGGGGGGAGGGGTGCTTCAGTGGGCGGAGAAATGTAATGGCTCATGGTGACTTCACCGAACATAAACCAGATGTGTTGAGGAGGAGAAATTTGGCTGCACTTCCTCTTTCAAAGGCCTAGGAGAGGAGGGAGGAGGGATGTGAGCCACATTTCACCTTTATAGGACTAGGAAAAGACTCATGTGTACGTGTGTGTGTGTGTATGTGTGTGTGAAAGAGAGAGAGAGAGAGAGAGAGAGAGAGAGAGAGAGAGAGAAAGAGAGAGAGAGAGAGAGAGGGAAAGAGAGAGAGAGAGAGATGAGGGAAAGAGAAGAGAAGAGAAGAGTAAGCAAGGGGGAAAGGCTGTCAAGGTGGAAGAGGGTGGCAAGGGCAGGAGAGGAAGAATGCTCATTTGTCACCACAGGACAGGCTATCTTAAATGCCCAAAAGGGCTCAGATCTAGCCATTTCTGAAGTGTGAATGGATTGGATTTGGTAATGAGGTTAGAAATCTCGTATTCCAGCAAAGAGGGGCCCTGCCCTTTATCAGTTACAGAAGACTTCTGCAAGTGCAGCTGGGACACCAAAGTGATGCAGTTAAGACTAGGAACTGGAGAAGCAACATAACTGGAGGAACAGAAATCAGTGGAGATCTGGGGAGCACCACAGCTTCAGGATAAGCCCAGACAAAAGGGGAGTCCTCTCCTAAAGGGGTTAGTTTCCCTTTTGGAAAATAAGTCATACTTTCAGGAATGGAAGAAAGGATTTTTTGGTCTATGGTGACCTCAAAGCCTCTTGTTTTATGGGGCCCAAATTACTCCACAAAGTGGAGGTGAAGCAGTGACTTGAACCCGGTTCACCTTCTCCAAGCCCTGTATGTTTTCTACTGCAGGTCCTCCTCGGTCAGAGCTGTCCTAAAGTGGGATGGGCTGCTTTGGAAGCCAGAGTCCTTATTCCTAAGGGCACAATCCATGAGATTCCTGTTCAAGTAGAGTTTGAACTAAATGCTCTCAGATCTCTGGAATCTTATGATTAAGGGATAGAAGTAGAAAAGGGACCTGTGATCTCATCGATGTAAGGAACTCCTTGATGAAGTAACTCCCCCAAGCAGTGCAGGTCAGTATGAGTTTTAGAGAGTTGCCTGGAACCCTGAGAGGTCAAGAGAGAGTCATCCAGTAAGAATGGCGGTACCAGAAGTGGTACTTGAACCCGGTCTTCCTGGATTTGAGGCCAGCTCTCTATCTACTATTGCACAATGCCTCTCATTTGAAAAAAAAAGGGATTTTCTAGAAGGATTGGGACAGAGTTTTTGGAGGGCAGTGTCATGGTCACTAGAATCACTTTTTTTTTGAGGTAGTTGGGGTTAAGTGACCTGCCCAGAGTCACACAGCTAGTAAGTGGCCGATGTCAGATTTGAACTCAGGTTCTCCACATTCCAGTGCCAGTGCTCTGGATGCCCTAGAGTCACCTTTAAGGTTGAAAAAAGAGAGGACAAGCAGGTCCCTCCTAAGTATAGATTCTTTTGGCAAATGACTCTGGGTAGCAGCTAGGTCATAAGCTGTATTTAGCCTAGCAAGCCAAAGATTCATGAAACGTTACAGCTGACAGAGACCTCCTCCTTTGACCCCCTTCTGATACAACTCAGGGTCTCAAACTGAAGAGGCAGCTGTTGACAAAAGACTTTACCTAATCTCAAAAGACTTTACCTTCCTCCCCCCTCCTTCCCTCCCCCCCCAAATCTGTCTCAAGGAGGAAGTAGACATCAGTCACATCCCTTTCTGCCTTAGCCGGGAAGAAAGACTTCAGTCTCCCTCAGGCAGCAGCTAGGGTCAGGGTGTGTGGGAAGGGTCACTTGGATCTTACCTTTGGGAACACTGCACTATTGTCTTCCTCCCCAACCTCCAGCCCTAAACCCATAAGATCTATGTTTCTGATCCCTGTTTTGGGATGCTACTGATATCTGTGGGTAAAGAGGTCGACCCAGTAGTTGATAGCTAATGCCTCTTGACAAGACCCCTGTCTTACAACTGTTTTAAGAGCTGAGACCTGTGTTCTAGCCTACCTTAGCCACCAATACCTGTGCAATCTTTAACAAATTTCTTCTCTCTGGGAGTCAAATATCTTCTCTCTCTAACGTGAAGGGGTCTCTATTCTCTAAAGTATCTGCAAACGCTGACAAGATCCCAGGAACCCTGAAGGTCTATGAACTACTAGGCCCGGACCCAGCATTTTGGAACCCTGAGGAGAGGGTCAGTTGGCAAGGCTTTGAGCAGAAGTCCGGGATCCCGCTGCCAGGCTGGATCAGCCCCTGGCTTGCCAGGCTGGCCAGCGGGTAGTGAGCCCCACCACCCTCAGCTCCTTGCCAGCCGCGTCTCCGCCCCTTGTCTGGGGACCCTATTGACACCCTGGCCCCCAGGACTGGGTTCAGATCATTCCTGTCCGGTACAGGGCTCGAGATGGACTGGAGTGGGCGAGGCTGCTCTGGCACTGTGCCAGAATCATCAAAGATCACTCCTTTTAGATCCCGTCCTGTCTAGTCCAGTCCCTGGGAGGTCCCCATATCCCCTCTGGTGTGCCGGGCTAGGGGCGCCTCCTTACTTACCGATTCTCCTAGGAGGAGCCGACCCTTGCGGGAGCACAAGAACTCCCGCGTGGGGAGCAGAGTTCTTAGGCTCTGGGCCTGGGGGCCATCCGGGGCCCCTGCGGGCTCGGGGTCGGCTGGGGGCCACATGGCAACTGCAGGATTGGGAGCTCTCGCTCCCCCTCGTCCCCCTTACTCTCCTTTCTTTGAGGGAAACGGAAATCGTGACACTGCGGAAACTCGAGGAGGAGGGGGGGTGGAGAAAAGTGAGAAGGGAGAGAGATGGAAGAGTTCAACAAGTGGGAGGAGAGACCTCAGGGGCGCAAGGCTCCCGCCTCCTCCCCAGACCCCATTCCCTATTCGTCCCTCCCCTCTTCTCTCGCCTCTGTTTCCTTGGTCCCGGGCCTATTTAATCTCCATTGGACAGTGAGCTAAACACTCACTCTCTCTCTCTCTCTCTCTCTCTCTCTCTCTCTCTCTCTCTCTCTCTCTCTGCCTCTCTCTCTCTGCCTCTCTCTCTCTCTCTCCCTGTCTCTCTCCCTTTCTCTCTTTCTTTCTCTCTCCCTCTTTCCCTCCCCCCATATCTCCCACCTCTTATCCCTTGCATACATTCCCCTTTCTTTTCTTTTTTTACACTCCTCTTTATCACCTACCTCCTCTCTGCCTTCATCACTTTCCATCTATCCTTCAAACTGTTGTCAGATTAACTTTATGTGTATAAATGGTCATGTTACTGCTTTGCGGAAAAAAACCTCATTGGCTCCCTGTTATCTACCCAGGAAACTTTGAACTCTTCCTCCTGATGTTCAGGACTCTCCAGAGTATTACACTATCCCACTTGTAGGGACTCATAAGACACTGGATTTAAAATCAATAGACAAAGTTTTAAACCCCAATTTTGCTGTTTACTATGTGGGTAGCATGGGGACAAGTCACTTGCCAGCTGTCAACCTCATTTCCCTCATCTGAAAAATATGTAAACGCCTTCCAGCTCTAAATCCAACCAGCCTAGGATCCTATGATTCTTTTTGTATATTCTCCATTCCCCCCTCCCCCCCTCCAAAAAACTTAACTGGGACTCTCTAGCTTCATTGTCTTTGCTGATGACCCTTCTCCACCTATTTCCTGGCTAAATTCCTACCCATTCTTTAAAACTCATAGCCCACCCAAGCCTACAGAGCACCAAGTCCTTAGAGCTCTAGCCTATCCCCAGTCAGTCAGTAATCATTTATTAAGCCCCTACTACATGCTAGGCAGTGCTGTAAGTATTGGGGAATACAGAGAAAGGTAAAAGATAATCTCTCCTCTCAAGGACTTCACAGTCTCAGGGGGGAGACATCAGGAAAACAACTATATACAAGCAGGCTACAGATAATAGGAATTGGGGATAGTCAATTGAGGGAAAGCATAGAATTAACAGAAATTGGTAAAGGCTTCTTGTTCAGTTGTGTCTGACTCTTTGTGACCTCATTTGCGGTTTTCTTGGCTGAAATGCTGGAGAGGTTTGCTATTTCCTTCTCCAGCTCATTTTACAGATGAGGAAACTGAGGGTTAAGTGATTTGCTCAGGGTCACACAGCTAGTAAGTGTCAGAGGTGGGGTTTGAACTCAGGAAGATGAGGCCCAGTACTCTATCCATTGTGCTATCTAGCTGCCAGGGAAACCAGTGTCCCTGAATCACATGGATGCACTCATCAAATGACGTCATACATTATAGCGCTCTTTGTTGCTGTTTCCCTTTTGCTGGTTTGTAAATTTTATAATGTCAGTGACCACATCTTAGTTAAACTTTGGGTTGCCCCATGTGCCCATAGTAATAAATGAGTGGATTACTTTTGGGTTTGAGAGAGTCTTGGTGGTCTCCGGGAATGTCAGTATCTTTGTTGTATTAACAGGACCTGGGATGAGTCTGCGTTGCTGGGATCATCACTAAAATCTTACCCTCCAATTGTGGATAATTGTGGCTCTGTCCTGGTCCCTCTTCTCTTCTTTATCTGTTCTTTCCTCATTGGTGATCTCACTAGTTTCCAAAGCTTTAAATATCTTACCTTTGTCAATAACACATAGATCTATATATACAGTCTCACAGTCACATTTCAATATATGGTACCTAAAACTCAACATGTCCAAAATAGAACTCATTATCTTTCTCCCCCAGATCCATCCCTCTTTTCAACTTCCCCATTTCTGTCAAGGATATTACTATCTTTCCTGTCTCCCAGGTTTGCAGACTGGAGTTTCCTTGTTCCTTCCTTTGTTCCCTTGACTCTTTACTCTTCCTCACCCCATGCATTCATTTAATTGTTGTCTCTACTATTAGACATAGTGTTTCTTACACTGATTCCCTCTTTCTCTTCTGACATAGGTACCTTCCAATTTCAGGCTATCATCACTCCTCACCTGGACTATGGCAATAGCTTCCTAATTGCTCTCCCTGTTGTCTCTCCTGATGTATCTCTTTCTACTTCATTCTGTCTTCCATTGTTTTTTCAGTACAGGTTTGACTATGTCAGTCAAATTACTACTCAGTAATTCCTAGGCACTCCCTTTGATACCTAGGGAGGTAACACAGATTCCTCTATTTGGCAATGAAGGCCTTTCCCAACTGACCACTAACTTATCTTCCCAGCCGATGGTCCACTCAAATTGGCCTTGTTATTCTTCACATATGACACTTCTCTCTGCCTCTGTACAAAGGTGTCCTCCCAGTCTGTAATGCACTTCCTAGTCGCCTTCATCTCTTCTAATCCCTCATTCCCTCAAAACTTAATTTGTGCTAGGGGCAGCTAGGTGGCACAGGGAATAGAGCACCGGCCCTGAAGTCAGGGGGACCCGAGTTCAAATTTGGCCTCAGACACTTAACACAAAACTAGCTGTGTGACCTTGGCCAAGTCACTTAACCCCAATTGCCCTGCCTTCCCTCCTCCAAAAAGCAAAAACAACCCCAAAAACCAAACTTAATTTGTGCCACTTTCTTCATTGAAGCCTTTCCTGATTCCCTCCCTCCCTAAGGAACTACTGCCCCCCTCAATTATCTTGCATTTATGTATTTCTTTTGTATTGTGGAAACATGGTAAGACATCCCTTTCAGTCCCTCTCTTAGAAATATTAAGAAATCACATTTTCTCACTGTCCTAATTTGAAGCCTTTGGATTCATCTGAATGAAATAAATCTTGTTAGCACTTAATCAAAGCCCAAGGGACCATATACAAGCTCAAAATGCTTTGGAAACATCACATTCAAAGATCTAACCATTTTTTGAAGGGAAACTAAGTCAAAATTCAGGGGGAAATGCTAATCTCCTTGAATACAAAATTAGAATAGTGACCAGACAAGGGAAGAAGCCCCTTCTATTAAATCAGTTGAGTGTACTACCTCTCCTGAACTGGACTAAATGGTTTTAAGAAGGTGATTGATTCTCCAGAGCGCCAGAAAAATAAATTATTGCTCCACTAGTGAACTGAAGATTGTTCCCTAACTTTCATACCTTTACTTAATCTTGATTGTGGAATTTTGTCTTTATTTCTGAATTCTATAGAATGTATGATGACTTTGCTTGGGTAGGGAAAAATTCAATTGGCAGAAGAAATTCTGTTATTTGTCCCTATGAGAAGCAAAGCTTATAAATATATAGATATTTGTAAACAAAAGATAGATATAATCACATACACTATACATATATAAATACATATTCACACACATATGCATATGTGTATATGTATATATATGTTGTCCCAAAGTCTTAATGCAGTTTTATGTAATTATTTTTTAATGTATATGCAATCCCTTAAAGATTTGAAATCCAAGTCAAAGAGTATTAAATGTTTCTTCCATAGTATATCCTTCTATGACATATGTATATGTTGTCTCCTGGATAGAATGTAATTTCCTTGAATGTAGAGAAGCTTTCACTTTGAATCCTTCATGCCCGATACATAGCAGGCACTTAATAATAGTTAGTAACAATAATCACTTCCTTTAGCCTAGCTCTTTTAGCACATCCATGATCTCCTTTGATTCTTCAAACAACCCTGGAAAATCAAAGGAATATCATTCCCATTTTAGAGATGAAGTAGAGTAATTTGCCCAGGCTTATAAAATTAGTAAAAGGTGGAATGGGGATCTCTTACTAATCCAGTAAATAAGTATCAAGCCTACTATGTGCCAGGCACTGTGCTAAGCCAAGCAGAAGTGGCAGGGAGGCAAGTTTGAGCTTGATGTACATAATTCCTAATTTCCCAGCAAAGCTGTTCAAAAGTGTATAACATGTTATATTTGGAGGGAGTGGGTCCTTGGAGGTCTTGGGATAGAGACTGGGGCCACTGCTCAGGAAGATTGTAGAGGGATTCCCGCTAAGGTGCAGACTGGGTGAGGTGACCCTTAATCATTTTGACCTTATACTTAACCAATTCAAATATGTGTGTATGTATGTATGTATGTACACACATATGTGTATATATATATTTATCTGTATGTGTATATACATATATAGTATGTATACTCTGTGTGTGTGTGTGTGTGTATGTGTGTGTGTGTGTGTAGTCCCCAGCCCATATGGGGCATGATGGCCCCATCACCATCAAGTGGGGGTAGAGAAGGGTCTCCTTTTCATATACATATATATATATATATATATATACATATATTTAGATCATATACATTTATATTAACATATATTTATATCATCTTCCATCTTTGAATCCCTTGCCAATAAAGTTGGATTCTCTTGTTCAGGCCACCTGCCAACCCTCTTATTCCTTCCTATCCCCTACACTCAGAATGTATTTCTTCTTTTTCTTTTTCTTCAAGGCCCAGCTTAACTTTCACATCCTCTGTGAAGTCGTCCACCCTCCCACCCTGCCAGGTGCCAAATCTTGTTGTTTCTATGTCCATATCATCTCATAAACCTGTCCCTTTCTCACTAATGAAAGTGGCCATGATTTTAGTTCATTTCAACTCAAGCCCTCATTACTTCTTCACTGTACTAATCAGAACGATAAGAGCATTTAAAAATATAAAAATTATCACTTAAGGTTTGCAGAGTGTTTTACAAATATTATCTCATTTGTTCTTCACAACGACTATAGGAGGTTAGGCACAATTAATATCCCCATTTTACAGAGGAGGAAACTGAGGCAGATAGTAGTTAAGTGATTTGCTCAGAGTCCCATAACTATTAAGTGTCTGAGACTGGATTTGAACTCAGGTCTTCCCAAATCCAGGCCCAAAGATCTATCCAATGCACCACGTAGCTGGATTCCTGACTTCCAAACTCTCTCTTCTTCAATTCACGCTTTACATAGTTGTGAACATAATCTTCCTAACATGGCACATCACTCCTCTGCTCTTAAAAAACCTTTAGTTGCTCCCATTTGTCTCCAGAATAAAATAGAAACTTCTTAGGCCTTCAAAACCTCTTACAGTCTGGCTCTAGCCTATTATTCCCTAAATTTTAAAAATATCTGTGATGTTTTTATGTAAGTAAACTTTTATTCATAAGAATATTCCATTTTTCCAAACACAAAACATTTTCTGGAAAAAAATCAGTTTATCTGTAATATCTATGTAAGGCCTGCCAGGGCAGGCTCAGCCCATTTTTTCCCCTAAAAGGCCAGGATAAACTGTCCCCAAGACTTGATTGGTAGAAAGGGCTAAGGCAGAGGTAAGGAATCTTTGACCTTGAAGCCACATGTGCCTTCTTTGGTCCTCAAGTGTGGCCCATTGACTGAATCCAGATTTCACAGAACAAAACCTGTGACCTCAAAGCCACAGATTCCCCACCCCTGGTAAGGCCTGAGACATTAACAGAGCTTCCTGCTGTGGGCATAGAAGGACGGGCCCATAAGGTCGGTGCCTTTCCAAATTGATAAGTGTCACTATTTCTTTGCAAGTCAACACTCTTCTAACTAGGCCTATTTTCACATGAAGATGAATGGGGCAGCATCTCTCTGACTCACCACTGTTTCCTTACTGAATAGCCTTTCCATACTCTGACTAAATAAACTTCCCTTTGTTAACTATTTGTGTCTCACTTCATTCTAATTCAGAACTGGAACCTGGTACTGGTCCTGCCTGGCTCAGATCTGGCCTACAATAGCTTCCTTTTTATGTGTACTATCACTCACTCAACATTCAATGAATATTTAATAAGCGCCTACTATATCCCAGGCACTGGCATACATTAAGTATTTAGTAAATGCTTGTTGACTAATTGATCAGATACCAATTGTGAACCAAGTACTAGTGATATAAAAATGAAACTGAACCATTCTCTGTCTTTAAGAAGCTTATATTCTATAGATCAAGGGAGAGAGTAGGGTGTAACATACTTTAGAGTATGCACAGATATATTCTCTGGCTGCCTATGGGGAACCATATAGAAACTTGATCATTCACTAGTTGACATAAGATATCTGCTCCTGGATATGTTTGGACTATTGGTGGGTTGAGTCCTCTTTCAGTGGTTGCTGTACCAGGGGAAAAATGCTGATGTGGGGCGCCACACTGAAAAAAGAAAAACTGGCTTGCCTTCTGCTCTCCAGAAAGGAAAATGGGCTTTCAGCCTGGAGTGGAAAAGGAGGCCCTTCTCTACCCCTGCCTGATGGTAATGGGACCATCACTCCCCATGTGGTCTGGGGACTCAAGTACCTAGACTTGTGCTGGGATCCTTGCTGGCCTTTGTTGGTCTTATTTGTTTATGTCCCATAGCACTGATCTCCTGAGCCCTGAAAAGTCCTTGGAAAAACAGGAAATTGCAGGGGCCATGACAGCAACCTGGGGAGACTGTTGTCTCCATCAGAAAGAAAGCGAGGCTACTGGAGAGAAAATCCTGCTTGGTGTTTGATCAGTCTATGCTGGGCAGAGATTAAATGTAAAGCAACTAATTATTGATTTTAAAAAGAAACGGTTTCCCAAGGGGGCTTGAATATTATGCTCCCAACTGATTGGAAGAGTGAGAAGGTTATGGATTCTGTTCAAGTCATTCTGCGATTCTTCATTACTTTGCATTTGGTTTTCTGCATGGAAGTAAACTATTGTGTTCTATAACGGATTCATACACTGGGTAACTTTTTATTTTCCTCTCTTGCTGGGGAAAACTCTAGACTTTGAGCCCTTAATTATTTCTATAATTATTTACTCTCTACATAGCACTTTTCCTTGGATATTTGAGACATGGAGTGAAATGAAACCTGAAGGAGCTTAATTCCCCTATTGGGAAAACAGGAAACTCTAGATCATTGCAATACTCTAGCTGAGGGACAATAAAAGTCTGAACCAGGGAAGCAGATCTGGGCAGACTCTGATGGATTGGCTGAGGGTACATCATAATGGCAGGCAAAATACAAAGTGTGGTAGAAGTCACAAGCACCAGTGGCCTCAGGCAAGCAGATGCCTCTAGTCACTGTGCTGGATATGAACATACAAAGTCAATACCATTTTGGCAGAGGGGGAGGAGGGGCGAAGTAGAACATGAAGAGCTCAGAAAAACTTTCCTGGAGATGGTGGTCATGCTGAACTGTGAAGGAAACTGGAGATTCTTGGAGGCAGATGGTGGTAAATTCCAGACAAATCGGACAGCCCAGGCAAAGGCATAGAGGTAGGAGACAGAATATCATGTGTAAAGAATGGCAAGAAGGTCAGTTCATCTGAACCATAGCGTGCACGAAGGGGAATAATTTATAATAAAGGGGAATAATTTGTAATAAATAACAATAAATGTTTATTATAATAAATAAAACGATCAGTTGGAGCCAGGTCGTGAAGGGATTTAAATGTCAAATACTGGGCTTTATATTTAATTCTGTGGGTAATAGGGAGCCAGTGGAGTTTAATGAGTAGTAGAGTGACACAATCAGACATGTGATTTTGGAATTTCATTTTGGCAGCTATGTGGAAGAAGTATTGGAGAGAGGAGAAACTGGAGGCAGGAAGGCAAATCAGGAGGCTATTGTCACAGTCTAGGTGAAAAGTGACAAGGATCTAAGCTAATGTGGTGACCGTGAGTAGAGAGATGTTATGTGGGTAAGATCAATGAGGCCTGGCAAATATACAGAATAAAGTTGAATGCTGAGTTGGGAGTGACTCTGAGGTTGATAATCCAGGTGACTGGAAGGACAATGGTGCCCTCCACAAAAATAGGAAAGTTCAGAAAGGTAGATTGGAAGATTAGATGAGCTCTGTGTTGGCCGTGTTGAGTTGAGACACCCATTGGGACAATTAGTTGGAAATGACCCTTAGGCAAATGGTGAATATATAGATTTGGGACCCATAGACGTGGAAATGATTATGTTGATGAGGTCAATAAATACAGAGAAGAAGAGGCTCCAAGAACAGAGACCTGGGGCACATCCACAGTTAGGGAGTGCAATAGAGATGGTGATTCAGCAAAGGAGAACGAGAAGAAGTCAAGCAAGGTAGGTGGAAAGCCAAGAGAGAGCACCATCATGAAAATGCAGAGAGAAGAGACTTTTCAGTAGGAAGGGAGGCCAACAGTATCAAATAATGCAGGGAGGTCAAGGATGAAGACTAAAAAATTAAATAATTCCCGTTCTTCTGGAGCTTATATTCTATTGGAGGGAATCATTTGTAAACAGATAAATGTAAAATATATAGGAAATAAATCCAAGGTAAATTCTGATGTATACGTGGGGAGAGAGGAGGACATTATCAACAGGAACAAATTAGCAAAGGCCTTGTTTGGATGTGTAGGTTAAGCTGAGACTTGAAAGAAACTAGAGTTTCTATAAGGCAGAGGTGAGGGGGGAGGGGGGAGTGAAAAAGCAGGCAGACAGGATATGGAATAGTTTGTAGGTGAATGACATAGGGGTTATTGAAGTAATGGCAATCCAAACCATTTCCTGTGTCTGGGATGACAGTGAGGGAGTGAATTGTCCACAAGGAAGGGAAGAAACAAGCATATATTACATGCCTACTGTGTGCCAGAAATTATGCTAAGCAATTTACAGATATTATCTTATTTGATCCTCACAACAACCTTGTTGTGCTATATTTATCTCCATTTTACAGTTAAGAAAACTGAGGCAGACAGAGATCAAGTGACTTGTCCAGGGTCACATAGCTAGGGAAAAGCTGAGGCTAGATTTGAACTCAGGTCTTCTTGACTCCAGCCTAGTGATCTGTCTGCTGAACCACCTCTTCTCAAGCTCCCATTTTAATAACTGCCTGAGTTTTTCTGTTGCATGCATGGCACAACCTTCTAAAATCTCCAGGTTCCCCACTGGTCACCAAAGGGGCAATAGAAAATGCCTAGAATAGAAGGTTCCTTGTAGGAATAATTAACTTTTTCCTTTTCTTTTCACTATGTTCAATCACTTTTGTGATCTCAGTTTGCTCACACAGTATAGGTTTCAAGTTGGAAGGCACCTTTGGGAATCCACTGAATCCAACTGTTTCACTTTGCAGATGGGAAACTCAACCTCTCAAAAACCTTAGGTGACTTGCTTAGGATCCCACAGAAAGTATATAAGGCAGGATTTAAACTCGGGTCTTCCTGACTCCACTTTCTGAGCATCTGAGTCTTATGAATAAGAGGGATTGTGACCAGAGGGAGCAGTGATGCTCTAGGGCAGTGGTTCTCAACCTTCCTAATGCCACGGCCCTTTAATAGTCCTTTATGAGTGTGTCTGCATGTGGGCGGACCACCTGGAGACAGATAAAGGAGGTTCCTAAGACCACTGGAAATATGTGTTTTCTGATGGTCTTAGGCGACCCCTGTGACCCGTGAAAGGGTCATTCAACCCCAAAGAGGTCGCGACCCACAGGTTGAGAACTACTGCTCTAGGGTTATTTACAGATGATAGATTATATATATGTATATATATATATATATATATATATATATATATGTATATATGAAACATTTCGAGTAATATTCCATTTCATCTTAATTGTTGATTAGTTAGTCCTCTTCATGGGTTTTTAACTGGGGTGAAGATCTTAACCTTAGATTTTTTATTTTTTGGTGGGGGATGTGGAGTGGGAAAAAATTCCTGAATCGCCCACGCCTATAGCTCTCTGGAAAAGGATGAAGGAAGATGGGTGTGCTTGGGATACCAGATTTGGATCATGGACCATGAGAAGAGAAAGCAGGGAAAAGGGAGTGGAGAAAAGTGAATTTTCCCCTCTTTGCTGTCCAATTAACAGAATTGTTGCTAGCCACCAGACTTGAGACTAGAGCGTGGGATCTGGGCCCCATCTCTGATCTAGGCTCTGTTTCTTCTCTCTTGTTCTGGTCTTCGGAAGTTTCTTTTGCTCGGCTGTTGAACAGTTTTGAACATAGCTGCCATTTCAGCCATTTGGGTTTGCCTCATGAAAGAGGGGGCAGAGAGAAAGAAACAAGCATTAAGCACCTACTATGTGCCAAACTGTGTGAAACACTTTACAAATATTATCTCATTTGATTCTCACAAAAATCCTGGGGGTAGATGCTATTATTATCTTCATTTTATAGTTGAAGAAGCTGAAGCATACTACAGTGGTTAAATGATTTGCCTTGGGTCATAAAAAGTGTCCAGTAATATGTGCTATAATATTAATATCAACTAATAGATAATATTAATAATTTATATAATATTAATTAATGCATGATTAGTATTAATAATTGATTGATATAGTATCTGCTATAATAAGTTAATAAGTGTCTGAGGTAAAATTTGAACTCAGGACTTCCTGACTCCAGGTCCAGCACTCTATCCACTGAACCAACCAGCTGCTCCTGAAAGCTCAGGGGGACCTCATGGAAGCCTAGAAGTTTCAATTCCAAGGTCAGGTTCCAATTTTCCACACAGTGGTCAAGTCCAGCTAGAACGACAATCACTTCCCACACCCCCAAACCCTTTCCCAATCTCCAACACAGTAATCAAGAAATTTGAATCTCTGGGGTAGTTAGGAGAGCCAATACTACACATCACTACATAAGTCTCATATTTCCCCCTATCTTGTTGTAATGGTAATGGTAATTTGAAGATCTTCCCTGCCCTCTAAATAAGCCTAAGGGAATTTGAAGACCTTCCCTGATTTGAAAATAAACTCTGCCCCCTAATAGGCCAAATGTAGTCACATGGAGCCTGTGGTGGAAGGAGTTTGCTGAAAGGTGGCACAGAACCTAGAGGAAGCTGGGAGTCAGAGCCTGCTGGACAGTTGGGAGGAGAGTTTGTTTCTAAGGGAGACAGACTTTTGAGTAAATATTGGTCAAATATTGATTTGTGGGCAGGCTAAAGGATGGTGTGATTCTGTGCTATGTCGTGGTGCATTAACTTCTATGTTACTATGATAGATCAGTTTCCTGGTGTTGGGATTAGATTTGTGGTATCTGAATAAATGTTTTGCTTCTGTCTTATTTGTGGAGAGTCTGTTATATTTTGTAATCGCACACCATGCAAGTATATTTATAGTGCCTGTAGGCACTGTGAATATTGCACTGGTAAAGGAAGGGAGTCAATATTTCTATCTTAATGTATCATTTAATAGATATGATTAGGGTTTTAAAAATGTGTAAACAAGATTGTCTATACCCAGGGTTCTAAAACTCTTTTGTCTCATGGACCTCTTTGACAGTTTGGAGAAGCCCTTGCTCAGAATCATGTTTTCAATATATAAGATTGCAAAAGAAACCTGATTTTAAAAAAATTACAGTTAAGGAAACTGAGGCTTAGAGAGAATAAGTGACTTGCTTAGAGTCACTTGGCTTGTAAATGTCTGAGGCTAGATTAAAAACCCAGATATTCTTGATTCTAAGTCCTCCACACTATCAGCCTGCCTCTTATTGTTGTATGAAGTCTATGGACATGGAGGAAGATGGAAAACATGACAGAAAGGAAGATTTTGGGGAGACTCAGTATATTCCTAAATTTACTAGATTGTAAACCAGGTATCATGCCTTATTTACAACTCTCATACAGTACCTAGAATAGTGTTAATGCACATTCGTTTGGAACTGGATAGATATTTGTGTAATGAGTGAATGAATGAATGATGTTCAGTTATCAGGATGTCTGGGAAATACTTCAAGGTAAGGGCCTGATTCACAACTTCAAAGCCTTTGGTTAGATTGTTGTGAGGAAGGAACTTTGTCAATTATACTGATATAACAATTTTACCATTGTTACTTGAACATAGATCACAGTTTACTGAATGGCAACTTCTCAAGAGTCAGATCTGAAATTTGCTCTTGGTTCTGCCAGTGGAACTTTACACTGAATTTCTTTCTCTGCATCTCAGTTTCCTTTTCTGTAAAACATGTGACATTAGACTAAATAATTTCTCGGGTTCTTTCCATAATATTTTAAGGTTAGTCTTAGATCCTTTCTATTTCTGACTTTCCATGTTCTGTGTTCAATAATATAATATGTTCTAAAGGTATCTTTTTGACTCTAACATTTGTTGTTTGGTCTAATGGTTTTTCAGATTCTTTCTGTCTCTAATATTCTATACTTTACCATTCTGTGTTCTAATGTTTTATGTTCTGTGGTCTAATATTCTATATTCTAAGATCCATTAGCACTTTTAGAGTCTATTGGTCCCCCATTCTGTGTTTTACCATTCTGTGTTCTATGTTCTAACATTTTATGTTGTTCCAAAGTCCCTTCAAATCTGACCATTCTATATTCTTTGTGTGGTCTACTATTCTAATGTTCTGCCATTCTGTACTGTTACAAAATTCCTTCTAGTTCTACAAATATATGTTCTGTGGACTAGTATTCAATGTTCTAAAGTTTTTTTTTTTCCAGCTCTAATGTTGTTTGATATTCTAACCTTTTACAGACTAAAGTCCTTCCAAGTTCTAATAATCTATGTTCTATATTCTTTTTTAATAGTATTTCATTTTTTCCAATTATATGTAAAGATGATTTTTAACATTCATTTTTTGTAACAATTTTGAGTTCCAAATTCTTTCCCTCCCTTCCTCACCAACCCTTCTCTAAGATGGTAAGCAATTTGATATATTGATCGCATGTGCAATCATGCAAAATATATTTCCATGTTAGTCATGTTGTGAAAGAAGAGGTAGGCTGAAAGAAAAGAACCATGAAAAAATAAAGTGAAAATAGTATGCTTTGATCTGTATTCAGGCTCCATCAGCTCTCTCTTTGGATGTGGATAGCATTTTCCACAATGGATACTTTGGAATTGTGTCAGATCACTGTATTGCTAAGAAGAGCTAAGTCTTTCACAGCTGATTCTTACACAATGTTGTTGATACTGTATAAAATGTTCTCCTTATTCTGCTCATTTTACTTTGCCTCAGTTCATATAAGATTTTCCAGATTTTTCTGAAATCTGCCTGTTCTTCATTTCTTATAGCACAATAGTATTTCATTACATTTGTATACCACAACTTGTACAGCCAAAAAATTGGCTGATGAGCCAATTGATTGGCTCTAATCAATCTAATTGGTTGATTAGATTGATTAGATCAATTGATCTAATCAATTGATTAGATGTCTAATTGATGAGCATCCTGTCAATTTCCAATTTTTTTTTGCCAGATAGCTATAAATATTTTTGTACATTTAGATCCTTTTCCCTTTATGATATCTTTGTGATGCAGACCTAGTAGTGGTAGTGCTGGATCAAAGGGTATGAACAGTTTGATTGTCCTTTGGGCATAGTTCCAAATTGCTCTCCAGAATAACCAACTCAACCAACAATGGATTAGTGTCCCGATTATCCCACATCCCCTCCAACATTTATCATTTTACTTTTTTGGCATATTAGCCAATTTGATATATGTGAGGTGGTACCTCAAAGGTGTTTTAATTTGCATTTCTCTAATCAATAGTGATTTAGAGCATTTCTTTTTTTTTTTTTGCCTTTTTTTTTGAGGGCAATTGGGGTTAAGTGACTTGCCCAAAGTCACATGGCTAGTTTTATGTTAAATATCTGAGGTCAGATTTGAACTCAGGTCCTCTTGACTCCAGGACAGGTGCTTCAGACAGGCTCACTGCGCCCCCTAGCCACCCCTAAAAATCGAGTATAGCCAAAGAAGTTTACATTTCTTTTCTTTTTTTTTACTTTTTTTTTTACAGAGGGGGGAAGGCAGGGCAATTGGGATTAAGTGACTTGCCCAAGGTCACACAGCTAGTAAGTGTTAAGTGTCTGAGGCTGCATTTGAACTCAGATTCTCCTGAATCCAGGGCTGGTGCTCTATTCACTAGACCACCTAGCCGCCCTAGAGCTTTTTTTCATATGCCTATAGATAGTTTTGATTTCTTCATCTGAAAACTTCCTGTTCATATCCTTTGACTGTTTATCAGTTGGGGAATGACTTGAATTCTTATAAATTTGACCCAGTTCTCTATATATTTGAAAAATGAAACCTTTATCAGAGAGACTTGGTTACATTGGTTTTGTTTATGCAAAAACTTTTAAATTAAATATAATCAAAATTATCCATTTTATATTTTGTAAAACTCTCTTGTTTGGTCATAAGTTCCTCTCTTTCTCATTGATCTAACAGGTATGCTATTTCTTGCTCTCCTAATTTGCTTATGGAATCACCCTTTGTTTTTCAATCATGTATATATTTTGACCTTACCTTGGTATGTGGTATAAAATGTTGGTCTGTGCCTAGTTTCTGCCATATTGTCCTCCAGTTTTCCCAGTATTTTTTTTTTTTTTGCCAAATAGTGAGTTCTTATTCCAAATGCTAGGGTCTTTGGTTTGTCGAACACTAGGTTACTATGATTATTTACTACTGTGTCTTGTGTACCTAATTTATTTCACTGATCCACCACTTGTTTTTTAGCCAGAGAGTTTTGATGATTATTACTTTATAATATAGTTTGAGATCTAGAATAGCTAGCCTACCTTCCTTTGCATTTTTTTCATTAATTCCCTTGATATTCTTAACCTTTTGTTCTTTAAGATGAACTGTTACTTTTTTATAGCTCTATAAAATATTTTTTTGTTAGTTTGATTGGTATGGCACCAAATAAGCAAATTAGTTTGGCAGAATTATTATTTTTATTATATTGTCTTGGCCTACCCATGAGCAATTAATATTTGTCTAATTGTTTAGATCTGACTTTGTGTGAAAAATGTTTTGCAATTGTTTGTGTTCATATAGTTACTGGGGACCCAGCGTGGCGGTGCAACCCACCAGACAGGCCCCAGAGATGCCCAGCGGTGGAGTGCTGAAAGCCCGCTGGACCAGGCCTGCTGATCCACCAACCACAAGTGCCACTCCCAGGCCTATCACCACAGGGCGGGATAAGATAGAGCTGGGTAAGAGACAAAGGGAGGGCCTGCGGCAGGGGCTGCTGCTATTCCCGGGACTACCCATTCACAGCCTGGAAATTTAAACCCCCCACACATCTGAACTTCCAGGGACCAAGATGACAGTCTGAACTCTGGCTGCTCCAATTCCCCCCCTAACCCAAAAACACAGTAATTATTGGCCCAGAGGAAAATTTTAAGCAGTAAAGGCTTAGGAACCCTGGAGGAAGGGTGTGGGTAAGGTCCTGCCTCAAAATGGGAAGAAAGCAGGCTACAAAGACAAAGACAAAGACAAAGAC
>CM053585.1:51380696-51416385 GCA_028646515.1 Pseudochirops corinnae
GCAGCTGAAGCCTTAACAGGAACTATGACCTGGTCTCAGGCACAGAAAGCATTCCTAGATGATCTCAAAAAGAACTTTGAAATCCATCTTAGAGAGGCAGAAGATAAAATCAACACCTCTTATAAAAACAAAATTGTGAAATTAGAAAAACATTACAATGAAGAGAACAGCTCCTTAAAAAGTAAAATGTGTGAACTAAAAATGAAAGCTGAGCATATGGGAAAGGAGCTTCAAAAACTAATTAAGGAGAATAATTTGCTAAAAATCAACCAAATTGAAGCCAATGACTCTATGAGGAACCAAGAATCAGTCAAACAAAACATCAAGACCAAAAAATTAGAAAAAGAGGTAAAATATCTCAATGGAAAAATAACTGATCTGGAAAACAGATCCAGGAGAGACGATCTGAGAATCATTGGTCTACCAGAAAATCATGATGAAAAAATGAGTCTGGACAATATCTTCCAAGAACTCATCAAGGAAAACTGCCCTGAGATTCTAGAACCAGAGGGTAAAATAGAAATCGGGAGAATCCACTGGACATCTCCTGAAAGAGATCCCAAATTGAAAAGTCTGCAAAACGTTGTGGCCAAACTCCAGAACTATCAGGTGAAGGAGAAAATACTACAAGCGGCCAGAAAGAAACAATTCAGATATTGCAGAACCACAGTGAGAATCGCACAGGATATGGCAGCCTCAACACTGAAAGATCAGAGAAACTGAAATGTGATTTTTCGCAAGGCAAAAGGGCTCAGGCTACAACCAAGGATCACCTATCCAGCAAGACTGAGCATAATCTACCAGGCAAGGAGATGGACATTCAGTGACATAACAGAATTACAGACCTTCCTGATGAAAAAGCCAGAGCTCAATGGAAAATTCAACCTCCAATTACAAGACCCAGGAGAGACATAGAAAGGTAAATAAGGAAACACACACACACACACACACACACACACACACACAACTTGTTATTTAACAGGAGCAAACTGTTTACATCCCTATATGAGAAGATGATACCTGTTAATATCATGAACTCTATACCTATGGCAACATTTAAAAGGGATATAGACAAATAGAGGGTATGGGTATAAACTATGCAAAATGATAAAAATCCTTATTAAGGGACTGTAATAGAAGAAGAGGAAAAAATGAAGAAGAAAAGAGTAAATTATGCTATACAAAGAGGCATAAAAACATATAGTTCCTGGGTTTGTCTTGGGAGGTAGAATCTCAACTATATTATATTGTTTACTTTTAAATGGAATTTTTCTATCTTTGCTGTTGGGTTTTGTTGATAATATATAGAAATGCTGATGATTCATTTGGTTTTATTTTATATCCTGTAACTTTGATAAAGTTCTTATTTCAAGCATTTTTTGGTTGATTCTCTAGCACTCTCTAAGTATACCATTATATCATCTGCAAAGTGATAGTTTTGTTTCCTTTTTGCCTATTCTAATTCTTCCAATTTCTTTTTCTTCTCTTATTGCTATAGCTAAAATTTTAGTACTGTATTGAATAATAGTGGTGATAAGGGACACACTTGCTTGACCCATGATCTTACTGGGAAGGCTCCTAGCTTATCCCCATTACAGATAATGTCTGCTGATGGTTTTTGATAGATGCTACTTATCATTTTAAGGAAAGTTCCCTTTATTCCTGTGCTCTTTAGAGTTTTTTGGTAGGAATAGGTCCTGTTTTTTTTTTTTTATCAAAAGCTTTTTCTGCATCTATTGAGATAATCCTATGATTTCTGTTGGTTTTGTTACTAATATAGTCAATTGTACTGACAGTTTTCCTAAGATCGAGCCAGCCCTGCATTCCTGGTATAAATCCCACTTGATCATAGTGTATAAGCCTTGTGATATATTGCTCTAGTTTCTTTGCTGGTATTTTATCTAAAATTTTGCAACAATATTCATTAGGCAACGTGATATATGGTCTTTCTCTGTTTCAGGTTTTTCTGGTTTAGGCATCAGCACCATATTTGTGTCATGAAAGGAATTTGGTAGGACTCATTTACCTATTTTTCCAAATAGTTTATATGATATTGGAATTAATTAATCTTTGTTTGGTAGAATTCACTTGTGAACCCATCTGGCCTGGGGATTTTTTCTTAGAGAGTTCATTGATGGATTATTCAATTTTTTCTTTTTAAAAATTTTTTAAATTTATTTTTCATTTTCAACATTCATTTGCACAAGATTTTGAGTTCCAAATTTTCTCTCCATCTCTCCCCTCCCCCCTACCCTAAGATGACATGCATTCTGATTATCCCTTCCCCAAATCTGCCATCCTTTCCCCTTCCCCAAATCTGCCCCCTTTTCCTCTTCTCCCTTACTTTCCTGTAGGGTAAGAGAGCCAATTGAGTATGTGTCATTCCCTCCTCAAGCCAAATCCTATGAGAATAAGGTTCACTCATTCACTCTCACCTCCCCCCTCTTCCCTTACACTGTGAAACCTTTTTCTTGCCTCTTTTCTGTGAAACAATTTACCCCATTCTATCTCTCCATTTCTCCTTCTCTCAATATATTCCTCTCCTGCCCATTAATTTTATTTTTTTAGATATCATCCCTTCGTATTCAACTCATCCTGTGCCATCTATCTATCCATCTATCTATCTATCTATCTATCTATCTATCTATCTATCTATCTAACTACCTGTCTATCTATCTATCTACTTATCTACTCTAATACTGGAAAAAGTCTCATGAGTTACAAATACCACCTTTCCATGTAGGAATGTAAATAGTTCAACTTTAATAAGTCCCTTATAATTTCTCTTTCATGTTTACCAAATTTTCATGCTTCTCTCTTGATTCTTATATCTGAGAGTCAAATTTTCTATTCAGCTCTGGTCTCTTCCTCAAGAATGCTTGAAAGTCCTCTATTTCCTTGAATGTTCATTCCCCTTTCCCCCAAAATATTATACTCAGTTTTGCTGGGGAGGTGATTCTTGGTTTTAATCCTAACTCCTCTGACTTTTGGAATATCATATTCCAAGACCTTTTACCTCTTGATGTAGAAGCTGCTAAATCTTGTGTTATCCTGATTGTATTTCCACAATACTTGAATTGTTTCTTTCTGGCTGCTTGCAACATTTTCTCCTTGACCTCGGAACTCTGGAATTTGACTACAGTATTCCTAGGAGTTTTTGTTTTGGTATCTCTTTCAAGAGCAATCAGTGGGTTTTCTTAGAATATCAGGGCAGTTTTCCTTGATAATTTCTTGAAAGATGATATCTAGGCTGTTTTTTTTGATCATGGCTTTCAGGTAGTCCAATAATTTTAAAATTATCTCTCCTGGATCTGTTTTCCAGTTCAGTGGTTTTTCCAATGAGATATTTCACATTGTCTTTTTTTTTCATTCTTTTGGTTCTGTTTTATAATTTCTTGACTTCTCACAAAGTTATTAGCTTCCATATGCTCTAATTTTTAAGGAATTATTTTCTTCAGTGAGCTTTTGGGGCTCCTTTTCCATTTGACCAGTTTTGCTTTTTAAGACATTCTTCTCATTGACCTTTTGGACCTCTCTTGCCATCTGGGTTAGTCTACTTTTTAAGGTGTTATTTTCTTCAGTATTTTTTGGGGGGTTACTTTTAGCAAGCTGTTGACTCATTTTTTGTGATTTTCTTGCATCACTCTCATTTCTCTTCCCAATTTTTCCTCTACTTCTCTTGATTTTCAAAATCCTTTCTGAGCTTTTCCATGGCCTGTGACAAATTTATATTTTTCTTGGGTGCTTTTGATGCAGGACCTTTGACTTTGTTGTCTTTTTCTGGTTATATGTTTTGATCTTCTTTGTTATTGAAGTAAGATTCTATAGTCTGAGGATTTTTTATGCTGTTTGCTCATCTCAAATACTTGACTTTTTAACTCTTTGTCAAGGTAGGACTCTGCTTCCAGTGAGTGTGTGTGTGCGTGTGTGTGTGCGTGTGTGTGTGTGTGTGTGTACTGTCCCAGGCTTCAGGGGTTTGTATCAGCTGCTGGATCCCCCACTCTCTGTGGGCCCAGAGCTTTGGAAGCAGCCACTGCTGCAATCACCACTGCTGTTGCTGCTGCCACCACTGCCACCTCTGCTGCCCTGGAGTGTGCACCTGACCTGAGCCGGACCATGTTCCTCTTTCATGCAAGTCTGCAGAGTTTTCCCACTAACCTTCAATGCCAGTGGTTCTCAACTTTCCTAATGCTGCAACCCTTTAATACAGTTCATGTTGTGGTGACCCCCAACCATAAAATTATTTTCGTTGCTACTTCATAACTGTTATTTTGCTACTGTTATGAATTGTAATGTAAATATCTGATATGCAGGATGTATTTTCATTGTTACAAATTGAATATAACCCACAAGTTGAGAACTGCTGTTCTATGCTGTCTTTGGTGTTTGTGGTTTGAGAAACCTGTAAACTGCCACAGCTGTTAGTGATTCAGTTCCCTGAGACCTGTTCCAGCTCTGTCTGTGCTGACATGGCCCATGTTTGACTGTGCTCTGCTTCTAGCATGGTGCAATATACCCTTCCTGTCATCCTTCCAGGTTGTCTTGGGCTGGAGATTTGCTTCAATCCGTCATTTTGTGGGTTCTGTAGCTCTAGAATTTGTTTAGTAATTTTTTTACAGGTATTTGGAGAGGTTTAGGGGAGAGCTCAAGCAAGTCCCTGGTTTTACTCTGCCATCTTGGCTCTGCCCCTCAATTTCTTTTTCTAAAATGGGGTTATTTAGGTATTTTATTTCTTCTTCTGTTAATCTGGGCAATTTATAATTTTGTAAATATTTGATAATTTTGCTGAGTTTGTCAGATTTACTATTAAATAATAGGGCAAAATATTTCCTAGTGATTGCTTTATTTTCCAAAACTTCATTGGTAGTGAATTCACCTTTTTCATTTTTGATACTGGAAATTTGGTTGTTTTTCTTTAAATCAAGCTAACTAATGGTTTATCTCTCTAACTGGTTTATGCTCTATATTCTAAGCTTCCTTCCCAGGTCTGACAATTTATTAGTCTAATAATTGCATACAAAATCTATCCTATAAGAAACCAAAGGATTCCTCCAGGTGAAGAATTTTTAAAATTTACTATTTCAGCTCTTCAAGGATCTGTGATCCCATGAGTTTAGACCCTTTCTACAGTGACACAGGTCACAACATTTTTGACTCGGTAAATGCTCCTGAAGAGTTATTTTGAACCAGTCATCTGTTATCCTAAAGCTAACCTGGTGTTAAGCCCTTCTGAGCATCAAGGCTTGTGTTTCGATGACAGATATGATCTGTTACCAGGCCCATATTCAAGACCTACCCAACCTGGTAGGACCTTCGAGAGGCAGGCAGGCAGACAGTCAAGAATCATTTATGGTGATACCACAAGTGGCCCTCCAGGCCCTCAGGTGCAGCCCTTTGACTGCTTCTAAACTTTACAGAACAAAATGATTAAGTACTTAAAGGCACTCTGTTGCCTTGGCCTCTAAGAACCTAGGGCTACTTCCATCTATGCCAAGGTGAGGTATCAGAAGAGGACTTCATTTGGTAAAATCAAAATTAATATTCCTCTGGAAAAAAAGACTTCCATACGTTCTTTATTTTTTGGGAAAGCACTTTGCCATGAAAATGTTAAAATGGGAATTTTAGTGGAAAAGAGAATCATCTTAAGTAAAAGAGAAGAACGATACATGCTTGTGCTTTCCATGAGATTTTAAGTGTGCGAAATCTTCTTTTTGGATAGAGGGTGACTTTTAGACAACTTTGATACAGTTTTTACCTTCTCATACTTAGTCTGGATGCTTTGCATAACAATATCTAGTAGGCACAAGAAGGCAACACCAAGTATGAGTCCCTGCAAAGAAAAGTATTGCTGTTATTTTGGCCATTCACAGCGGCAGCAACACGTTTCCCCTCCCATTTCTTGACGTTCAGAAGTACCCAAGCCTATCAATTCCCTCCCCCGCCCAAATTGCCATAGTCCTTAAGTCTTGATACTGCCTCATTCCTCTAACCCAGGGGTGAGGAACTTGCAGCCTCGAGGCCACAAGTGGCCCTCTAGGCCCTCAGGTGCAGCCCTTTGACTGCTTCTAAACTTTACAGAACAAATTCCCTTTAACAAAAGGCTTTGTTCTGTAAAACTCAGACTCAGTCAAAAGGCCACACCCGAGGACCTAGAAAGCCACATGTGGCCTTGAGGCCACAGATTCCTCACCCCTGCCCTAACCTCTCTCTTCTGGTATAGTGGTTAGAGTACGAATTCAAATCCTGACCCCAACACTTGTTGGACTATGTGAGGAAAGTGCTCTTGAATATTTAAGTGTTATGTAAACATGGCTTTGGAGAAGAAAATGGCAAGTGAGGGTTTCTTTACCTATCAGAGTATATTTCTTCACTTATCAATGGAAAGAACATTGGACTGGGAATCAGGACAGCTGGGTCCCAATCCTCTGCTGTAGACCAGCTGTGCCCAACTTAGACATAACTTGTATGACATGGGGTAGGCTACTTCACTTGTCCAAGCCTCCTCATTAGGACAATCATAAGTAATCTGTGATCCCAAGCCATTTGCTTAAGATTCTCCTTATTGGTGGAAATTACTTATCTGATGCCAAAATTTACCACGTTGGCGACATCCCCCTCTCCCCTTGCAAAAAATATGCCTCAATGTGCACTTGGGAACCATCCCCTCTCTATTAGGAGGTGAGTAGTATGTTTCATGGTGAATTTTCTGATGTGATTGGTCATTGGGTTAATTAGCATTATGAAGTCTTTCAAAGTATTTTGTCTTTATGTATGATGCTGTTGTATAAATTGTTTTCCTAGTTCTTCTCACTTCACTCTACATTAATTCAAATAAGCCTACCCAGATTTCTCTGAAATCTTCCTCTTCAAAATTTCTTATAGCAAAATTGCATTCTACTGCATCCATACACTATAACTTGCTCAGCCATTCCCTAATTGAGGGGTAACCCCTCAGTTTTCATTTTCAGTCCTTTGCCAAAACAAAAAGAGTTGCTATATGTATTTTTATACATCTTTAAAGTTTGTTTTTTTGTTTTTATTTTACCTAAGACTACCCTTCCCTTGATTTTTCCCGCTTTCTTACACCTCTCTCTCTTTTATTCCTGTTTCCTTGTTCAGCAAAGTATATTTCCATATCCAGCTCTGTGCATATGTATTCCTTTATTTTTTAAAATTCAATTTCATTTTCTTTTCATCCCAGATTCTTTCCCTACCCACATCCTCTTCTCTACCCATTGAAAAGACAAGAAATATAAAACCCATTACAAATATGAAGTCATGCAAAACCTTCCACATTAGCTGTTCCAAAAAAAATAAGAAGAAAGAAAAATGTTTCAATCTGTCCTCTGAATCCATTGGTTCTCTGTCTGAAGGAGGATAGCATGTTTCATCATGAGTCTTTTGGAATTGTGGTTGGTCATTTTGTTGATCAAAGTTACTTAGTCTTTCACAGTTGATTATTTTTTATAATACTGTTGTTATGTGTAAATTATCCTTCTGCTTCTGTTCATTTCACTTCTGACTCTGGAGGAGAAAGTGAGGCTGGTGACCTTGCACAGCCCTTCCTCACTCAAACCAAAGTCCACTGCAAGTCATGTCATCATTTCCCTGATGTCATGGTCCTCTTTGAGATGGAAGGACAAAAACAACAACCATCAGTTCATATATAAGCCTTCCCAAGTCTTTTTTGAAACCTTCCCTGTATCATTTCTTACAGCAAAATGGTATTCCTGCACATTCATATGCCATCCGTTATTCAGTCATTCTCAAATTGAGGGGCACTCCCTTGGTTTCCAGTTCTTTGCCACCCCAAAAGAACTGCTATAAGTATTTTTGTACATCTTAAAATTTTTTTTTTTTGCTTTGTTTTGCTTAGGACTAACTGTTCCTTTGATTTCCCCTCCTTCTTATTATCCCCTTGTCTCTTTCCCCACTTCACTCCTATTTCCTTGTTTAATGAAACGTATTTCTGTACCCAGCTATGTGCATATGTATTCTTCCTTCCTTTGACCAATTCAGATGAGAGTAAGATTCAAGAGTTGTTTCCCCTACTCCTTCGTCTTCCTTGTTCATATAGAAAGCTGCTTTTGCACCCTAATTATGTGAGATAATTTTCTCTATTTTTCCTTCCCTTTCCCCAATGCTATATTCCTCTTCCCTTTTTCTTTGCATTCTTCTTTTAAGATAATAAACATAATAGAACTACTCCTTGGATCACCAATTAGAATTGGACTCTCTCTATGACCCTGGAGATAGGGTACTGAGGAGACATATGTATTATCTCTCTATATTAGAATGTAACAATAACTAGCTCTTAAGTGGAGTTTTAGTTTGTTTAGTCTATTATGATTTTATACTCATGTTTACCTTTTTACATTCTTGTGACTCCTGTGCTTGCCCTTCAAAATTTCCATATAGCTGTGGTCTTTTCTTTAGGAACACTTGGAAGTTCTCTATTTCATTAAAAGTCAATTTTCCTCCCTGTAGGATTATACTTAAATTTTCTTCTTGGTTGTAAACCCATATCTTTTGCCTTCTGGAATATCATGTTCCAAGCTAATTGCTCCTTCATGCTAAATTGGTGGTGATGGTTAAATCTTTTGTCATCCTGATCATGGCTCCTCAGTATTTGAATTCTCTCTTTCTGGTTGCTTGCAGAATTTTTTTTCTTTAACCTAGAAGCCCTGGAATTGGCATTGATGTTCCTGGGAAGTTTTAATTTGGGGTTTCTTTTGAGAGGTGACTAGTAGACACCTTCTATTTCTACTCTGCTTTCTGGCATTCTAAGGGATGAAGGCAGTTTTTTGATTTCATGATTTCTTGGTTCTTGGTAATTGGTCTGGGTTACTTTTTGGTCATGGCTTTCAGGTAGTCCAATGTTTCTTAAACTAAGCAGGAAGGAAATAAACATAAAGCACCTACTATATGCCAGGCATTATGCTAAGTACTTTACAAATGTTATCTCATTTGATCCTCACAACAACCCTGGGAGGTAGATGCTATCATTATCCCTATCATACAAATGAGGAAACTGAAGCAGACAAGAGGCTAAGTAACTTGCCCAGAGTCACATAGCTAGTAAATATGAACTCAGGTCTTCCTGACTTCAGGGCCATCACTCTATCCACTGAGCACCTAGCTGCCTATTATGTCTCCTTAATCTATTTTACAGATCAGTTGTTTATACTGTGAGATACCTTACATTTTCTTCCTGTATTTTAACTTTGTTTTAAAATTTCTTGCTATCTCAGGGAGTCATTATCTTTTATCATGTCCTTTCTAATTTTCAAAGAGTTTGTTGCTTGGGCAAGGTTTTGTGCCTACTATTCCAAGCTGTTAATTCTGTTTCCAGTTCTTTCATCCATAGCTCTCATGTCCTTTCCCACTACAGAACCCTCATTTCATTTATAAAAATATTGTAAATTCTTTAAAAATTTTTGAAAGTTATTATTTTATCACATCTAGGAATTCTAGTCAAACTTGTGCCCAAGCTGTGTTTTACTTTGAAGCTTTTCTTATAGATGTTTGGGAGTCATTCTCTTCTTTTGGTTTTTGTTATTATATTGTTGAGTGTCCTTCTTACCATAATACCTTTTTATGGTGTAATTATTTTTTCTGTTTGTTCATTCTTCTAATGTACTTCCTGACTTAAGACTTTATGTTGGGGCCAGTCAATGCTCACTTTCAGAGGGAATGTCTGGGTCAATCTCATGTCTTCTAGAGTCTTGCTACTGCTTTCTTGGGTTGAGTGCTGTGTTATTCCAGGATCTCAGGCTGTCCTTACAGGACCCATAAGTTTTCACTGCTCTTCAAATGGCCTGATCCAGGGCAAAATTTGGTTTCTGTCCCCCTGGTTTGAGCTCTGAAAGTGCTTGACCTGGAATTGGGTTTGAGCAACATACCTGTGGGTTTGTTCTATTTGGTGTTTCAGTAGATTGCTGCTGGACTCAGTCACTTTTAGACCTCTAGGAAGCTCTGCTCGTCTAGAATGACAGACCTGCAGGCTTCCCTTTGGTCTGATATTTCTGTCCTGGTTCAGAGTGAACAGGAGGCTACAAATGAGATGCTGCTCTACTCTTAAGAGTCAGAGCCACGTAGCTGCTACCTGCTTTCAAACTTGTTCCTTGATCTGTACACAATCTAGGGCACTAGAGAACTAAGGAGCTAGGGATCACTTCTCACCCTGGGATGTCACCCCTAGGTGCAAATCTCCTCCTTATTCTGGATCTGTGACCCAGAACTTCACAGTAATTGACAGAACTGCCAGCTGGCATCTATCTATTCCTATATAGCGCATAAGGTCAAGTCCCTGTGTATTACAGCATCTGAGACTCCTTGTTACCCTGGTGCATAGCCCCTCCTTGTGCTTGAAGAGACTCTGTCCCCAGTGTCCACAGACCTCTCTGTCTCCCTTTATTGACCCAGGCTAGAAAAGGGATTTGCTGTAATTTTCTTTTCTGGGATTTCCTGATCACATGTGGTCTGCTGGTACTACTCTACCATCTTGGCTCTACCCCACATTAACTCCCAAATATATAGATAGCTATATTAATAATTAGGGCCTTTCTCCTCATGTAGGGTCTTTGTGTATTGAAAGTATATTCTTCTTATCCTATAAAATATGAGTTATCCTTTATGGTATAGGATCTCAAGGGGAAAAGTTCTAAGCACCTCTCTTTGAAGGTCTTGGATTCTCATTTTAGAAAATGGCCCAACGTCATACCCCTGATACTGCTAGAACTCCCTAGAAAGACTCAGGGCTGTATTAATTATTTCTTCTATCTGCATAGGCACTTTTAATGGCTTTCTGCTTCATTTAGTTTTCACCCTGAAAACCAGATGAAATTTATTCCTGAGCTGGCAATCATAATTTTACTGATAAGAGTCTACCCAAATGACTCCATAGCACTTAAGATCATAGGTAAATCCTTCTCCCTAGATTGCCAACCTTGAGTAAATTGGCAAACATTCTAATTCCATATTCTTCTCTCAATCAACCAATTACTGTAAGTCAAAGATCCCAAAGGGTAGGTCTAGAATAAGAGGTAATAGATTACACCTTGCTCCCCACCAGTTAGGATCCTGGAGCCCTTCTGAAGGAGGGAACATCTCTAACACATGTCAGAGACAAGACTTTTCTGTATCAAAAGGGGGAGCTAGGAAGCCATCTTTGGAACTGCCACCCACCCCTCCTGTGTAGAGATAGCTTTGGAGGCCCATGGCATCACTCACGTCTCCAGCTGGTTATCAGTACTGTTCTGTAATAAATCTCCTTGGGACCTATACATCATGTGTATCAGTTTCTTTTTTTTTCCCCCCCTCTCTACCATGGATCCTGAGTTACCACCTAAATACTCATTTGGAGAGGCCAATTATTAGATCTGAAATGGGCAGGAGAAACTGGTCCAATTTACTCATTGTAAAACTCAGCCTCACACAAAAAGCCCTCATTCACACTGCTGAAATGAGTGGCACTAATTTCACACCATGCTGCCCATTCTATCCTACAATAGGATAGAACATAGACATTTCCCCAAAGGACCTGAATGCAGATTTAACATGTAGAAATGAAGCTTAAAAATAATTTACTTACAGCTACTTGCCAGTATAATTTATCCATAGTGCCTGGTGGGTAAATTATTGAATAGAAGCCTGCATAGGCAAGGTATACAAATGCAAAAAAGTCATTGAGCATATCCTGAAAATGCAAAATAGAAAAATAGTCAACATTGAATGCTGATGGAATATCATAATAAAAATACTACAATTGCCTAAGAATTCAGTGCAGTTCAACTTAATACCTATGTATTAGACACCAAACTACATACTAGGCACACTAAGACACCCTCAAGGAGCTGACATTCTACTAAGGAGCCTTGCTTCAGCCAGATGCAGTCCCACCACCTCTGGTTTCCTTGCTCCAGGGCCCCATAGTGTTCTGAAGGCCTTTCCTGGACCCACCTACAATTTAAGCTTCTTACTAGACTACAATACATACTTTTATCAGTCCTACTTCCTGTAAGCTGGGCCTCTTGGGACTCACAGGATACATCCATCACCACCCACTATGAGGTTGGGCATCAAGGGAAAGCCTTTAACAATTGAACCACCTCCCTCCCTCAACAGACGTCTCTCCAGGCACTGTTGTCTGAACTCATTTCTCAATAATTATACTCAATGGAATATACTCTTACTGCATCAACCTCCCCAATTCCAGTGGTTCTGACCCCCTAGGCTTCTGAAATACAAATTCCATTCCCCATTCCCAACTGCCTGGTCCCTCATTCCCATCTCTCTCAACCTTACCCCCTAGATGTCCCACTCCAAGTCTACTCACCCCTTCCACTGGGTTCTCTTGAATGCCTAATCAGTAATTGAGAAACTTGATTTCATCTTAAACCTTTTTTTCTTTCTTCTTCCCTTGATCTTTTTGTACTCACTGACACCTGACTCTCTCCAAATTCCTGACTCCTCTTTTATGAACTGGTTGTCCTTTCCATTATACCCTGCTTCTCTCCCCCCACACTGGTAGTGGTGGAGTAGCCAACACTCTTTGCTCCCCATTACCTCTTCCAGTCTCTCCCTCTATCAATATTATGGCAACCTCTTCTCCTTTGAGGTCCATTCTATTAAAATTTCTCATTCAATAGAGATCCTGGTGGCTATTGTCTGTTAAAAAAAATGAGATTATTTGCAGAGAATTTTCTTTTCTTCAATCTTCATCTCACACCTCTCAGATGTTTTTCCTCACTATCTTCTCTTTCATTCCTATTGTCCCTACTCCTTGCCAAGGCAGAGCTTTCTATTGACACAAGTCCCTTGGCCCAATCTGTCTTCTCCTACATATTGCTCCTTTATCATCCCAACTCTATATTCTTTAATCTCTGCCTACCTACTTGCTCCTTCCTCAGTCCACAAACACACTCACATCTCCCTCATCCTTAAAAAACAAAAGTCACCTGATCCTGTAGTCCTTGCTTATCATCCCTGTCTTCTCCTCAGGTAAGCTACTTGAGAAAGATGACTACAACTAGTGCCTTCATTTCTTCTTCTTGAACTCCAACCTCAACATCTAGCTGAAATTGCTCTCTCCAAAGTCTCCAATGATCTCTTTTCTAACATTTAATTTTTAATTAAATTCTTTTTTCTAAATTACATGTAAACAAAAAAATTTTACATTCATTTTAAGAATTTTGAGTTCCAAATTCTCGCCCTCTCTTTTCCCCTCCTTGAGAAGGCAAGCAATTTGACAGATTGTACATGTATGATGCAAAAATATTTCCATATTACTCATGTTACAAAAAAAGTTCAGACCCCCAAACCCAAGAATAATAAAGTAAAAAGGTATGCTTTAATCTGCATCCATATTCCATTGGTTCTTTCTCAGGAGATGGATAGCATTTTTACCATAAGTTATTTGGAATTGTCTTAGATTACTGTATTGCTGAGAATACCTAAGTTATTCACAGTAGGTCATCTCTGTTATTGTAATATCTATTGTCATAATTATATAATGTAATAATTGATATAATAATACAATATAGTATTGCTGTTACTGTGTATGATGTCCTTCTGATTCTACTCATTTCACTTTCCATCAGTTCATGTTCCAATGATCTCTTAATTGCCAAAGCCAATGGCTCTTTCTCAATCCTCATCTTTTTTTTTTTTTTCTGCTTCTCCGCAGTCTTTGACACTGTCAATCACCCTCCTTGGCTTGGCTGGATATTTTCCCCTCTCTCGTTGCCTAGAACACTTCTCTTTCTAAGTCTTCCTACCTATCTGACCACTCTTCATATCCAGGTGACACTTAGTAACCATGGGTACCCCTCAAGGATCTGCCCAGGGCCCTCTTTTCTTCTCTACCATACTATCTAACTTGGATTCAATTATCTTCTCTATGTAGAAGATTCCCGTAATAAGTCCATTGTAAATGTTCTTCAAACTGGATGCCCATTAGCTGTCTTAAACTTGATACGTCCAAAAACTGGACATATCATCTTTCCCCAGGCTCCACCTCTCTTTCCAATTTTTCCCAGTTTGCTTTTGAGGCCACCATCCTCTCAATCACTGAGGCTCACAGCCTTGAGGTTGCCTTTGATTGCTGTCTTGCAGTCACCTCACATTTCTAGTCAGCGTCCCCTTCTCTCCACTCATTCAGCCATCACTATGTGTAGGCTCTTAGCATCTCATATCTGGACTCCAGTCTATCCTTCACTCAGCTGCCAAAGTGTTTTTCCTCAAGAGTAGGTCTGATCCTGTCAGCTCCCTACTCCATAATATCTAGTTGCACCCTGTTACCTCTAAGATCAAATATAAAATGCTTGGTGTGGCATTTAAAGTCCCTCACAACCTGGCCCCTCCCTATCTCTCCAGCTTTCTTATAATTCATTCCCCTCCAACTACTGTCCAATGTAGCAATTTCTTGAATGGGACAATCCACTCCCAGCTTATGCTCAGGATGTTCTCCCTCTTCACTTCCCTCCCACCTTCTGGTTTCTCTCAAGACTCAACTCAAATGTCACCTTTTGTAGGAGACCTCCTCCCCATGCTCCACCCAGGGCTTTCCCCTTGAGATTACCTCAAATTTATCCTGTATGGATCGTATACGTATAAAGCTGTTTGCAAAGGCATATGTTTGGGAGATGGAACATTAAATGGAAAACATCAAAGCACTAGCAAGTGAAAACTTTCATTTGCTTTTGAAAAAAACATGTTATTAAAGAAAAGTTTTTGTCAGTAATCAGAGTTGACTTTTCTATAGTGCTTTAGAGTTTACAAGATGCTTTCCTCACACTAATTGTGTAAGATGGATAACAAACATTATTATTTCCATTTTTCTCATCAGGAAACTTTCTATTAGATTGTAAAGATCCCTGAATTGAACTCCTAACTGACAAATGAGGAAAGCAAAGCACACAGAGATTAAGAAGCTTGTTCCATGTCACACAGCTGGTTATTAGTAGTGGCAGGCATTGCGCCTATAGCCTATTAAATCAGTCAGTGCTTCTGTCATTCAGTCACACAGCCAGTCATTCAGTCCACATGAACTGATTAAAGTGCTTACAAAGTTCCAGGCACTGTGTTTAGCACTGTGGGTAAAAAGAAAGGCAAAAGACAGTACCTGCTCTCAAGAAGTTTAATAAGGGAGACAATAAGCAAACAGCTCTATACAAACAAGTCATAAATGGGATAAATTGGAGGTGATCCACAGATGGATGCCATCAGAATTAAGGAAGGTCTAGAAAGGAGACCTGTAGAAAGTGAGATTTGAGCTGGAACCTGAAGGAAGCCAGGAAGCAAGCAGAGGGTGTGTGTGTGTGTGTGCGTGTGTGCGTGTGTGTGTGTGTGTGTCTTAGAGCAATGGAGACCCTCCCCAGTGCCACCTCAGCACAAGACATGCCAAATAAGGAACCCTGGCCTTTCATTGGACACCCACATGTTTCTGAGTCCTTTATCTCCCACACTTAGTTGTGGGCCAATCTCCCTACCAATAAGAGTGAAGGCCAGTTGAGGGGGTTGGGTTTCTGCATTAGAAGGTTATATAACTACGGGCTGGCTTCTACCTGTTGCTCTCTCCCTGCAGATACCATGTGGTCAACAGGGGCAGAGTCCTTTCTCAGGAGAAAGAATAAAGACCTTTTCTGACCTCAGATTCAGACTCTGAACTCTTTAATCTCACACAGTCAGATCTGCTTTAAGATCATATGCTGGCTGAATCAAGGATGTGAGTGGAGTGAGGATATACTTGAGGAAGCAGACCTGGCAGACTATTTATTCAGGTGTGAAGTGAGGAGGGCTGGCACCAGGTTGAGACTTGAGTTCAAATTCTGACTTAGGCACTTACTAGTCATGTGACTCTGGGCAAATTATTCAATTTCTTTGTGCCTGAGTTTCTCCATCTACAAAATGGAGATAATAATAGTACCCACCTCCCACAGTTGTGAGGATCAAGTGAAATACTTTTAGAAGTGCTTTGCCAGCCTTAAGGCACTATATGAAGGCTAGAAATTATCATCATTATTACTTCCCTGATTCTTAATTTCATTCCCTGAAAACTGAGGTTAAACTAGTCCCTCCTAGCTACAAACCTATGATTTCACGACTCATTAGCTCTGTGGCTCTTTCCTCTGGGATTTTTCCATTTGGCATAAATCTTAAAACATGGACTCAAAATTGTCACCCCGGGGGCAAGTGAGAGGTGTATATGGGTGCAAATAGCTACAGCCTATGGAGTTCAACTCTCCCATTTTATAAAGGAGAAAAGAGAGCCAAGGAGGCTGGGTAGCATACCCAATACAGGTCACACAGACAGAGCAGCAGAGAATCTCATTCAATCCAGTGGAAAGAACACCGAATTTGGAGTCAAGAGGATCTGACTTTAGTTCCATCTTACTATATAACTACTTGTTTGACCTGTGGCATCTCACTTAACCTGGGGAACTGGAAAAAACTGGAATTCAGTTTCCTCACCTGTTAAATGAAGGTGCGTGACTAAATCAGGAGTTCTTAACATGGCTCTTTGAACTTTTTAAAAATACTGTTTTGAGAACTATTGTTCAATATAATTGATTTCCTTCATACTTTCATGTACTTTATTTTTTGCATTTAAAAATATTATTCTGAGAAGGGGTCCGTAGGCTTCCCCAGACTGCCAAAGAGACCCAAGACACACAAGAAGGTTAAGAACCTTGGGACTGTGATGGATAATTTATAGTGAAGTTTCCCTATTCTGAAAAATCAAATCTAGAATGGCTTCAGTATTCACTAGGCTTGTTTAGAAGTCACCTGCCCTTCCAGCAATCTGGGGTTTAGAGTAATAGAGACCCTCTCCCAGAGCCACCTCAACAGAAGATATGGCAAATAAGGTTAAGACTGCTTTCATTGGACACCCACATGTTTCCAGGTCCTTTGTCTCAGAGAGATTCCCGCATTTAGGTTGTGGGTCAGCCCCTCTACCAATAAGAGTGAAGGCCAGTTGGGGGGGGGGGGTTGGGTTTCTGCATTAGAAGATTATATAACCCTGGGCTGGCTTCTACCTGTTGCTCTGTCCCTGCCGCCATGTGGGCGACAGGGGCAGAGTCCTGTCTCACGAGAAAGAATAAAGACCTTTTCTGACCTTAGAGTCAGACTCCGAACTCTTTCATCTCACACAGGACTATATAATCTTTTAAAGGTCCCCTAAATTCCATTAACCTCGGAATTCAATTCAGTGAGGATTTTTCTGAAAACATACACATTTGCTATGTATACATACCCACAACGACTAAATTTGAAATTATGAAAAGGAACACTTACAAAAATGGGCCAGACCAGCTTTGTTAAATATCTTGGTAATGCCAGTATATTTGCAAAAATGAAGAAAAAAAAGAGGAAGGTTTCTTTCATCAAGATCACTGGAATGAACACGCTGGCTGTTTTGGTTTTTTTCATCAAGATGAATGACACTATCAATAATATCTGGAATACAAAATACAGAGTTTCACAGATCATCAGTTTGCCAAGATTTAAATCTGTCGTCAAGGGATCTGGAACATGTTGGACAATAGAATCCTAGTCTAAACTGGAACGATATTTACTTCAATATTCCAAGCAACTGGAATTTCATTGCTGTGGTTCTTCCCTGATACAGTCCCACCTCATCTTTTTCTATAGTTGGAGTGTTTCTTCTACCCCCACTCCCACCCCCCAATTCATCACCCTGTGCTAACATGGCAATAAATACTAGGCTGGTCCTCAAAGGTCTGGCTGTCAATCGATCCCCATTCATATATATTCACAATCTTTCCAGCTTGGTGGATTCTTTCAGAGCTTATACTTCCTTTGGCACCCTTTGGAATTCCAAGGTTGCCTTTACTCCACAAGGCGACTTTGCAGGAGGATTTTAGTGAAGGAAGATCAAATTCGATTCAACAACAAAAATCTAAAATTTAAAAAATCAGCTGCTCAAGAACACAATAAGAGAGGCTTGCCAGATAATTTGTGAGAAAAAGGGCTGAGGTTTTTTAATGAACTGCAAGCTCAAAATGAGCCAACAGAATGACATCCAATTCAATCCCAATAAACATTTATTCACCACCTGTTATGTGTGGGGCACTGTGCCAGGGGCTAAGGATACAAAGATTAAAAAAAAAGTAGTTCTTGCCCCCAAGGAGCTTACATTCTTCTGGGGATACAGCGTGGATAAATAAATAATTTCCAGAGGGAGAGAGCACTACTAACTCGGAGGGCCAAGGAAGGTCTTGTAAAGCTTGTACGGTAGCATGTAGCACCTTAGTTGAGGTTCTGGGGGGAGGTGAGGAAAGAATGCATTCCAGGGACAGAGGGCAGCCTGGGCAAAGATATACAGAAAAGAGTTGGCCCATTGAGCCCAGGGAACAACTAGTGCGAAAATAAAATACAGCATGGGAGCAGAGTCAGAAGCAGTCTGGAGAGGTTAGTGGGACCCACCTTATGCAGGGCTTTAAATGGCAGACTGGAGGTGGGGGTGGGTTGTAGTTTATCCTAGTGCCCCCTGGGCTTCTCTGGGCACGCCCATTTCTAACGTGGAGCTGCTCTTGAGTCTTTTTAAGCGTACCCAGCTTACTTAACATGGAGCCCACTGAGCCCCTTACCACGTGTCAGGTAGCCACTGAAGATTTTCCAACAATAAGCATTTATTGCAGGGCAGCTAGGTGGCGCAGTGGATAAAGCACCGGCCCTGGAGTCAGGACGGACTTGAGTTCAAATTCGATCCCAGACACTTAAGCTGTGTGACTCTGGGCAAGTCACTTAACACCAACTGCCTCGCCAAAAACAAACAAACAAACAAAAAATTTGTGCTAAGTACTAAATACAAGAGTCCTTGAGCTCACAGTCTAATAGAGGAGATAATACGTAAACAACTTTGTTCGAACAAGATAAATATAGGATAAATTGGAGAAAATCAATAGAGGGAAAGCATTAGCATTAAAGGCGATGGCAGAAATGTTTCCTGTAGAAGGTGGGATTTTAGCTGGGACTTGAAAGAAGCCAGGGAGGTGCAGATGAGGAGGGAGAGGGGACGGACGCCCCAGACGGTGAGAAGGCAGAACCTACGCCGACTGGCAGGTGGTGCGCCTAGGTGGCTTGAGGGATAGAAAGAGGGATCTTTGTGGAGATATTTGCCTGGGCAGTTGGGGAGGAGGGGGAGAAAATGCGATTTGGGGCATTAAGAGGGTCCAGGATGAAGGAACCCCAAGTTCTCTTGCAAAGCCAGGCCCCATCTGGAGGCCGGGGTCCAGTTCTGGGGCCACAATTGTTAAAAGCAGCACAATTCATTTGCATTTATCTCAGCGCGGTCCAACATCAGTAGGCAGGGGAAAGGATTCCCCCAAGAGTATGGCCCACAGCTGAAACTGTCCTTTCTGGCTCTTGCATCAGCACCAGTCACCCCAGCCTTGCCTGGACTTTCAGAAGTCGTGGGCCTGGCCTCCCTTTTGCACCCCAGCAGCAGAGACTCCTAAAGGCTGTGATGGCTTGTATGGTCCCATCTACAGACTCGCCAGGTTTGGAGGCCCCGCCCCCAGGCCTATTCATAGGTTTTTAGGATCCGCTCCAGCCTTCCCAAGCTGAGAGGCTCCTGGGTCTCTTGCTCTTGCCCGCCCCACTGGCTCTTACAGGTCGGGGTTCCCTTCCCCTCGGCTCCCCGCCCCCCGTAGGGGGCCGGGCCTCACCACAGAGATGACTTTTACCTCCCCAGAATAGCGTCTGAGGAAGTAGTAGCGGATTCCGTGCTGGCACTCTCTTCTGTATTTGGTGAGCCAGTACTTTCTCGCAGCCGCTGGTTTCTCTGTTTGGTCGCCTTGGCGAGTGACGGGCTTCTGTTTGGTCGCCTTGGCGAGTGACGGACCCTTGTTCATTAGTGACAGACGCTGGGCCGGCCGCAACCCCGGCCCTGTCCCAAGAAGCCTTCTCTGGGGAGTCGGCTCCCAACGGCTGCTGCGCCCGCGCCCGCGCCCACCCTCTCCGCCGCCTCACTCCCTTCTACGGTCGCGAAGCGAGCCCGCGTGGAATCACTCCCCGGGACCCCCTGCGCGGCCCCCGCAGAAGCCCTGCCCCCGCCCTCGGATCCCTTGCACACCTCTGTGGAACTAGGTCCCCAACCCTGGTACCCCTGAGCCTCTGTGCAGCACCCCTTCCAAGTCCCCAATCCTGAGACTCCTTGTGTACCTCCGTGAAAGTCGCCTGCCCTAGGACACCCTGAGTGCCCCCGTGCACCCTCCTTTCTGGGATTCCCTGCGTTTTCATGCGTTTCACACCCTGCCCCACCTTGGGAATTTCCAGTGCGCCCTCGTGGTACCCCGCCTTTCCTACCCTAGATCCTCCGCGTCGAGGAGATAATCTGCTAGAGAAGGCAAGATGGAATGGGATCACTAGTGCGCCATAGAAGGATTTGATTTGTGAGACAGCCTGGGGGTCTTGGTTGTAGTCCCATCTTGGATTTTGCCCTTGGTATGCTGTGTGACCTTGGGAAAATCACCCCACCCCCGGCCTTCCCTCGCCCCCGGTCCCCTCAGGCACCTTGCTCTCCTACTTTCACCATATTCTACCTTCTGTCCCCTAGCCTTTACACAGGCTGTGTCCCCTATGCCTGGAACGCTTACCTGCCTCACTCACTTCTGTCTCTTGGAACCCTGAGCTGAATCATCAAGCCTCCCTTGCTTACAGGAGTACTCTTCTAATCCCCAAAGTTGTTAGTGGCCCTCTTTTGTATTTATTTTATAGTTAGGTGACATAGTAGATTTGGAGTCTAGAAGATCTGGTTTAAAATCCAGCCCCTCTGCCCTTACTAGGCGTATGACCCTGGGCAATATAATCCTGTTTGCCTCAGTTTCCTCATCTGTCAAATGAACTGGGGAAGGAAATGGCAAACCACTTCAGTACTTTTGTCAAGAAAGCCCCAAATGTGGTCATGAAGAGTCAGACATGACTGAACAATTACAAGGACACGTTCTATTCCCCTAATAAAAGCAGCTGTCTCACTTTTGTATTTGTTTCTCCAGGACCTAGTATAATGCTTGGGGCATAACAGATCCTTATTCGATATTTTATCTGTAAAATGTGGGACATAAGTAGCTACAAGCAAGCTTCCAGTTTAGCAACTGTGTTTCCTGTGCCTTGTTTTTCTTCATCTGCAAAATGAAGGGACATTTTTGAAATGGATCCCTTTCAGCTCTGAATCCTCTGGATGTCATCCTCCTGTTTTGGGGCAGGTTTGCCCCCACATAAATAAGACTCAAACACTACCCCACCCTGATCCAGTACCAGCTCATACGAAGGGAGAGAGAGATGCAGAACCCTCTGGAATAGTCTCACTTCACCTTCTTCCTGCATTACAAAATGTCCTTTCCCCTTCTTTGTTCTCCTTAACTTCCTTGTGGGTGTTAGAAGAATTCCTCTGTGACTGGGCCCTTCAGGTATCAGCTACTGATAACTGCCAGGAGGGCAGCAGCTGCTATTTAAATAAGCAGCTTTGTACTGCACTCAGTGCCGATGGACTCTTCAGATCTGTCCTACTCTGACTCTCCAAAAAAGCCTGCATAGGTTTTAATGGGAAGGAGGATGAGAAGCAGGTCTTTTATTTCCCTGGAATTTTTAGTCTATTGCTGGTCTCCCTACCTCCTTTCCCCATTCCAGTTTCTCCTCCACTCAGCTAATTGCTTTTCCTAAAGCATAGTCTGACCATGTCTTCCTTCTTATCTCCACCTTCTGGCTTCCCTGGCTTCCTTCAGATTCCTGCCAAAATCTTACCCTCTATACAAAACATTTCCTGATCCCCCTTAATGTGAGTGCCTCCTGTATATATCTTGTTTGTATATATGGTTGTTTGCATGTTGTCTCCATTGTGTGAGCTCCTTGAGAGCAAGGATTGTTTTCTTTTCCTCTGTATGCCCAGTGTTTAGCAAAGTGCCTGGTAGTAAAAGCTTATTTCACTAGATTTTATTGCTTGGAAAGAAGGTCTTAAGAGCATAGCCTAGAAGTATTTGAGTCTTGATGAGGTGTGTATGGTGGGAGCCAGAGTATCAGTGTTAACTTATGACTCCACAGTTAAGGCAAGTTGAATTAATGTAACAAAAGAAACTCCAACTATCATGTAACCCTGGGCCATTCCTGGCATTATATATTCTTTGTTCTGTTTCTATATTTGGCATAAGGGTAGGTGCAGGGATCCACTATTCAGTCCTCCTGCTGCCAAGGACCAGTCTCATGAGTAAACTCTGCCAACTAACCCAGTAAGCCTTAATAAATCTACACAAACACACACACACACACACACACACACACCATACCCATGTTGACATGGACAGCCCTTTCTTCAACATCTCAGTATCTCAGATAGTAGGCTGTCCTATAATTGGCATAATCAGAGTAGAATCTTTCATCCTTACAAGGTGTTCTTCAGATTTAGCTTTAGAACTTCATAGGTGATTTTTCCTAACTCAATCCCAGGGATGTGTCTGTGATGCTGTGTTGTTAAGAGTTCTGAACTTGGACTCAAGAGACCTGAATTCAAATTCAGCTTTGGATACTAAATAGCTGTGTGACTATGGGGAAGTGACTTTATTTCTCTGGGTCTGTGTAAAATGGGAAAAATAATAGATGAAGTCATTCCCTGATGGGGTTGCTGTAAGGATTGGATAAACTTTGCAAAAGTGTAAAACAGGATATCAGTATTATCTAGGAGCCTTCTTATTATTCATACAACCTTTCTGCACTGTGATCATAGAACAATAATTTTTTTTTGCTTTTTTTTTGGAAGGGGGGAAGGCTAGACAATTGGGGCTAAGTGACTTGCCCAAGGTCACACGGCTAGGTCCTCCTGACTCCAGGGCTGATGCTCTATTCACTGCACCACATAGCCACCCCATAGAATGATAATCTAAAGGGTTTCAGAGAAGCCTTTGTGGTACAGTGGGATGTTCCCTGGATTTGGGGTGAGAGGATCTGGGTTTTGGGGTGAGAGGGTCTGTGTTAGTCATTTCCTCTCTCAGGCTCCCAGTTTTTTCATCAATAAAATAAACAGGTTGGACTAGGTCAAGGGTGGGGAGCCTGTGGCCTCCAGGTCACATGTGGCCCCGAGGTCACGTGGCCCTCGTAAGTCGTTATGTTTGGCCTTTCCACTGAGTCCATCTTACAGAACAAATCTTTTTATGAAGGGGATTTGTTCTGTGAAGTTTGGATTCAGTCAAATGACGACACTTGAGGCCCTAGTGAGCCACATGTGGCCTTCTGGTTGAAGATTCTCCACCCCTGGCAGATATTCTTGGTGGTTTCTTCCAGTTCTTTATGGCTGTGGATAGGAGACTTCAACTGCTTTTTAGCTAACCAGCCCTCCCCATCTTGCCATTTTGTAAATGAGGAAATTGAGACCCAGAAAAAGTAAGAGAATGGCCCAAGGTCATACAGGTAGTTAAATCGGAGAGCCACAACTTGACCCCCAGTGTTCCGATTCCTAAAACTAATCTATCCACTACTCCACAAGTAACTGGTTTACCCCACTTCTTTCAACACACTGAAAACTCTTCCCTAACCAGAAACTATTCCTTCTAAAAGAAAGAAAGAATGGAAGACAGAAGCATTCGTCTGTTTTGCCAGCAGTAATTGATTATTAAACATATTGAACCAAGGTTCTGACAACTGGCAGCCTTGGAGGAGCTGCTCTGTTCACTTTGCTGGGGCCTGTTGCTTTACTGTTGCTGTCGGTGCCCCGGGTGCTTTGCTGTCGCTTTCGGTGCTGGGTGCTTCTCTGTCGCTTTCGGTGCCGGGTGCTTTGCTGTCGCTTTCGGTGCCGGATGCTTTGCTGTCGCTTTCGGTGCCGGGTGCTTTACTGGTGCCGGTGTTGATGTCTGTTGCATTACTGTCGCTTTTGCCGCCTCCACGGCCTTCGCCACTTCTTCCGCTGCGGTCTGTTTGATTGCTTCGGAATCTACCCTTTTCACTTCTCTTCCTAATAATACCTGCTCTCTCACCTCCGCCTTCCATTTCTTATACCACATTATGCCTCCTTGGAAAATCACTTCAAGGAGACACACAGCCGCTGAGATAAAGCAACAAGTCTGGAAAAGGAAAAAACAACAACAACACAACAACAACAAAAAGAAGGTCCTGTTGTAGACATTCCTAAGTGGCCCAGGGGACCTTTGAGATTCTGGGGAATATCGGCGCTTGATAGAAGCTACACTTCCGAGGCGAAGACTTTAATGCAGGAAGGAGGGAAGATCACTGGATTTGACATTTCATAGATCCAAGGATTTGGGAATTGGCAGAGACCGTCGAATCTTCTATTTTAACGCCTTCATTTTTATGTATATTAATTATTAATTTTGTTGTCGCGATAAGGATGAGGGTTGTGTGAATCAATAACCCTTCCCCATTCCCACTTAAAGTAAACTGAAAGATGTTTTATGCTCTGACACTTTTATCAGGTGAGAGCACCCCTATTTAACCGATCAATTAAAGGTATTAAATTAGGTATGAAAATAGTCAATTTGAAAGGAGTGAAATGCTGCTGGTCATTGAAAGAAATGATATACTAATAGGAAGTATACTGGAATTGTCTAAGTGTTGGTATTTACATATACAAACCAGAACATAAGAAAATGGAATAATGAGAATGTGTGATTAAATAAAGAGAAGAACTCCAATAATGCAAATGATTATACACTTTTCTAGAAACTCGTTACCAAATAACTTCATCCCAAAATATTTGCATATTGGCTAGAGTGCCCGCTTTGAATTTATTTCATGATCCTTTTGGACTTTCTCAACAGTTATAGAAGCTGTATTTGTTGTGGTTATATTGTTGCAGCCAGTATGTATTTTTTGTATTCAAAACAGTATTGTTTTGATTCTGCTTTCTTCACTTAGCATTATTTCACATTTGTCTTCTCATATTTGAGTCTCCTTTTATATATAAGGAAACTGAGATTCAGAAAAAAATAATTTGCTTACCCATGGTTACACAGCTGATTAAATGCCAGAGGTAGATTTTGAACTTAGATCTTTCTGACTTCAAGTCAGACTATCTGCTGCCTCTTACAAATGTATATGTATTGTGCATGTGTGTATTCATATATAACACAATATATGGACTTGCATATGCATGCATACACACATACATATATGTGTACACACATATATTACGTATTTGTAATAATTCCAAACTGGAAACAAGTTGGTTGTCGTTGGGAATGGCTCCATGATAATATGCACATATAAGAACGATCCACACACATATGTACATATACACACAATACATATGCACATGCTATTATTATGGAGCCATTCTCAATGACAGCTTATACACACACATACAGTACACGCACACATTTATCATTGGACCATTCCCAATGACAGCTAGTTTGTTTCTAGTTTGCAATTATAACAAATAGTATTGTTAAGAATGTTTTTGTGTGGATAGGTCTGTTTTTCTAGGCAATAACTTCTTGGGGGGCACAGGAGTACTGGGATCATTAGGTCAAAAGTTATATGTATTTTTGTACCTCTTATTCTATCATTCCGTATTACTTTTTGAAAAAGATGATCTAATTTATACCACCAGCAATGATATGACTATTCAGCCATAGATGTTTAAGCACTGAATTATGTCATATTAGGCTCCTTAGGAGAGGCATTTTTTTCTAGCCCTTTCTTCGTACCAGGGGGTTAGCAGTGCAGTCCTTAAAAAGGACTGCTCAGATATCTAGGGGGCTGCACAATTTCACTGCTGCTTCCAGTGAGAAGACAACCCTATGTTACAGCTTCACAGCTGAGAGTTGGGTTGAGTCAAGTGGACACCAAAGGTGGAAAATGGCCCTAAAAAGGTTCAGCAGCTCTCACACCAGAGAGGTACTAGACTTTGCTGAACACACCCTAAACCTCTGCTCCCAAATCACGTTATTTTTAACAACTTCGTATGTGTTTGTATCATTTGCCTACTTGTCTCTTCCATTAGAACCCAAGCTCCTTGTGACAGAGATTATTTCTTTCTTTGTATCTGCATCCCCAGCCCATAGGGCTTCATAAATAAATGCCTGTTACATGGTTGATTGAGGCTACATCTCCATCTAATATACCTTGCAACCTCTCAGGACTTAGCTTATTCAGAAAAAGCAGCAAAGAATTTTATACATGACAGAAAATTAGTATTAGCTTTCTTTTTCAAAATGATTTGAATTCTGATCTAATATGGAGAAAGTAAGTCAGAAGACCTCTACTTACTGCTCCACTTATGATGTACTCATCTGTTCCCTCGTTCCAGAGAACCATGATGCCAACAATTATAAGGAAACCCGCAGTGAGTAAACAGTTCAAAATATCCTGGAATGCAGAGAAGATAACAGTCTTGTAAATGATAGGCACTGATCTATTACCTGGATACTATGATCCTTCCAGTCACTCAGATTTACTACCTGAGAGTCATCTTGACAGTTTTTCCTACAATTTATTATTTATGTATTTTTTAAATATTTTTTTCTTTTTAAATTTTGAATTCCAAATTCTCTTCCTCCCTCTCATTGCCTCCCTCACCCACTGGGAAAGCAAGCAATGTGATATCAATTATACATGTAAAAGCATGCAAAACATATTTTCATATTACATACTTCAAAAAAAGGCAAGAAAAACAGAAAATCATACTTCAGTTTGCACTCAGTGTTCATCAATTCTTTCTCTAGAGGTGGATAGTATTTTTTCATCATGAACCTTTTGGAATTGTCTTGGGTCATTATATTGATCAGAGTAGCCAAGTCTTTCAGAGTTGATCACCATTACAATACTGCTGTTACTATGTACAGTGATCTCCTGGTTCTTCTCACTTTACTTTGCATAGTTCATATAGGTCAGTGGTTCTCAACCTTCCTAATGCTGCGACCCTTTAACACTCGTATGTGGGCGCATCTGCATGTGAGTGGACTCGCCTGGACATGAATAGAGGAGCGATGTCTCGGTTCCTAAGACCATCGGAAATATGTGTTTTCTGTTCAACCCTCAAAGGGGTCGTGACCCACAGGTTGAGAACCAGTGATATAGGTCTTGCCATGTTTTTCTGAAACTACCTCATCATTTCTTATAGTACAATAATACTCTATTACAATCATGTGCCACAACTTATCCAACCATTCCCCAATTGATGAGCATCCCCTCAATTTCCAATTCTTTGCCACCACAAAAAGAACTGCTATAAATATTTTGCACATATAAGTCCTTTTCCTTTTCTTTTTTTATCTCTTTGGAATACAGATCTATTGTGGTATTTCTGGGTCAAGGGATATGCACAAATTTTTCTCCAGAATCGTTGGACCAGTTCACTACTCCACCAACAGTTCATTAATGTACCTATTTTTCCCTTATCCTCTCCAGCATTTATTATTTCTGATAGGTGTGGTGTGGTACCTCAAAGTTGTTTAACTTGCATTAATCTAATCAGTAATAATTTAGAGCATTTTTATATGACTTTTATAGCTTTGATATCTTCTTCTGAAAATTCTGTTCATATTCTTTGACCATTTATCAAATGAGGAATGGCTATTTTTATATATTTGACTCGGTTCCTTACATATTTGAGAAATTAAATATTTGAGAAACCTGCTGTAAAAATTTTTTGTATTACTTCATTTTCTGTGGTACCTTTTGTCAAAATATGGCTTCCCTTTTCTCTTTTAATTATGGTCTACCTTTGCTTTTGCTTTGTCTGAGATCTTGATTACTACCCCTGTCTTTTTTACTTTAGCTGAAGCATATTAGATTCTGCTCCAGTCCTTTTATGTTAACTCTGTATATGTCCATCTATTTCAAATGCATCTCTTATAATAAAACAATATATTGTTGGATTCTGGGTTCTAATCCATTTTGCTATCTGCTTCTGTTTTGCAGATGAGTTCATCCCATTTACATTCACAGTTTTGATTACTATTTCCCTTCACCCCATTTTCTTCTGTTTCTTCTTCTCTTTTTTTATCTTGTCCCTCCTCAAAAGTCTGTTTTGCTTCTTACCATTGCCTCCCTTAATCCTCCCTTTTATCATCCCCGTTCCCCTTTACCCTTATCTCCTTGTCATCCTGTTTGCTTATTGGACAAGTTACATTTCTATGCCCAAATGAGTGTGCCTGTGTGTGTGTATGTGTGTGTGTGTGTGTGCATTCTTCTCTATTTGAACCAGTTCTGATGAGAGTGAGGTTCAAGCATTGCCCATTCCTATTTCTCCTTTGTTGTAAAAACTCTTCCTTTTTTTTGTGAGAAAAATTTCTCCATTTTACCTCTCTCTTTCCCCTTCTCTCAATGCATCCCTCTTTCTTACCCCTTCACTTTTTTGGAGATCATTCCAACATAATGGATTCACACCTATGCTTTTTGACTGTGTAGCCCCTCTTTAACTGCCCTAATAATGATAAAGTTCTTAGGACTTACATGTACCACGTTCCCACATAGAAATGTAAATAGTTTACCTTTATTGAGTCCTTTATGATTACTCTTTCATGTTTACCTTTTTATGCTTCTCTTGACTTTTCTATTTCAATGTCAAATTTTCTGTTTAGCTCTGGTCTTTTTATCAGAAATGCTTGAAAGTGCTCTAATTAGATGTCCATTTTTCCACCTGAAGGATTACACACCATTTTGCTTGTAGGTTATTCTTGATTTCAATCACTCCTTTGCCTTCCAAGAAATCATATTCTAAGCCTTCCACTCAGATAACTTGGAAGTCGCTAAATCTTGTGTGATCCTATGATTTCATGATAATTGAATTTCTTCTATCTATTGCTTGTAATATTTTCTCTTTGACATTGGAGCCCTGGAATTTGGCTATAATGTTCCTGGGCGTTTTTATTTTGGGATCTTTGAGGATATGATTAACGAATTCTTTCAATATCTATATAACCCTCTGGTTCTAGGATATCATGGCAGTTTTCCTGGATAATTTCTTGAAATATTATATCTGGGCTCTTTCTTTGATCATGACTTTAGTAATTTAGTGATTCTTAAATTATCTCTCCTTGATTTATTTTCCAGGCCAGTTATTTTTCTGATGAGCATTCTTTTAATTTTGTTTTTATTGTTTCTAGTTTTCTCATGGAGTCATTAGCTTCCACTTGCCAGTTTTAGCTTTTAAGGAATTATTTTCTTCAGTAAAATTTTGTGCCTTTTTTCCATTTGGTCAATTTTTAAGAAGGAATTATTTCCCTCAGTATTTTTTGTGTCTCTTTTACTAAGCTATTAATTCTTTTTTCATTATTTTCTTGCATCATTCTCATTTATTTTCCTAATTTTTACTGTGCCACTCATCTCTTTGGCTCTTCCAGGAATTCTTTTTGGGTTTGGATTCAATTAGCATTATTCTTTGAAGCTTTGTTTGTAACTGTTTTGACATCGTTGTCTTCTTCTGAGTGTCTTGGTCTTCCATGCCACTATGGTAGCTTTTTATGGTCAAATTCTTTTTTTTTGTCATTTATTTTTCCAGCCTACTTTTGACTTTGAACTTTTTGTTAAAGTTAGGATCTGCTTGCCTTGGGATGGGGAGGCACTATCTCAAGCTTCAGAATTTTTCGTGCTTCTGTTTTCAGAGCTAGTTTTGAGAGTTCTACCAAGTTTTTGATGCTTTCAAGGTGGTGTGATCCTGGGAGAGGTATGGTCACTGCTCTCCTGGTTTGTACTCTGGTCTTTACCCTTGAAGGGTCCCTGGTTCACTATAGCTGCAAGAGCTAGCACTCCTCTTTGCTTTGGTACAGTGAGTGGGTCCCCTGCTCCACAGTGAATGATTACCAGTGCTCCTCTCCTCCCTAGAACTGTGACCCAGAGATGCATATGGGAAACAGAGTTGTCAATAAGCATTAGCTATATCCAGTGCCAGAAAAGGGCACCCTGTAATCTCTTTCTGACCCCCTTACCATCTCTGGGCTGGGAGTTCTTGAAGCTGCTGCTGCTGCTACAGAGGTGGTGGCACCTGCTTTTGCTGCTGAAGGGTGTGTTGCCTAGAGGCAGGCCTCCACCTTGATACCACAGACTTCTGTCGACCTCTTAAGTTTTCTTAGGCCAGAAAAATGTCTCACCCCAACCTCTTTTTTTTTTTTTTTTTTTTTTTGCTTTTTGGAGGGTAATTGGGGTTAAGTGACTTGCCCAAAGTCACACAGCTAGGAAATGTTGCCATCTTCTCTAATCAGTCACCTTGATTCTTTTATCTCCCTCTCCAGTATTCCATTAACTGATGAGTCTTCTTCTTTTTCTTCTTGCTTTTTGGAGGGGGGAAGGTAGGGCAATTGGGGTTAAGTGACTTGCCCAAGGTCACATGGCTAGTTTTTTTGTGTTAAGTGTCTGAGGCTGAATTTGAACTCAGGTCCTCCTGACTTCAGGGCCAGTGCTCTGTTCACTGTGCCACCTAGCCACTCCCTGATGAGACTTCTTAAGGCTACTTTGAGACCATCTTGAGCATCCTTCCCTTCACTTACACAAACCATTACCCTTAATGTCAGGTACCTAGGTGGTGTAGTGGATAGAGTTCTGGGGCTAGATTGAGGATGACCTGTTTTCAAGTCCAGTCTTACAAACTTACTGGCTGTGTGGCCCTAGGTAAGTTATTTAACTTCTATCTGCCTCAGTTTCCTCATCTGTAAAATTGGGACAATAACAGCGCCTACCTCACAGAGGTGTGAGGATCCAGTGAGATATTTATAAAGCACTTAGTGCAGTGTCTGGAACACGGTAGATACCAAATACCCGTTAGCTCTCCTCACTCCTAGACTATTGCACTGCTGGTCTGCCTCAAATCTCTCTATACTCCAGTCCACCTATCCTCCACTCAGTTACCAGAGCGACTTCGGTCTGACCGTGTCACCTACCACAAACTCCCTTACCCTCATTCAATCAGCTGCAGTGGGCTCCTATTACCCCCAGAATAACATTTTCCACCCTCTGTTTGGCTTTCAAAGCCTTTCATAGCTTGGTCCTATCATACCCTTCCAGTTTTCTTATGTCTTATACCCCTCAACCTACTCTATGATCAGTGACACTGGTCTTCTTTCTCTTCCCTGCATCACACACCCTTGGTTCCGGGTGTTTTTTTTGGCTGTCCCTCATGCCTGGAATGCTTTTGCTCTTCATCTTCACCTTTTGGTGACATCTCAGCTAAAATCCCACCTTCTACAGGAAGCTTTTCATAATGTCTCTTTTTAAAAGAATTTTTACTTTAAAAAATTTTTTTATTTTATTTTCAGTTCTAGATTCTCTCCTTACCCTTATCCTTTCCCCACACATTGAGAAAGCAAGAAAAACAAAATCCACTACAAGTATGTACAGTCATGCAAATCCCCACATTAGTCATGTCCAAAGAAAGAAGGAAGGAAGGAAGGAAGGAAGGAAGGAAAGGAGGAAGGAAGGAAGGAAGAGAAGAAAATATGCTTCAAGCTACACTCTATGTCCATTGGTTCTCTATATGGAAGTGGATAGCATGTTTCATCATGAGTCCTTTTGGAATTGTGGGTGGTTATTTTGTTGATCAGTTACTAAGTCTTTCAAAGTTGATAATTTTTACAATATTCTTCTTACCGTGTAGACTGTTCTCCTGATTCTGCTCATTTCACTTTGTATTATATCATACAAGTTTCCCCAGGTTTTTCTGAAACTATCCTCACTTTCATTTCTTACACAATAGTATTTTATTACATTCATATTCAATAACTCATTCAGCCATTCTCCAGTTGATAGGCATTCTCTGTTTTCAATTCTTTGCTGCCACAAAAGGAGCTATTATAAATATTTTTGTACGTATGGGTCCTTTTCTACTTTCTTTTATCTCTTTGGGGCATAGCCATAGTAGAGATATTGCTGGGTCAGAGGGTATGCACAATTTAATAGATTTTTGAGCATAGTTCCAAATTGCTTTCCAGAATGACTGGACTAGTTCACAGCTCCACCAACAGTGCTTTAGTGTACCTGCCTTCTGATAGCCCCTCCAACATCTGTCATTTTCCCTTTTTTGTCATCTTAGTCAATTTGATGTATCTAATTTGCGTTTCTCTAATTATTAGTAACTTAGAGCACATGGCTATCGCTAGTTTGGATTTCTTCCTCTGAAAACTGTCTATTCATATCCTTTGACCATTAATCAATTGGGAAAATGGCTTTTATTCTTGTAAATTTGACTCAGTCTCTAATATATCTTAAAATTGAAATCTTTATCCAAGAAACTTGCTACAACAATTTCCCTCTCCACCTGTTTTCCTTCTAGTTTTAACTGCATTAATTGTGTTTGTACAAAACTTTTAAAATTTGTTGGTTTTCTGGTTTTTAGTTGCAGCCCTAATTCACCAATCTGTTCATTCTCTATTTTATTAATGAAAGAGTTTAGAGATATAAAAATACTTCCCCAAATACTGCTTTGGCTGAATCCCCCAAATTTTGGTGTATCATCATTTTCTTTTATAAAGTTTTCTCCACTTATTCTTAATGTTCAGTTCTTTCTCTCTGAGATCACTTCCAATTTATCCTTGCTTGTACAAAGAGTTGTTTGCATGTCATCTCCCCCATTATATAGAGAGCTCCTTGACGTGAGGGACTGTCTTTTACCTTTCTTTGTATATCTAGTGCACAGGGCAATGTCTGGCACACAGGAGACACTTAATAAATTGAGTTTCTTGACTCAACTGGAATCACATGAGATGAGAGTGGTTGTATGATTTGCAATTTGCACTCCATGGAAGGGAGTGTCTTCCCTTAGTGAGATCACAGTTCTCATGGAAAGGATATTGACATGATATGTTGAAGATGACTATTTCCTGCACTGAGTAAAGGGCCTTGCTCATTGCATGCTTACTAAATATTTATTGAATTGAATCAAGCCCTGTATGATAAACGGAGCAAGTATAGTTATTCCCACTCTACATATCAGGAAGCTAAGGAAGTTTTCATGAGGTCATAAAACCAATTAAACAACTGAGTCAGTATTTGAACCCAGAATCTCTAACCCCAACTCCATTGCTCTTCCCCCTATAGTACCTGATTTTCCCACTTCCTCCATGTCTCAAGTGAGTTTAGGGATGTTCACCTGAATGTATACAGGAAGTGAGAACCTTGCTGTGTGTCTTGTTATGTTCTCTCCTATGGTTAGAGTTATATAACATAAGCCTATGAGTTAGTGCTTCCAGAGGAGACCCCCTTTGCATCTTTGAGGGACAGAGAAAAGGATAGACAATGCCCGAGAGAGAAAGAGACAGAGAGGGAGAGACAGACAGACAGAGACAGAGAGACAGAGACTTAAGATCTCCTGAGAATAGGGTCAAAGCCTTATTAAATCATAGACTTTAAATTTTAACTATAGGTAAGGGACACTTACAAATGCCGGCCACAATATGAACACTAGCAAGTGGTTTAGACCTAACACATATATTATAATGAATGACAGAACTATGCAGCTTTCCAATAGCAAGATGGCTACGTAGGATTCATGGGCCGGTGCGATGATAAAGCTCACAGCTGCTCCCAGGACAAAACACTGTAAGAAAAGAGAGAGATTGCATTTAAACTTTTTGTTATCAACTGTCCCAATGTGACATGGGGAATTGAATCAAGGTAGAAGCTTGGGCATCATTGGGAAGTTGATGGAATATGGAACCAAATAAAGGACCTTGAGTTGAACCTAAGGGCCCTAACTCACCAGCTTGGGTCCTCCCTTCAACTCTCTGTGTTGTCCTCATCTGTAAAATGAGAATCATAATACTTGTACAGTTTTCCTCCCAGGGGTTAATTTAATTTAAGGTCAATTTAATCATAATAATAACACCTCATAGTAAAACCTTGAGCAAGTCTCTTCCCCTCTGGGATCCTTAGTTTCTTCATTGGCAAAATGAGGAGGTTGGATTACATAACAATAGTAGATCTTTAGGTTGTATTTCAAGGTCTGAGAAACACTTGAGTATATTTGATCATTTGATTTTGATTTGATTTGATCTGATATTTGATTCCCTTGGTGCCATGAGACAGGGACTGTTCTTTAGCCCAGATGAGAAAACTGAGATGGAGAAGAAGTGAAGTGACTCTCCAGGGTCACACAGTTTGTACAGGTCTGACCTCAGATCTGGGTATGCCTATGTCTAGGTCCAAAGCTCTTCCTACTATACCATGTGGTCTGAGATACTCATTAAGGTCCCTTTCTGTTACAGCATTTTACAGCCTATGTTTTGAGGCCCTTTTTCCAGCTCAAAGAATTTGTGGTTACATGGTTCTATAGTTACTATGCATATATCAGGGCTTTATGGCAACTGGAAATCTATTGTTCCCTTCAAGTATGCTCAGTGAACTCATATTTTCTTTAAAGTGGGCACAAAATAAGAATTTATCATTTTTAACCCTAGCAAAATTTAAAATAAACTGTTTTCTTCCATATTCCCTTTTTTTCTCAAGAATTTCATGGAATCTTACTCTCCTTGAGAATGAGTTAAAGAGAAAACAATATTATCTATCTATCTATCTATCTATCTATCTATCTATCTGTCTCTCTATCTCTCTATCTATCTACTATATATCTATCTGTCTGTATGTATGTATGTGTGTATTAAAGTCTTCTGAATTCAGAAAGAAATAAGAGGGCAAAGGGATCGGGAGAGGCAGGGGAGAAGAGAGAGAGGATAAGGGAGGGACTCCTAGAAGGTTGGATAATTTAAGGAATAGGAAGTCAAAGTAGTGGGTAGAAGTAAAGTACAGAAGTGAGGAGGGATAGGGTAAATAGGGTGAGAAGGATAATGAGGAAAAAATAAGAAAGGGGAAAGTGTAAAACAAGCAATCATAGCTTAGAATGTGAATGGGATGAATTTACCCACAAAATGGAAATGGATAGCAAATAAAAATTTTGAATTCAACAATATTTTGCTTTCAGGAAATACAATAAAAAAGAGAGATACATACAAAGATAAAATAAAGGGCAGGAATAGAATTTATTATGTTAAAAAAAACCCACAGAGTAGTAATCATGATCTCAAACTAAGTTAAAACTAAAATAGATTTAACCAAAAGAGAAAACTAGAGAAACTACACTATGGGTCAGCAACATCAATTAATGTTGTTTTAGACCACTTAAAATAACTAGACAGTATAAAATATCTAAGAGTATACCTACCCAAACTGACACAGGAATTATGTAAACATAAACATAAAAAACCTTTTTAATATGAATAAAATCAGATCTAAATAACTGGAGTCATATGCATTGTTCATGGTAGATAAAGCCAATATAATTTTTAAAATTGACAATTTTACCTAATGTATTTATTCAATGCTCTTCCGATTAAATTACTAAAAAATTATCTGAGTTAGAAAACATAATAACAAATATCATTTGGAAAAACCAAAGGTCAAGAATTTCAAAGAAACCAGGTGAAAAAAAAAGATGTTAAAAGAAGGCGATTCAGCAGTATGAGGCCTTAAACTATATTATAAGATGAGAGCATTGTTGAAGTGTAATAGATAATTTAGACTATTTTTTTTTCATTTTTCAACTTTCTTTTTTATTAAGTTGGCTGCATAAAAGACATACATTTCTCACATGGACAATTCTTGTCATGAACAAAGGCAACAAAAATGTGGCAACAGTGAGTTGTGCTTCACAAAGTAATAAATCAATCTGGAAGAAAAAAAATCTGAATTTCTGTACAATGCAACTATAAAGATTAGCAAATAACGTGAA